>OZ038378.1:120833164-121433164 GCA_964036045.1 Eutreptiella sp. 'Long Island Sound 2002' | reverse complement strand
TGTTGGGCTCCGCGCCCCTTCTTGCCGGGTTAGGTCCTGGCCCTGCCGGCTGGGCGGCTGCGCCAGGCGGCTGCGTGTGGCTCTGGGTTAGGGGGCTGGGGTTGTTCGTGTCCTTTCCCCTCTGCGGTGCCGGTTTTAACCTTCTGGGTGGTCCGCCACCGTTGTTGCTGGGCGCGCTTGGCCCCGTGTGTGCTCTGCGGTGCCGGTGTGTGGCTTGCTGGTGCGGCGCCTTCCGGGGTATGTGGTGGCTTGCTTCGGTTAGTCCTTCAGGTTAGGGTCAGTCGTGCCGTGTTGTGCCGCTCTGTGCCGCGTTGCGTCGCGTCGTGCTGTGGCGCGTTGCACTGTGGGGCGCTGTGGTGCGTTGTTCCGTGGTCTCGCGTTGTGCCGTGGTGGGTCAGTGGAGGTCAGCCTGGCCTGTGTTGTGGTGCAGAGTGCAGGCCGGAGTGTGGCTGGCTTGTGGCTGGGGGGTGCAGTTAGGCGTCGGTGTCTCGCTGGGTCCGTGCTGTGGGGGCCTGGGCGTGCCGCTCGGGCTGGTTGGTTGGGTAGGCGTCCGTGGGGTTGCCCTCCCTGGGGGCCTGTGCCTTGGTCCCGTGTCCTCTGGGGGTTCCGGTCCCTAGCCCTGGTCGCTGTGGCCGTGCCTTTGTCCTCTTCCGTCGCCTGTGAGGTGCCCTTTCTGGCGGCCGGGGTCGTCGCCTGGCGGTGAGGGCGTGGTAGTGCGCCGTGCGGCGGCGTTCCCTGCGCCTTCCTCTGTGGGTGTGGCCCGTTCTCCCCGTGTAGGTGTGCCCTCCATTCCCCGTGTGGTTTCCGGTGGGTGGTGTGTGTGTGCTGGTGTGATCCGTACGGCGTCTGATGCTTGCCTCGGCGGTGCGTGTTGGGGGGTGCGCCCCCGGGAGTCGTGCGGCGTTCGGTCGGGGTGGGGCGGCGCTGGTCCCCCCATCGTGGTATGCCCTTCCTGGGTGTGGGTCGTGGCGTTTGCCGTGGTGCCCTTTTCCTCCGCGCCTTGGTCCCCGTTCCTGCCCCTTCCTGGTTCTTGGGTGGTTTCTTGCCCCCATGTGGTGTCTCTTCTGGCGCCCTGTCCCTATGGGTGCCTGCCCTCACTTGGGGCCCCTCCGTGCCCTCTTGCCTGAGTGCCCCTTGGTGTCCCTTGCCCTCCCCTTGCCCTTGTCTTTCCCCTTCCTGGTGTGGTGGTGGCGGGAGGGGCCCGGTCGGGAGGGGGCACCATTGGCCCAGGCCTGGGGGTGGGTGGCCTGGAGCCATTGGCGGAGGGCTTGGGGGGTGTAGGGGGGGCGGAGGCCCTGGACCGCACCTCGGAGGAGGGCCTCCCATGCCGCTTGCGGCATGATGGCCTCACGTGCGGCCTTGTTGGGGTCGGCGGGGTGGCTGGTGCGCACCTCCTCGAAGGTATGCACGATGTGCACCCCATCTTGCCCTTCCGCTCCCCCGGCCAACTTCACCCAGCAGCGGAGCTCCACCAAAGCGGGGGCACACCACCAGGCGAGGTGGGCGGGGGCCTGGGAGGGGGAGGGGTCCCTGCCCAAGGTCCTGGAGCGGCGGGGGGAGGACGTGGATCTGTGGTGGTGGTGGGGGTGGCGGTGCCTGGGGGAGCGGGACTGGCGGTGGCGGGGGCTGCGGGTGGAGGACGGGTACGGGTGGAGGGGGGAACGGCTGGGGGAGGTGGACATGGGGCGGCGGTGGCGCGCTTGGTGGCGTCCGGGGGAGCGGGAGTGGTGGTGGTGGGGGCTGAGGGTGGCGGATGGGTATTGGCGGCAGGGGGGAACGGGGAGCCCGGCAGGGCCTGTGGGGGGGGGGGGAGGTGGACGTGGGGCGGCGGTGGCGTGCCTGGCGGCTCCACGGGGAGCAGGAGCGGTGGTGGCGGGGGCTAGGGGTGGGGGTCTTGTATGGTCGGAGGGGGGAGGGGGAGGTGGACATGGGGCGGCGGTGGCGCTTGTGGTGGCGCCCGGGGGAGCGGGAGCGGCAGGGGCGGGGTCCGCGGGTGTTGTGGTGGCACCTGGGGGAGCGGGAGCGGCGCGAGTGGGTGGTTGAGGCGCAGTGGCGGTGTGGGGAGTGTGATTGCCGGGGGCGAGTGTGCCGTGCGGGGGGGGGGAGCGGGAGCGCCGCCGTTTGCGGGACCGGGCCTCATCGCTCGAGTCGGGCCAGTCAGGAGGCGTCGGCGGGTCCTGGCGGGCTTCGCCTGGTGCCGCCTGGTACTGGGGGGGGGGGGGTCACCCGTTGTCCATAGATCGGCCACGTAGGGGTTTGGTGGCGGCAGCGGCTGGTGGTATGGGTCGAGTGACTGTCCTTGGCGGGGTTCGGCCCGCGGGGCCCCTTTGGCGTGGACGTGGTGGCCGGGGGGATACTGTTCCTGGTACGAGGGGGGTGGCTGGTACGGGGGGGGTGGCGCGTGATGGTAGGTGGGGTATGCGGGTGGAGCGCTCGGTGGCTGCCATCCCATTTGCTCGTGCTGTTCCTGCATGGGGGGTTGTGGCCTGGTGGGGTAGGGTGGTGGGCAGTGGTAGTGGTTGGGGTGGTGTTGGTGGAGGTGGTGGTGGGGCCGCTGGTGGTGGTGGTGTTGGTAATGGTGGGGTTGGTGTTGCGGGTTTTGCCCTTGGACCCCTTGTTGGTTTTCCGGTCCCCCTTGTTGGGGTGGGGGGTTGGGCTCAAGCCGTATCAAGGTTTGTTCGCACCCGAATCTGGGTGCAGAAATGGTAAAAATAGTCAAAATTAGAGTAATTCCCATGGCTGGCTCGGGCAGCCAAGGCTGAGCCTATCGCTCCTGTGAAAGGAGATGGGACCTGAGACTCATATCTAAATGCAAGACTTGAAATTAGGTCTGGGCCCCTCATGGGAATAACGACATGGGGCCGCCGATGGACCACTTGGGGGGCTGAAATTGGGGTCCCAAAAGGGGTGATTGGTCATACCCAATCATGAGCCAAAAATGAAAATATCCCCAAGGGTATATCTCCACGGTGGGGTGGAGATTGGACTCAGCATTCTGTGTTGGACGCAGTAGGAGTCCATTGGAGGCCCAAAGAAACTTGTTTCGCAGCGATCTCTATGGGCCATAGCATGGTGTAGCCCTTGATTGGGCCCACAAGTGCCAAAATGGCAAAATTTACCATACTAGTCCCCGGCTAGCTCCCCGTGAGTGTCGTGTGTGAGTCAAGGGGACCAATACACATAAGCCACATACCATGTATGGTCTTTTTGTCCTTGCCTCTGCCATGCCCAGGGGGGCTGAACATGGTGAACGTCGGGCCAAAAATATGGAAAATGGCAGAAGCTGGCCGAAAATGCGCCCACTCGTGGTGGGGGCAAACAGGGTGCATGTCGGACTTGTCGCAGGGCATGTCGCTAAATTAGTATCAAGTCCTATGTGTCCAACATACGTTTTGGACGTCGCCCAAGCCCCCCTGGATTTTGGAGTGGCTGGGCCACTAAGTGAGCCCATGATATGGAGTTGGGCCAAATTGCCCACAAGATGGCCTTTGTGTGCCAACCCCAAGAGGAGTTATTGGCTGGCTGGAAGATACGTTGGACAATGACTGTGATAATATATTCAAGTCATGATGTCAATGGTGCACAACAGTGAGATAAAACGTCGCAACTTGACATCGTGACGGTGCAAAAATTGTAAAGTTGATGAGAAAACACGGTAAATGGACTTGAAATCCCAACAAACATATTATAATATCTCTGCCTTGAATTGAGTGCCTGGTAATTCCTCTCACATACTATGTAGTGGCACCATGGACCTGCGATTCCAGAACTGTGCTCCACTTGGGGTGCCATGGAAGGATACTTGCGCTGCCCCCCAAGTGGGCACATGGAAAAATGAAAGAAATGAAAGTAACACACCTTGCTTGCACCGCATCGCTTCGGGAGCGCTTTCCACGGCTCCTTGGGTGAAGTTTAGACTTTTGAGTGTTGATTTCCGGTTAGGAAGAAGAAGTCCGCTTAATATGGGATCCATTGGCGTGTTTGTCTTGGAATGGTACACCCGCCAAATGGCTACAGGAACTGACCCATATTTGCCCAACAACCCTACCCAAGCCTTCTGTACCCGATCTAGTGGCCTAGGACCAAAGTACAATTTTTCCGAAAACTCCAAAAATGTATAATCCTTTGGGCATGTTGAGTTGGGATTGAATGGCCCCAATATGAGGTTGATGGGCGCAGACGCTCATCAACAGTGCCTATGAGGCACATTAGGCCGCCCTTGGGAGCTTGAACGCGCGAATCCCTGGTTATTGGGCTTGCAGGATGAAAGAGCGTTTCGAGATTTTTCCTTATGGGAAGAACGAGCGACTTATGTCAAAAAATCTAAAAACAAATTTCGGAACACTCGAAATGTGTTGCGCCGTTAAGTTCTCAAAAAATGACCTTATAAAGTTGGCTTATCAGAGCTGTGGCACAGGCGACGCCGTCATTTGCAACCGCGACAACGAGTACCCGTGGTAAACTAATAGAAAAGAATCGCCGCAAATGCAGGCCGACCCGCCATCAATGCATCGATGAATTGCCATCGTGAATCTGTACAAAATACATGGTTTGGCGGTTGAGGCGTGCTTGGCTCTGCTTCACACCCCTCCCACGAGCGTTCCTCGTACGGGGGACGCGAGCGATCAGAGATATCGCGTGGTGAGCTGGTAAACCAGGCTCAGCCCATGGCCACTCTCGGGTTGTGAATGGGGGGTCCCCTAAGGGGATACTGATGTCGATACAACCTACACGGGCACTAGGCCGGGCACACACCCGAAGGGGGTGTGGCACTGTCAGGGGGTGCGGGGGCAGGCCTGAGGTCGGCCCCTGGACCATATATGCTCGCGTCGGCGGAGTGGGGCAGGTAACTCCAAGCGCTGTGCGCACCGATATGGACATAGTCAGGCCAACTCAGCTCACCTGCTGGTGATTGAGCAAACTGACCCGGGATAGGAAACATGGTCCCCATCGCTTGGTCACCCACGGACAGGAAGGGAAGTGCATCATGCCTTTTTAGGGACAAGCACATCCGTTACCTTCAAGTGGTTCTTGCAGCGCTTCACGAAGTCGAGGAAGCACTGGGTGTAGCGTGGCATGAACGCTGAAGCGGGCTCCCACGAGTCGTGTGTTCCTGCGAATCCTTCCCTTTGCGTCTTGAACCCGTAGCCTGCAGGGACATCCGGGGCTAGGCGGTACCCCAGGATCTTCGAGGCGTTGTTCTCATGTTCCTCTGTGAACGGGTTGTCGTCGTCTACTTCCAGGTCGGCATAGTCGAACTGGGCGTGCTTGCCTCTGGGCTCTGGAACTTGTGGCCTCATCTGAGAGTGATGCCGGTATTGGTACAGGCATTCCCCGACCTTGAGGGTATATGTGTCCTCGCCGAGCCGCCTCTGCAGCTCAGTGGGGACTCAGTAGGTGGCCTGGCAGTGTTCACTGAGCTTGAGGGGGCTCTCCAGCCAAGTTGAATCGCCAACCTTTTACTTGGCGACCGGCCCCTTCTCTTGATAGTGGGGGCGCTTCTCTTGCTCCTTCGCGAGCCTCCCCGTGACCTTCGCAGCCATCTCCTCCGCATTGGCCATGAAGTCCTCACAGTCCACTGCATTCCCCTGGGTCGCCCACGGCAGACCTTGTCCGATCTGGTCCCTCCCAAATGGGATCTGACGGGAGGAGTAACCGGAGGGGCTTGGCAGGTCGTGGTATGCCTGGATGGCACGCCACATGCTGGTCAGCTAGTTGCGACGAGAATGCTCCAAGTGCAGCTTCTTCAATTGTTCGTAGAGCTGGCGTCCGGCGACCTCAGCTCGGCCATAAGACTGGCTGTGGTAGGCCACGGTCTGGAAGTGGCGGACACCCATCAAGCGACACATGGTGGGGAACCACGCGCCTGTAAAGTGGCCCCCATTGTCACTGTAGATGGCCTTGGGGGTGCCCAGCACCCAGAGTCAGTGGCTGATCATCTGACAGGCAACTGCCTCCGCCGTCAAGCCCTTGTCCCGTGCGGGCACCGCCACCAGGTACCCACTCCGGCGGTCCGGGCAGAGGATGTCACTGTTGTACACTTCTTTGCCGTGTCGGACCGGGGGTATGGCGAACTTTGCAATGGCCACACTCTCCATGGGGACGTCCGGCACAGGGGTGCAATCAGCGTTGCCAGCCTGTTATTGGTTGGGGGATGCGACCGCTTGGCACACCTGGCATGACCCGCAGACTGACCTCAGTGTCTTGCAGAGCCCAGGGGGAAACTCGAAGCGCCTCTTCAAATCCAGACGCATCTTCTTCAGCCCTGGTTGCAGCAGTCATAGTTGTGCCATTCCTGGAGCACCTGGTCCATGCTTGCCTCGGGGATGAGCATCTTGCGAAAGACAACGAACTTCCCGTCGTCGACACGGAGTCCTGCTCCCCGCGCCAGCTCAGACTCCAGATTGGAGCTGGCTTCTCATTGGGTAGCCCAATACTTCGACTTGGCATAGTCCTCTTCCCGGTTTTTGCCAGGCACATTTTTGGGGGGCTGCCCTTGTGTTGAGGAGCCATGCCTCCCGGGGAGGTTGCCTCTTCGCTGCCAGTGAGGCCTCCCCATTGATGCGGGCGACCGTCCTCTCCTCTGGGGAGTCTGCTGCCCTGTGGGCTATGACCACGAAGCAATGCGCGTCTCCGCGCTCCAAGCGCTCCTCCAGCGCGATGATGCGCTTGGCCTCCGCAGTCTCGGCTTCGTCTTCATGCATGGGAATTTCTTCCAGGGGCTTTGGACCCTCGATATGCCCACCGGCTCAGGCAATCTGCAACCGTATACACTATCATCAGGGCGAACTCCGCTAGCGTCTCGTGCCGCCGGGGACGAGGAGCAGCTGGACCCGACAGTGTGTCTACATGCTCCTTGTGCAAAGACTGAAGCGACTGATGGTCCCTGCACACCGTCACTGGCTGGAGTCCAATGTGGCCCGCCCACTTGGGCAGGGCGCACACAACGGCGTATGCTCCTTGTCCCGCGGTGTCCACGTCCGTTACTGACCTGCAGCCAGCACACAACTCCAGAACCCCACTGAGACATGGCTATCATCTTCCTGAACCTGCCCAAGGACTGCACCGACGGCATGGTCCGGGGTATCAGTCCTGAGCACGAACCCCTTGTCAGGATTCAAGAACTGCAGGCCGAAGGACTTGAGTAGGGCGGCCTCCATGTCATTGAAGGCCTTCTCCGACTCAGAGGTCCAATCTAGGGCCTTCCTGCTCCCCTTATTGCCATCCTCAAGGCCCACTTGCAACAGCTTAGTCAGGGGGGCTGCATGCTCAGCGTACATATGGACGTACGCTGAGTACCAATTGCAAAACCCCAGGAACGTCCTTCTCGGTTGGCGAGAACGCCAGCTTCCGCGGAATGGGGCGGTGAATCCCGTGGCCCACGACCTGTCTCGCGAATTCCACTTCCGTGGCAAAGAGGACCGCCTCTGCGCCGTTGCGTGTCAGCTGGTGCTTGTGGAGGACTTCGACAACTTTGCAGTGATTGACGAAGTGGGATTCAATCAGCCCCTCATTCGTCGTCTCCAGCGTCCTGCTGGAGACAATGACATAGTTCACGAACGGTTCTGCACAGTCCAGGTCTCGGAGAATATCCCCTGTCATGCGCTGGAACTGGGCGTTGCCGTTCTTCACCCCCATTGGCATCGCTTTCCAGCGCATGAGCCCAAGGGGGGTCGACATGGCGGTGTCGTCTTGAGAGCTGTTAGCAAGGGACATCTGGTGATACCCATGCTTGAGGTGGAGGACGCTGAAGATCCGCTTACCTTGCTGCTTCTGCAGCAGGTGGTCGATGAGGGGCAGGGGGCTAGCGTGCTAGGACTCCGAGATCAGATCGCGGTAGTTCAGGACCAGCCTACACTCTCCCGCCACCTTCTTCGGGACGACAAAGCAGGAGGAGGCCCACTCTCTCAAGCACGGCTCCATTCACCCTCGCTCAATGAACTCCTTCAGGATCTTGATCATTGCCTGCTACCGCTCTCCCTTCATTTGTAAGTCGCGGTGGCTTCGGGTCCGATGTTCCTGCTTCAGGGGTATTGTGGCCTCACCGAACCCTTTCCTCACAGGAGGGTGTTGGCAGGGCTTGCCGCTCAGGACGTCACCATAGAACTTGGGGATCTCCTCCATCTTGGCCTTGTACTTGGGGTGGTCTACCAGCGTAGGGTGGCCTCCTTGGGCAAGTTGACCACCGAGCTCCCCGCCGTGTGCCTCGGCTCTGGCGTCCCTGAGTCTGGCAGCCACGTCTCGCAGCTGTTGCCTTTGCACGTCCCGACTTTGTCTCGAAATTTTTGGCGACCATTGGCTGCGGGATCCGGTTGGTGGTGGGAAACATGTGGGCCTGTACAAGTCGCCCCACGTTGGAGGCTGGGACGCGACTGGTTCGTCCTGGTTCAGCCAGTGCTCCAACACAGACGCCGCGAACTCCTTCTTCGTGAAGCGCCCGTACAGATTGCGGGGTCTTCCCACCAGGCCTTGGCAGGCGGTCCCTTGGATGGGCCCCCCAGGTGCATGGGACCTGACATGTACCCACACACCACGTCTAACTTGTCCGGCGACAGGGCGTCTTAGGCCATTGCCGGAGGGCAATGCGAGCTTCGGCTGTCTCTACCCCATACTGTACCAGCAGGGCCATGATGCGGCTGATGCTGCTGCCGGGACGATTCACAATGGTGCATCCCATTGGCTGCACTCTCGCCGTGATGGAGGACATTCCCATGTCCCAATCGGGCTGGGCCAGCAACCCATCCACGTATGCGACTGTGGTGGTAGAAACCTTGGCAGGCGGTGGCAGCGGGTTTCCCTGGGTGTCCACGAAGATGTCATCGGTTGATGGGAGTTGGTTGTCGATCAAGGTCATGTACCGCAGATCCTGCACCCAGGGGGCGTCCTTGGCGTCCAGGATCTCCCAGGAGGGGAGGGTCACGACAGCTCGGGCGCGCTCACGGGCAATCTTTGCCACGATGCACTCCAAAGAGCCACGTGGGGAATGGATGTACAGCAGATAACAGAGATGGCTGCTCCAAATATGCTTTCACCCATTGTCATCCCTGGTCCAGACGATGGGACACTTCCGCAGCGCCGCGCTGCCGAATACGCCCACCTGAGGGGTGCTCAGTCCGAGCTCACCAAGTGCCATGTGAAAGGCACCCTCAGACAGCCAGTACTGATCCGCAATGTCGGCTGGGGGGTGGTGTGGACACGCTCCTCACAGCCTGAGTCAAGACTTCGGGCTCAGCAGGCCCCAACAGGGACGCCTCAGGCTTCTGGGACATGCGCAGCAAGCTGAACTTGTCAATCTCCTCAACCAGCAGGGTGCGCCTGTGTGGAAGGACCCCGGGGTGTGTGTTGTCAAAGAACTGGAATGCAATGATCATGTCCCACTCCGGCAGGTCCGCCTCGTAGAACGACCCCTTGATGTGGTTTTTGTGACCCATTTCTTGGCGCGACAGCTGCTCGTGGCGTCGAGTCCGCCTTCCATGATCTCACCATTGGCCACTCTGAGGGTGACAAGTGCAGCGCTGCGCCGCAGGGGGCGGGACCTCAGCAGTCCCCTGCGCACCAGGCTCACCTGACCCCCCGGTATCCACAAGGATTTCGAAGAACCGCTCCTCACCGGGACTGCTTACCCCACAGACGCTGAGATGCAACGGGCAATGGTCGCCCACCTGGCGTATCGCATGCAACTCAAGGATTGCCGGGTTCATCAGGATCTCTGTGATCCGGCTGGGCAGGCAGTACTGCGTGGTTGGTGTCTCAAGCCCTGCAGTGGCTTCATCCACATCCAGTGCGCTTTCGCAAATAGTAATGGGTGTGACGGGGGTGTTCTCCTCATCTGGAGAGCATGGGATCCCTGGCCGTCGAAACCCGTTGCCACTGGGGCTTCGCTAGGCCTTGGGCCCAGGAGATCCCTGCGACTGGCTGGTGGACTGCACCCCATACACCTCCGCCAGGATGGCGTCCACTGCCTGCACTCACACCTCAGGGTACAGACACTGAGGCTTGCGTCCGCTGGCATAGGAGGCGCTGCCAGTGCCCTTTGGTCTGTCCTGTTCTGCAGGGGTGGCATGTTCGGCGCCGTCCGCATCTGTCTGCCGAACATTCTGCGGCTGCCACTTCTGCTGGCTTCATCAGTCCTCACGTAGGCCTTTACTGCAGGCGCAATTCCCGGTACCGGAAATGTCTGCTTTGGAGGATTTGGATGGCCAGAGGTCTCCATGTCGCACGATGTGGATTTCTCTGATACACACAGTGGTGTAATTAGACTTCTGGGATCGTGCGCATTTCGTGTTTGAAAAGTTGTGATCTCCAAGGAATGGAGCGACTGGTTGAGGAAAAATGTGTAGCTATTGTAAGCCACTCCGCGACAGCACGGATCGTCTACAACCATGAAGGTACCGCTCGCTGTGTTACACAAAACCTTTGAACAAATCCGAAGGTCTAGGACAAGTCAAAAGGCCAAAGTGAAGCGTGCAACCGACTGTCCCATGCACCAGATCTGGTTCGCCCAATCCTCGGCGCCGGCCAGCCACTGCCTTGTTTTTGCGTTTGCGCTACTCACCAGCTCAGCACTCTGTGAAAAACCTTTGTGATCGTGTTCTTTGGACACACAGATTACGCACTTTGGACACAGGAGTTGTTTCCCGTCTGCCCTTTGTTACTCCTCCGGTTGTGTGGTTTTTTTCTTCGCTTTTGCCTGCCTCCACCTTCGCAACCAGCTCTGCAAAAATTGAAAACAAGTTCAAGGACAAGGAGGAATTCGAACAGTGGCAGAATGTGTTTTGTAAATACTAGGTGAAAAACCTTTGCAATTGTGCACTTCGGACACACGGATTCTACACTTTGGACACATGAGCTGTTTCTTGTCTGCCCTTTGTTACTCTTCCGGTTGCCTGGTCTTTGTCGTCGCCTTTGCCTGCCTCCACCTTCGCCACCAGATCTTCACAAATTGAAAACAAGTTCAAGGACAAGGAACAATTGGAACAGTGGCTGACTGCGTTTGGCTGTAGAGATCAAGAGAAGGCAGTTGACAAGTTAGCATCCGGTTGCCACAGGTACACAGTTCTGAACCTTGTCATTTGCAAGGGTGAAAGGTGAGACAAAAGGACAAAACGTTCTGAACAACAGTTTGTGCTAGGTTGCAGGTTCCTTTCCTCCCTCTTTTCGAACTGAAGTGTTGAAACAATTGGTGAAAGCAGCAAACTGTGCGAACTAGTTGCATTTGGTACCCTTCATTCCGACTTCGTTTGACTCACTGCAACCAAGAGTGCAGTGCCGACATACTGTGGGATGAATCAAATTAGGAACACTGAACTGAGATTGAAATGCTAGTCAAAACGAAAACGGGGAGGTTCCTTGCTCCAGTCCCAGTGTCCCAGTGTCCCAGTGTCCCCATCTTGTCGTCTCCCCCCCCCCCCCCCTGCGGGCAGTCTTGCTCACTCCTCCAATATCCTTGAACTGCCTGCCACACTCGTTGTGCGGGTTACAGTGCTGTCTACAAAATGGCATACAACAAGAACAACCCCAAAGTCCCATTGCTGAATCTTGCTAAATCGACGAAACGTGGCCTTCGAGTCTGCTCATACCTCGGAGATAGTGTGAAGCCGTCTGAGGAATTCACTGCGGAGGATAAAACGGTGCAATGGGGGCGGTACTCTTGGGCGGTGGCAGGAGATGTCCAAGGGGACAACCAAGAAAGCATGCTAGGAGTGTGGCCTTGTGTGGCCATTCAGGACTGTGAAAACAAAGGGATAGGGGTTCAATACACGGCGGATGGCAAGAGAGGAACTGTGCCGCCGACGTGCTTTTGCTTCACCCTGTCCCTGGCATGGTGGTAATTGCAAGGACCATAGACCCGGTGTCAGACTAGCACCAGGAAGGAAGTGACAATGGTGTTGATGATAGTGCCCCTGAGTCAAACAGTGGAGACAACGCAGCGCATAAGGGGACTTCCAGTGGTAGTGGCGGTGCTGAACCAATGAATGTAAAGGGTTGACAGAAGAAGGCCCCTGGGAAGATGAGGAAGAAGGGCACGGGCAAAGGTACCCATGGTTGTGGCGAAGAAGACACTGTACACCCACCGCTCCCGTGGTTTAGGCATGGGATACTTCCCGGTCCTCCATCCAACGCGTGTCCTGGATCTCCTGCACCGGAAGCAGTTTCTGCATGCCTTCTCACTGCGCCCCTGTTGCTCCATGACCCCCTACTCCATGTTCTGCTCCGCACTTACCGTATTGGGGCCCCCGTCCACCTCTACAGTCCCCCCCGTGTTTATCAGCTGGGAGGCCGGCAAACTACAGCGCGAGGCTACAGCGGTCATGTCAGTGGCTGGACTTGTCGTGTTCATAGTGTCCTCCAAGCTGCGCCCCGAGTGCACATATACTGACAGCAGCAAGCTGGAAGTACCCCCCGCATCTGGGGCAGCTGCCATTATGCCGGGTGGTCGCAGTGCTGTCTGCAGGGTCCCAGGGGTACCCAACTCTTACAAAGCTGAGTTGGTGGCGATGCTCACTTTTCTGGGGAGGGAGAGAAAATTCGCCTGGATTGCCAGGGTGCTATCGCTTCAGCGCTCGGCCAAAAGCGCCCGATCAGGCAAGCGGGTCGGGTACAGAAGGTCCGCCACTCCCTCTCCGCAAAAGGGCAACAGCCAGAGTGGGTTGAAGGGCACGTGGGCCATGAGTTCAACGAGGCCTCTGATCAATATGCGCGTCTTGGCACTGCCCTCCCCCCCCCCCCCCTGCACGGCCCTCTTCTCCCTGGGAAGTTGTTCGGCATGGCGAATCCATGGTTCCCCCCCACAAAGTGGGGACACACGACTTGGCCCCAAGCCATACCCACCAAGACTTCCACCCGTTGTCAAGGAGGTTACTAAAATTCCGCCGCTTAGCGTGGCACAAAAGGCTTTTTGGTCTGCAGAGTCGCTCAGGATACGCACACTATGCGACCTACTGGTCTGATAAGCCCCCGCCACACACATGCTCGCACTGTCGCTGTTCTCACAACTGGAGCCTGCACGGACACCTGGCGCACTGTGCGGAAAGCCACCCCGTGGTCCAGGCTTGGCTGTCGGCGTGGAATCCCCGCGCGGGCGCCGCCTCTTGGCGCCGTTTGGCGCATCGCAGCGATCTGCGCATCGCTGGTCCTTTGGCTATCTGTCGCAGCCTGTATCGCCACGTGTTTCGGATGCTGGGGGGCTTCTGTGCGGCCCGCAAAGAGATAGGTTCATACCAGGACAGGGTGCTGGACTCTGTCACTGCTGCTCTGGCCTCAGCAATCCCACCCAAGTCTAAGCGCCCCAATGTGTTTGTATCGCCCGATTGGGATTCGCCTACCCCCTTGTTGTAACTGCCCCCATGTTTGTCATATGCATGCCATCATGGCTGGCATATAGTTTCTGACTGTCACGCTGCGACCTGTGGCGGGCTCTGCCCTGGGCTGTTCTAATAGCCGACGCGAATGCCACTAACTCAGCTACGCCCCCTGTCTCTCCTCAGGACATCCTGACATACTGGCGATCACTCTAGAAGCTTTTCTCTGGCGCTGGTATCACTTCACCCGCTATGTAAGCCCTCTCTGATTACCATGCTCACCTGCCTCTTGGCCGCAAAGATGAACAATCACTGTCTGTAGAGCTACACGATGACCGATGCCAGCACTGCATTTGCTAGTGCCTCAGAGCGGTGCCGCATACCCTCGCAGCGCCTTCCCTCGAAGACCGTGATTACTCTGGTCTACCGAGCGTGCGCCAGCGAGTCGCTCCCTCGTCCACCGATTGTGTCGGGCTCAGCTTGCATATAAAAGGCCGTCTGCTCATGGCTCGTGTCCTGCACTCACTAGCTGGAACAAGGACAATGTGCGACGCTTCCTGACCTCCCCGGCGCTATCTGGGGCGGTTCAATCGTGTTGCTGCTGGGACGGTCGTCCGCGTGGTGTGAGAATGCTGGGTTTCTGGGTGAGATAGTATGCTGTTTCGCCAGTTCGGCCTCATCGGTTACTCCGGGGGTGCCCACGCCCCGCAGTCTCTTCAACCTTGTCCCTCCTTCACGTCCAGCACAACACAGCAGCCAGTTGCGCTTAATACCGCCCCCCCCTCTCGTGAACACGCCCCTGTGCACCCCCGTTCCCCCTCTGTGTCTCTATTTTTTCGCCAACCGTTGGCAGGTTGGCCCTCCCATGGTACACGAACCCCCACCCCTACACCATGCGAGTGGAATGCCATTTTCTTCTTTCCCCTGTGGGCGACCCACCGCGCCCTGGTCGCCCACTGCCACCCCCCCCCCCCCAACCGGTCCCCTTGTCTCCTGCCCCATGTACCTCTGTTTTCCACGTATGATGGGATACCCGCTCAGGACAGGAACCCGCCCAGACGGTACCCCCAGATTTTCTGCCACTGCCCCCGGGCATGGTGTAGGGGGCGACCAGTTCTGTGATGTCCACTTTGTAGCATAATTTACTTCCCTGCATCGTCCCGCCGCCGCCGTGACCTCAGCCTGCCAACCTGCTGACCCTTGACTTGGGGATGTGGGTAACTCAATGTATATTGGGCTGGCCCCCTGAGAACACTGCAGCTGTGGCTTTGGACTTGTATTACAAAAAAAAAAAAAAAAGAAGGGCACGGGCAGTGCGTCTGCAGACAGTGACAGTGCCGAGGATGGCATCCCCCAGGACAAGAAGAAAACCAAAAAAACGCCAAAAAACAAGCCTCCCAAAAAGGCAAATCAAGCACGGGGTCAAACAATGGGTTTGGCTGGGCAAACTGCATTGGTTGACAGCATTCCTGCTGGGGAGGCAGATGCTCAGGATCAGCTGCAGGATTGCAACGTTACAACAATACGTGCTGTGGCTCAACAGCTAGGGGTTGACGTGAAGCTCAACCAGCCCAAGGAAGACCTACTGAGCGACCTGAGGAGAAACATCAATGCTGGGATTACAGGCCCTCCTCTGTTCCCTGCCCCTGTGGTGAAGTGCAAGTTTGTGCCCAAGGCTGCAGAAGAGCTCCCACAGGAGAGTGAAGGCGCTGATGCGGAGGATGATGAGGGGGATGTTTCCCCAGTGTGTGTGGGTGGTGATGCAGATGGGGACATTGCGGAACTTTGGGAAACAGGAGACGCTGATGGTCCTGCAATGGGTGCGCAACCAGATGGAACTGACAGCCAAAGCAGTGATGGGGAGGTGTCCCTCCCTTCCCGACCAGATGACCTAGAGGCCTACAGCACCCGAGATGCCATCGTGGAGTTGGACGACGATAAGGACAATGCGGTAGCCCCTGCAATTAGGGAAGATGCAGAAATGGAGATGGACGAAAATGCGGATGATGCGGTAGCCCCAGCCATGAGGGCTGATGCAGAAATTCAGGCACCGGGCCGGGACAAATTATTTGGCGAGGCGGATGCGGGGAGTGCAGGACATTTGCAACAGGAACATGCCCCACTACACCAACACACTACTCCACAGGGGCCGGTCCAGCGAGTGCAACCCCCAAGGAACAACAAGGGTCCAGCCACTCCAACAACTGCAATGCCAGACATTCATCCCACTATACACATCCAGCACGCAGCTGACACGCCGCCACATGGGGCTTGTTTGAAAGCAGTCGGGGAAATGGATGCCAAGTTTTGGCGCACTTTCAATAAAGGACTGTTATTGGGATTGCCAAGCAGTGCGACACCGATGGTAAAGGAGAATGTGGAAAGAATGGTGGCAGGCTTGTGTCAATTTGAGATCGTCCAAGACTCTGTGCATACCCTGAGTGCCCAGCTGTGGCGCATTGCAAAGGGGAATGGCAGACGTGAGGTCCCCCTCGATCCAGGCCAAGCAACTAGGGAGGATTCCATGTTTGTTTTGGCTCTGGGGTACGTAGGTGCAATTCATGTGCAAGAGGAGGAGTACCGCCTCAAGGAGCAGGATGTCCTGCAGATGTCAGTGATTCATGGCCTTATGCATGTTTCACAGCCCACCAGCCAGGGATACCTGCTGCTGGTCAAACAATCCCACATCAAGCCCGGAAACAGTTTGGAGGAGATATACCCTACAGCATGCAAGGAGGGAGATGAATTGGAACGGAGGAATGCCTGACTGGAGAAGGTTTTGGCAGCAGCCAGAATGTCACTGGTTACACACCAACGGCGCCATGATAGTGCAATGGAGGAGGGGAAGAAACCAGTGACAGACAGCACCACCAAAATAAATGACCCGCAGCAAAAAAATAAGCGTTTGCGCAGCGAGCACAACTAATCGTGTACGGAGCATGAGCAATGGAAGAAGCAACGCCAGGACCAGCTGCCCACCAGGAAGAACAATGAGGGTCCAGCACATGCGGGAACAACAGCTCAGGGCAATGTGACTGAGCAGCTGCTCGCAAGTTGGTGGACAATTTGTGGAACAGCTAGCGCACTATGTATTTAATGCCAATGCCCATGCCTATGCCAAACCCGTCGTCCCGACAAATGATGATGCAGCAATGGTTAACAATGGAAATGATGCCACAGATGTCGCAAATGATGCCGCAAATGCCCCAAATGATGCCACAGGCGTCTCAAATCATGCAACAGATGATGCACCAAATGCCACAAGTCTCCATGGTCCCCCCAATGCCTGCCACCCAGGTGCACCCGTCACTGCACGCGGCCCAAATCAGGACACTTCCGGACGGGTCAAAGTGAGGGGGCAAATGTACCAATCTGCCTCAGTCCTGTAGCAGGGCTGGAGTGCATTGCTCTCCGGGCAGCGATAGCACCACAGACGATTCAGATTGGGAAATGCCGGACCTGGGTGGATTTTCAAGTTCTGACAGTGATCCTGATGAGGAGGCGAGCAGGGCCAGTGATACAATGCCTGTGCAAAAAACCGCACCCGTGAGGGCTGTGCAAAAACCGGCCCTCTGAGGGCTGGCTGTCATCGGACTCCATTGACTGACATCACCAATTCAAAGACCAAGGAAAATAGTGTCACCAACCTGAAACGTGAAGTTTGATGCAACTTGCAGCACGGTGCAGTTCACCACGAGGCTGTGGAGGCCATTCTGAAAGCAACAGGCCAGATGCTAAATTAAAAACAGTGCACTGGAGCAGCACCAAGGAGCGGCGTGGTGGGTTTGACAGTGGCCCCTCCCAAGGGTTACCAGGCCCCGGTCGAAGCAGAGCGGCGGCCAACCCCCCCAGAGAACGCCTGCTGCGAAACCTGGCAGCCTGCCATGAGTCAAAAGAAACGTGGCATGTGCTGAGACACCCACTTTCCCTGCATCTTGACGTTCTCTGTGCTATGTGCTACAGGTGACACAGGCAAATGAATTCAATTGAAAGAAGCGATTCAATTCAGTTCAGATCCGGATTGCACTTCAGGTTTCCCCGTATTTTGCCGTGACAGGATTTGATGCCAGACCCCCTCCCCCAACATTGCAGGCTCACTGTTTCTCAGGTGCTTCAGGTGCTTCATCTGGTCTGCAGGCCGCAGCAATCTTTTTGAATCAAAATCGTGAATTGACTTTTCACAGCTGACACAGATGGTTTGCAGCTTGCAGCAGTGTGCTGCATCAGTGTTTCACAATTCTCGATGGTTTGCAGCTTGCAGCAGTGTGCTGCATCAGTGATTCACCATTCTCGATGAGTGTTAAGTGCTGAGCTTTTCAACTCCCTTCATACACCATATTAGTTAGTGCCAGCTCTGCTGTTTTTTCGATTCATCTTAATTCAGATTCGAAGTTCAACAAATGGCAATGCAGTGCCGCTGGCGATTGCAATGTGTTTACAACGTCATCTCTGCATCAGCTCTGGTTTGACTGCCTGCAATGTTTAATTCGACAGCAGTGGAACGTGATCGCAAAATTCGTTTGGGTGTGACTGCTATTCCACTGCAGTACAGTGCGCCCATGTGCTTGCAGTGATTGCAAGCTGTGCTTTTTTGCAATTTATCTCAGTTCTGATTAGAAGATCAACAGATTTTGATGCAATTCAACGCCAACGGCGGTTGCAATTTGTTTACAGCGTCATCTCTGCATCAGCTCTGGTTTGACTGCCTGCGGTGTGTCATTCGAGTACTGCAGCATTCTGAGTTGCCAGCTTCAAACACATCAGACACAGGTCTCCTGTTTTCTGATTTCCGATTTCAATTGAAGGCTCCCATCGAATTGGCTTCTGAATTCAATTTGCAATTATTTGCAAAAAATGTTTTTGGACAGTTGGGTTAAAAAATAGTTTCTCGGTGGGTTCAACGAACAGTTTTTCTGTCGTCTGGCTAGGAGTAAGCACATGATACGGTTCAAAAACATCCAAAGAGCTTGGTGAATGAGGTCGGCATGAGTTTTTCTATCATTTTTGTACACATTTCAAAAGCTTGTATATTCATTCATGGGGTAAAATCAATGAAAATAGGTTGTTTCAGAAATTTCACCCCCTGTAAAAGCCTATGTGCTGGTGCTGCACCTCCTTGCAGTGCTGCAGCGTCATCTTCTCGCTGACGAAGTCAATGATCTCATCAGCGGTCATCTGGGGGTCGATTGTTTGGACGTTCAGCATCCCTGTGGTCCACTTGACCCTGTCCATGGGCATCAGGCTATCGCCCGGGCAGCCGGCCCCCACGTGCCCCGTGCAGCCGCCCAGTTAATCCGGGGGCGCAAGCACCCGGGAGGGAGAAAGGCACCACGGCTTCAGGAAAGCCAACCGGAGCACCGAGAGCGACCGCACTGGACGAGGCGCCACGCACCAACGCGGGGCCACAACCAAGGCACACAGACAGGTGTCAAGCAACAAGGGCCACTGGGTGCCGCAAACCCGGGTAGCCCGCACAACAAGCAACGAACCACGGCACAGGAACAGGTGCCAGGCAACACGCAAACCACAAACCACAAACCCCAGCCAGGAGTGGCGGGGTACATGCGGAGAGCGGACAGAAGCACACACACCCCAACACCCCAACCAGGAGTGGCGGGGCGCAGTGATAACTCGAGCCCAAGCAGACACACGCACACCGCACACCCCAGTCAGGAGTGGCGGGGTACAGCAGGAGCGCGCACACAAACACACACAGACCCCAACACCCCAACCAGGAGTGGCGGGGCGCAGCTGAAATCTGAGTGCAAGCACACCTACCCACAGAGCACACCCCAGCCAGGAGTGGTGGGGTACAATGGGAGCGCGCACACACACACCCCAACACCCGAACCAGGAGTGGCTGGGCAAAGCCAAAAGCCGAGCCCAAGCACACGCACCCACACCGCACACCCCAGCCCGGAGTTGCGGGGTACAAGTCGAGCACGCACACACACATGCACAGCCCAACACCCCAGCCAGGAGAGGCGGGGCGCAGCCAAAACCCGAGCTCAAACACACACATCGAAACAACACAACCCAGCCAGGAGTGGGGGGTACAAGCGCAGTGCGCACACAAACACACACACACCCAAGCACTCCAGCCAGGGGTGGCGGGGCGCAGCCGAAACTGGAGTTCAAGCAAACCCAGCCACACCGCACACCCCAGTCAGGAGTGGCAGGCTACAGCAGGAGCGCGCGCACACACACACACAGACCCAGACACCCCAGCCAGGAGTGGCGGGGCGCAGCTGAAATCTGAGCCAAAGCACAACCAACCACACAGCACACTTCAGCGGGGAGTGGTGGGGCACAAGCGGAGCTCGCACATGCACACCCCAACACCCGAACCAGGAATGGCGGGGCGCAGCCGAAAGCCGAGCCCAAGCACACACACACACACCGCACACCCCAGCAAGGAGAGGCGGGGTAGAAGCGCAGCGCGGACACACATATGCACACCCCAACACCCCAGCCAGGGGAGGCGGGGCGCAGGCGAAACCCGAGCCCAAACACACACAACCCGACGACACATCCCAGCCAGGAGTGGCGGGGTACAAGCGCAGTGCGCACACGAACACACACGGACCCCAACACCCCAGCCAGGAGTGGCTGCGTGCAGCCGAAACCTAAGCCCGAGCACACACACCCACGCTGCACACCCCGGCCAGGAGTGGCGGGGTACAAGCGGAGCACGCACACAAGCGCACACACACCCCAAACTCGGGCCAGGAGTGGCGGGGCGCAGCTGGAACCCGAGCCAAAGCTGACACAGCCACACCGCACACCCCAGCCAGGAAGGGTGGGGTACGAGCGGACTGCGCACACAAGCACACACACACACCAACAACCCTGCCAGGAGTTGCGGGGCGCAGCCGAAACTCGAGCCCAAGCACACAAACCCACACCCCACTTCCCAGCCAGGAGTGGCGGGGTACGGGCAGAGCGCGCACACAAGCACACACACACACCAACACCACAGCCTGGAGTGGCGGGGCGCAGCTGAAGCCCCGGCCCAAGCACACCCACCAAACCGCACACCCAAGCCAGGAGTGGCGGGGTACAAGCGGAGCATATACACAAACACACACACAACCCAACACCCCAGCCACGAGAGGCGGGCTGCAGCCGAGACCCGAGCCCAAGCACATACACCCACGCCAGACACCCCAGCCAGGAGTGGCGGGGCGCAACCGAAACCCGAGCCCAAGCACACACACTCACGCCGCACAGCCCGCCAGGAGTGGCGGGGTACAAGGGGAGCACGCACACAAGCACACACAGGCTCCAACACCCCAGCCAGGAGTGGTGGGTCGCAGCCCGAACCCGACCCCAAGCACACACACACACACAGCACAGCCCAGCCAGGAGTGGCGGGGTACAAGTGGAGCGCGGACACAGGCACAGACTGGCCCGAACATTCCAGCCAGGAGTGGCGGGGCGCAGCCAAAATGCGAGCCCAAGCACACACACCCACACCGCACACCCCAGCCAGGGGTCGCGGCGTACAAGCGGAGCGCGCACACAAGCACACACAGGCCCCAACACCCCAGCCAGGAGTGGCGAGGCGCAGCCAAAAACCGAGCCCAAGCACACAAACCCCCACCACACACCCCAGCCAGGAGTGGCGGGGTACAAGCGGAGCGCGCACACAATCACACACAGGCCCCAAACCCAGCCAGGAGTGGCAGGGCGCAGCCCAAACCCGAATCCAAGCACACACACCCACTAGGCACACCCCAGCCAGGAGTGGCGGGGTACGAGCGGACCGCGCACACAAGCACAGACACGCCGTAACACCCCAGCCAGGAGTGGCGGGGCGCAGCCGAAACCCGAGCCCAAGCACACAAACTCACGCCGCACAGCCCGCCAGGAGTGGCGGGGTACAAGGAAAGCACGCACATAAGCACACACAGGCTCCAACACCCCAGCCAGGAGTGGTGGGTTGCAGCCCGAACCCGACCCCAAGCACACACACACACACAGCACACCCCAGCTAGGAGTGGCGGGGTACAAGCGGACCGCGCACACAAGCACGGACACGCCCCAAAACCCAGCCAGGAGTGGCGGGGCGCAACCGAAACCCGAGCCTAAGCACACACACTCACGCCGCACAGCCCGCCAGGAGTGGCGGGGTACAAGGGGAGCACGCACACAAGCACACACAGGCTCCAACACCCCAGCCAGGAGTGGTGGGTCGCAGCCCGAACCCGACCCCAAGCATACACACACACACAGCACACCCCAGCCAGGAGTGGCAGGGTACAAGTGGAGCGCGGACACAGGCACAGACAGGCCCGAACATTCCAGCCAGGAGTGGCGGGGCGCAGCCAAAATGCGAGCCCAAGCACACACACCCACACCGCACACCCCAGCCAGGAGTCGCGGCGTACAAGCGGAGCGCGCACACAAGCACACACAGGCCCCAACAGCCCAGCCAGGAGTGGCGGGGCGCAGCCAAAAACCGAGCCCAAGCACACAAACCCGCACCGCACGGGCCAGCCAGGAGTGGCGGGGTACAAGCGGAGCGCGCACACAATCACACACAGGCCCCAAGCCCAGCCAGGAGTGGCAGGGCGCAGCCCAAACCCGAATCCAAGCACACACACCCACACCGCACACCCGAGCCAGGAGTGGCGGGGTACAAGCGGACCGCGCACACAAGCACGGACACGCCACAACACCCCAGCCAGGAGTGGCGGGGCGCAGCCGAAACCCGAGCCCAAGCACACACACTCACGCCGCACAGCCCGCCAGGAGTGGCGGGGTACAAGGAGAGCACGCACACAAGCACACACAGGCTCCAACACCCCAGCCAGGAGTGGTGGGTCGCAGCCCGAACCCGACCCCAAGCACACACGTACACACAGCACACCCAAGCCAGGAGTGGCGGGGTACAAGGGGACCGCGTACACAAGCACAGACACACCCCAAAACCCAGCCAGGAGTGGCGGGGCGCAACCGAACTCCGAGCCCAAGCTCACACACTCACGCCGCACAGCCCGCCAGGAGTGGCGGGGTACAAGGGGAGCACGCACACAAGCACACTCAGGCTCCAACACCCCAGCCAGGAGTGGTGGGTCGCAGCCCAAACCCGAGCCCAAGCACACACACTCACGCCGCACAGCCCGCCAGGAGTGGCGGGGTACAAGTGCAGCGCGGACACAGGCACAGACAGGCCCGAACATTCCAGCCAGGAGTGGCGGGGCGCAGCCAAAATGCGAGCCCAAGGACACACACCCACACCGCACACCCGAGCCAGGAGTCGCGGCGTACAAGCAGAGCGCGCACACAAGCACACACAGGCCCCAACACCCCAGCCAGGAGTGGCGGGGCGCAGCCAAAGAACGAGCCGGAGCACACAAATCCGCACCGCACACCCCAGCCAGGAGTGGCGGGGTACAAGCGGAGCGCGCGCAGAATCACACACAGGCCCGAAACCCAGCCAGGAGTGGCAGGGCGCAGCCCAAACCCAAATCCAAGCACACACACCCACACCGCACACCCCAGCCAGGAGTGGCGGGGTACAAGCGGACCGCGCACACAAGCACAGACACGCCGCAACACTCCAGCCAGGAGTGGCGGGGCGCAGCCGAAACCCGAGCCCAAACACACACACCCACACCGCACACAGCAGCCAGGAGTGCCGGGGTACATGCGGAGCGCGCGCAGAATCACACACAGGCCCCAAACCCAGCCAGGAGTGGCAGGGCGCAGCCCAAACCCAAATCCAAGCACACACACCCACACCGCACACCCCAGCCAGGAGTGGCGGGGTACAAGCGGACCGTGCACACAAGCACAGACACGCCGCAACACTCCAGCCAGGAGTGGCGGGGCGCAGCCGAAACCCCAGCCCAAACACACACACCCACACCGCACACAGCAGCCAGGAGTGGCGGAGTACATGCGGAGCGCGCACACATGGACACACACACCCCAACACCGCAGCGAAGAGTTGCGGGGCGCAGCCGAAACCCGAGGCCAAGCACAAACCAGACCCAAACACAAGCGCCAGACAACAGTAGCAAACCCAGTGTCCATAGCCAGGGCACTGAGGCAGCCCGAACCATGCAGGTGACCTGGCCAAACGAGATCCGGACACCGGTGTAAGGCTGCATCCTAAGGCCTGTGCTGCTTTAGGACTCGAGGCAGAGTGTGCGACACCCAAGCGCCTCGGAACTCGAGTACCAAGAACATGCATGCATGCCTTTGGGAATGGGATATGCCAGGAAGTCCGGTGAACCTCTGTGGTTCCGCCAAAAGGAGGGGACGTGCGCAACCACTGGGGTACACCCACCCGGCATGACAAGTACGTCACCCTGGCGGCGATCAGTTCTCCTGGCGTTCCCCGTGGCCGCTTTGTTTGGGGCCACCAGTCAGGTCCAGCAGGACGTAAGTCGCCTCCCCTCTTCAAGCGCGGAGCCTCCTCCTGTGCGTCACAGCAGCAACGCCAGCGGGGACCATGGGGTGCCTATCCACGACCGAGTGCACCTACCTACCTACCTTTGAGTTGCCAGCATCAAACACGTCAGACACAGCTCTCCTGTTTTCTGATTTCAGATTTTCAATTGAAGGCTCCTATGGAATTGGGTTCTGAATTTAATTTGCAGTGGTTTGCAAAAAACGTTTTCGGACAGTTGGTTCAATAACTAGCTTCTCGATGGGTTCAATGAATAGTTTTTCTGTTGTTTGGCCAGGAGTAAGCACATGATACGGTTCGTAAACATCTGAAAACCTTGGTGAATAGGGTTTGTGTGAGTTTCTCCCATTTTTATACACATTTCAAAAGCTTGTATATTCATTCATTAGGGAAAATCGATTAAAACCCGGTATTTCAGGTATTTTACCCCCTGTAAAAGCCCAGGTGCTGGTGCTGCGCCTCTCTGCGGTGCGGCAGCGTCACCTCCTCGCTGACGAAGTCAATGATCCCGTCAGCGGTCATCTGGGGGTCGATTGCTTGGACGTTCAGCATCCCAGTGGTCCACTTGACCCTGTCCATGGCCTTCAGGCTATCGCCCATCCTGCGGTCCTCTGTGCTCAGCCTTAAGGCGGTCTTCATCGTGTCGAACCCGTAGTGCATGGTGGCCCAGGAGTTGATCCACTTTAGCAGGCTCTGGTGCTGCTGCTGGGGCAGGAGGATCTTGACAACGGTCCTCTACCGGCCTGTCTTCCGCTCCTCCGCTTGGATCTTCTCCTGCCACTTGTACGTCAGCATGTCGAAGAAGTGGGCGGCATCTGACTCCTCCGCCCAGTCCTCGACATACCGCCTCAGGTGGCGGTATTCCTGGCGGAAGTCCTGCCAATCTGCCAGCTGGATGTGGCCTCCCGACGTCCTCAGCAACACGGCCTTGAGACGGCGCAGGGCATGGTGCAGGAGATCGGTGACTTCTTCCTTGCGGAAGGCACGCCACATCTCTTCCCAGGTGGAGATCTTGCCGTATTTCACCCAATCGTCCAACTCCCTCTTCACGTTGGCTGGGACACAGTGGGGCAGCATGGACAGGCAGAACGGCTGCCTCTGGGCCTCGTTGCACCCCATGGTGGAGTAGTTGACGTACTTGTTCCACGTTCGCTCGAACTCGTCCAAGACCTCCGGGTTGCCAGTGTACTTGGGCATGGTAATGTTGACCATGACTCGGTTCATCTGCGCCTCGGCGAGCCCATTGGCCAACACGGTGGTTGTTGCCGTTGCTCCTGTCGCCATCCGTACTTGTGCACGTGCAGGGCGTTCACGGTTGCCTCAGTGGGCGGTACCTGTCTAATGGCATATGCTCCAGCATTGGCGCTGTCAGTTGGGGTCAACTGGGGTTCCCTCTATGGCGAGGTACTCTCCTTGCGTTGGGGCCGTTGACCCGAGTAGACCCTTGCCGAATCCCTGTCGCGGCACCTCGGCACTTCCCAGCATGCTCTGCTCAAATGCAGGCAGGTAGCCAGGTCCACTGTGGCCCCACTGTTGATACCTGTGTCCATAATGGCCGCATCCACCCTGGGGTGCCATCTGATGATGATGATGGTGGTGATGATGATGTTGGTGTTGATGATGATGGTGATGCTGATGGTGATTCTAATGGCGTCGATGGCTGTGACCATGTCGGGCATCAAGCTGCGCCAGGAGCTGGGGCGCAGGCGGCGGAATCGGGAATCGCTTGCCTGCCATCAGGATTGCCAGTGCCAGCGGCAGTCCAGTGGGGGGATTGGCCTGTCCCTGCCATTGCTCCGCTTGAGCTGAGTGCTGCGCCAGAAGTTGTGGCGCTGGCGGTGGCATGATGAAGGGTTCCTCACGCATACCCTGGGACCTTGTGATAACCAGAGCTGTGTTAAATTCAATGCAACTACAGGCCAGTTCAATTTAACAAAAATGTTAAATTTATCAAGCTATTGTGCATACATTAAAAAGGTTCAAAAAAACGAAAAATGTGCCCATTTTCCACCAAATTTCCTTTTCAAAATCAAAATTATTGACTATGCTCTTGTCCTCCAGTTGGTTCCTGCAATGGGGAATGCATCCCCACGGACTATAAGGGATAGAGGCAGCGAATGGTCCAAGTCCTTGTGAAAAATTGGTTGCCCAGCAATATAGTCTAGGGCTTTCTGGAGTGGCCATGAAATACCAATAGCCCCTTGTTCCTGGCAAATGACCCCTTGATCCAACTGCATACGGCCCACTAGAAGAGTCCATGCCTCCGAAAACCTCTCCCTGGAGGGTAGTTGGGGGTACCATTGCACACCAGTGGTATGGCGGAAAGCTTGACCAAATGTGGTGATAAACTTTTGTAGAATTGGATAACGGCGGCGTGGTACCCTAAGGTCCACAACCAACTTCACGGCTTCCTCTGGGGTACAGAGTTGCTGCTTCTTTTTCAGCTCTTGTTCCATTTTATTGATGTGGTGGGTAGAACCGTAAACTTTTTCATTTACTGGTGATAAGAGGTGGCTTCGATTTGGAGATCCTACAAAAAAGTTGGCCAATGTGTCCACAACACTAGGAGATGTAAGTGAAGTACTTTGAGTCGCTTGAAAGAGGAACTGCTCTAATCCAAGAGGGTCAAAGATAGCACTACGGTCCGTGCCTTGAATGCAATTCTAAGAAGGAAACACACATGGAGGCACAAGGTGCTATATAGAGATGTGGTGTACTTTCCAAACATTGCACTATGCATGAATGTAAGAAGCTATGTGGAAAGCAACATTTACTATGAGTGTAAAGGGCCTCAATAGTGGTGTTTCACCAAATTTGTTGAGTTGACGTTTTTGATGCACATGCGGCAAGCGCCGCAAATCGGTGTTAAATCTAACAATGTTAAATCGGTGTTAAATCTTCCTAAATCGAAACTATAAATTCAGTTGGATTGAATTTAACACAGCCCTACTTATGACAGGGTCCTAGGGAAATACCTCCGATGGCGCGGTTCTCCCACTTGGGGGGCTGGACCCGTTGGCTTTGGAACCTCCTCCTTCTTTCGGCGGGCTGCGAGCTTCAAGTCGCAGATTGCCCACAACGTCCGCTTCAGCTTGCGGATATGTTCGGCATGTTTCAGCATGGTCTGCTTGGTCACCACGGCTTGATCCAGGAGAATCTTGTTCGAGCACTCCAGCTGGGCCAGGCGCCCTTCCACACCCGAGTGCTCACTCGGGTCATCCTCCAGGTTTGGGGACGGGGCGTCCAACACGCTCTTGACGTTCCTGAACTCCTCCACCAGGACAAACCCGCTGCCGGTTCCTGGACTGAGGACTGTGGCTCGTGCACCCGAACTTGTCACCGCGGCTGTCTCCTCGTCCTTCTCCATGTGTTCCTCAACCACTCGGTGGGTGCGGTGGACTGATCGTGCGGATGCTGCAGGCGGCCGGGCGTGGTGGATTGAAGGGGTGGATGCTGCAAATGCCACACTGTGGTGGACGTTTGAACCAGATGGCGCCGCAGGTTGGCCGTGGTGGATTGATAGAGAGGGTGCCGCCAATGCCACACCGTAGTGGAATTGGTGGACTGGAGCTCGGCATGATCGCGGCTCATCCTCCCTGTCGCACATCATGGTCTCGACGTGCTCTGGGGTAGGGGAGCGGCGGAGAGCGCCATCGTCCACAGCCATGGGGTCCTCCGCCACGGCTGGCTGTGGCTGTACCCGCTGCAGGGCTTCACTGGCCGATGCGGTAGGCCTTTGGGCTCTGAGCCTAGCCGATCCAACCGGTGCCTCAGGTTGCAGGTGGGACTTCGGCCTTGTGCATTCTTGCACGCTGACTCGCAGGCGGCAATCCTGAAGACCACCTCCTCAATGGAGTCCAGGGACTTGGCCTCCTTCACCATCTGGTTGTTGTGGCCATGCGTCTCGATGAACTCCAGTGTCTCCTTCAGCTGGGCCTCCAGGTGGATCCTCAAGGCCTCTTCCTCGTTCCTGCACCCTGTCCTCCTTGTCGTCTCTGGGGTCCCCTAC
Source organism: Eutreptiella sp. 'Long Island Sound 2002' (assembly GCA_964036045.1). Classification (NCBI taxonomy): domain Eukaryota; phylum Euglenozoa; class Euglenophyceae; order Eutreptiales; family Eutreptiaceae; genus Eutreptiella; species Eutreptiella sp. 'Long Island Sound 2002'. The sequence continues at coordinate 121,405,434 of OZ038378.1, read as the reverse complement.
TAAGACGAGGGCGCCCTCGGGCTTGGGTCCCTCGTGCGCTGTGGCCACTGATGGTGACACCACTGACCCGAGGTTATCAGATCCCAACAGGGATCGGCGGAAGATGTCCACGTTCCCCTCGGGGTCGAGGGTCGGCGGCAAAATGTTGGCCATGTCTCCTGGGGCGTCCTCCTGTTGCAGAAAGGCCAGCTGGTTGTGGCGCCTCAGCGCCTCGCGGGTAAGGCCAGTCGTTCCAGAGCCTCCTCTGCTACCATGACGCTGGATCAGTCTATGGTCGCCCACATCCCCAGTTGCTTCGCTCGACTTCGGCATGTTGTTGCCTTTTATCGGGGTGTCCTTGAGTATTCGTCACTGCGTCAAAAAAGGACAACCCTGTCCTGAAAGTTCTGCACACCCTTGGACAGTCACACGAGCGAGGTACAACATGTTGATGAGGATCACTTGGGTGTGTGGAGGGTACTCAGTGGCGGATGTACAAGGCAATGGTGCCCCCCCCCCCCATAAACCATAGACCCCACCTGCCCCCCATTTTCCCATAACCACAGCCCCCCCCCCTCATATCACGCTCGCCAATTCATCCCTGTTTCTTTTCGTGGTGCCGGCATACCCTGGTTTATATATCTGCTTATCTGTGTACTCTGTCTTCCTGTGATGATCCATCTGTCACTGAGCTCAGGTTCTTTTTCAGTCCCACAGACCACTGGATCTTTCAGACAATCCAGACAAGCAGGCTCCCCATTTTCACTGGAACCTGCATGCCCAGGCCCTCATTTATTTTCTAATTTTCTTTTGTATTTCTGCAGATGTCCCTGTTTCCCAGATTCATGCCCTTGTATCTTGTTTATATGTCTGCTCACCTGTGGACTCTGTCTCCCTGGGTTGAGCCATCCGTCACAGAGCTCAGGTTCTTTTTCAGTCTTACAGACCACTGCATTTTGCCCTATCTCTTTTAACTTCATCACGCCTTTCAAACTGCTTCATCTCCTGTTGGTAGCCCAGCAATATTTGATTGCCATTTGTCACTCTCTCTAGACTATTGGTGCCTCTCTTGGCAGTGCTTTGCACCCAGGGAAATTTACGGTGGCATGATCTTTTTGTACGGGTTCCATTCCCGCGGCTGTCCCTCGAGGAACCTCGCATTGTGAGCAGTTTGTGATGATGTTTTGGGCGGGAAACCGCCATGTCTCAAAAGAGGCAATGGTGGGGCTTGTGATGGAGGCAAGCAACATCAGAAAGGTAACAAGGGTAGGGCACCCTATGTGACAAATGAATCACACCGGATCACCAAGCACACATGGCAGGAGAGGTCAGGATTTGGGTGCCGGGCAGGGGGAAGGTTGCTTGAGTCCCTGTACTTACCCCCACTCTGACCCCCAGGCCATTTCAATGGTCCGAGGCACCAAGGTCTGGGTGCAGAAATGGTAGAATTAGGGGAAATTGGGGTAACTCCCATGGGTGGCCTGGGCAGCCAGAGCTGAGCTCATGACTCATGTGCCAGTAGGTGAGACCTAAGAATTATATGTAACTCCAGAAATTCAAATTAAGCGCGGGGTCCTCAGGGGCATAACCCTATGATGCCGCCAATGGACACCATTGGGGGCTGAAAATTGGGGTCCCAAAAGGGTTGATTTGGCATACCGAAAATAATCCAAAAATGAAAGTATCCCCAAGGGTATATCTCCATGGTGGCGCCGAGATGGGACTCAGCATTCGGTGTGGAAACAAATGACAGTTTATTTGGGGCCACACGTACTTAGTTACCAGCTATCTCTATGGACCATAGCATGGTGTAGGCCTTAATTGGGCCCACAAGCGCGAAAATGGCAAAATTGGCCATGCTCATCCTGGGCTAGCTTCCAGTGATTGTCGGCATCGGTCCACCCATGTGGCGGGTGAGTCATGGGGACCAATACACATAAGCCACATACTATGTACCCCCTATCGGTCACTGCCTCCGGCGTGCCTGGGGGGGCTCAACATGGTGCACGTCGGGCCAAAAATATGGAAAATGGCATAAAATCGCGAAACACTCTGCACACTCGTGGTGGTGGCAAAGAAGGTGCATGTCGAACTTGGACTGGGGCATGCTGCAGATTTGGTATCACGTCCTATGTGTCCAACATACCTTTTGGGCGTCGCCCAAACCCCCCTGGATTTGGGAATGGCAGGGCCACCAACTGAGCCCATGATTTGGAGTCGGCCCAAACTTACCCACAATATGGCCTAGGTGTGCCAAGCCCTAAAGGAGGTATTCGCTGGGTGGGAGATATGTTGGGCACCAAAGTATGTACTCTGACAATGTACCTAAGTCATGATGTCAATTGAGCGCAACAGTGACATACAAGGTTCCCACTTGACATCATGACGGCCCAGAAGTGGTCAAATTGATGAGAAAACACGAAAGATGGACTTGAAATCCCCACAAATATATTTCAATATCTCTGGTTTGAATTGAGTGGCCGGCAATACCCCTCACACACTATGTCTGAGCACTATGGACCTGCGATTCCACGCTTCGGCTTCACTTGGAGTGCCATGGAAGGTTACTTGCGCTGCCCCCCAAGTGGGCACGTGGAAAAATGAAATAAATGAAAGTAACACACCTTGCTTGCACCGCATCGCTTCGTGAGCACTTTTCACGGCTCTTTGGGTGAAGGTTAGATCTCCGAGTGTTGATTTCTGGAGTTGGGTTCGGAAGAAAGGCTCTGCTTGATATTGAGTTTCGGCAGGTTTGTCTTGGAATGGTACACCCGCCAAATGGGCACAGAAAATGATCCATATTTGCCAAACAACCCTACCCAAGCCTTATGTACCCAACCTGGTGAAGTATGCCTACATTCTTATGTAACTACGGTCCTTGAACACATATGCATCTGCTTGGGTTGGAAATTGACCTCATTTCGGAAAGTCGATTCCTCGCATGCAGGCACAAAATGTGGCCAAGTGGGTTGCAAAGGACATGCATGCACGCTCCGGCGAAGCTAAGTGATATGACCCGGGCGTTAAGGCGTGCAAAGAGGGAGGTTATACGAACTCAACTGATTTCTACATGTACTTGGTCGCCAACTACATGACATTGCCCAATTTTTGAAAAACCCCAAAAATTTATAGCCCGTTGGGCAAGTTGAGTTGGGATCCAATGGCCCCAATCTGAGGTGGATGGGGGCAAACCCTCATCAACAGTGCCTATGATGTACATTAGGCCGCCCTTGGAAGCTTGAACGCGAGAAAGTTAAAACAGGCTTCCACTGTTGATTGTCTTGATGATATTGCTGTTGTTGTGCCTCTGCTTGCTCCTGCTGCTTCTTCATGTAGCTCAGGGGTTCCAAATATAAATGTTTTGTTGAAATAAACCAAACCTCCAAGTACCCACATTGCAATAGAGGTTCCACAGGATCAAATTTACAACATGAAGGGCTGCAGTCAAAGGAGATAGTATATCAACAAAGGAACTCACAATAACTTGAGATTTAGGAAACTATATTTAGAAAATATCCTACAGTCATGTGAAAATTGTCCACATGGGCACTCTCTCTTTTTTATAGTGCCGTCTGGAGATTTGCACTCTTTGTTTTGGGCCCTATAGGTGCTGAGTTGGCATGTCCTGTGACGCTGAGGTCACTGCCCTGTCACATGGGATCTTCCTACTTAGCTAGGCTGAATGGGAATTGAACCCAGGACGTCTCAAAAAGAGGTGCTCCAGCCCCCTAGGGTGCAGACCACTAGGATAGCTAAGCATTCATGACGAAATATAGAAAAATGTATAGGCTCTGGATCAATGTGAGCGCCTCAGTCAGTCTAGGAATTCATGCTTAAGTCCAATCAGTTGGGCGGTCAGGGGTCCACGCAAAATCCACAGTTCGATGCTTGGTTTTAAAGGTCAAAATGCTTTGTCACCCATTTTTGGATGGACCAATACTAAGAAGAAAATATAGTATGCCTTTGAGCATCTCTAAAACAATTAAAGCTTACCTTTTGGCAGGGAAATCACTTTTTCTTACTCCCTGCTTGTGCTGTGGTGGCCACGACTTTCATATTGTAAAGGAAGAAGGGTGCTCTTCTTGACCTCCGAATGGTTGGAACGTATTTTGTCAAAATTTCCTATAACTTCCCTAAAACGGTAAAGAGGATGCTGCGTCAGGGCAGTCACCAGTTTTTGCCTTTCCGTAACAGGTACCTACAGCCCCCACTGCGCTGAGTGGAGTCGCTGGGGAAGCTGTTGCTTGGTAGGGGGTTAGAAGGAGCATGCAAATCATGTGATCATGCATCCCTCCCTCAGAGTAGCAAAATGCAAAACCCAACGCAGGATACGGTCAGGGGACGCAGTCCGGTTCGTCGTGGAACCTGCTGGCTGTACCTGGCCTGTCCTTAGGGCGAGGGGGTGGCGTTGAAAATATTTTGCCCCTTATTGAGGTCTTGGGATTCTGCACAGTGGTCATTGAGGCAGCGGTTCGGCAAGAACACAGCCTACCTCGCTGTATTCACTCAAGGATATCTGCAGAGAAGAGATGCAAGGGATGAGGGCCTGATTTATGCGCAACCATCGACGATACACCTAAATCCGTCGAATGACGGCCTAGAATTGTTCTGAAGGTAGACACCTGTCCAGAACCTCCATGTGCATTAAATGCACATTTTTACACATTTTCATCTCATGACAGGAATTTTTAAATACCTGGATTCACCCGCAGAGGAGAGAGGCTCGCCGGAGCGCATCCTGATTGGGCGCCCGATAAGACAGGGAAAATAAGATTATAACAGTATGTCACGTAATAATAAAGAAATGACGAAACACACATTAAGTAATAAAAATTGAGATTCCACGCATACTTCCAGGAAAATTCAAGAAGTCAGAATTCAAGAATTTACAAAAATAGTCGCAGGGCAAGGTATAAACATACAGATTTTTGTTGCTTCCTATGCAGCATGCACATTGCTGTCTCGTGTTACCGTAGACTAGCCGTGTAGCAGCGCACACATAGACTTGGGGGATTGATTAGAAGATTGCACGATGATTAGAGGTGAGATTAGGGTAAAGCACGCTTGGCCTTGTTTCTGTCTCGTTCCACACTCGCACTTGCTCTCTCAGGTTTGGTTCCTCAGCTAAAAGCCATCCTGCATTTTGCCTCTGTTCGCAGGTGGATAAGGTCAGCCTGATGAATGCCGTCTCTTGCCCAGCTAAATAGGGCGCTGATCCCACTAACAACAAAACGTGCCTCAGCCAGAAGTGGCGGGGACAATCAGACTTCATCATCATCCACACTGTGCACGCTGATGGAGCACTCCTTCCCTCCAAGCCATGACAGGGAAAGGCAGGACGTCCCTGTTAGGACACAGTCGCTTAGTAGCGTTGTCTTGTCTTGTACTTTCAAAGGTGGGCCACCAGGGCCGGGGACCTCTTCCTAAACAACACGAAGTAGCGTGTGAGTGTACGAGTGGTAAGCCTGGGTGAGGGCTTGAGCACAGCGCTTGCTCACCCTTGGAAGGCTGGTGCCACTGTAGTGAGTGTGGGACGTGTAGTGGATGTATCACTGTCCTGCCTGTTTCCTGAAAATTTATCATCGTTTTTGGTGGGCAGTGGCAGTGGTAGTTTAGGTTTTGGCCGTCTAGCAAACAGGCGTTTTCATGCCTCGTAGCTTTGGGCCACCCCTCCCCTGCAGGAGGCAGGTAGGTAGGCAAACCAATACCTTGGCGTTAGCGCTGGGTATTCCCCCATGGAAGTCTGCTGCCAGCACAGAAATTGGGCACCCAGGGGCTGACAGACCTGGAACGCACCACATGGCACTGTGTAAAGATGTCCCCCGGGTTTAGCAAGGTTGCAGACTTTGGGTATAATTAGGACACACTTTCTGCAGCTTGCGGCTCAGCACACTCACACAAACATAGGCAGGTATACGAAGGGTTCAGTCCACAGGCTTGTTCTGCCAAGCAAGCTTTTCAGCTAGCCTCAGCAACTTCTCTAGGTTGTTCTGAGACAAGTAGTCTACCAGAACAGAATTCAGGCGTCCCTCAGGAAGCACAAAGGCAGAAAACAGTCCCCAGGTAGCTTCTCCAGCTGCAAACCCTCCCCAGAGGGTAAGAAAACGCCACCCTTGATGGTAGCCATGTCCGATAACCGACTTCACCAGGTAGAAGGCTTCCTCAGCCATCTCCTCGGCATTCATGTCGGCGAGTTCTCCTTCAACTTCCATAGGGCTGGCAGCGCACTGTAGGTCCAGAGCGGGGTTCTCCTCGTCGTTTAGTTCCCATTCTTCCCCCCAGAGATCCTCTGGGTCATAGTAGCGCTTGAGCTGTTGAGCAGCGCACACCAGGTTCCCCCCTAGTCGGGGAGAACACCACATTGTGATGCGGTGACCATCCACAAACAGGATCTTGTAGGGCCTAAAATAGGGGTCATCGCTGGTGGAGCGAGGCCAGGCGGGTAGCCTACTGTGGTGCACCAGCACCCAGTGTCCCTCTTGATAGGAGGCAGGCACCCGGTGCTTGTTCATCTTGTTCCATTGGCGCTCGCTCACTCTCTGGAGCATAGCCTTGGCCTTGTCCACCTTGTTTTGCTGCTGCTTCACCCACTTCCCGACAGTGCAGTAGGAATCTTCAGGATAGGGAGCGTGTAGGAACCACAGTAGGAAAAAGTGCTTTTCCAATGCTTTAGGGTATACGTTAGTTGTATTAGAGGTGCTCTAAGCACTCTTGCATTTTTATCTTAGTATTGGCCTAGCCAAAATGGGTGATAACACATTTTGATCCATGGAACCAAACACTAAATCTGGATGTTGTGTGGACCCCTTAATCCCCAAGCTATATGCACTAAAACATCTTTTCCTGGGTGACTGAGGCACTGATATACTGAAGGCAGAGCCTATGAATTTATCTATTTTTTCTCATCAATTCTTAGCTATCCTAGTGATATGCACCCTAGGGGGCTGGGTCACCTCTTCCTGAGAGGTCCTGGGTTCAATACCCAGTCAGCCTAGCTAAGTAGGAATATCCCATGTGACATGGCAGTGACCTCAGCGCCACACGCAATGCCACCTCAGCACCTATGGGACCCAAAAACAACGTCTGCACATCTCGAGATGGCACTATGGAAGAGAGTGAGCCCTCGGGGCAGTTCCTCTATCAGTTTTTCTCAAACATGTAAAATATTTCATCCTGTGTTGCAATGTATGTTAATTGCTGTAGTCTATTGTTGATAGATGTCTTTATCTAACTCTTTGTGACTGCAGCCCTTCATGCTTTGATCCTGTTTATCTTCTAGTTGCATATCTCTGGCTTGGGTTATCCCGGATTGGTTGTATTTCAACAATAAGACATTTTCCTCATCAAAAACAAGCAGCAGGAACCCTACACCACCAGCAAGCAGCAGGAGAGGCACACCAAAAGCACAGTGCTGAAAACACTATAAAGCTTTCTGGTAGCAAGAGGCAGACAGTCTCTGCGTACCAACAGCAACCAGTGCCGTACAACCAGTGCGCCAAGAACTGTCATAAGCAAGAAGGGCGAATATGGACACAAAGTAGGAGGACACCGATGTGAGGACGGTGCGTGATGCACCAGCAATGCCAGCACCTCGTGAACCTGGACCTGGACCTAGCGCTGTACCTTTTGTGCCCTTACATGGGCCAGTGGACGTGGTTGATGACTCGCTGGAGGGACTTCAGTCGGCCTTCCGGGCCTTACCAGTCGAGGAGGTGGAAACCAACCCTGTGAAGAGAAAGAGGGAGAGAGAGAGGGATGCAGGAGAAAGCATGGCAGACAAAACAGTAGACCATGAGCACGACCCGACGAGTGAGTCGACCTTCGAGGGCGCCAAGCGCCTCCGGCCTCCACGCATCACCCTCTCCTACAACCACCACACTCCCAACTCCGGACCCAGCCGCTGCAACATCCACACCCATAACCACCCCGCCTATGGCTGAGGGCACAGGCTTTACTGGTATGCCTACCTACCCTGCCTATGGTGTGGACCCATCTACCACTGCGTTTCCAGAGGCAACTACTGCCAGTGAGCCAGTGGCCTCAAGTTCTGCGCCGCGATGGGATGCGGCTGACTATCACCATCCTCTACCCGTTACGGGAGCCTATGTGGATGTTCCTGGGTATGCAACCCTGAGTGGGCTGGAGAGAGGCCCTGAGTCATGCGGGAGCAGGAGTATAGGATCAGGGAGATCCTCCAACAGGTCCCTGACGCGGTCGGAGATCAATGAGGCAATCCGGGGAGCCACTTCTAAAATTGTTGGGGATCTCACTCAAGAGATTCGGGCTAAACTGGGGCCCCTGATTCCTCCCCAAGTGTTGCCTAACGTCCTGGGAGATTCACCCCACGGAGTACAAGCCAACCATCTGGTGGTGGGGTTGACAAACACCCTGGGGAGCCTGAGGAGCCCACCGATGCCGACCCCTGCAGTGATACGGAGAAGCCCTTTCATACCAAGAACAGCCGAGCCTCCCTACAGCCACGTGGGGAATTCCACGAGAGCCGAGCTAAACCGGCTGGGGCCTACAGCCCTGAGGGCAATGATTGACGTGGAGCCCTATGGCTCTAGTGACCTAGGCGGAGACCCCTCTGATGATGAGCCGCCGTCCATGACTTCTGCTTCGCCCTCGGAGGACAATGACCCTGGGGACCCTGAGAACCCGAGTGGGCGGAGGAAGAAGAAGAAGAGGAAGACCAGGCGCCCTGAGGGACGCAGGTCTGGAGGGGCTAAGGCTATTGCGACCTCCAAAATCGTGGTGAACTTGCCTGAGTTCACAGGCAAGGACCTCAGCGAGTTCGCTGAGAATTTTGGCCGGTTCCTCCGAACGACCAGCCAAATGCATGCTAGTGGGCGAGTCAAGTGTGATCTGCTCCTGCAGTGCTGCAAGACCAAGTACCCAGAGAAGCAGGTCAAGCATATCGTGACCAAATTTGCCACCTTTGCCGACGTGTTGGTTGCCTTGGGGAGGCAGTACCCAACCTATGAAACCGACCCCTCCATCAGGGTGGAGATCCAGAACCTGGCCGTGCTGCCCAACAACCAGAAAACCTGGCAGGGTCTCTGAGCTACTGGCTGACCCGGATCACTGGGCTGGACGATTGACGCCTGGTTCCTACAGCAGCGACGACCTGCTTTTCTGGTTGCTGGCGAAGCTCTCTCAGGAGCTGTGGGACGAGTGCCGGTCAACGGCAGAGCGCAAGGCTAGAGCCCTGCACTACGAGGAGTCATGTGTGCTACTCTTGGAGCTGGCGCTGGAGAAAGAAAGCAACCAGCACTTGAAGGCTGACCGTCCTGGAGGGGGAGGCTCTGGAAGCCATGTAAGAGGGTACCAAGGACCGAGACCTGGACAGGGGACTACCTCCAAGCACGCCCGTATCATGGACAATGTCAAGGAGCTCTTCTGGTGTGATGCCAGAGATGAGCATGGCCACCTGCAGCAGGCCCCTGAATGCGAGCAGCGAGATTGCTTCGTAGTCGGAGGGAAGAAGCGGGAGACCAACACCGGCGCCAAGGCTAAGATGCCGGATCACTACAGGTGTACTATCACCTGTGCCTTCTGTGGGAAGAGGAAGCACTACGAGGATGAGTGCTACCACAAGCAGCGCCTGTCGGCGAAGCTGTAGGGCAAGGGTCCTGGCAAAGGCTCCGGCAAGGGCGGTGGCAAGGGCAACGGCAACAAATCCGGCAAGGGCATGTCGAAAGGACGTGGAAAAGGGCAAGACAAGAGTCAAGGTGGACGAGGAGGAGGTGCTAACCGCCAGCCAGACAAGGACAACAAGAACCTGGACAGGAACAGAGGCAATCCCAACCCTAATCCAGGGGGGAGCTCCGACCCCTCTGGAGGGCAGTCTGGTCCTACCACAGGCTCGGAGACTCAGGGCCAGTGAGAGCAAGGGGCCAAGCGTGAGCATGAAGGTGGCGATGACGGCAATACCAAAAAGAGATGCCGTTTCATGAGGATTGCCCGCAAATTGCGGAACAAGGGGTTTGAGGTGACCTGTCCCGCGGAGTTCTGACAGCAACGCTTTGGTGGGGCCCTGGACCTGGTGTTCTGGGTACGCATCGGACTAGGCGGACGTGAATACCCTGGGGGTATTGGATACTGGAGCCACCATATCTATAGTGGTCAAGGAAAGTTTACCTTGTGGGAGCCTGAAGAACACCATGACCAGCGCGGATATACGAATGGGGGATGGACATGTGGTGCACAGCTGCCGGGACTGTGAAGTAAAGGAACCAATGGGCTCCGGAACTATTGCCCATCGGTTCTATGTGATGGACACTTAGGCCTTCGACTTTGTCTTCGGGACTGACTTCTTCGTGCAGCACTTCCAGATACAATCCCTGACCTTACAAGCGCCTACTTCCTCTACGTGGACCACGGCAATGGCAAAGAGTCCGTGCCACTGGAGCAGTCAGAGTATACCTCGAGCTACCTAAGGGTATCGAAGGAGAAGCCCTCGAACATGATGGCGGCCTCCAAAGCTGGGGACTATCAACTATTCGGGGAGGTCCTAGACCAAGGTCTGAAGGAGTTGGGTTACTCCAGAGAAGACCTAAGTGTGCAGCTGCTCGCCAGCGACAAGCAACATGTCTTTGACCTTTACTGCAGCAAGGGGAAAAACTGCAGCTACAAATTTTACTGGCCCTCTTTCAGGATGGCCTACGGGAACCCCAGGTTCGGTGAACTGGGGAAGGTCTTCACCCAGGTGGCCTTGGAACGTTCCTGCATGGTCCTGTGTTCCAATGTATGTTAATTGCTGTAGTCTATTGTTGATAGTTGTCTTTATCTAACTCTTTGTGACTGCAGCCCTTCATGCTTTGATCCTGTTTATCTTCTACTTGCTTATCTCTGGCTTGGGTTATCCGGGATCGGTTGTATTCCAACAATAACACATTTGGCTCATCAAGAACAAGCCGCAGGAACCCTACGGCAGCAGTGAGCAGCAGGATAGGCACAACAAAAACACAGTGCTGAAAACACTATAACACTTTCTACCACGCCATGCGTCCCATGAACAGCTCATGGGGCGAATAGCCAGTAGCCGGACTCTCTTGGGAGTTCATCATCAGGGATTCGACGGGGAGCAGTCTCACCCAGTCGTTGGTGCCCTCAGTCTTGCACCATATCCTTATGTTCTCTTTGAGAACTCGAATCTGTCGCTCCCATAGGGAGTTACTCGTATGAGTGTAGGGAATCCCCGTTGACACGTGGACATGTTGGGACCTCACGACTCTTTTGTACCAGCCAGTGTCAGAGTGTACTCGGACATCCTCGCCGGAGTTAATTTCTTTGGGTGCCCCATTGACACAAAACAACTGTTCCAGGAGTTTCTTGATGGTCTCCTCGCCGGTGAAGTGTTTAGTGCATGGGAACACCCTGGTGAACCTGGTCAGCCCACAGGTTACGAGTAGGCCGAAGTCATAGCCCTTGAACTTAGGCATCTCCGTGGAGTCCACATAGAGTACACTGTTGGCACAGCGTGGGATAGGAATGTAAGGGACAAGTAGGGCGAGGGACAAGCAAGGCGAGGGACAAGCACGGCAAGTATGTGAGGGACGAGCATGGTGAGGGACAGGCAAGGTGAGTGGGAGTGGTGAGCCAAGAGAACCACCGAAGGAACCAGAAAAAAGACACCACACACAAGGGCAGTGGCGGACAGTCCAATGATAGGACAGACAGGTCGCCTGCGCCCACAGATCACCGCCAGTAACTTTTGCAATTGGAGTTATTCTTAATTTCTACAGCATGATATTGCTATTCCAAGGACTTCATTGTATTTCTATTACTTTGCTGTGTCGCCATGACTTTCCCCGCAGGCCAGATTGTATGTTTTATACATAGTGCATTATTGCATCTCATTTATCGAGTCAGCACCATGTACTGTCTATTTGAACTATATGTTCCCAGACTCAAGACTTATGCTTAGAGTGGATTCAGATCATCATCTCCGTCTTCGTTTCTGCTGTGCATTTGCTCAGAAGCGGGACTTGGGTTTGTGAGCTTGTTCACTGTCCTCTACATGGGGCTTCAAGGTAGTTCCCGGAAGAGAATATTGACACGCTGCAGTTAGATGACAGTACATTCATCGACCAGCCAGTTCGTTCGAAGGCTACGAGAGTCCTTGAGGAACAAAGCAAGGTCCCAACAATTCTCCTTATTTCCCTCTTCGTTGCGGTGCTTTTGAAGGCTCAAATTGCGTGGATTAATATCAAAAACGTTGAGGAAGAGTCGGATTCGACGCGAATTAGTGACGAATCCGTGTCGAGACCTTTGGGGACAAGTCCAAAACGACCAGCCAGCTTGAATCAGATTGTTTTGCATAGGGGCTTAGACCTTACATCTGCACGAAAAGGTAGGAAAGGTCTCAAAAAGGCTGATATATTGCCTAATTATGCAATTTCTAGTGACTGTGAGTCAATTTCTGAAGGATGTTCTATCAGAATATGTAGGGTATCTGTTTCTGTTCAGTCTCTCAGAGACTTGCTTGACGATTTTGCTTTTCTTTTTACAGATACTAGCCCCTCATCCACTTTCATTTTAAGGCCTTCACACAAAAAAGGTCAGGATGCCAATATATCCCCAATTTCATTTTTGGACAATTCGTCACTTCGTCAGTCGCCGACGCCAGATGTCGACAACAATGACGTTTCCTGTTGTCCGACGCGTCGCGTTGACCGCGTTCGTAAAGGTCGTTCGCCACATTCCAGGACATTCCAGGTCCATCCAGTGGAACTTTCAAATTTTGAAGTTTCTTCAAGAAGTGGCACATTTGGGTTTGATGAAGTCCGATCAGGTTAAGGAATACCAGCGCCAGTGCAATACGGTGACCAAGGGTCGGTGTGCAGCGATGAACCAGTTGGTTCAGAAAGGTTCGACGATGAATTGTTGGTTCAAGACTCAGTTTTGGATAGCTTGAACTCCAGTTTGTTTGACACTTCTTATTCTTCTTCTCAATCTCAGCCACTTGTGGCACCAGTAAGTAAGAACAAAGAAGAAAAAAGTTGAGGAGCCTATTGTGGCCACTCATTGAACAGCAACAGGTCACCAGGAAGGACATTTCAGCTTTCTGGGCAGACCAGGGTTGGAAGAGACGGCGTATATATACGCGTAACGTATAAATATGCGTACTGTATCGCGAGAATACAATACAGTACGTGTCTTCTGGGGTGGCCGCCGACTGGCGCCAGACGCGCGTGCTGCAGCAAAACAAACAAATGTTGCCAAGGATTAACGGTGCAAATGTAAGGTATTTTATAGAATTTGCAATGAATTTGATTTGAAATACGTTTGACAACGATTGGTGGTCGACTTTTTCTGCTTCTTCTGCGTGTGCAGGGCGACACAAGAAGCAAGTGAAGCAGGAGGAGAAGAGGAACAGGAGGGAAGAATATGCACAGAGAAAGAACAGAAGAAGGAGTCACTGTCAGTGTCATCTGAGTGTTCAGGTGTGCTGTGAGTGTCATTTGCGTGTCGGCGCCTGCTGTCAGTGTCATTTGAATGTGGACGGGTGCTGTGAGTGTCACTTGAGTGTTTGCGCGTGCTGTGAGTGTCACGTGAGTGTCGGCGCGTGCTGTGAGTGTCACTTGAGTGTTCGCGCATGCTGTGAGTGTCATGTGAGTGTCGGCGCGTGCTGTGAGTGTCATCTGAGTGTTCGCGCGTGCTGTGAGTGTCATGTGAGTGTCGGTGTGTGCTGTGAGTGTCACCTGAGTTTTTGCGCGTACTGTGGGTGTCATCTGAGTGCTGGCGCGTAATGTGGGTGTCATTTGAGTGTCGCTGCGTTCTGTGGGTGTCATTTGAGTGTTCGCGCGTGCTGCTGACCAAGATGCTCTTTAAATGTTTGAATCTGAAATTGTGGCTCTCACGCCAGTGCCTCAGCCAGCCCTGAAGATTTGAACAGGGCTTTGTACTGACCTGCTGAGGTCCAAGCTTGCTTTTGCTTTCCCATTTCAGAGGTTAATTGTACCCCTCCAAGGAATGTTGATGAACTTGCCCAAGGTGAGCGAGGTCCGGCACGGATACTTACTGGTTTTCAGAAAATACAAGTGTGTAACTGTTTTCTTTGTGCAAAGTTTGCCAGGGTTGAGCCTGTCCCTATAAGGCGTTGTTGTTGGTGTATATTTGTTTATTGGGAAAATTTGGTTTTGAGTTTTGAGGTGGAACTTCAATCACCAGGGTTGCACATTGCTAACTACATGTGCACTTGCATTCCACACAAGCACACCACTCATTCACAAGTACAAGCACAAGCACGCCACACCCCTAGGTTAAGAGACATTTTGCAGGCTTTTCAAACTTGTTTGAGGAGAGTGTTCTAAAATTGCTTTGCAGTTTTGGGAAAAGCAGCTTCAGGTATTGATGCGATCTGTTTGAGAGGAATGGGATTGTTACAGGAAAGACAAGTCATGCTTATCGCAAGCAATTGCAGGGTGTAAACTGAAGGAGAATAGCTGCAAAGTAAAGGAACATAACTCCTGTGAGCAAATAGTACTTTGCAAGAAGATTTTGAGATACAATACATTACATTACAGTACTGTATCGGAACGATACAATACATTACACGTACTGTATTGTACTAACCCTGGGGTAAACCAAGTTTGTACAATCGCTCTTTGAGCTTGTAGAACGTGCAACAAAAGTTATTTTTGCAAGTGAAGTTTCGAACAGAAGTGCCATTCTTTCAGCACAGAAGAACTTCTTTGCTCCTTGTTTACTGTGTCATTGAGGAGAAAAAACTCCGGAAATGGAGACTTCAGTGGCAGAACAGATTTAGAAAAGGCTTGATCAGCGATTTCTGGGAAAGCTCCAACTCTATGGAAGAAGGTTGGGGTGACTGCTCACATCCCCTTGACTACAGGTACTTTGCGCCAGAATGCTTCCGTTTTTTCACTGGTTGTCCTGAGGACTCGTACTCAGCGTTGCGCCAAGCGATACATTCTTAGTGGGAGTCACAAAAACAGCCGAATTCCCCTGAGTCTGAACAAGAGCAAGAGCAAAATACACCCAGGCCACAGTTGGTCACTGATGAAACATTGTTGGCTGAGCATTCTCCTCCAGTGCTGAAAGAGGAACCCACAGTGTTTTCTCCTCTCTCTTTACCCTCACCGTTACGTCCAGCAGGAGCCGACTGGTTTCAGGGTAAGCCCATCTCACTGCCAGTGGGTACAAGAATTGTGCCTTGCAAAACCATAGTGCAAGGACGTGCGGTTCTTTGTTTGATCCATGGTTTCGAGTGTGAGTGGGCCCAAAGCGAACGCAAGCATCGGCGTATAGAGGCCTATGACGATAGGTTCTGGTTGCTTCGATATGAGGGTGAGGTACGTACTTTGCTGTTAGAGGCTCACGCGAGGTTGTTTGAACTTGAAGTTCTGCCTTTACTTGAGCTCTTGGTCAACTCTTCTAAGAGGACCAAAATTGTAAACAAATTCCGGAACATCCAAGGGAGTTTGGAAGGTATGGAGGTGTGGCCTTATGGGACTTTTGTTTATCAGTCCGCGAGGCGTCACGATTGCTTAACATGCGTCCCTTTTGCACTCGTCTTTTACTGTGCTTATTGGCATTGGGTTTTCTCTCTTGGGTAAGTCTTGATTTACTGGACTCCAGGAGATGTTTGACTTTATATGACAAAATGATGTCCTTGAAAGGTTGTCCTCTGTGCTTTTTGTGTCGTTGGACAGTGCACTAGGTTCAGTTCTGTCGAGAGGGAGGTGGAAGAAACAACCAGAAGCATTCCTTTCGGTTGCGGCAGAGTTGAGAATGGTTGTATGTTTTGTCTTCAAACCGACGGTGATACATGAGTCCTCTCTCTAACCGTTTGTTTGTCATTCCACAAGCTACTGAGTGAGGTGTACACAGTGGAAAGCCATGGTTGAAGACTTAGGTCTCATTCCCTTCGAGTGCTCCAGTTTTCTAGTGGGAGGTTTGAGTGTCATGACATCCTTCATTGGGTGCCGGTTACAATTTTGAACCAGAGCTATTTTGTAAGTTTTTTGTTGTGCGCCAGCTGTTTCAGAAGCTTTGTTAGTGTGTCTTGCACTATTCTTCCTCATGGCCCCTCACACATTCTCCAGCATCTGAGCTAGAACTGACTTCATTTGCTTTGCACATTACAGGGCTTTGCTCATTTTCTCTGGACTTTTGCCTGACATTTGTGACCTTTCGAAGGGGATGGTCAGCGAATGAGTTCGAGGGTGACGAAGAGTTGTTGCAAACATGTATCAACCACTGTTTGTGTTATGTTGTGCTTTGGTTGCACCAACATTTTCACTCATTTCAGCTTCATCCTTCCAGAAATAACCACAGAATTGTCCCGTGCCCATATTGGCCATTTTGACTGTAATTTACTTTTCGCAGACTGTTTCATCGCACTTCGACGAGCCTGTACAACACGTACACGTGGCGACAGGAGTCCTGTCGACGCTAGTGTTGGACTTTGTTGGTGATGACAGGTCAGTCTGGAGATTCGTGCGTATCAGTGTACAAGATGGAGGCAAATTTCATACCATTTGGTGCCATTTTTAAGGAATTTTCGGGTGCATCAGAGCGAGTTGGCGACTTCGAGGGACGAGAAGCGTCGTGTTGTTGTACGTCGACGCTGGTACCTGTCAACTACAAGCTGTTTTGGGCTTTGTAGCCTTTCGAGAAAGCTCCATTCACGTATATTTAAGGCCAATTTGCCAGGTTCATCCGGAACGTACCCTGAATTGGGCCTTGTTTTCCAGGATTGACCTTGAATTGACCTTCCAAAATTCTCTGGCAGATCGGAGGCGCAAGCCTGACGACGACCAGTGGCTTTTTGAACAAAGTTGTCACTTGTTGTGTTTCGTTTTCACTTCTACACTCAGTTCCAACAGTGAACTTCATCTGGATTTGAGGTCATCATGTAGAATGACATTTTACATGAGACATGAGACATGACAAATGACACATGACACATGCTCAGGTCATCAGGATCATATCATCACCAGATCTCATATTGCAGATTTCTGATCGCATTTCATGCATGGTATACCTGAGGTCGTGTGCAGATCCACATGCCTCCGGGTATCCTCTCCGGCATATAGCGGAGTGCCCACACCATACAGACACACACCACCGCTCCCACACCACACCCGTCACGTGTCCGGTCTGCCCATCGTCCATCCGGTGAACCCCGCCGCCCAGCGTAGGGGAATGTAAGGGACGAGCAGGGCGAGGGACAAGCAAGGCAAGGGACAAGCACAGCGAGTATGTAAGGGACGAGCATGGCAAGGGACAAGCAAGGTGAGTGGGAGTGGTGAGCCAAGAGAACCACCGAGGGAACCAGAAGGAAGACACCACACGCAAGGGCAGTGATTGACAGTCCAATGATAGGACAGACAGGTCGCCCGCGCCCACAGATCACCGCCAGTAATTTTTGCAATTGGAGTTATTCTTAATTTCTACAGCATGATTTTGCTATTTCGATGAGTTCATTGTATTTCTATTACTTTACTGTGTCGTCATGATTTTCCCCGCAGTCCAGATTGCATGTTATATACATAGCGCATTTTTGTCTTTCCTTTAGGCAGTCAGGACCATGTACTTTTGATTCAAACTATATGTTCCCCCAAGATTTATGCTTGGAGTGGATTCAGATCAGCACCTCCGTCTTCGTTTGTGCTGTGCATTTGCTAAGAAGCGGGACTTGGGTTTGTGAGCTTGTTCATTGTCCTTTACATGGGGCTTCAAGGTGGTTCCTGGAAAAGACTATTGAGACGCTGCAGTTACAAGGAAGTGTCGAATAGAGACCTCTGTCCCTGATATCCCCAGGTTTGCAGGACCGACACGAGCATTGTTCACGATGGGCTGGAGGGTTCTCCGCAGCTGATGGTCACTTCACGTAGACCGGAAGCACTGCTTGAACAGCTTGAGGGTACAGTCTGCTCCAACATGAACACTAGACTCATGGGTCCACTTGAGGAGTGGTAGGATACGGTCACTAGGCACAACTATCCAGTCCTCATGCCACAGATAGGTCTTGTCCCTCTTCCACTGTTCCTGGTTGACCAGGACGGGTTCCAGACGCTTTTCAAGGCATTTGTAGATGTCTGCAAACTCCTTCAGGTACTCGACTTGTATGAGTCCATCTAGGGGTCTGATCATGGTCATGTTGAGGTCCAGGTGTACATCCATACGGCTGAACGCCTCCTTGGCTAGCACTTCAGACGTGACACCAATCATTGATGCAGTCCGCAAGGTCGTTCTGGACGCCGAGGATATGGTGACCTGAGAGGCGTGGCAGGCTCAGGTAGGTCTACCAGTCTCTGAGCTTAGCCTTCCCAGGTAAGGGTCCCTTCTGGAAGGTGCGGACGGCTTCTTGGTCACACAGCCAAACCACTGCATTGCTCCCCAACAAACAATACTGAGAGGATAGCACCAGCATACTCGCTAGCAGTTGCTGCTCATAGGTGGAGTAGTTACCCCGGGCCTGGTTCCATTTCCAGTTCCAATGACCCAGGGGAACCAGGACTCCTTTAATGTGAGGGTGGCTGTGCTTGAGGGTACCGCCTCGGTTCAGTCAATCAGTCCCCCATTGAGAAATGGCCGAGTCGAACTCCTCCTTCTCTAGTGCTTGCCACTGGAACAACATTCCACCTCCGCGGGCATTGCTGGCGTCCGTTCCGAGGATAATTTTCACCTGTACCCTAGGCACTCCCAGGTATTTAGCGGTCGCCATTCTGTCCTTGAGCTCCTCAAACGCTTGTTGTTCCTGAGGGCCCCTGCGCCAGGTAGTACTCTTCTTGATGAAGTCTGTCAAGATGGCGCTGGTGTAGGTGAAATTCTGATGTGGCGGCGGTAGAAGTTGCAGACCCCAATGAAAGTACGTACATCATGGAGTCCCTTCTTGGAGTCCTCATGTCGTATCTTAGCATGCATCAGGTGTTTGGCCTTAGAGGCCGCAGGGGTCCACCACCCGTAGCCAATGTTGCACCCCAGCTACTGCATAGTCTCCTGCATTGACTCACACTTCTCCAGCTTGAGTCTGGTGTGGTTCTCCTCGCAGACCGCAAAGAACTCACCCAAGAGGATTAGGTTGTCCTTCTGAGTTTTCGTTCCGAGGCATAGATCGTCGATGTGTGCTTCCATCTGGGCGCTTCAGAATATGAGTTCTTACAACAGAGGTCTCCGGGGTAGGCTTGACAGGATCTTGTTCATCAGCTCTTGAAACTGAGTGGTTGCGTTCGCCACGCCAAAAGGCGTGACCTTCGACTTGAACACCCTCTCCTGAGGGGTGACGAAGGCTAGGAGCTCCTGAGCATTTGGCGTCAGGTCCACTTGCCAGAATCCACTCCGCTTGTCCATCTTCATCTTGTAGCGGCAGGAGGCTATCTTCTCGACAGTTGGTTCAATGCTAGGAATGGACCCTGAGTGGTTCAGCGTCTTCTTCTTCAGCTCTCCGTAGTCCATCACCAGCGGTTTGGCTGTGGACCCCGGCTTAGCCAACAGGAAACGGCAGCTGCAATCCTGGAGATAGTCCCCATCCTTGTAGTCAAGAACCAGGCCAGCGTCGATACACCCTTGGATCTGTCGCTCAACCTCATCGGCCCGCTCTTTAGGCACCGGGTAGGGTGTCTTACGTATCTTGTGACCCAAGAAGCCGGGCTACAGCTTCAGGTCCATCTGTACTAGCTTGTCACAGGAAGCTCGAGGGGGTAGTTCTTAGAACACCTCCAGGTAGGTCCTGATCAGCTTCTGTACTCCGTGGTCCAAGAGCTTGATCTTGTCCTCCAGATCCTCTTCAGAGGGTAGATTGCTTGCCCCTTGGTGTAAAGAAGCAGGGATGTGATCTTCAACTGGCCCAGCTTCCTTGGTACTATCCTTCAAACCTTGAAAGGCGTATAGAAGGCTCGTTCCACAATCTCAGGTGGCCCCTGGCAGCAGAGGCACGCTCGAGGGGGTTGGCATACGCATTCCTCTCAGAGTTCATCTTCCTCTGGGGTCCTCCCATGGGAACCCCATACACTCTTCATGAGCTCAAGTTTCACTTCCCTTTGCCAGGTAATGATCTTCCGTTCTAGGTCCTCCTTCGGTTGGGAGATATCTCCCACAGACCCTGGTTTCAACGGCCATGAACAACGGGCTAGGCTTAGCGTAGCATAGCTTTTTCGCCACCAATCTCCTCTTCGAATCCACGTACTGCCTCAGCCGGGATCAGGGGTCCAACCCCCCGCCCAAAGGCTCCCCTCCCCTCATGGAGATTACGAACTTCTGTGGGGCAGCGTACCCAGCATTCTTCACTTCCTCCACGCATGTCAGCACGAAGAAGTCGTCGTGCTCGGTTTTGTCATCAGAGTGTATTAAGCTGGGCAGCTGAGATGGCCACTAATCTGAAGCTACATCAAAATTAGGTACATGGCAGGGGGATCTTGGGGCAGTGGTGTCAGAGACGACGTATTTGTTCCCCCCTAGAGTAGTCTCCACAGCATCCGTAGTCGGCTTCCGTAGCCGTAGTCCATCTTTCAGGACACTCAGGGTGTAGCCGTCGCTCTCACGTTGAATTTCTTGGACAATAGCTGGGTCCAGATGTTCCCAGGGCACAGGGGTCAGACCCCTGTCCACCACACTAAGCATACTCCCCCATCCGGGCTTCCCAATGGGCGTCTTCCGGCCCAGAGGCACGTAGATGGCGTCATCAGGTAACTGGACGGAGGTGAGCGTCAGCTTATCCAACAGAGTACGCCAGCACTCATGTCCCCCATGGGCTCCCCAATCAGGGGAACACAGGTCCATGCGGGAACGTTCCAGGGCCACCATGGTGAAGACGCTCCCCAGTTTACTGAACCTTGGGTCCCGTAAGCCATCCTGAAAGGGGGCCAGTAAGATTTGTAGCAGCAATTTCTCCCCTTGCTGCAGTAGAGGTCCAAGACATGTTGCTTGTCGCTGGCGAATAGCTCCACGTTAAGGTCTTGACCCGAGGTGCGCAACTCCTTCAGGCCTTGGTCTAGGACATCCCCATGGAGCTGAAAGTCCTCAGAATTGGAGGCGACCGTCATGGTAGAGGGCTCTTTCTTGCATACAGTCAGGTAGCTTGACGAGTCTCAGACTGCACCAGTGGTACAGATTCCCCTCCATCACCATGGTCCACTTAGAGGACGTAGGGTGCTTGCAGCGTGAGGGATAGAATCTGGGAGTGCTCGACGAAGAAGTCAGTCCCCTGTAGGAAGTTGATGGCTTCGATGTTGATCGCGTAGAACCGATGGGCAATGCTCCTTGATCCTATAGGTATGTTGACCCCGCAGTCCCAACAACTGTGCACCACATGACCAGTTCCCATGCGAATGGCTGCAGTAGGTATGATGTTCTTCAGGTCCCCACAAGGTAAGACCTTCTTGGCTACAATAGATATAGTGGCCACAGTCCCCAGTACTCCCAGGTATTCTCGTCACCCAACACGGATACGTACCCAAAACAACAGGTCTGTAGATCCCCCAGGGCGTCACTGTCAGAAATCCGCGGAACAGGTCACTTCAAACCCCTTGGCTTCCGGAGTTTTCGCGCAATACGCATGAAGCGGGAAGGTTTGCGGGCGTTAGACTGGACCTCATCTTCGTTGGCACGCTTAGTCCCTTGTTCTTGGTGGGCTTGCGTCTGGGAACAGGCTGTAGGCCCCGGATTCGACTGCCAACCAGAGAACTCAGATTACCCGCTGGTGTAGGATTGGGGTTCCCTCCGGACTTGTCAGCGTTCTCGTGCTTGTCAGGCTTGTGGTCAGAGCCTGCTAGTCCACTTTTGCCCTTCTCGTGGCCTTTGTCACAGCCCTTGGACTTGCCCTTGCCACTCTACTGGGCGGAGTTGCCCTTGCCACACCCCTTGCCGCAGCTGTTCTCGCTCGAGAGGGGTTGCTTGCGGTAGCACTCGTCCTCGGAGTGCTTCCTCTTACCACAGAACACACAGGTGATAGTGCACCTGTAGTAGTCCTGCGGCTTGGCTTTGCCGCCGGTGCTGGTCTCCTGCTTCTTCCCCTGGAACAGGAAACGGTTCTGATGGTCGCAATCAGGGGCATGAAGCAGGCAACCCTGCTCATCTCCGGCATCACACCAGAGAAGTTCCTGGACCCCTCTCATGATGCGAGAATTTTTGGTGGTAGTCCCCTGTCCAGGTCGGGGTCCCCCGTACCCCCGGCCATGGCTCCCAGAGACGCCTCCTCCAGGGCGGTATGCATTCAGGTGCTGGTCACTTTCTTTCGCAGACGCCAGCTCCAAAAGCAGCACAGACAAGTCCTCATAGCTTGGGGGTTTTGCCTTGCGCTCTGCCGTTGCCCAAAATTCATCCCACACATCTCGTGGGATCTTGGTCACCAAGCAGAATAGCAGCTCGTTGCTGCCATAAATTTGTGCGTCAATCGCCCTGCTCAGTGGTCCAAGTCTGTCAGCAACTCGGAAATCCGGGCCGCCTTTGGGTTGTTGGGCAACACAGCGAGGTTCTTGATCTCGGTCACGATGAAGAGGTCGGTCTCATGGGAAGGGTACTGCATCTGTAGTGCAACCAACACCTCGGCGAAGGTAGCGGACTTCGTCACGATCTGCTTCACCTGCTTCTCCGGGTACTTGGTCTTGCAACACTGCAGGAGCAGATCGCACTTCACCCAACCACTAGCGTGGGTCTGCCGGTCATCCTCAGAAACCGGACCAAAGTTCTGGGGGAACTCGCTGAGCTTCTTCCCGGTGAACTCAGGCAAGTTCACCACAATCTTGGAGGTGGCGATGGCCTTAGCCTCCTCGGACCTGCGTCTCTCGTGGCGCTTGTTGTTCATCTTTTTCTTTTTGTTCTTGCCACTCGGGTTCTCGGGGTCATCAGGGTCATCGTCCTCAGAGGCTGAAGCAGACATCAGACATGGCGGCTCATCATCAGAAGAATCACCGCCCAAGTGACTGGAGCCGCAGGGCTCAACATCCAACATAGCCCTTAGGGCTGTCAGTCCCAACTGGTCCAGCTCGGCTCGGATGGAGTTCTCCACATGGCTGTAGGGCGGCCTGGCCGTTCTTGGTACAAAGGGACTCCTTGGTATTACAGCAGAGATTGGCATAGGTCAGCTCCTTTCGCCTCCCAGGGTGCGAGTTAGTCCCGCCACCAGATGGTTGGCTTGTGGAGGATGTGGTAAAGCTCCAATGGCGGTAGGTGACCCCTGGGGAGGAATCAGGGGCTCCAATTTGGCCTCAATTTCTTGAGTCAGAGCGCCAACTAGGCCTGCAGTGGATCCTTGAAGAGCTTCTCGTATCTCCGACCGCTTCAGGGACTTGTTTCAGGATCTTCCTGATCCTCTGCTCCTTCCGCCAGACACCTCAGGGCCACGTAGACCACTCAGAGAGATGAAGCCAGGTGCTGGCATGGTATAGCCAGTCTCAGGCGCTGCATAGCCAGGTATACCGGTCATGTACACACCCGTAGCGGGTTCGTGATAGCCATCATCGTAGCGACAGCGTTATAGACTAACAAATACCGGTGTAGGGGGAGCTGGATGCCACTGGACCCGGGCCCGATACCGTGGGCTCCTCTCCACCCTCAGCACGACACACACGTCACTGACGTCACTCCTCCGCCGTGCCCCCTCCCACGCCACCGCCCCGCCCCCCCCCCCCTCCCGCCGCACGTCCCCACGCCGCCCAGCACCCAGCCCCACACACTGCGCCACAGCATCGCCCTAGTCCGGCTCCTCCACCATCGCGGCACTTGGCACCTCACAGTAGACCGCCGTCCTGTGGTCCCGCTCCCCCCAGCACCACTCCCGGGGCCGCACCCGACCCACGCCGTGTTCGCCCCCACGTCGCGGGCCGCGGACATCCTCCCGCTCCCCGCCACCACCCCTCCCGGGCATCGCATACTACTTGCCGCCAACCCCTCGGTCCTCAGTGAGGTCCCCATCGGGCACGCCGACGCCCTGCACGTGCGCCCGCTGCTGCCCAACCTGCACGCTGCGTACTCCCCCGGCACGCCCGTCGACCCCTCCGTGTGGGACTCCCAGTGAGGCCACCGGCCAACGGCCGGCCCGCACGCACCACCCCGCACCCGCCTCGGGCGCACGACTCTGTGGACGCCGCTACCCACACGCCCGGCCCCGCGCAACCGCCTAACCGAGCCAGAACTCAAGCACAAATCAAACCCGAGCCACACCCCGAAACCGCTAGCCCTTGACTCCTAACCAAACCCGCCGAGGGAACAACGCAACCACAGCCCACACCCACAGCCCACACAGCCGCCTAACCAGCCAGCTCCAGAAGCAAAGAGACACCTCACCAAACCCACCCTGACCCAAGCCAAACCGGGCCGAAGCCCCAACACAAATCAAACCCGAGCCACATCCCGAAACCGTCAACCCTTGACTCCAAACCAGGCCCGCTGAGGGAAATGCGTAGACACAGCCCACAGCCACAGCCCACACAGCCGCCTAACCAGCCAGCACCAGAAGCAAAGAGACACCTAACCAAACCCACCCTGACCCATACCCATGTACATCAGGACACGCGAGCCGCACCCCTGGGGCGCGACCGCCGCCACAGCACCGGCGACACACGCCAGAGGACACAACGCTATAGCACCGCCGCACCAGCTGCCCATGCCTGTGCCTGCAGTGTACGCGCGCCTCTGTTTTCCTCTTTTTTGTTTTTTCTTTTTCTTTTTTCAAAAAAAAAAAGAAAACAGGAAAAAAAAAAAAAAACAAAAAAAAAAAACGAACATTAGGGGGGGAGGAAGAGGGACACATCCACCCATGGCACACGCGCACCGCACACAGCACGCACACCGGTAAACAGGAGCCCAGGGGCCCAGGACACCGCACATGCGACACAACACACCGAGCGGGCACACCGGTGAACAGGAGCCAGCTGGCCCAGGACACCGCAGACGCACCACAGCAAACCGCGCGGGCACACCGGTGAACAGGAGCCCAACGGCCCAGGACGCTGCACACACGTAGGGCAGCCGAGGGACAGGAAAGAACCAATACCCCATGGGTCGGACTCACTGGGGCGACCCAGCCGACCCACCGGGCCAGTGGCAGGAGCGGTACTCCAAAGCCACTGGTCCGAGCCCGGCCAGGCTGCATCGAGGACCATGGCAAACGTCACCTGGAGCCATGGAAGCAACCGGTGACAGGCGAGCCGGTACACAGTCCAGGAGGGGGTCACCTGCCAAGCAGAGTGGCCCCGCAACTCAAGCCACAAGGGTGAGGCGGTCGTACCGTAGACAAGCGGGAGCAATACCCCTCGTGGTGAGAGATTCTCCACACGGCTGGGCAGCCCCCCAGAGCTGCCGCCCAAAGGAGGGGGCATGTGGCCCTACCCATGGACACATGTGGGGACACCCTCCCACCTGGGACACATGGACCGGGTGGCCGCGACAATGCCTTCCCAAGCACATGCGGGAGCGGCTCAAGAGGCACCTGACATAGGGCAGTGGGAGGGACAGGACGTCCCCTTGGTAAGACCTTCTTCCTGCAATGTCAAAGGAGGCATCCAGAGCTCCCGAAGATACCTACCTACCTACCTGGATGCCACTGGTTCGCTGACTTCAGTCGCCATAGGTCGCACAGTCGCGGCTGGAGTCACACCATAGGTGCGGTGGGGCATACCAGTAAACCCTAGACCCTCAATCATAGGAGGAGTGGTTGTGGTTGAGGATGTCACTGGATGTGTGGCTGAGAGTGTATTGGTTGTTGGAGAGGGTACTGCAGGGTGATCAGTGGCGCTCGGCGCGCTCTCAACAGGTCTGTCATCGAAGGGTACCTCATCGGATGGTTCCTGTTCATTCCAAAATTCTTCCTCTTCGACTCCCATATACACTGCTTCCTGCTCCCTCTCCTTCCCTTTGCCTTCAGGTCCTCCAACGGAAAGTCCCCTGAACGCCGCTCCCAAGCCCTCCAGGGAATCGTCGACAAGCCCACTTGAGGGCACTGAAGGTACAGGCTCCTCGGGTTCAGGTTCACCAGGTCGGGGCTTCAGTGCTGGTTTTGCTGGTGCCACTGCGGGCGCTGTCTTCTGGGCAGTGTCCTTGGTATCCATAAGGTTTTCTTCCGCCCTTCAGACTTGTTGTCAGTCTCTAAGTACTGGTTATACTGCACGGGGTTGCGGGTACGCAAAGGCTCAAAATGTCTGCTATCAGAAAGTTAAAACAGGCTTCCACTGTTGATTGTTTTGATGATATTGTTTTGTTGTGCCTCTGCCTGCTCCTGCTGCTTCTTGATGTAGCTCAGGCTTTCCAAAGTATAAATGTTTTGTTGAAATAAACAACACCTCCAAGTACCCACAGTGCAAGAGAGGAAACACGGGATCAAATGTACAACATCAAGGGCTGCAGTCAAAGGAGATAGTGTATCAACAAGGGAAACTACCATAACTACATATTTAGGACAAGATATTTGGAAAATCCCCTACAATCATGGGAAAACTGCCCACATGGGCACTCTCTCTTTTCTAGTGCCATCTGGAGACTTGCACTCTCTGTTTGGGGTCACATAGCTGCTGAGGTGGCATGGCTTGTGGCGCTGAGGTCACTGCCATGTCACATGAGATCTTCCTACTTAGCTAGGCTGACTGGGAATTGAACCCAGAACCTCTCAAAAAGAGGTGCCCCAGCTCCCTAGGGTGCAGACCACTAGGATAGCTAAGCCTTCATGAAAAAAGATACAAACATGTATAGGCTCTGGATTAATGTCAGCACCTCAGTCAGTCCAGGAAATGGTGCTTAAGTCCAATCAGCTGGGGGTCCAGGGGTCCACATAACATCCACAGTTCAATGCTTGCTTTTATAGGTCAAAAGGCCTTATCACTCCTTTTCGGATTGGCCAAGACTAAGATGAAAATGTAGTATGCCTTTAGGCATCTCTAACACAACCAAAGCTTACCTTTTGGCAGGGAAATACATGTTTTCTTACTATGCGTGAATCCCTTGTTATTGGGCTTGGCTATGGAAGCGCGTTTCGAAAGTTTTCGTTACGGGAAACATCGGCGACTTATGTCAAAGTAGGAGAGATATTGTAATTACGAACTCCTCCAATGCGAAAAAAGAATTCGCTACAGGGAACAGTAGAAATCCCATTCTGTACCCGGTGTCATTCAGGAGCGGCATTGCTGAGAGAGGAGCGGCATGGCGTACAGGCGCCGCTTAGGAGAGAGATCCTCCTAGACTTGAACAATTACACAGCGTAGAAGCAAGAAAGCAATAGCGTAATAATAATGCTAAGAATGCTAATAACATCCCCCTTTCCTTCTCTCAGATATGTGCTGTCCATGAATACAACAGTGACGGCAGCGCTGAGAGCGCTGCAATCCATGGGTCTTGCGAAAAGAGCCAAGTGACGGGACAGGTGCTTAATGGTACTCCACTCTTAACAAGTTTCGGTGTGCGGAGTGCTGGCGCACAATGCGAGAGCACTTGAAAGCGGCAACACCGCTACAAGGGCTCCTTGGAACTTGTGTTACACGCTTCTACCCCTCTATGCAGTCCGTCCAACATGAGACGGGTGCCGGCGAACAATGCCAGAGCATGGCAGACAACCCGAGAGCACGTGAATGCAGCGACCCTGCTACAAGGGCTCACCTATGGTACACACTTCTACTCCTCTGTGCAGGGCGTCCAACATGAGGCGGGTGCGTGGGCAGAGAACTACGGATTCATTCAAAAGGTTGTTGCTCTGCCGCCCTGGAAGAAACTTCACACGCATTTGCAACGTGCTGCCCAAGGACTAAACGCCTCAGTGGATAGCTGCGCGCATTGGGCCGCATGGACATGGCACTTTTCTTTGCGATTATGCTTGGTACGCTGTGTATTGGGACCACAGTGATCTGTAGTTGGACACCTGGAAACAAATTGCGAGATCGCTGTGGCTGGCCATATTCTCTCAGAGAGGGGCCACATCATCCACTGCAGATCAAATAAAGTTTGATGTCCTTGTCACCACTTTGCAGGATGCGCCTGCCCGGCGAGAACAAGAGCAATTGGAGAAGGCTGAGCGTGCAACTGGGAAGGAGGAGTCTGCCATTGGGCCAGCTCTTGGCCTTGGCCCCAGTTCATTGGAGGGGCAGAAGCACACACTGGCCAGGTACCTCATGCGTCAAAGTGCAGCGGGCTGGCAGCCGAGCACAGGGACATGGCACGCCACCAGTGGTCGTGCACCTCAGCGGCGCTGCAAGGCGCCGGGCAGCACATGCTACGTATCAGTGGTAAAGAACTGCAGCAAGGGAAGGTGCACACCGCACTGCCTCAGCTTCAAAATTGCGTATGCACAGGGTTTTGGAATTCGTACGCCATGCAAAAGGTCTGGTGTTCAAAGCAGGCACCAACGACATGCCACTGATGCAGGGGAGCTGGCACTTTGGATCGGGGACTGGCAGCGTCATTTGGATGAGCCACGCTGGAGGCACGTCGCGCAGATTGAGGAGGATGCAAATCAGGACAGTGACTCAGGTGTTGTGATTGCTTAGGATCCACTTGCTCAGTCGCAGACTATCTCAGCAAGAGCACCAGAGACACAGGACCTGCCACCGGATCATGCGGAAGAGGAGACTGTTGAGGTCTACCTTCGGAGGCTGTTGGGTTCAGCTCCGCAGTGCAATTGCCTGCGGAGAAGGACAGGTGACAATAGTGTCAGGTGCTGATAATAAGTGGAACTAATGGAAATTTTCCGGCGGGCCAGTTTAGGGTCATTTGCGTCCCATGGTCAAAGCTTATGGCAGGATACGGCAGGGAAAGCAGGATACGGCAGGATACAGCAGTATACGGCAGGATACGACAGCAGTAGGCAGGATACAACAAGATACGGCAGGATATGCATATTATAAGAATACGTTCATTTTCGGGAAACCGCAATGGATGGAAGCGTGGTGCAAGCAGCGATTCCTGGGATACGCTGTATATCCATGCTCCACTTGGATCTTTGGGGCGCATTGCAGCGAAGATTGCCCGCGACTGCGCCCGGGCTGTTATGACCATCCCCCTTTGTGGGATTGAGGACGCCCAGGACGACCCGTGGATGGAGGATCTTAGCTGTATGACCCCGAAAGACACCCAACTCCCCACGACCATGGATGTCTTGGTGGACACCAGGGGGAGCCCGCTACTACCGCCTGCCACCTGTTGGACCACACTTGGAGATTATAAGCCACCACAGCCAGAGCCCCCTAGCAACCCAGTGGTAACGCCGGGATGCAGAGTCCAAAAAAAAGGTTGCACCGCAACTGTTGCATACATGGATGGGTTCCTTGCTCACCCAGATCGGGACATGGCTATGGCCTGCATTATGGCAGCAATGCACCCAGAGGGATGTACAATTTTGGATCACCTGGACCGCAGCATCACTCAGATCATGCCCGTGCCAGCATTGTCTGGGGCGAAGTCAGCTGATGGCTTGTATTGTCCCCTAAACATGGTGCGCGACGCCCTGTCGCCGGATGGGCACGGTATGGTGTGTGAATATATCCAACCCCATGCCTGTGGCGATGCCGTCTAAGGGAACACCTGCCAAGCCCTGTTTGGAAGACCCTGCTCTCCTTACGGGACACTTCACGAGGAATGAGTTCCTGGCATCTGTGTTTGAGCACTTGGAAGACCAGGATGAACCACTGGGATCCAATCCATTGACATGGGGCGACCTATATTGTCCCACACTACACAATCATGAACGTCAACCCGCAGCCAACGGTCGCCAAGTTTTTCATGTCGGAGTCAGGACCCTCGAGGGCGACGGCCACAGGACGTGGGTGCCCGGCTTAGAGACGCCAGAGTTCAAGCAGGGGGTGGCAAGATTGGTTGTCAACGTGCCAAAGGAGGCCAAGTCATTGACGGATCATCCCAAGTACCAGGCCAAGATGGATGCGATCTTCAAGATCTACGAAGACATTCTCAGTGGCAAGACTTGCAAGAAACTGCCCGTGAGGGGGGCATTCGAAAGGGCCACCATACCCCTGAATCAGGGATACCGGCGCCAACGTCACCTGGACCTCCACATGAAGGGGGAGCGCCAGCAGGCCATGGTAAAGATCCTGACCGAGCTCATTGAGCGAGTGTGGACTGAGCCGTGCTCCATGCAGTGGGCTCCACCCCGCTTTGTCATCCCAAAGAAGGTGACGGGTGAGTGGAGGCTGATTGTGGACTACCGTGATCTGAATTTGTAGTGCAAACACCAGGGCTATTCCGTGCATCTCTTCGACAACCGGCTGCAGAAGCCGCAACGCAAGCGGATCTTTGGTGTCGTCGACCACAACCACGGGTGGTTTCGATGCTCCTTGTGAAGGCTCCTAGGACGCCACCGCCATGTCGAACCTCCTTGGGCTCATGCGCTGCAACATGATGCCGATGGGGGTGCGAAACAGCAACACCAAATTCCAGCATATGACAGAGGATATTCCCTGAGACCCGAAATGCGTTGGTGGAGGACATCATTGTCTGCAGCGCGACGCCAGAGATGCCAGGTGATGAGCTCATCAGGGCCCACTTCATTGATCTCCGCCGTGTCCTGATCATCCTCGGCAGGCATCCGCTGTGGTGCAACGGTGCAAAGGCACTTCTCTTTCTGAGAGAGGTGGAGTTGCCAGGCAGGTCCGAGGCCAATGGATTCAGTTTCCGGAAAGCCGATGTCCGTCCTCAACTCGGGAGGGCTCTAGAACATCACTAGGATGAGGGCGTGCCTGGGGCTTCACAACTGCTGTTCCGCCGCATGCGGCCCCCCTGAGCAAGCTGTTGCAAGTGGGCCAAGAGAGTGGCAAAGAGGGGGGCAAGAAGGACTTAGCCTGGACGCCAGAGCCAGAGAATGCCTTTTATGACATGAAGGCCATCCTGCTCAAGCCCCTCAGCCTGCACCTCCTGGAACCGGATAACGGGCTCGTGCTCAGGTCTGAGGCCTCAGACCATACAGTCGGGGTAGTCCTGGAACAGGTCGAGCATGATGGAAGCGATGTCCCTGTGGCGTTTTGGAGCCATTTCCTGGCTGCTGGTCAGTAAGGAATGTGGACGCATCGGAGAAGGAGGCATACACTATTCTCTGCACGTTGTGAAACCTGGCGGGCAACATCGGAAGCCGGCCGATGAGGGTATGCAATGACCACCAGTTGTTGCAGCCCTGGCTGAAAGAGCATGCTGACACGCCGTCGGGACCGCTTGCCAGGCTCGGTCGCACAACACACTTGAGACTTCAACCTTACGGTGGTGTATGTGCCGGGCCGGCTAAAGAGAGTGTCAGATTGCTGGAGCAGGTAGGCATACCTTGCCTGCAAGGACCTGTCTGACATCTCTATACATGAAGACACAGCCGAGACAGCTGAGGCCAAGCGCTTCATTGAAACGGAGGAGCGCTTGGAGTGTGGGGACACTGGTTACTTCTTCGTCATGGCTCAGCGAACAGAGGGCCCCCAGAGCAAGCGAGCAGCCCCCCTCGCCAGACAAAACGCCAACCAAGAAGCAAGCCGCCACCGAAGTATGGCCCCGCAAACACGAGAGCAACCCCCCTGAGGACGTTTATGGCTGAGGATTGGAGCAAAGACGACGCCAAGTTGGAGGTCTGGGCCAGCCATTTGGAAGCCAGCCCAAAGCCCGAGTCTGAGCCGGTGTGGCAAGCAGGTGTTTGTGTTGAAGACGAGAAGTGTTTCGTTTATGACAGGAGACAAGAAACACGCATTGGCAACATCCTACAGTTCCCACATCCCGAACTGAAGAAGATGTGCCTGGGCACAAGGCGGCGCTTCGGGCTTCCTCCCGAATTCCGCAAGACACTCAAGGGACTCTGTGACTGATGCCAAGTATGCCAGGCCAGCAAGGCGCCAAACGGTTCACAGGTCGCCAACACCCATTAGATCCCCGTGCCGGGCATCCTATGGAGAGTGTGGCCATGGACAAGCTGTCCTTGCTCCCGTGAACGAGGAGAAGAGCTAGAGAACTGTGTCATCCTCTGCATCGACCGCCACATTCGGGACGGCATAGCGGTGCCCGCGCTGCACAAGGGCCCCATGCCAAAAGCAGTTGCCCTGCAGATGATTAGTCACTGATCCATAGTGTTGGCACGCCTATGGCCATCAACAGTGACAACGGGGGTAAGTTTACTGGCGCAAGGATTCGTACCATGTGTCGACTGATGGGCATACACCACACTAGGACTGTGGGCTACCACATTCAGTCCTATGGCTTCGCCGAAGTTGCCCGACGCCAGCTCTTCGCGCAACTGAAGACGCTTCACCTTGAGTGTCCCGGTCTCCATCCCCTGACGCGCATGTGGCGTGTCATCCAGGCGTACCACAACCTGCGGGTTCCGTCCAGAAATTCTTTTCAACAGATCCTATTTGGGAGGCATTTTATTGAGCACGGTCTGCCGCGGGAGACCCTGGGGGAGGGGGGGTCCTGTGAGGAGCTCATAGCCAATGCGTACGTGACTCTCAGGATCTTCATGGTCAATGCACAGCGAAGGTCACTGAGGCGCTAAGGAAGGGGCAACAGAAGCGTACCAAGCGTGCCAGTACCAAGAGAAGGCGCTGGTTGCCAAGCAAAAATTCGGTGATGCCGTGTGGTTGGAGCGTGCATTCAAGCTCTCTGAGCACCGCCAGGCAAAGTATCAAGTCCCCGCCGAGCGTGAGAAGGGAGTGGGTGAGGATATATATACGGTCAAGGTCGGGGAGCACCTATTCCGACACCGGCATCACTGCCAGATGAAGCGGCGCGTTTCGGACCGAGGTGGGTAGCTATGTATCTTTGGGAGCTCAGGATGCCTCCTTTGATAAGGCAGGATGAAGGTCTTACCAAGGGGATGTCCTGTCCCTGCCACTGCCCTAGGTCAGGTGCCTGTTGAGCAGCTCCTGCAGGTGCTTGGAAAGGCAGTGTTGCGGGCACCGAGGTATCCCCACATGTGTGTGTGAGTAGGGCCACATTTCCCCTCCTTGGAGCGGCAGCTCTGGGAGGCTTCCAAGCCGTTCGGCGTAACTCTCACTGGAGGGGATATTGCCCCTGCGCGTCTATGGTACGACCGCCTCACCCCGGTGGTCCAAATGTGCGGGGCCTCGCTGCTTGGCAGGCGACCGCCTCCTGAACCGTGTGTCAGCTCGCCTGTCAACGGTTGTTTTCATGTCTCCGGGTGACATTTGCCATCGTCCCTGATGCAGCCTGGCCGGCCTCGGACCAGGGTCTTTGTACTACTGCTTCTGCTATCAGCCCGGTGGGTTGGCTGGGTCGCCCCAGTTCGTCCAACCCTTGGGGCGTGGTTTGTTGTGCCCTGACCCTCTGCTACCCTGG
Source organism: Eutreptiella sp. 'Long Island Sound 2002' (assembly GCA_964036045.1). Classification (NCBI taxonomy): domain Eukaryota; phylum Euglenozoa; class Euglenophyceae; order Eutreptiales; family Eutreptiaceae; genus Eutreptiella; species Eutreptiella sp. 'Long Island Sound 2002'. The sequence goes on along the minus strand of OZ038378.1, from coordinate 121,372,227 downwards.
GTGTGTACGTGTCTGTAGTTTCCCTGGCCCCTTGGCTTGCTTGTCCACCACTGTGCACGTCCTGTTTGTTCTGTGCACGATGTCCGTGGCCACTTGGCGCTTGTTTACCGATGTGCGCGCATTGTGCTGCTGGCGCCTGGTGTTGGTTGCATTGTTGGGGTCCCCCCCCTTTTATTTGCCTTGTTCTGTTGTCTCTTTGTTGCTTCTTGTTTTGTTTTAAAGAGAGGAAAAGGGGAGAGGACGTGCGCACACTACAGGCACAGGCCTCCGCTGTTGGAGCAGCGGTGCAGCAGTGTTGCCTTCCTCTTGTGGTGTGCCTAGCTTGTGTATCCCCGGCAGCTGTGCCGTCTTGCGGCCGGTGATATCGCCTGTGGGTTGTGATGGGTGTTGGGAAAGTGGGCCCTGGGGTCGAATTTTCGGGTCCGCTGCCGGGCTTTGCGGTAGTGGGGGTGGGCTGTGTTGGATGGCAGTTCTCCTGCAGTCCCCAGCATGGGTGTGGTTGGTGTTTGCGGCCGAGGGCTCTGGATCGGCCACCGCCTGTGGTGGCAGTGGGTTCGGGGCGGTGTTTGGACCACAGCTGTGGTTGTCCCGCCTGGAGCCCCGATCGTGGTGTCTGTGCTAAGGTCCTGCCGGGCGCTGGTTGGGCTGTGGACCGTGTCGATGGGTGTGGCCCTGGGCGGGTGGCGGCTTGGGTCTGGCCGTGTGTATCGGGGTCTGGCGTGATAGGTGGGCTGAATGCTGGGAATGTGGTGTGAATGCCCATGCTGGGTGGTTGGGTATGTGGGTGGGATGGTGTTCCTGGTCGTGTTGCGGTTGTTGGTGTTTGGGCCGTGCTCGTCGTGTGGTAGGCTCTTTGCAGGCGGTTGCAGGGAGTGTCGCTGGCACGTGGCCCCCTAAGGCATCCTGTTGGATAGGGTGTGGGCGCCGCCAGACGGCGGGCTGTGCGCATCGTGCTGTTTGGCGCCCGGGGCGCCCGGGCTGCTGTGTGTCACCGCGGTGCCGGTGCAGCCCGTGTCTGTGCAGCGTGTTGGGAGGTGTCTGTGACTGGGTGCGGGCTTGGAAATATGTACTATAGGCACTCTCGTCCCTTCCGCGCCGCCTGGAGGATCTCCTGCAGGCGCTTCAGGACATGCGGGTTGTCCTGGGGTGCAGAGAGCTGGCAGGGCTGGATTCTTTGTTGATGGGGCGCATTGTCAAGCATGGCTTCCAATGCTTCTTGCAGCACCTATTCCCCCGCTGGCCTGAGCGGACGATTCACCGTCAACTCCCTGCGGGGACGACCGAGCAGCCCCACGAGGGAAGGCTCCGTGCGGGCCTATCTCCGCAGCTCCAACAGCTGCGTATGGGTACAGCGCCCCCCTGACGGTCTATTGGCGGGTCGTTGGCCTTTGGCCTGTGCCTGGGTGTGAGTGCAGGTACCAGTGTGCGTGGTGGTGTGGCGGGCACTGGCGGCAGCGCCCCGGGGCTGTGCCGGAAGTCAGCGGGGTGGCATCATGACTGACTTGACCGCATGCTACGGGACCCTGTTTGAACCGCATTTGTATGATTTGAACCATCGAAAAAATTCAAATGGGGCAGTTGAATTTATTTAAATTGATTCAAACGCGGAGCGCCGTCGCCGCCGCCGCCGTGCGCCGCCAGGAGCCTGTCGCATTCTGTTGCAAATTTTGCACTTTTCGCAAGTTTTGCAATTTTTCAGGCGACCGCAGACGATTTGCACGCGATATTGACATGCAATCAGGACCGCTTTAGCACCAGTTTTTCTGGGATCCTCATTTTTTTGTTTTCCACGTTCCTCTTCACCATTTTCCTTTGGCTAATTCCCTTGTTGCAAATGCAGCGCCTTTTGGCATGTCCCAAACGCTAAGAAACACGTTAGAACTGGTTTACGGGCGCCGCCCATACCGGAACGACAATCTGGAGGCCAATTTGCTGACATTTTTTAGACACCCGTCTGGCCGTGCCTTATTACGCCGGGTGTCAAAGAAAGTCGGTGTTTCCCGTCGGATGAAGAGGAGCATCAGAAAAAAAATGGAGGAGGTGTTGACCCCAACTGAGGCCGTTTGGTTGATTTTAAAATTGCAAATGCACAAATCGAGGTGTGCGTGTGAATCCATGTTTGAATGGTTGCAAGTGCTTCAGACGTGTCGTTTGAACTTGTTTGAACACTTCAAGTGATTCACACACGGATGTCGCACCTCAGGTACAAAGATTTCCTCATTTGGGTCCACGAAAAGGCAGTGGCGGCCGAAGTGCCCGCGCTCAAAACGTGGTGCAAATGCTTTCCATCGTATGAAAGAATGGACGCTATGTGGGAATGCCTTGCCTCCGTTCAACAGCTGGATGCCAAGATTCATGACCCTTCGGCAGGTCAAGATCCAGCAGCGGAAACGTTTGTCAGTGTGTTGTGGCCTTTTGAGGACCTTTTGGAGTATTTCACCTCCCAACCGGATCGAATGGATCCGGCTGGTATGCAATTTCACGAGCCGGACTACTGCTATGTACTCATCGTCCGAGGGGATGAGTTTCCATGCGGTGCCCGCCCATGGTGTCAACTCACCGTGTCGTTTGCCAACCACAGGGAGTGTGCTCGGATCATTAACTACACCTGGAACTTGGATTTGTCACTTTGCTCCGAGCACAATGTAGAGGCTCATCGGGATTTAATGGCACACAACCTGGAATGCATCCAACATGTTCTAGACAATGGTTACATTGTGTTGTGTGGTTATAGGGTTGATTGTGGATGCATCGTCGGGGGGTTTCACCTTGGCTTCGCAATGTATTCGGGTTGAGTGTATGGTGGGGGCTGGGGTCTCTTTACACATATGTGATGTGGAATGCGGCCAGCAACCAAGGGGAACACACTACCACGGTCCGTTCCTGAAAGGGGCGTAGGAAATTTCTGGAAATTTTTCACCGGGGTCGGCCGAAGGCTACCGTGTCCGATGTTTATGGGTGCATCCGCCTTCCTCTTTTGAAGGTGCACGACCAATATTTTTCAGTTGTCATGTGCATTTTGCACTGTTCAATTTCTGTGGGCAAGCAAACAACGATTTACATGCGCCGCTACGCTAAGAAGGTGGCACTGGCTGTGCGTGTTGAGGTCCAAGGAATTTGGACCGAGGCGAATACAAAAATCTCGGTCCAAGGGAAGGCCAGCGCAAAGGGTGAGGAAACATTGCGTCTGTTGATTGTGTGGCCGGCGATTGCTCATTTGTTGCATGTGCCCCGTCATGCACAAAAGGCCGTTGTTGCAATGGGAAAGCTGTGCGCAGCTCTGTACTCTACATATCATAAGCCCTCCAGACTTAAGTGTGCCAAAGTAGCGCGTAGGTTTCAGGAGGAAATTTGCCCGCGGCTTCGCTCGACTTATCTGTTATGGCTTCGCCGTGATGCACCCAGGGTATTGGATGCCATTCGCCCTTGGGGATGTGCGATGTCTTCGGGGGATGTTGTGGAGTCTCTGAATGCATTTTTGAAGGACATTTTTTTGACTGCCACGTCTTAGGGAGGGGAAAAGAGCACACCGGATGAGCAACTCATTGAGTTGCTCTTCCAAGCAATGAGCCGTGGTTTTTTGTACAAGGAAATGCCACGTTGGAGGGAGGTGGAGGGCCTGGGTGCTCTGCAAATCCAACATTGTGCAGACGTTGCTAGGGAGTATTTGGGGGAAATGTGGAGAGTCGGTGTTGTATTCCCATGGGACCACGAGGCGTGGAATAGTTTGCTACTGCGCATAGTATTTTGGTCCGTTTGAATCCGTTTGAATCAATTCAAGTGCTTCAAGTAGGACATTTGAATCACGTAGGGCTGTTCAAGTGTCTTTCAAACTTCGTGTATTTTACGTGTTTTGACCTGTCTGCTGCATCGTGGTGTTCTCGTTGGGCTTCCTCCTTCAATATTTGGGTGTACATGAAAGGGCCTGTTGTCATGGCGGATTCCGGTGTACATTGAAGGGCCCGTTGTCATGGGGGGCCAGAACCAGGCCCTGTCGTGCCTGGCCTCAGGTCAGCTGCAGGCGATCGTGGTGGCAGCGCAATCCAAACAGCAACCAGTTCCGGCAACAGGCTCGACGTCCGCTTCAGCAGCCAATGATGTTGCCGTTCACGACACCAAGATTCTCTTTCCACCCGTCTTTCCCATGTTGTCGGACGGGCGCTTCCCCCACCCAGACTCCGCGCTCGCACGGCCCGAGCCCGGGGGTCGGTGGCTGACCGACATTACCGCGAGATACCTCTTCAAACGAACGCTCTACATCTGGAAACAGAAGCGGGCCGGTGCCACGTCGACGGGTCAGACTGTGTTTCTGTGGGAGACAACTCAGCTGTCATTTTCCAACTGGCAGGATTGGAACGTTGCCAGCATCGGATTGGGCAGCAATGGAAGAATGACGTTTGATGCGGACCAAGTTCAGCGTCTCTTTGAGATGTGGAGTCACCAGGGACTGGGAACTGTGGCTCCTGGCGGGATCAATACCCACGGCCAATCATATCGGCCTAAAATCTGGTAAAAAAACCAAGATGAGATCGACCCTGACTGGCATCCAGTGGAGGGAGCGCAGCTCGCACCGGCCTCGGTGCGCAAGGTGGGGGGTTCCATTTCGACTGGCGGGAACAAGAAGCGGCTGCAGGGCGTGATTGGTGAGCTCGAGGTAGACGAGAGTGAGCAGCCGGAGAAAAAGCAGCGCAGTACGATGGCATCAGCATTCGAAGCGGCATCCGCCGCCGTTGCCCTGCCTGCCGCACCCGCAGCACCCGCAGCCAAGTCCATGGGCATGGAGGCCGTGGTCGACGAGTCGGTGGTGAAGCAGGAGTCGCTGGATGAGATGATGGTCCCCACTGCCGCACCGCCCGCTGTCCCGGTGTGTGATGCCCTGTGGGTTCAAACCTGTCTGGCGTGCTTCAAACGCAATTCAAATGCGTCCTGTGTGGTTCAAGCGTGATTCAAGCCCGGCATTTGAACTGCGTTTGAACTAGCGCTAGGACGTTTGAATCACCGTTGAATTTTTGGTCATCGTCTTCAACAGGTGTTTGGCGCCGTGTTCGAGCACGACGTCTTGGTGCTAGATGAGCGGGGCCCAGGCGTTCTTCTCAGCGGCAGCAGCAAGGTCATCAGCATCAGCAACTACATGCACCGCAGCAACGATCCGGAGGCGCTGGACAGGCTGGTCGGACGATGGACGAGGTCCATGAACCAAGCCCGGACGGACTTCGCTGACGCCACCCCGCCCGCAGGCCAGCCCAAGCTGAGAGGGTTTCTCCGGCCAAGGGCAACAATGCCCCAGCCACCGCTGCCCCCGTCTGGTACGACACCAACGACTGCCGTCCCGACTGCAGCTCCGTCTGATAGGACAGCTGCACTCAAGGGTATCACCGCACCTGCCGTCCCGTCTGATAAGACAGCTGCACCCAAGGGCATCACGGCACATGCTCCACTGGCAAAATTTCTGCGGATTTTGTAGTAACGAAGCCCCCCCACAGAGATCCGCCAAGAAGAAGAAGAACAAGAACAGCTGATCGGACAAGCAGAAGAAAGACTGGCGAAGTTCGCGCCAAGGGTCAGCCTCAAGCGAGCCACGGTGGCCGCTGCTATGGCGAAAGTCCGGATGCGGGATCAAGTGCGGGAGGCAGCGGCAGAAGCGCGCGCGGCACACGACTCCTCGACCACAACTTCAAGCAGCGAATTTGAGCCACCACTGGCTCACAAATCCCGCCTGCTAGCCAAGCCGAGTGGCCGCTGGGTGAGCGGCAAGCAGTAGCTCAGCGAGGCTGTGAAGGTGCAGGCACAGACGAAGAAGGTGAAGGCTGCGGCGGTGGTTGAGGCCAAGAGAGTGGTGAGGTAGGCGAAGGACGTATCCGCCAAGCCGCAGGCCGGCCCGGAGCAAGCGGCCAAGGAGCAGGTCGCCAAGAAACAGACCGCCACAGGGGAAGCCGCCAAGCCGCAGGCCGGCACGGAGAAAGCGGCAAAGGATCAGGTTGCCAAGGGGCAGACTGCCAAGGGGCAGGCCCTCAAGCTGCAGGCCGCCACCGTCGAGGGTGGCAATAAACCGGATCTGACAGCGCGGTTCGTTGCTGATTGGGTTGCTGCCAAGAATGAGGCCGCCAAACAGCAGGAGGCCAACGAGGACAAGCCTGAAGAGCAGCCTGAGGAGCCTGCGCAGGTGCGCCCATTTGAATTGCATTTGAACTACGGTCGACCTAATTCAACCACTTCAAACATCCAACTGAGCAACTCGAATGGGGTTTGAACTCTGTTTGAACCCAGTCCGACCGCCAGCACATTTGCCCTTTTCGTACTGCATGATGAGGACCCTGACGACGCTAATGAACGGGCCAGGGAAGAGTATGGACTCCCGCCGGAAAGTGCTCTGCGATGAGCGGTGTTTGAGGACCACGGCGAGATCCGTGTCATGCCGGGAATCCGAGCCAAGTCCTCGACGAAGAAAACGGACCACGTCCAGGTCCAGGAGATCATACGGGGAGGCAGAGCCAAAAGTCACTGGACGGTGAAGGTGGACAAAAAGACAGCGAGCTTCACCAACAAGGGAAAGGCCGAAGAGGCGGCAGCAGCTCTGCGCACGGACCTTGCAGCGCGGCAGCCGGAAACCGCGAGCGCTGAGGACAGAGCTGTGGCGCCTGCACCGCAGGCGCAGGGTGCATGGGCACCAGACACAACGACTGGCGGACCGGGGGCGCAGGCTGCAGTACCGGACACATCAGCTGTGGCACCAGCGGCGGTGACACACGAGGATGGTGATGAAATTGTGCAGGTGGGCGGTGGTGGTGGCGTGCAGGGTGTGGAGGGTGTGAAGAGTGCGGAAGGTGTGGCGGGAGCGCGCAATGTGGTGGTAATACCGGAGCCAGAGGACAACCTTGGAGACATCAAGATTAAGGTGGTGCCGGAAGACAGCCCTGTGGCACAAGACAGTGCGGTGGCACAGGGCAGTGCGGTGCCTGCGGACAGTGCGGTGACGCAGGAGACGCAGGTGCTGTGGCAGAGTGTGGCGGACCAGGATGCGGCTGAGGTCCGCCGATGACTCGCAAGAACAAAAGGTGTGCCCCTTCTGCGAGAGCTGCAGACTGCATCCGGTTGGCGACTCGGGGTGAAGCACAATGCCAGAATGCGTTCGCTGTACTTGGCGGCCATGCGCAGGTGCTCCGTCATAACGTTGAGTGCGGCGATGCAAGCAAACCGCAGCCTGACCACCCGCCTCAACCAGTTTGGACGCGTCCTGTTTCCCACGTTCTCCTGGACGGCGATCGGGGTATTCCGTTTCCTCGAAGAAGGCCAACCCATGCTGCTGCACGTGCACCCACGTAACGATGTGCCTCTCTCGTGCAAGGTTTCGCTTGGCGCACACGTCGGTGGCGAACTCTGGACCAGCGGTTTGTTGGACGGCTATGGCGCCCGTTTGCGGCCGTCATGGATGCAGTGGGACGGGGACCGGCTGTATGGAGTCACCATCTCACCGCGCAAAGGGGTCGCCTTCAATGCATACAGGCCGCACTGCCCGATGCGCTGGACGGGCGAGCGCTGCGTTGTGGTCTTATTTTCGATGGTGGGGTGGACCAACACCACCCGAGAGGTTGCCTGCCCGCTGGAGGCAACCGCATTCCCACGCTAACCGATACCAGATGACCGCAGATGAGCCACATGAGTGAGCTTGAGTGCGTCAACGAGAGTAAGGGGGTGGGAGTCAGGCAACGTTTCCGTTGAAACTGATCCACACCACTCATGCAACGAGCATTGGGCCGACCAACCGTTCCTAACCGACCACCCAACCCGAGAAAAACGACCGGCAACGGCAAAATACTCTGTGGTTTCCGTGTTTTACATCTCTTTCGGTGAAAAAACGGGTGTCGATACATTTCAGCACTTGCATTCATTCAAACGGGTAGTGGGCGATTCAAACAGGGCATTTGAATCACTGGGTGGGCGTTTGAATTGTGTATGAAGCGTGTCGGGTGTTTGTGAGATTTAGTGCGTTCCGGCTGTTTACACGCTCTCTGACCCTATTCGAGATACTGCAACCCAATCTCCAAGGCCCCCAGCGGTCATGTTTTCAGTTCTGGGAATGTTCCGGGATGCGGTTGAGTAGGATGTGTGGTGTGCGTGGTGGTGCCGAGAAGTTCCTGGGACGAGGTGTTTGCAACGGTATTGGGTCCTTTTTCCGTACGTTGTTGCACACTGCCCCTTTCGGTGGGTGGTGCTGGGCGGCAAAGGTTGGTGCCGGCTGTGTCCTTTGTTGGAGCGCTGGTGGCGTCAGTGTGGCGTTATGGTGTTGTACGATAGTGCTGTGCCGCCTGTCTTACCGTACGGTCTTGTTCCACATGCACGGGACTGAAAGCACAATGCACCTGGGCACGTCATTGCACCCTTTATGCGCTGTGCCGATGCTTTGCTGTTGGGGGAGGAAGCGTGGAGAGGGCCAAATCAAGTAGAAAACAGCACTGTAGTAGTAACACGGGGACCAGGTCGATTCAAGTGATTCAAATACCACACTTGAATTGAGATTTGAATCACGGAGGCTCCGCCGGCTATACCAATGGGCACGAAGGGGGGGGTTCCTCAGTCCTACACCACAACAAGGGTGAACAGTATCTAGTATGCAGGTTGCACAATGGCTCTGCAGTTATGTCAGACACCTACGGGCTGCACAATGTTACGAAAGGACACTTCGCCACACAGGGGTGTGTGAATCACAACTTGAATCAGCGCCGGCGGCGGCGGCACACCGAAACTGTTACTTTCTGGTTGAAAGCCGTGCAGGATGGTTTTGAAAGGCATTGTTTTTGATGATGAAAACAGACGGAGAGTGCAATAAGCCACAAAGGCTGCAGACTGGCCCACAAGAGGAACAAAAATCATGCCTTTGTCCATACCACCGGGCTCCTGATTCAAACATGCTTCAAACGTAGTTCAGGTCGATTCAAACACCGCCTTTGAAACTCATTTGAATCAGTTTGGACCAGGGGGCTATGTGAGAAGCGGTCACTTCTATCACCATGGGGTGTGAGCGCACGGAAACACACTGACACGTGTATAAGCACTCTGCCTCGGGGTTATTGTGGGTCCTGAGGTAGCGGCACTAGTCGCGCATGTACTGGACATGGGCAGACATTGGGGGTTCGTATGGGGGTTGGGGCACCACTGGCAGCCCTTGGTGTTGCTCCGGCCCGGGCGGGGGGGGCCTGGCCTGCGGGTCCGATATCCCGGTTTTTTCTTGTATGGGGATGAGGCGCGTCGCACCTCTGCCGTGGCGTGTTGTACCATACAACTGGTGGCGGCGGCGTCACTGATGGCGAGAGGGGAATCGTGGCGGGCGCTGCTGCTGCTGGGCGCTTGGACGCAGGGGCTGGCGGTCGTAGAGGAGGTCTGTTTAGGGTTCGACCTGGGATGCCGGCTCAGTGCCAGGCTTGAGCTTGGGAATGGGTTTGGTTGTGGGTTTTGGCTGCTGCTTGGTAGTGGGCAGGTTAAAGCTTCGGCTGGGCTGCGGGTGCAGGCTTTGCTGTGGTGCATTGCTGCCAGACTTTATCGGTAGCAGGTTGCAGGGCTGCGGGGTAATGGCGTTTCTCGGGGCGGTGGGGGCGGGATTCGGCTTCAGGGTTTTTGTGGGCCGTGTTGCCCGCGGTAAGAGGCCAGCAGACCAGCAGGACCTGACCAAATTGGACCCTAGAATTTGCCTATGGCACTAGATAGGGCTGACGTGGACCTAGAGATTGTAGTTCGGATTCATTTGCAAATCGTTGGATTTTAGAATGCAGGCTGATGCGCGTTTGTTTGTTCTATGGGTCTGTACTGTCCCCTCCATCACAGTCCCCTCTGGGGTTTGGATTTAATTTCCCGACGTGGCTTTGTTGCTCTGCCGGATTTGTGATCGCCCAGTTGCCGCTGTTATCTCTGCCTTAGGGTAGCATCGTCTTTTTGAAGTTCTGCGAGAGTTTTATGAGCCCACTCTGAACAATTCAATTTGATTTGATTATTGATTGAACGATTTCAATTCTTTTTGCGAGTATCAAGATGTCGTTGGTTTCGACAAGTAATTCGACACCAAACACCATTCAAAGGTTATGGGCACGAGGACAGAGCATGGTTAGTCCATGGGATCATCGTGGACATGGGGAATTTTCCGTCCGTGAACCCGAACGCCCCTTCCAACAGTCAGAAAGCAGTAGTGCAGACATGGAGTGTGGGTTTGGTGAGGCTCGCCATGAACAGATTAGGATTGAAGACGGCGGTCGCATATTCTAAAGGTGGCGCACGCTCACACGCGAGCCACAAGCTCCTCACCAAATTAAGGAGGAGCTCAACAACAAGGTAGATACACTCATTGCACAATTGACACAAGTGCATGGGTATTTGCAAGACGCCATGGGGATATCAATAGAAATATCGATGCCAGCAACAAATGTGAGGGACTCCAAGGGCACATTAGTCGAGGGTTGCAAGGACATGAGGAGCGTTTGCAACGTATTGAGGGTCTTGAGCAACACCTCGAACAGCATCAAGATTACCCACAACAATATTTTGTTCACAAGGAGGTTCAAGCCGCATCCGTGCAAGGAGTAGAACAAATGTGCAGGTCAGCAACGCAAATCATAGGGAGCGTCCGTGGCCAAGTGATCCAATTGCATGGCCAATTTGGCCAACAACATAAGCACATGCAACAACATTTGGCGGGTAACGATGTTTTGAAGGCACGAATTAAGGCAACGGGACAATATTGTGAAACAAATGTTCCCGTGCTTGCTTCGCAAATTCCACAACCTGTGGAGAATCATCTTCAATCACATGCATCTTTAATTCATGATATTGTTGAGCCCTTATCGCATGAACAACGCCGACATTTTGATTCTTGCATGAATGATTTCAGGCGTGTGTGCATTAAACGAATTGATTCAAGTGTGCATGAGTTAACTTCGTTTGTTAAGACATTTGTACATCAGTCATGTGAAAATATCGAATGTAAGGCGATCGAGACAGCTCGTAGGCCCGTTGTCACGGTATGTGAGCCTTTTGCAACAAAAGAGTCAAGTTTATTGCATGATGTGACGTGCCGCAATGGATGATTTTGACTCACGAGTGAAAACAATGATCGGCGATGGATGGAGCATCCGGGGCGGAGTGGAGCTCGGCCCGAGCCCCCGGACTGGATCGTCCAGGGGTAAACCCGGTGCCACGGACTGGAGCGTCTGAGGCAACGAAGAGAATACGTCAAAAAGACGCCCCGGATTGGAGCATCCGGGGCGGAGTGGAGCACGGCCCAAGCCCCCGGACTTGATCGTCCGGGGGAGAACCCGGTGCCACGGACCGGAGCATCCGAGGCAACGGAGAGAAAGCGATATAATGACGCCCCGGATTGGAGCATCCGGGGCGGAATGAAGCACGGCACTAGCCCCCGGACTGGATCGTCCGGGGGTGAACCGGGTGCCACGGACAGGAGCATCCGACGTAACGGAGAGAATTGGATAAAAGGACGCCCTGAATTGGAGCATCCGGGGCGGAATGAAGCACGCCACTAGCCCCCGGACTGGATCGTCTGAGGGTGAACCCGGTGCCACGGACTGGAGCGTCCGAGGCAACGGAGAGAATACGACAAAAAGGTGCCATGGATTGGAGCATCCGGGGCGGAGTGGAGCACGGCCCAAGCCCCCGGACTGGATCGTCTGGGGGAGAACCCGGTGCCACGGACTGGAGCGTCCGAGGCAACAGAGAGAATACGATAAAAGGACGCCCCGGATTGGAGCATCCGGGGCGGAATGAAGCACGGCACTAGCCCCCGGACTGGATCGTCCGGGGGTGAACCGGGTGCCACGGACTGGAGCATCCGAGGCAACGGAGAGAATAAGATAAAAAGACGCCCCGGATTGTAGCATCCGGGGCGGAATGAAGCACGGCACTAGCCCCCGGACTGGATCGTCCGGGAGTGAACCCAGTGCCACGGACTGGAGCGTCCGAGGCAACGGAGAGAATACAACAAAAAGACGCCCCAGATTGGGGCATCTGGGGCGGAGTGGAGCACGGCCCAAGCCCCCAGATTGGATCGTCCGGGGGAGAACCCGGAGCCACGGACTGGAGCGTCCGACGCAACGGAGAGAATACGATAAAAAGACGCCCCGGATTGGAGCATCCGGGGCGGAGTGGAGCACGGCAGAGGCCCCCGGACTGGATTGTCTGGGGGGAACCCGGGGCCACGGGCTGGAGCATCCGAGGCAACGGAGTGAATACGGCAAAAAGACGCCCCGGATTGGGGCATCCGGGGCGGACAGGAGCAAGGCCCAAACCCCCGGACTGGATTGTCCGGAGGTGCACCCAGTGCCGCGGACTGGAACATCCGGGGACGCAACGCACCCGGACTGGAACGTCCGGGGACGAGGCGGCCCGGGAATGGAATGTCCGGGGCAACAAACAAGGAGAAGGAGACGGCGGCGGAGAGACACGGAGAGGAGAAGAAGAACAAGAGCAAGGAACGGATGGGGGAGGACAAGAAGGAGAGAAGATGCGAAGCGGGAGGAGAAAGAGAAGAATGTGAAGCAGCCAAACACATGGAGCCCTCAAGGGAACAACCGGGGAAGCAACGCAACCAGTCAGGAACAACTGGGAGCGGGGCGGCACAGGAGATCGTCAAGCGAGAGCGGCCGAGGCTCCGAGAGGAAGGAGCAGCGGCGGCAGCAAGAACCGAAAAGGAGTGCATGAACAGGAGTCAGGAAAGGTGGAGAGAGAGGACGAGAAAAACGAGAGACGGGAAGGGGGAGGAGAAGGGGAGGCAGGCGCACGGAACCCGGACTGGAACATCCGGGGAAACAATGCGCCCGGACTGGAACATCCGGGGGCGGAAGCCCTGGACTGGAACGTCCGGGGAAACAATGCGCCCAGCCTGGAACATCCGGGGGCGGAAGCCCTGGACTGGAACGTCCGGGGAGGCAACGGCCCGGGAGTGGAACGTCCGGGACCTCAGAAGGAGGAGGAAATGGCCGCGGGGAGAAGCGACGAGGAGCACGTGAACAGCATGGACCAGCATGGACCAGATGGGGAAGGACAAGACGGACGAGAGAAGGGAAGTGGGAGGAGAAGGAGCAAAAGGAAGAGCGGTCAGCCAAGTGGAACCCGGACGGGGACAACCGGGGGAGCAGCGCACCAGGGCAGGTACATCCGGGGGCGAGGCGGCCATGGAAAGGAGCCTCCGGAGCTCCAGGAGGAAGAAGAAGCGGCGGCGGCAAGAATCGACAAGGGGTAAGGGCTGCGTGCACGAGAGTCAGGGTCGGTGGAGAGAGAGGACGAGAAGAGCAAGAGAAGGGAAGGGGGAGGAGAGGGAGATGCAAACACGTGAAGCCCGGACTGCAACATCCGGGGAAGCACAACCCCTGGACTCGAACATCCGGGGGGCGGAGGCCCGGGACTGGAGCGTCCGGGGAAGCAGCGGCCTGGGATTGGAATGTCCTGGGCTGCGAGAGGAGGGGGATACGGTAGCGGAGAACAACGGCGAGGAGCACATGAACAAGGGCAAGGACCAGATGAGGAAGGATACGACGAAAGAGAGTCAGGAAGCGGGAGGGGAAGGAGCAGATGGAAAAGCGGCCAAACACGTGGAACCCGGACAGGAACAACTAGGGAAGCAACGCACCCGGACCGGAGCATCCAGGGGGCCGGGCGGCCCTGGATAAGAGCGTCTTGGGCTCCAGGAGGAAGGGGAAGCGGCGGCGGCAAGAAACAGCAATGAGAGCAAGTACAAGAACCGGGGAAGGGGGAGAACGAGGACAAGAAGAGCAAGAGGCGGGAAGCGAGAGGAGACTGAGAAGAATGAGAGGCAGATGGGCACATAGAACCCGGACCCGTGTGGCTAGGGCCAGGGGATGGCCCCAGGGGACTAGGACAGCATGGGAGGCGGCACAGGAGAGAGGGGCGGGGGCGGGAGGGGAGCGACCTGTGCTAGGCGCACAAAATGGTCCCCGGATGGATGAGAATCCAGTGGGCCCGCGTCACAGGGTTGCTGGCGGCCCAGTGGGGTAAAAACACGGGATGAGGGATAGGATGGGGCCGCACAACAGCCCAGGGGATTAGGCCGGGGCCGCAGTAAAGGGGAAAAGGGCGGGAAGGGAGCGACCCGTGCTAGGCGCACGAAACCGTCCCCCAATGGATGAGGATCCAGTGGGCCCCCGCCACAGGGTTGCTGGCGGCCCGGTGGGGAATAAACACGGGATGAGGGATGGGATGGGGCCGCACTACAGCCCAGGAAATTATGCTGGGTCGCAGCACTGGGGAAAGGGACGGGGGCGGGGAGGGAGCGACCCGTGCTAGGCGCACGAAGCGGTCCCCAGATGGAAGGGGATCCAGTGGGCCCGCGCCACAGGGTTGCTGGCGACCCGGTGGGGTATAAACACGGGAAGATCGGACAAGGGGACGGGGCAGGGAAGGGCGTGTGGCTAGGGCCGCACAACGGCCCGACGGGGTAGGGAGTCCATGGGACGCTGGGAACAGGCCGGTGCCGGGATGAGGCAAGGGGGAAAGGGACATGGGATGGGCAGGGAGAGCGAAAGCGCCAAGCAACAGCCCCATGGGATTGGGAAACGAGTCGCCATGGAGTGGTGAACCATGGGCCAACCATGGGGAACCTGACCACGGGAAGTCAGGAAAATGCCCTGAACTCCGGGACGGCCGTGAGGTGTCCGCAGGGGTGAGGGTTGACCTTGAGATCCCCGGGTCAATGGCCTGAGTACACGTAGGTTCACGCGTGAGCGGGACGAGGGGGAACGTGGAAAGGGTCGCCCCCTGGCCTCCAGCCGTGGATGGACGACACCCAAGTGCATCCGGGAGACGAGTGGTTACTCGAACCCGTGAGGGATGGGGAGTGGTGGAATGTGGTTGACAGAGAGAAATGCTCCGCTGTTGGCGGGGGCTATCCACAGGGAACCCGCCTGCAGGCGCCCAATAGGCTGTGCTAGGGGGGGAAGGCCGGGGGATCCTTCAAAGGGTGACCGGAAGGAGCTGGAACCGTGAGGGCAGTGACTGAAGGGAGCCTACCGCCGGTCATGCCCCAAGGGAACCTGGTTGGAGTTCTCGGCCGTGAGGTGAGACAGGGGTCGCCAGGGGAACTGATGGTGGAGAGCTCTCCTTCCCGCCAGAGGCGGCCACCATGTAAAACAAACAAGGAGATGTCAGATGAGGCTCCGGATGCCGCCGCCCTTACTTAACTTACTTACTTACTTACTTCGTACGACGTTGCATCATGTCATTTAGCCATCGAAGCGGGTGCAAAACAGAATGGAGAGAAGTTCGGAACCATTACCCGCGTATTTGAGGGAATCCACAAGGTTTGCACTCGCAATGAGGAAATGCATGACATGGTGCATGAGGTAAGAAAAGATTTGCAACGTGTTGTTGTGTACGTGGATGTTCTGAAAATAAGATGAATTAAGGTCGAGGCGGCTACGGTCGAACGAACGAGCTCTACGAGTAGCTCACTACCCACGGTTGGTGCAGATGAGCGGTTCGCGATGCATGAGTTGCTAAAAAAGTTTGAGGCACATTAACTTTCGGTCACGAGCGATTTGACGTCGCTCGACACAAAATGGCGTCCATGCATTGATGCCAAACTCCATGATGTTGTTTGGCCTTTGAAAAAAATCGCGAATTCTCGACGCATTTCATTGAACAATTGGTGCCCTCCTAGGAGATGATAGGCGTCACCATGGAAGCAAAACTCCGTACGTGTGCACAGCAATTGTTGCTCCTTCAATTGTCTGGGACTTGGTATGGTGACGTGTGCGCGAGAGTGCTTTCACGGGAAGAACGGGTTGCTGAGTGTGAAAAACAAATTGAGGCCTTGCAAGATGAATGGGTGGACATTGATTTGCCCGAACTGGTGGAGGATGTGGATGCGTTGGGTGAGAGCGTGCGCACACTCAGGTGCCAGGTTAACAAATCCTGCCTTTCCGTAGACTTGGAGTCGCGGGGACCATCTGTGGACGATGAGGACCATGGTATGCATGAAACAACCAAGGTCGGTGCATGCTGACATGACAGTGTATAAAAAGAAATTTCCCTTGCTGATGACGAGGTTGGGTGTGAGGAAACCACAACCGCGGTCGCTTCAACAGCGGCAGTTGACAGCGTCCTCAAGTCTCTGTTGACCGGCGCAGGGCGCTTGGAGTTACTGAGGGGCAGGGACGCTGCGTTCCGTGAGCCACGGGTTAGACCTGTCACAGGTTTGGCGACGGTAACTGCGTCCCCCCTCTCTGCGCGGATCGGCGGCACCCATCCACCCACTGCCGGTACCAGGCCGGACACATACGATGGCCTTTGAAGCCCAAAAGGACAAGGTCCAACAAACACGTGCACTTTTCCCTTTCTTAGAGTCCCTGGAGGACTCCTCTGATGATGACGCTGTGAGGGGGCGAGTAAGTGCCACCATTCGGCAACTTTTTGCGGGGACGGGAGATGATAAGGAGTTCAAGTCTCTTGACGAGGAGGCTCGTAAAAATATGCACAGGTTCATGAAACGGCCGACTTGGAATGGAGACTATGCTCTATTGGCAAATTTTTCCGTTGAATGCAGTCAATGGTTAGATCTTCTTGGTAGTCCCCTCGATTCGGATGTCCAAGCTATTCTTCTTTTGTCGGCCATTCCTGAGAAAGAGGCCCACTGTTTCCTGGAATGCATGATCTACCTCGGGTGGTCATACAAGGACGTCTGGGGTATCCTGAGTGCAGAAGGGGAGGACCTTGTTAATCCGGATGTGGTTGGAGACGATTGGGAGGATAGTACTCCTGATGGGGATGATGTCCTTTCCTATAGGAGGTGGTTCACTTCCTGGTGTGTCAAGGCGGCTAGGTTGGGCGAGCTCACCATAGCGACGCCAAAAGGCGATACAGACGAGAACTTAGCGGGGCAGGGGGCCAGTATGAAGAACCCCTGAGAGACTTGGTCGAAGAAGAGGAGCCCCGAGGGCGTGAGTACACGTACATGGAAGCCCATAATTTCATCTTTCCTAAGTTGCTGACCACTCGGCGGGTTGATGCCATTCACGGGTACCGCCAGGGGACCTCTTCTGTAAACAGGCTTGAAGGTGGTAAGGGTGGCAGACCTCGCCGAACCAGGTCAGCACCGGGGTACCGCAACACAAAGGGCGACCAGCAAGACCGGCCTCAATGCACACACTGTCAGGGACAACACTCCAGTGATAATTGCTATTTGAAATATCCTGAGAAGTGCGATTGGCTCCAGAAGGTGTTGCAGCAGTTCCCGCAACGAAAAAAGCAAATGCTTGACAGGTGGAAGCAACGCGATTGCATCCGTTGCGGTAAGCATAGACATCCCAAGGGCACCTGATGCTCACGGGACCCGCGCGAACACCCCGGGGTGAGGGAGTAGGGGGCTCGTGCGGTTTCTTTGGGGGAGGGACGTGGATGCCACAACTGTGGTCAGAAGGGACACCTACAAGAGGATTGCCCCTCTAAGAAGAAACTGGACCCTTCAGGCAAGGATCAGTCTGGGAGGGCTGGTAGCAAGAACTAAGGGTGTCAGGGAGTAACTGTGGCGTCCCCGCCCAAAAGCCAAGTCCCGTGCTGTTGCACGCTTGAGCCGCGTCGTGTCCTGAGTAGGGCACGGGTGTGGCGGCTGAGGCCGACGGGGGCCAGGATGGTCGTATTTGTTAAGGTCGAAGCTCATAGTGTGAGTCACTGTCAGATTTTCTGGCGGCTCTGCGCACCAAGTCTTGGCGCTGATTGACACAGGGTGTTCCATTCTTGCTGTTGCCCGTCGTAAGTGTTTTTCGCAGGGGACCAGGGAGACGGTCAACTCAGGGGAGTGACAGGGGGCAAACTTGGAACATTGGTGACAGTGTCGCTGCCTATCTGTGACAGCCTTGGGGGACTCTTGTGTCACTGCCCTGCGGCATTTGTTTAAGAAGGAGGATTGGCAAACGACCTCATTTGGCAATGGCCATTCCTGATTGCTTATTAGTTGGTGCTGTGTCCCCTGGTGTCTTGTATATTGACACGGAAGAGCATCACTATTGACATGAACAGACTTCGGAGTGACAGAGAGCAGTTCAGGACTTGTGGGACGGGTACATGTTGTGCCCTTGCGGAATCCCACAAGTCCTGACTATGACACTGGCAGGTTTTTTTTGGGGGGGGGGGCATTAGTGTGCCTTCCTCCCCTTTGCAATTTTTTCAAACTGGCTGCCTTGCTCTGCATTCTGTTTTTGCTGTGTTTTTGCTACCTTGGTGTGTCACTATGGGAACTGCATGCCTGCCTTCAGGTGAGAACGGCAACTGGGTTTGAATAATGGCAGAGCGTTTCACTGTCAATGTGCCACCAGGTGTGCATGTAAGCATCAATGTCTGCGGGCAGGTCGTACGGACGCATGGAATCCACCTCTGAGGCCCGGAGTCGGGGCTTCACAGCCAGGGGGGGGGCAGCCCTGTGCGTGCAGCCATGAAGCCCATGATGCAGAGCCTGCAGCCGCAGTTACGACAGGCTTTTGAGTCACCGCAGAAATCTGAGGAGAGAAAAATTGCTACCCTTGCAGGGCAGGGGTTCTTCACCTGTGACAAGCATATCTGTGATTTTTGCATGTCAGGGGAAACGGATCAGAGTGCACAGGTCCGCTCCACAGGACTTACTGAGCAGGAGCCTCCGCTTACCAGGCTCCAGTGTGGCTGCGCCGAATTATGCGCCTTGACTGCAAGTGAGATAGACAGACGTCCTGAGTTGGTCAGCCAATTTTTTGCAGACGCGGCTCACCCTATGGGGGTTAAATTACGGGCATGTGAGGCCTGCAGCATGACGGATAGTGATGGAAAATCTGAGGGGATCTCTGACGCGGAGTCGGTGCACTCTGATGTTTTTTGGGGAGCCCCTGACCAGTTATGTGGGGGGTGAGGTTTTTCTCGAGGGCACGCATCAGGTTCCTCGACGGAGGCCACGTCAGAGGACCTCGATGATGCGCTGGGATTGGGCAAACCTGAGATGTCCCCTGATGCCTCCTGGTGTCAGGTCCCATTGCGTCCAGCACGTAAGATAGCTGGAGTCCGAAAGAGCCTCAGGGAGAACTCCAAGGGCCTGTCTGTGTCTTCCGATTTTTTGAATGACGTCAAAGAATGGTCAGGTGAGCCTGAGAGAAGGAGATACATCGACCCATTCGCAGCGGGACGACGTCCTGTGCCTGGCCCACGTGTAACCTCTTGGGGGTGTCAGCAGGATGGCTTCAAACAGTGTTGGGGCACGAATATGATGTTCTTATGCCCACCGCAGCACTGTTACAAGCACACAGTGGATAAAGTCCTCCTCGATGGGGCAGTTGGGGCCATCCATTTGCCGGTAAAGAGGGAGCAGGCCTGGTTCTGGGCCTTGGGCGGGGTGTCTCTGGATTAGTGGGATATACCAACCTAAAAAAAAATTTGAATCGTCAAAAGGCCCCCCGGTACACAGGTCTGATGGTTGGCACTTGCTGCTTTTTCATGCACAGGAGCCCGAGCCACATCACCAAGCCCCCAGACGCCATCGTCGGTCCATGCGAGCATGGAATGATTCGCGATTTAACCGCGACATCACGTCAGTAGTTGCGGCAGATCAGGAGGACCATCGTTGCCGGGTTTTTTGAGAGATGATTCAGCAGGAATATGGGGAAGTGTTGATGTTTAAGCCACACACGGAGGCCCCGTATCGTGGTCCTGATGGTGTCGGGACGATAATCCAAAAACCAGATGCACAGCCACAGAAAGCGGTACCGTACTGCTGTGTTGGGTTGCGGGCTGCAGCATTTAAAGCGCTTTTGGACAAATTTCAGTCCCGGGGCATGCTACAAGATGCGGTAAATCCACAATGGATTAGCCGGGCCTTTGTGGTCCCCAAGCCGGGAGGGAAGTGGCGGTTAGTGATAGACTACCGCCACCTAAACTCCCAAATCAAAGACTTTACTTTCCCCTTGCCGTATATAGAGGACAAAACTTTAGAGGAAGGCAAAAACTTCATCTGCTCAATTTTTGACCTTGAAGACGGTTTTCATCAAATGCTGTTAGCCTAGTCCATTAATGACCCCATGGTGAGTCTATGAATGGCACGTGCTCCCCCTGGGGCTGAAAACAGCCCAACCCCAGTACCAGCGTATGGTACAGTGGTGTTTGGAACAGTGTGAAGCCGTATATCGACAATATGCTGGCAGGGACGCCAGCCCCCCCCCCTCTGACAGTGCAGGAGGTACCCCGGGACCCCCAGAACTGTCGAGAAAGGTAACTGAAGTGGCGGTTGACGTGCTGCTAGCGCAATATATTGATTTGCGGCGTTTTTGTGACATTCTTAGTCGTTATAAACTCACTGTGAAACGTGAGAAAATGTTCCTGTTCAAAACGCGAAAAAAATTCTGTGTCCATATCTTGCAGCATGGCATTCCCTTTTCCGCGACGGATAAACGCGCGGCCATTCAGCGCTGGGATCACAAGCATATCGTGACGCCCACTCATCTCAAAGCATTCCTCGGGCTGACGCAATGGTATGCGATGTACATGAAAAACTATGCTATGCATGCAGCAATACTCTCTGAGGCACTGACGGGTCTGGAGAGTAATAAGAAAAAGGGGGATAGGAGTGGTAAGCGGCATAAGATTGGGGTACGGGAGAAGGAGACGTATGCCCTTGTGGCTGCGCTCGACAAACTCTGCAGCTTGATTCAGTCTGGGGTGACTGTCAGGGCCAGCACAGACCATCAGGCTCGGGTCCATTGGTTTCGCGAGGACCCTGGGTCCATCAGCGGCCCTGTCCGCCGCAGAGGGCGATGGCATGAGTTCCTCTTCCAATTTCACTTCGAGGTGGAATATAGGAAGGGAGAGGATAATGTGGGGGCGGACACCATGAGCCGCTGGGCCTATCAAGCTTGCGAGCATGCCCCTGACGCCTGCATGCATGGGAGCGAGGAGGATTTGGCTGGGGTCGAACGCGACGTTCACGATGAAAAGTGGTCAGAGGACCACACCTGGCTAATCAAATATCCTGCCTTGTGGCCCAGGAGCATGCTGATCGGGCGCGGGGAATATTGGTGGGGAGGGAGTTAGCAGCTGATGATCAGCAGGACTCTTTATCCTTGCCTTTCGCATATCTCAGGACTGATCGCCTTTTAGGACCCGGTGATCCAGGGGCATCCGATTCAACAACTATAGCACAGCTTCAGGCAGGTGGGGATGTGGGGATGCAGTCTGTGTGTAGCAAGCTGCGACATCAATGTTGGAGCTACGAGGCCCTTTTTCAGCTACAGGATATGTCGGCCCCAGACCCCAGTGTTTTGGCCGAATTTCCTGCTGCCCCTGAGTCTGATGCTTCCATTTCTGCGCTCACACAGATGCCGATTCGCGTTCACCGCCGGAAGACTACTCGCGGTCGACAGCCATCGGATCGCGCCGGCAATTGTGCTGCGAAGTATGATGATGTTTCCACTCCTCCTGTTTCTGTTCTTTTCGACAGTTGGGCAGATGCATACAGTCAGCACCCTCAGTGGTCTTCTGTATATAAGCAGTTGCAAAAAGGCGAGTAAGTACGAAGCTTCGCCTTGTATAAAGGGAAGATTAGGTTTCCAGGAAAGCTGCTGGTGCCCGAGTGCTTGGTAAGAGCTGTCCTTGCTGCCATGCATGCGTACAGCCATCCGGGCGAGCGCAAGCTGGATGTGTTGTGTTGCCGCCGCTTTTTATTCCCCTTCTCTCCGAGAAAGCTGATTGCGGAAGCCTTTGCCCAATGTAGAGTGTGCCACTCATGCAAAGCGCCGAACAGGTCCGGCACTGATTCACTGGAGCACTTTCCAATTACTTCCACCCCTTTCTCAAGTGTTTCCATGGATTTTGTGGAGTTAGATTCTGTCAAGGTGGACAGACAGAATTTTCATTCCGCTCTGATTGTTGTGTGTAGGCTGAGTGGCTATATTATAGTCATCCCAACCCGGAAGAAGGGGCTGGATGCCGCCAATTCGGCGCGCATTTTTCTGGAGCGCTTTGTTTCTTTCATGGGGATCCTGCGTGAGATTCTTTCGGACAATGATCACTTGGTTACCTCCGAGTTTTCCAAAACTTTCTGTGCCCAAAGCGGAATCGAGCAGCATCAGCGGGTGATCTATAGGCCACAGAGCAGGGGGAGGGCAGATGTGGCGGTAAAGGCGGTGGTCAATGCCCTTAGGCGTTTTCTGGAGGAGCGCCCGGGTAATTGGTTTGAGGCGCTGCCAATGGCGCTCTGGGGTCTGAATGACCTACCAGGAGCTGTCGGCCCCTACTCCAACTCCCCCCCCCTACCAACCGCCACCACAGCCAGTGGCCGATCGAGGGCCCCCGGCCACAAACACCAACCACAGCCATCCTGGGCACTGCAAGAGCACTGCCATCCAACACGGCCCAACCCCACTACCACCAAGCCCGGCAGCGGACCCAAAAATTCGACTCCAGGGCCCACGTTCCCAACGCCCATCACAACCCACATGCGTTATCACCGGCCGCAAGACAGTACGGCCGCCGGGGATACACAAGGTAGGCACACCGCAAGAGGAACTCAGCACTGCTGCACCGCTGCTCCAACAGCCCATGCCTGTGCCTGTAGTGTGCGCGCGTCCTCTCACCTTTTCCTCTCTATTGAAAAACAACAAGAAGCAACGAAGAAACAACAAAAAAACGCAAATAAAAGGGGGGGGACCCCGGCAATGCAACCAACACCACGCGCAAGGCGCACACAGCGCGCACATCGGTGAACAAGCGCGACATGGCCACGGACACCGTGCACAGAACACACAGGATGCACACACTGGTGGACAAGCGAGCCAAGGGGACAGGGATACCGCGGACACGTACACACCGAGGGTAGCAGAGGGTCAGGGCACGACAAACCACGCCCCAAGGGTCGGACGAACTGGGGCGACCAAGCCAACCAATGGGGCTGGTAGCGGAAGCGGTAGTCCAAGGCCCCTGGTCCGAGCCCAGCCAGGCTGCATCAGGGACCATGGCACACGTCATCTGGAGCCATGGAAACAACCAGTGACAGGCGAGCTGACACACAGTCCAGGAGGCGGTTGCCTGCCAGGCAGCGAGGCCCCGAAAATTTGGACCACGGGGGTGAGGCGCGGGAGCAATATCCCCTCCAGTGAGAGTTACTCCAAACGGCTGGGAAGCCTTCCAGAGCTCGCGCCCAAGGGAGGGGAAATGTGGCCCTACTCACACACACATGTGGGGACACCTGGGTGCCCGCAACACTGCCTTCCCAAGTACCTGCAGGAGCTGCCCAACAGGCACCTGACGTAGGGCAGTGGCAGGGACAGGACGTCTCCTTGGTAAGACCTTTCTCCTGTCTTGTCGAAGGAGGCATTCTGAGCTCCCAAAGATACCTACGTACCCACCTCGTTCCGAAACGTGCCGTTTCATCTGGGAGGGAATCCGCTGTCGGAATGGGTGCCCCCTGACCTTGACCTCCATATATATCCTCGCCGAATCCCTTCTTAAGCTCGGCGGGGACTTAATACTTTGCCTGGCGGTGCTCAAGGAGCTTCCATGCACGCTCCAACAACACGGCATTACCGACCTTGTGCTTGGCAACCGGCGCCATCTTCTGTTACTGGCACGCTTGGTACGCTTCTTTTGCTCCTTCCTGAGCGCCTCACAGGACTGTCCCTTCTCTGGGGTTGCCCACGGCAGACTGTGCTCAAAAACATCCCTCCCAAATAGGATCTGGTGGAAAGAGTATCCGGACAGAGTCGCAGGTTGTGGTACGCCTGGATGACAGGCCACATGCGCATCAGCCAATAAAAACCGGGACACTCAAGGTGAAGCGTCTTCGGTTGCTCGAAGAGCTGGCGTCCGGCTACTTTGGCACACCCATAGGACTGAATATGGTAGCCCACAGTCCTGGTGTGGTGTATGCCCATCAGTCGACACATTGTACGGATCCATGCGGCAGTAAGGTTACTCCCGTTGTCGCTGTTGATGGCCATAGACGTGCAAACACTATGAACCAGTGACTAATCATCTGGAGGGCAACTGATTTTGGCATGGGGCCCTTGTTCAGCGCGGGCAACGCGATTTCGTCCCCTCTGTGGCGGTCGATGCAGGGGATGACACAGTCGTCTAGCTCCTTCCCTTATTCACGGGAGCAAGGACAGCATGTCCATGGGCACATTCTCTATAGGATGCCCGGCAGGGGGATCTAATCGGTGTTGGCGGCCTGTGAACCGTTTGGCTCATTGACGGCCTGGCATACTTGGCATCTGTCACAGAGTCCCTTGAGTGTCTTGCGGAATCCGAGAGGAAGCCGGAAGCGCCGCTTCATGCCCAGGCACATCTTCTTCAGTTTGGATTGTGGGAGCTGTAGGATCTGGTCAATGTGTGTCTCTGCGAACAGCATTCTGTCATAAGCAAAACGCTTCTCGTCTTCAAGACAAAGACCTGCTTGCCACGCCGCCTCAGACTCAGGCTTTGGGCTGGCTTCGGAGTGGGTGGCCCAGATCCAACTTGGCATTGTCGTTGCTCCAACCCTCAGCCATACACGTCCTCAGGCGGGTTGCTTTGGTGTTGGGGGGCCATGCTTCCCTGGCGGCTTGCTTCTTCCTCGCTTTTCATCTGGCGAGGGGGATTGCCCGCTTGCTCGGGGGGCCCTCTGTTCGCTGAGCCATGACGAAGAATTAACAAGTGTCCCAACGATCCAAGCGCTCCTCCATTTCAATGAAGCGCTTGGCCTCAGCCGTCTTTTTTTTTTCTTTGAAAACACATGCCTTGAGTCCTTAGTGCAAAGTTCCAATCAGGAAAGGGCGAGCCCATCATACAGTCAATCACCCACATCCCCGAGGTTCAGGGGTCAGTGTATGAGGGGGCCATGCAGAGGAGGTACATGCTGAGAAAAGCGTAAATAAACAGGGTGGCATAATGCGGCTGATCGCCCCGTGCTGTGGGCCCTGAGGCCAAGGCAGCCAGTGGGGGTACCATGCATTCGGGCAGTGGCCAGTGCTGTGAGTCCCAGGGAATGAGGAGGGTAATGGTGGGGGAGGGAGGGAGATCGGGCAGGGTGTGGACATACAGCGGATCCATGCAGTGGTACGGGCGTGGCGGGGGGGCAGAGAGTGGTATTCCATTCACACGACAGTGATGTGGGCGTGGAAGGGCCATGTGAGGGCCAACCTGCCAATGGTTGGTGCAAAAATAGAGACCTTGTAGGCAGAAAAACTGAGACGGCGCATGGGGGACAGGCTCAGGCTGATCAGGCTGTATGTGGTCGCCAGGGGGGAGGCTAGGCAGGGCAGAGGTACAACAACACAACAAACGGATGTCTTGCTCAGTGTCCCAGGGGGCTGAAGCAGGGTCCTGTGTGGGGGTGCTGGGGCTGTGGGGCGTCATGCAGGGGCACGGGCAAATCAGAAACACCAGAAGAATGTCGAAATGGTGTATAAGTTCCGGTACAGAAAATTCTGTGATGCCCTGATGGCAATGCGCGCATGCCATGTGTTAGTTGTAGACGGAGGCATGCTGACGAGATTGAATCGATCCGTGCCTCGCGTGCTCGGCTGCCCTCTGCAGAGATGTGGTGGGCGTGGCAGGTACAAAACAGTGGCGTGGGGGCGTGGGTCGTTCAGGGCACTAGTGTGGGGGTTCAGACTGGGCGAGAGGACATGTGCCAGTCAGATGGCATGAAGGGGTTGGGCTTGGACGATGAAGCTGGGATGGATCCAGACAAAACAGCGGTGACGCTGTCCAGTACTGCCTGCTGCCACTTGTGTACGATTTTCCTGACTGCTCTGGGCCCTCCATGGCTGGAACACAGGGCGCGAAAAAGCCAGACGGGGACAGCAAGCCTTCCTACGATGCGGAGTTCACGCCTGATGGCTGTGGCACGCCAGGTGTGGGGGACGTACTGGTCGGGCCACGCAGTGAACCATGCCTGGACAAGGGGGTGGGTTGGGGAGCAATGGGTGAGGTAGCCATGCACACTGAGGTTGTGTCTGTGGCCGCAGTGGGGACAGGGGACAGGAGGGACGTTGTCGTTCCAGTAGGTAGCATAGTGGCTATACCCCAATCGTGTCTGTAGCCCGAAAAGCCATTTATACCACGCCAGCCGGCGCGTTTTGAGCAGTTCCCACGAGGTGGAGTGGTAATGATCATGGGTGTGCGAAGGGGTAAGGTTGTGTGTCCAGACCTTGTGTGGCGGGTGCACGAGTTCACCGTGGCGGATGACGTCCCAGGGGGTTGTGGCAACTGCAGGTGGTGGGGGTGGGAGTGAGGAACCGTATTTCGCATACTCATCGGACCTCTTCTGAAAGAGCTGTCCTTTGTGACCCTCAATCCACTCCAACTGGTGACCCTTGTCCTGGATGGCACGCCTGGCCATCTGGACATACCGGGCATGGCGTACAGGCCGCTTGTCCCTGGTGGTCGAGGCAATGGCACCCTTGCAATCTACTTTGATTGTAGAATGGGGGGGGGGAAATCCGGACCCCAGGAGTATGTCAATGACCTCTGCTTTATACGAGTTGGGGGGGGCGGGTACACCACATACAACAATGTGTCCGTCAGGGAGGAGGGCATATGCGCCTGAGGCAGGGGGTGACCCGATGCGGCTGCTGTCAGTGTATGTACAAACAGGGTGGCTGTCTGGTCCCTGTAGGACATAGGCGGTAAGGCCGGAGGCAGTTGTGACTTCAGAGGCACCTCGCAGGGAGTGTTTGGCACCCCATGTAACGGGGAGGGGGATCATGGGGGAGGTCCGGGGGGGGCCAAGCAGTTTAACTGCCGCAGCTGTCTTGGCTGCGTCTCTATGTATAGAGATATCAGACCAGTCGTTGCAGGCGAGGTATGCCGACCTGCTCAAGCAATCTGACACTCTTCTTAGCCGGCCCGGCACATAAACCACCGTAAGGTCGAAGTCTCAAGTGTCTGGTGCGGAATGGCCTGGCAAGCGGCAGGTCCTGACGGCGTGTGGACATGCTTCCTTACCCAGGGCTGCAACAAATGGTGGTCAGTGCATACCCTCATCAGCTGGCTTCTGATGTTGCCCGCCGTTGTCTCGAGGACGACTCACCGGACGGAGACACTCACCAGCCTCCAACACCCCCGCCTCCTACCAACGCATCGGTCCGCAAACAACCTCTCCGACGAGCACCAAGGAACACCTAATCACCGGACTCTGGACACAGCAGCAGCAACAACCTGCCCCCCCCACACCCCCGCTCTTGCCACACACCTCACCACCAGCCGCCGCACTGGCCAAAGCTCCCGCCACTTTTTCCCTCCAAGACCTCCCCGCAGTACGGCAGCGCCTCAAGGCTGTGCACGGGCCCAAGGGGGTACTGCGTCTCGGCACCTCGGGCACCAGCCAGCCAGCCCGGGCGGCCACCCTCGGTCAAAATGGCCACCCTGGGCCAAGGCGTCCGAAGTTTCCTCTTCCACACCTTCCTCCACGTTGCCCTACACGAGCGACACCGACTCGCCATGCCCAACTGCGAGCGCCCGCCCCCCCCCTGGGGAGACCGCATCTGGGTGCTCCCCGCCGAACGCGGCAGGCACCTTGCCGTAGACCCCGTACTGCAGCATGTAGCCTCCACGGGCCGCACCCGCTACCCAGAGCCAAACATGGCCCAACGCCCAGCCAACATCCCCCAGCGAACACCATGTCATTGGGAAGGATGTCCTGGGTAAACTGCGTGGCTTCGCTGAGCATTTTCCCCATCCCAACGAACCGCCAGCCGGACCCCTGGACGTACCTGACCCTCATGTACAACCGCCACTACCCTCTCTGACACTCGCTAGCACGCGCCATCTGATCTTTGGATGCTCCACGCCGTGGACTCCCTCCTCCCTGCAGAGTATACGCCCCCACACACCACCAAAGCCCCGGAACATACACCAGGGTTGACCAGCCTGACGGCCCCCACATCCAGGGCACGTGGGAGCACAAGTCACTCAAGACCATCCGCAGCGGCAACCAGGGCCTTGGCAGGCCGCTCTACTTCCTCGCCAAAGGGACATAACGGTCCCGGCAGATCCCGGCCCACCGCTGGAAGTCGAAGGTCACCATCCGGCCCCAGCAGAAGGAGCCCCCCCGCGAACTGCAGGGGAACCAACCCCTCCAAGCCTCATGTGCCTGCAGCTTTGCCTGTTCATGGTGGCGACCCCCCTCAGAATCCTGCTGTGGCACGAGGACACCTCCACCGAACAATACTCCCAGCTCACGGAGGAGGAGATGCCCAGCATCCGGCGGCCCTTTCCGGATTTTTCTACTGCCTGCAGCGACTGGCCCCACACGTCCTGCAGCTAATGTGGACCCCCTGCGAGTAGCTCACCAACCTGTGCATCCAAAACGCCCCAACGACACCACCACGCACAACACATGACACGGCCCACAGCACCAGCAACTGCACGCACATAGAACAACGGGGAAAGTGCACGCACACACCGGATGGCCGAACCCACACCCTCACCCACCTTGCCTATAGGACCCGGATTGCGGCGCTGCAGCCAAAGCCAGCACCCGCGTCCCCAACATCAATCTCCTCCGTCTCTGCATCCTTCCCGTCCACCCCTTTCACCTCTTCCACCAGCCTCCCTTCCCCCGCCTGGACTGTCCGCCACCACAACCACCTCTTTCACCTCCACAACCACAACCCCGCCCAGCAGAACAGACCCCTCACCACAGAAACACGGCTCACAAAAACCACGAAGTCGAACCCCGTTCCAGCGCCCCCAGAAACGCCATTACCCCCGCAGCCCCGCGACCTGCTACCGGCAAAGCGCGGCAGCAATTCACCACAGCGAAGCCTGCACCCGCACCCCAGCCAAATCTCTGACCTGCCGCTAAGCCACAACTCAAGGCGACGCGGCCACGGAAGCCCACCACCAAGCAGCAGCCACAACCCACCGCCAAACCCATTCCGGAGCCCATGTCGCAGCATCCCAGGTCGAACCCCGAACAGACGTCCTCTACGACCACCAGCCCCTGCGACCAAGGGCCCGGCAGCAGCAGCGCCCGCCACAATGCCCCCCTCGCCATCAGTGACGCCGCCGCCACCATTTTTATGGTACAACACGCCACAGCAGAGTTGCGACGCGCCTCATCCCCACACCTAACCCTGGACCCACAGGCCACACCCCCCCCCGCCCGGGCCGGGGCAACACAAAGGGCAGCCAGTGGTGCCCCCACCCCCATATGAACCCCCGATGTCTGCTCATGTCCAGCAGATGCGGGACTAGCTCCGCTGCTTCATAACCTTATACAAATGTCAGTGTGTCCGCGTGCGCCCACAGCCCGCTCACTTCCCGCACAGCCCCGCGGCGCAGGGTTTAGGGGAGTCCCCAGGCCCGGCGCTGCCGCCGGTGCCTACAACACCACCAAGCACACTGGCACCTGCACCCACACCCACACCCAGGCCAAAGGCCACCGACCCGCCAATAGACCGTCGGGGCGGTGCTGGACCCATACGCAGCTGTGTGAGCTGCAGAGATGGGCCCGCACGGAGCCTACCCTCCAGGGGCTGCTCGGTCGTCCCCGCAGGCAGTTGACGGCCAATCGTCCGCTCAGGCCAGCGGGGGGATAGGTGTCTCAGGATGCATGGGAAGCCATGCTGGACAATGCTCTCCATCCACAGGGAATCCAGCCCTGCCAGCTCTCTGCACCCCAGGACTACCCGCATGTCCTGAGGCGCCTGCAGGAGATCCTCCAGGCGGCGCGGAAGGAAAGAGAGCGCCTATGGGTCATTTTTTTCGAAGCCCGCACCCACGCACAGACACCCCCCAACACGCCGCACAGACACCCGCTGCATCGGCACTGCCTGACGTACAGCAGCCCGGGCACCCCGTGCGCCAGACAGCACGACGCGCGCCGCCCGCCGTCAGGATGCGCCCCCACCTTATCCCACAGGATGCCTTAGGGGGCCACGCCTTGTGCCGCTGCCACAGCGTGCAAAGCCAGTTTGCAGGAGTGCGCGCTGTTGGGTTGATGACGGGTCCCCATACCCACACCCCACGCATCCACAGCCAGTGGGTAGCAGGCCCGGTGTACGCGCCCCGTAAACGGGCGGTTGGGCGTGGGAGAGCGCCCACCCCCGGACGCCCCACATCCAGGCAAGGGGCCACCTTCCCTGGGCGGCCTCTTGCCGCCCCCACAGCGCGCAAAGCCAGCTCGCAAGAGCGCGCGCTGTGGGATTGGTGACGTGTCTCCACGGCCACACCCTCAGCACCCACAGCCAGTGTGTAGCGGACCCCTGCTGCACGCCTCAAGGACGGGCGGTCGGGCGTGGGAGAGCGCCCAACCCTGGACGCCCCACACCCAGGCAAGAGGCGCCCCCCTGGGGCGCCCTTGTGCCGCCACCACAGCGCGCAAAGCCGGCTCGCAAGACCACGTGCTGTGGGGTGGATGACGGGTCCCCACGCCCACACCCCACACATCCACAGCCAGTGGGTAGCAGGCCCCTGCCGCACGCCCCGAGGACGGGCCGTCGGGTATGGGAGAGCGCCCATCCCCGGACGCCGCACACCCAGGCAAGAGGCGTCCCCCCCCGGGCGCTATCGTGCCGCTGCCACAGCGCGCAAAGCCTGCTCGCAAGAGTGCGCGCTGTGGGGCTGATGACGGGTCCGCAAGCCCACACGGACCACACCTACAGCCAGTGGGTAGCGGGCCCCGTCTGCACGTCCCAAGTACGAGCCGCCGGGCGGGGAGAGTGCCCTACCCCGGACGCCCCACACCCAGGGAAGGGGCGCTCTTCCCTGGGCGGTCTCTTGCTGCCCCCACAGCGTTCAAAGCTAGCTCCCAAAATCGCGTGCCGTGGGGTTGGTGACGGGTCTCCACGTTGACACATCCCGCACGCTCAGCCAATGCGTAGCAGGCCCCTGCTGTACGCCCCAGGGACGGACAGTCGGGCGTGGGACATCACCCAACCTCGGACGCCCCACTCCAAGGCAAGAGGCACCCCTGCCTGGGCTCCCTTGTGCCGCCCTCCCAGCGCGCAAAGCCAGCTCGCAGGAGCGCGTGCTGTGGGGTTAGTGACAGGTCCGCACGCCCACACAACCTGCACCCAAAGCCATTGGGTAGCGGGCCCCGTCCGCACGCCCCGAGGACGGGTGGCCGGGGGTGGGAGAGCGCCGAACCCCGGACCCCCAACACCCAGGCCAGGGGAGCCCCTCCCTTGGCGGCCTCTTGCCGTCTCCACAGCACGCAAAGCCAGCTCGCAAGAGCGCGCGCTGTGCGGTTGGTGACAGGTCCCCTCGCCCACACACCCCGCACCCACAGCCAGTGGGTAGCCGGCCCCGTTCGCACGCCCCGAGGACGGGCAGTCGGGCGTGGGAGAGCGCCCAGGCCCAGAATCCCCACACCGAAGAAAAACCCGCCCCTACCCGGGCGCCCTTGTGCAGCCCCCACAGCGCGCAAAGCAAGCTCGCAAGAGCGCACGCTGTGGGGTTGGTGACGGGTCCCCACGCCCACACCCCACGCATCCACAGCCAGTGGGTCTCTGCCGCACGCCCCGAGGACGGGTAGTCGGTGTGGGAGAGCGCCCATCCCCGGTCGCTCCACACCCAGGCAAGAGGCGCCCCCCCCCGGGCGCTCTCCTGCCGCCCCCACGGCGCCCAAAGCCAGCTCGGACGAGCGCGCGCTATGGGCTTGGTGACGGGTCCGCACACCCACACACCCCGCACTCACAGCCAGTGGATAGCGGGCCCAAAGACGGGCGGTCGGGCGTGGGAGAGCGCCCGACCCCCCATGCCCCACACCCAGGCAAGAGGCGCCCCTTCCCTGGCTTGCCTCTTGCCGCCCCCACAGCGCGCAAAGCCAGCCCACAAGAGCGAGCGCTGTGGGGTTGGTGACGGGTCCCCACGCCCACACACCCCGCACGCACAGCGGATGCGTAGCGGGCCCCTACTGCACGCCCCGAGGACGGGCTGTCTGGCGTGGGAGAGCGCGCATCCCCGAACGCCCCACACCCAGGCCAGAGGCGCCCCTGCCCGGGCGCCCTTGTGCAGCCCCTACAGCGCGCAAAGCCAGCACGCACGAGCGCGCATTGTGGGGTTGGTGACAGGTCCGCACACCCACACACCCCGCACCCACAGCCAGTGGATAGCGGACCCCGTCCGCACGCCCCGAGGACGGGCTGTTGGGCGTGGGAGAGCGCCCATCCCGGGACGCCCCACACCCAGGCAAGAAGCGCCCCAACCGGGCGCTCTCATGCCGTCCCAACAGCGCGCAAAGCCAGCTCGCACGAGCGCGCGCTGTGGGGTTGGTGACAGGTCCGCACACCCACACACCCCGCACCCACAGCCAGTGGATAGCGGACCCCGTCCGCACGCCCCGAGGACGGGCTGTTGGGCGTGGGAGAGCGCCCATCCCGGGACGCCCCACACCCAGGCAAGAAGCGCCCCAGCCGGGCGCTCTCATGCCGTCCCAACAGCGCGCAACGCCAGCTCGTACGAGCGCGGGCTGTGGGGTTGGTGACGGGTACGCACAGCCACACACCCCGCACCCACAGCCATCGGGTGGCGGGCCCCGTCTGCACGCCCCGAAGATGGGCGGCCGGGCGTAGGAGATCGCCGAACCCCGGATGCCCCACACCCAGGCAAGGCCCCCCCCTCCCTGGGTGGCCTCTTGCCGCCCCCAGAGCGTGCAAAGCCAGCTCGCAAGAGCATGCGCTGTGGGGTTGGTGACAGTTCTCCACGCCCACAAAGCCCGCACCCACAGCCTGGGGTAGCGGGCCCCTGCTGCACGCCCCGGGGACGGGCGATCGGGCAGGGGGAGAGCGCCCAACCCCGGACGCCGCACTCCGAGGCCAGAGGTGCCCCTGCCCGGGCGCCCTCATGCTGGCCCCACAGCGTGCAAAGCCAGCTCGCAGGAGCGCGCGCTGTGCGATTAGTGACGGGTCCCCAGACCCACACATCCCAAACCCACAGCCTGTGGGTAGCGGGCCCCGGCCGCAGGCCCCAAGGACGGGCAGTCGGGCGTGGGAGAGCGCCCCACCCCGGACGTCCAACAGCAAGGCAAGAGGGGCCCAAGCGGCCTCGTGCCGCCCCCAATGCGCGCAAAGCCAGCATGCGAGAACAGGCCCGCCCGCAGGGGGGAGAGCGACCCCAAGCTAAATAGGCGGAGCAGGGAACCGGGGCAGAAAACGCGGAGGGGCATGAACCGCCTGGAATAATCCTACAGGTGCCCTGCACCAGAGCCGCGCGTAGTGCGCCCCCGAAACAACCCGTGGGGGGGGGGGGGGCGCAGACGCCGCGGGAGCACGAGCGCACACACACACAGCGGAGACACGGCGCGGACTCAAAGGGCAACCTGACCGAGCCCGCAGAAAGCACAGACCGATTGGAATTGCGTAGCGGCAGGCGAAGGGAAGGGACACCCGGGCAGGACCACCCGCAACAGGCACCGAGAGGGACACCAGGGAAGGGAGGAGTTCAAGGGGAGAAGCGAGACCCGGCACCGGCCCCGACCCCCCAGAACTGCCGCAAGCGCCGCGCACACACGACCAGGGCACTGCACCCGCCGAGGCGTAGTAGCACACAGTGCTACGCACCGGCCACGCGGCTAGGGACCCTCCGCGCCAGCCACTTGGGGTCCCACTGGCGACAAGCTGGTGGCACGGGCACGGTGGCTCCCGCAGCCCGGACAACCACGCCACAGGGGGGCGGCGTAGTAGTTAAGCGCCTGCAACGACGGTGACGCAATGGCCGGGGAGTGACAAAATCGGGAAGCGGGGAGGGACAGGGCTCCCAGACTCGTGAACCCGGGGGACTCCGCCCCCAGGCAGGAGGTGTGTCATGAAGGGCCTACCACTAGGTACCGGTGGGGAGGAAATAACCTGGCCTGACCAGGCTGACCTCCGGGGCCGAAGAGCGCCTGGTACCCGAGACGTCAAACCTCAACCCTCAAACCTTGTTGTTGTTTTTTTTTTTCCTTCGCGCCCCCCTTATCCGCGCCCTTCCGTTGTTTCAGACCCTGGGTGCCCTTGGCCTCGGCCCTTTGTGCTTGCCCCCCCCCGCCCTCTCTGTCTCTTTTTTTTTTGCGCCCTCCTTGTCCCCCCCTTTCGGTAACCCACCCCCATCCGCCGGCAAAAACAGGTATTAGAGACAGTCTGGGGGGGGCTTGTCTCGACCGCCATCTATACCCTGTTGAGCAACCACGCCGAAGACCCCCCAGCCACAGCAGGACACATGAAACGGACGGCCTTCATTAAAGCGGCCACGCAAATCATATACGGCACCCACATGTACCTACAACATGTGGCCACCGTACACCCGACGGACCAGGTCCAGCTCCTCAAACTCCTCTTCCACCAACCGTAGTGCCCCTTCAAGCCCGTCGCAAGGACCCCCCCCCCCCTGCTGGCGCCCCATCCACCACATACAACGGTGATGCAGCACACACATGCACCAGAGGCACACATGAGCGCCCGCCAGCATGCACACACTGCAAGTCCCCATGCCCCAACGCCACCATTCGTCCACAGCACTCCGGACCGCCGCCACCAGATGCCCCCTCTGTGTACGCTTACGGCTGCCACAAACTGCCTTGCCTTGCAACCGAAGCCACTGGGTCTGCCTCGGGGCCACGCAGCGCCTGGCCCGCTGCCCCCAGTTTGGGGAATTACACCCCTACCACAGCACGCAGCCCGCAGCCCTAGCCGTTTCCCCCCCCTGCCAGCCGACCCAGCCTCTTCGGGTTCCTCACCGACGACCTGCAGGGCTACCTAAGAGCACATTACGCGGCGCACACGGTGGATGAAACATCGGCCATTGCCATGGCCACTGGCAAAATACCCGTTCCCCCCCACAGCCCGCCTCTACGCCACAGCGGAGGTCGCCTGAATGTGGCGGTCTGTCCCCCAACTCCACCACCGCAGCCCCCATCTCCCTGTCCCACGGCCCCCAACCCCCCACATAGCGGCCCTGGGACCGGATGCTTGGGCAGAGACGGTGCCGCAGGAGGTGGCGCACTACCTCTGGCGCGCCTGCTTGTTGCTGGCTGAGAGGAAAGCCCTAGCCCCTCAAAGAGCTCCACTACAGGCACACCTTCCCCTTTTCACAGCTGAGGCCCCTAGCCGCCCCCAGCAAAGCGGCCACCAGACAGTTGGGCCCCGTGAACCACTGCATTTACATCAGGGACTTCGAGACATGCCTCAGAGAGGCGCATTGCTGGCACGGCAGCGCCCAGTCACTGTCAAAGGGGCCACGGCGGACCAGCTGGCCCCTGACGCGCGCAAGACCAAATGGGAAAAACAGGCCGAGGGATGCACCAACAGGCCCCAACCGAGACATGCCGCCAGCCACATCGCAATATGACACTTCCAGGGCCCCCATGAACGCAGCCAACAACACCCTCTGCAGCGCCCACCGCCACCACAGTACCACAGCACCCGGGCCCGGCACCAACAGCACCCAGTACACACCGCACAGGGAAGGCCGCATTCACAAGTCCATGCCGCACAGGGAGCGCCGCTCTTGCAAGGCCAGGGACCATGGCACCACCAGTAGCACCGACACACCCCCGCAACCCCAGACCCCGGCATCCCGGTGCCCCAATACCACAGCTCAGTCCACCAGGTCCGTCACCATCACACTCCAGCACAATCAGTGTCTGCAGGCCACGCAACCAGCACATCGCACAGCACCACCCTGACACCTACCACCACGACCAGCCCATGCTACCGTACCTGCCAGTGCGGTGGCGCCACAAGCAATCAACTCACCCACACCACCACGACCACGCGACCAAGCACCACTTGCCACCCCCGGAGCACGGGCCCAGGATAGTCCGGCCGCCATGCGCCCCGATAGGTTCACAAGGGGCCATACACGCGCAGTATCAACAAAGAGGCCAGAACATGCCACCGCCCTGGGCACACGGCGCGTCCCACCACCACCTTCAACCCCCCGAACAGTAGTCCTTGCCCCCAGACACCGCGCATTTACAACCGCACACCGCCGCAAACTGCAGTTGCACCAAGAATCCCAGGCCTGCATCTACCTGCCAAACACCAC
Source organism: Eutreptiella sp. 'Long Island Sound 2002' (assembly GCA_964036045.1). Lineage (NCBI taxonomy): Eukaryota > Euglenozoa > Euglenophyceae > Eutreptiales > Eutreptiaceae > Eutreptiella > Eutreptiella sp. 'Long Island Sound 2002'. Next base: position 121,336,254 of record OZ038378.1, on the reverse strand, counting down.
GGCCAGCCAGGGGACGCCTGACCTGTGTGACGCACACGAAGACCACGCACAAGAACAAACCCCCAGCCAAAGCATTGCCACCCCCACACGCCCTCCCCCTGCACCCAAGTCTCCAGCACGACTCACAGCACGAGGAGACTCACCAGCCTCCAGCACCCCCACCTCCTACAAACGCATCCGTCCGCCAACCACCTCTCCGGCGACCACCAAGGGACACCCCCTCACCCGAAAGCTCCCGCCACTTTTTCCCTCCACAACCTCCCCACGGTACGGCAGCGCATCAAGGCTGTGGACGGGCCCCAGGGGGTGTTGCATCTCGGGTCCTCAAGCACCAGCCAGCCAGTCCGGGCAGCCAGCCTCAACCAAGGCGGCCATCCTGGGCCAAGGCGTCCGAGGTTTCCTCTTCCACACCTTCCTGCACATCGTCCTACGGGAGCGACCCCCACTCGCCATGCTCAACTGCGAACGCCCGCTCCCCCCGCAGGAGACCGCATCTGGGTGCTCCCCGTCGAACGGGGCAGGCACCTTGTCGTAGACCCCGTACTGCACCGTGTAGCCTCCACGGGTCGCAGCTGCTACCCAGAGGCCAACATGGACCAGCTCCCAGCGAACCTCCCCCAGACAACAGCATGCCATTGGAAAGGATTTCCTGGGTCAACTGTGTGGCTTCAATGAGCATTTTCAGGGACCACATCCATCCTGACGCAGAGCAGCCCCGGCAACCCCCGCGCCAGACAGCACTAGACCCATACGCAGCTATGGCAGCTGCAGAGATGGGCCCGCGCGGAGTCTTCCCTCGGAGGCTGCTCGGTCGTCCCCGAAAGGAGTTGACGGTGGACCGTGCGCTCAGGCCAGCGGTGTGATGGGTGCCGCAGGACGCATGGGAAGCCATGCTGGACGATGCGCTCCATCCCCAGGAAATCCAGCCCTGCCAGCCCTCCGCACCCCAGGACGCCCCGCATGTCCTGAAGCGCCTGCGGGAGATCTGACGCACAGCAGCCCAGGCCCTCCGTGCGCCAGGCAGCACGACGCGCGTCGCCCGCCGTCCGGCGGCGCCCGCACCTTATCCGGCAGGATGCCTTAGGGGGCCCCACGCCAGCGACACTTCCTACAACCGCCTGCAAGGATCCAAACTCAGAAGCCTACCACCGCACACACCCGGAACCGCCAAAACGCCGACCGCCACAACACCACCTCACCCACGTACCCAACAACCCAGCATGGGCATTCACACCACACGTCCAGCATTCAGCCCACCCATCACGCCAGACCCCGATACACACACCCAGACCCCAGCCGCCAACCGCCCAGGGCCACACCCATCGCCACGTTACACACCCGAACCAGCGCCCGGCAGGACCGTACCACAGACAGCACGATCGGGGCTCCAAGCCGGACAACCACAGCCGTGGTCCAACCCCCCCCCCCTACCCACCGCCACCACAGCCGATGGCCGAACGAGAGCCCTCGGCCGCAAACACCAATCACAGCCCTGCTGGGCACTGCAGGAGCACTGCCATCCAACACGGCCCACCCCCATCACCGCCAGACCCGGCAGCGGACCCATAAATATGACTCCAGAACCCACGTTCCTAACGCCCATCACAACCCACACGCGTTATCACCGGCCGCAAGACGGCACAGCCGCCGGGGATACACAAGCTAGGCACACCACAAGAGGAACGCAGCACTGCCGCACCGCTGCTCCAACAGTTCATGGCTGTGCCTGTAGTGTGCCCGCGTCACCTCAACTTTCCCCCTCCTCTGGAAAAAAAACAAGAGGCAACAAACAACCAACAAAAAAAAGCAAATAAAAGGGGGGGGGACCCCAACGGTGCAACCAACACCACGCGCGAGGCGCACACAGCGCGCACATCGGTGAACAAGCTCCACTTGGCCACAGACACCGTGCACAGAACACACAGGACGCGCACATTGGTGGACAAGCAAGCTAAGGGGTCAGGTATACCGCGGACACGTACACACCCGTGGTAGCAGAGGGTCAGGGCACAACAACCCACGCCCCAAGGGTCGGACGAACTGGGGCGACCCAGCCGACCCACCGGGCTGGTAGCAGAAGCGGTAGTCCAAGGCCCCTGGTCTGAGCCCAGCCAGGCTGCATCAGGGACCATGGAAACCGTCACCTGGAGCCATGGAAACAACCGTTGCCACGCGAGCTGACACACCGTCCAGGAGGCGGTCGCCTGCCAGGCAGCGAGGCCCCGCAAATTTGGACCACGGGGGTGGGGCGGTCGTATCATAGACGCACAGGGGAAATATCCCCTCCAGTGAGAGTTAGTCCAAACGGCTGAGAAGCCTCCCAGAGCTGCGGCACAAAGGAGGGGAAATGTGGCCCTACTCACACACACATGTAGGGACACCTCGATACCTGCAACACTGCCTTCCCAAGCACCTGCGTAGCTGCTCAAGAGGGACCTGACATTGGGCAGTGGCAGGGACAGGACATCTGCCCGGTAAGAGATTCCTCCTGCCTTGTCAAAGGAGGCATCCTGTGCTCCCAAAGATACCTACCTACCCAGATCGGTCAGAAACGTGCCGCTTCATCTGGGAGTGATGCCGGTGTTGGAATAGGTGCCCCCCGACCTTGACCGTATATATATCCCCACCAAATCCCTTCTTAAGCTTGGCGGGGACTTCATACTTTGCCTGGCGGTGCTCAAAGAGCTTGGATAGGCGCTCCAACCACACGGCATCGCCCCCCTTTTTGTTTGGCAACTGGCGCCTTCTCTCTGTACTGGCACGTTTGGTACGCTTCTGTTGCTCCTTCCTGAGCGCCTTGCTGACCTTCGCTGTGCATGGAACATGAAGATTCTGAGAGTCACGTACGCATTGGCCATGAGCTTCTCACAGGACCGTCCCTTCTTTGGGGTCGCCCACGGCCGACTGTGCTCAAAAAAATCCCTCGCAAATAGGATCTGGTGGAAAGAGTATCCGGACGGAGTCCGCAGGTTGTGGTGCGCCTGGATGACACGCCAGATGCGCGTCAGCCGATGGAACCGGGACACTCAAGGTGAAGCGTCTTCAGTTGCTCGAAGAGCTGGCGTCTGGCAAATTCGGAACATCCATAGGACTGAATGTTGTAGCCCACAGTCCTGGTGTGGTGTATGCCCATCAGCCGACACGTGGTACGGATCCATGCGCCAGTAAAGTTACTCCTGTTGTCGCTGTTGATTGCCATAGGCGTGCCAACACTATGAACCAGTGACTAATCATCTGGACGGCAACTGCTTTGGGCATGGGGCCCTTGTTCAGCGCGGGCACCGCGATTCGGTCCCCTCTGTGGCGGTCGATACAGAGGATGACACAGTCGTCTAGCTCTTTCCTGTCCTCACGGGAGCAAGGACAGCTTGTCCATGGGCAGACTCTCCATAGGATGCCTGGCACGGGGATCTAATCGGTGTTGGCAGCCTGTGAACGGCTTGGCGCCTTGGCAGCCTGGCATACTTGGCATAAGTCACCGAGTCCCTTCAGTGTCTTGCGGAATCCCGGAGGAAGCCCGAAGCGCCGCTTCGTGCCCAGGCACATCTTTTTCAGTTCCGATTGTGGGAGCTGTAGGATCTGGTCAATGCGTGTCTCTGGGAACAGCATTCTGTCATAATCAAACCGCTTCTCGTCTTCAAAGACCCGCTTGCCACGCCGGCTCAGACTCAAGCTTTGGGGAGGGAGTCCGAATAGGTGGCCCAGACTTCCAACTCCGCGTCGTCCTTGCTCCAATCCTCAGCCATACACATCCTCAGGGGGGTTGCTTTGGTGTTGGGGGGCCATGCTTCCGTGGCGGCTCCCTTCTTGCTCGGCTTCTCATCTGGCGAGGGGGACTGTCGCTTGCTCCGGGGGCCCTCTGTTCGCTGAGTCATGACAGAGAAGTAACCAGCGTCCCCAAGCTCCAAGCGCTCCTCCATTTCAATGAAGCGCTTGGCCTCAGTTATCTCGGCTGCGTCTCTATGTATAGAGATGTCAAAAAGGTCCTTGCAGGCAGGGTATGCCGACCTGCTCAAGCAATCTGACACTCTCTTTACCCGGCCCGGCACATAAACCGCCGTAAGCTTGAAGTCACAAGTGTCTCGTGCGATCGGTCCTGGCAAGCAGCAGGACCCGACGGCGTGTCAACATGCTCCTTTAGCCAGGGCTGCAACAACTGGTGGTCAGTGCATACCCACATCGGCTGGCTTCTGATGTTGCCCGCCGATGTCTGGAGCACGACTCACCGCACAGAGACACTCACCAGCCTCCAGCAACCCTGCCTCCTACCCACGCATCAATCCGCAAACCACCTTCTTGACTACCACCAATGGACATTCCATCACCCGACTCCGCACACTGCAGCAGCAACAACTTGTGCCGCCCACACCCCCGCTCTCGACACACACCTCACCTACAGCCGCCGCACTCGCCAAAGCTCTCGCCACTCTTTCCGTCCACAACCTGCCCGCAGTACGGTAGCGCCTCACGGCTGTGGACGGGCCCCGGGGGCTGCTTCATCTCAGCACCTCGGGCACCAGCCAGCCAGTCCGGGCGGCCATCCTGGGCCAAGGCGTCCGAGGTCTCCTCTTCCACACCTTCCTCCACGTCGCCCGACATGAGCAACCCCGACCCGCCATGCCCAACTGCGAGCGCCCGCTCCCCTGCCCAAGACCGCATCTGGGTGCTCCCGGTCGAACGCGTCAGGCACCTTGTCGTAGACCCCGTACTGCAGTGTTTAGCCTCCACGGACCGCACCCGCTACCCGGAGCCCAACATGGCCGAGCGCCCGGCCAAAATCCCCGAGACAACACCATGCCATTGGAAAGGATGTCCTGGGTCAACTGCGTGGCTTCCCTGAGCATTTTCAGGGACCACGTCCACCCTGATATCCCCACCCCGACGAACCGCCAGCCAGACTTCTCGACGTACCTGACCATGTACAACTGCCACTACCCTCTCCGGCACTCGCTGGCACGCCGCATCTGACCCCTGGATGGTCCACGCCGCGGACTCCCTCCTGCCTGCAGACTTTACGCCCCCAGACATTATTCAGGTCCCGGAACATACACCAAGGCGGACGAGCCTGACGGCCCCCACATCGAGGGCAAGTGGGAGCAAAAGTCTCTGTAGACCCTCCTGTCCATCCGCAGCGGCAACCAGGGCCTTGGCAGGCCGCTCTACTTCCTCGCCAAAGGGGCATAACGGTCGTGGCAGATCCCGGCCCACCGCTGGACATCGATGGTCACCATCCAGCCCCAGCAGAAGGAGCCCCCCCCCGAACTGCAGGTGAACCACCCCCTCCAAGCCTCACCTCCCTGCAGCCGTGCCTGATCATGCCGGCGACCCCCCTCATAACCCTGCTGTGGTCCGAGGACACCTCCACCCAAAAATACCCCCACCTCACTGAGGAGGGGATCCCCAGCATCCAGAGGCCCTCTTCGAATTTCTCCACTGCCTGCAGCGACTGGCCCTACACGTCCTGCACGTGGACCCCCTGCGTGTAGCCCACCAACCTGCGCATCCAAGACAACTCCACGACACAACGACGCACTACACGTGACACGGCCCACAGCATGAGCACCTGCACGCTCATAGAACAACAGGGAAAGTGCGCGCACACACCAGATGCCCGAACCCACACCCTCACCCACCTTGGCTATATGACCCGGATGGCAGCGCTGCAGCCGAAGCCAGCACCCGCGTCCCCAACATCCATCTCCTCCATCTCTGCATCCTCCCCGTCCACCCCTTCCACCTCCTCCACCAGCCCCCCCCCCCGCGCCGACTCTCCGCCACCACAACCACCTCTTTCACCTCCACAACCACAACCCCGCCCAGCAGAACACTAAGGCAGAGATAACAGCGGCAACGGCGCGATCGCAAATCCGGCAGAGCAACAAAGCCAAATCAGGACATCAAATCCTTACCAGAGGGGTCTGTGATTAAAAGGACAATACGGACCCATACAACAAACAAAGGCGCATCAGTGTACACTATAAAGTCCAACGATTTGCAAATGACACGGAGCTACACTCCCTAGGTCCACGTCAGCCCTATCTAGTGCCGTAGGCCAATCCTAGGGTCCCATTGGGTCAGGTCCTGCTGGTCTGCTGCACACGCCTCCAAGTCAGAACCAGGGGCTGGGTCAGACTGCCAACCCATAGCGACCAATGGCAGACCTGACATGCCTGGCAGGATCAGAACAGAAACCCAAAAACAGCACAAACACACTCATGCAACCAAAAAAAAACGTTTTTTTTCTTGACAGCAATCATGCGCAAAGCAGAACAAAAGTGTTGTGAATCCATCACCAGTAGCATGTACAGCACTTGTGACAGAACCCTGCCTGCACCGGGACCGTGTCTGACGCTGTCTTACTCTGTCCTGTTACCCAGAGATCTGAATTCTGCCTACAGGGGGAATGGGACTGCCTTGATGACTTGATTGCCCCCTGCCGCACACAGACCTGTAAACAAGCAGACAGGGAGAAAAGTAACACACCCCACTCTGTCAAACAGTCGGGAGGGACGTGACACTCAGACCCCGCCCCCCATTGCCTGGCGCAAGCACCACCATATCCCAGTTAATGCATCGGACATACAGAACAAGAGGGGAAGAAAGCAATAAATCTGGTCGGGGCGCTGGTCCTGCAGAGCCACACTGCCATGTGCCCGGGGCCGAACCTCCCAACTACCTCCCGATGCTCAGAGCCCAACAACCCGCAGGGGGCCAAGAACCTGGGTGGTCCCACCAGTCGTGTATTCTGTGGTTTCCTGGTTTCTTTTTCTTTCTTTTTCTAAGACAGTCATGCTGATCCAGACCCCAGGCACGGAGACCAGACTCGTAGGTTTACGAAGCTGTGATCCTGCGATCTGAGATCCTGTGATGATCTGATGACTCGATTCCTCCAAACATCAGAGCAAGTACTGTGCATCCGCAGCACCCGCCCCCCCCCCCTCCGCCACTGCGGGTGGGAGTCGAGGATCTGTTGCTGTTAATCACCTGACACCCTGTCCCTTGTCTTGGTATGGACGTGTCGATTATGATCCTCCACTGTATCCTACGACTATTGCCTCCACGGTGTCACCGGAGCCCCGGTTTGCCCTGTCCAGAGCCCAGACCAAAAGATAGCAAGACCACGCACAGTTGTTGCTGTACAATGTCTGAAATACGCAGATCCAGCCCCTTGGCTGCATTAGAATCACGCCAGGGCTGGGCAACATGATGAAAAAACAAAGGGTCAGGCTCCCACGTGGACTTGTCATGGCCCTTCCGCAGAACGTTCCACTCTCGATGCCTTTGTCTGCCCTTTCCAGACCACTGCACCTTCAGAACCTTATCCAGGACCCATTCCTCCTCCACATCACATAGGATTTTATGACGTCCAAAAATCCCAAAACCTGCAACATAAAAAAAAACACCCATTCAAGTAGTTAGCATGCTATAAATTGTGTTTGGGTGATCTGTGTCCCCATACAACATGTTTCTTTGCATCCAGCACCCTCAAAATAGGGGTGGGGAGGTCTTCAACTGCTTGGCTGAGGCCAAAAAGCACAATTTTTCACCAAAAAGCGGCCATTTTTTGCCGTTTTTTTCCATAAAAAAAGGCAAATTTTGGTGCATACGCATGCTGTAAATGGCGTTTTTGTGATCTGTGTGCCCCTACAACCTTCGTGTGAGCATCCAGCACCCTCAGAAAAAAAAGGGGGGGTCTTCAACTGCTCATCTGAAGCTAAAAAAACTCAATTTTTGGCCAAAAAACAACCATTTTTCGCCAATTTTTTCATGAAAAATGGCAGGTTTTGGTGCATATGCATGCTGTAAATTGTGGTTTCGTGATATATATGCCTCTACAACCTGCTTTTCTGTATCCAGCACCCTCCAAATGGAGAGGGGGGTCTTCAACTGCTTGTCTGAGGCCAAAAGAACTCAATTCTTGACCGGAAAACGGTCATTTTTCTTTCCGATTTTTCATGAAAAACGGCAAAGTTTGGTACATACGGATGCTGTAAATTGTGTTTTCCTGCTCTGTGTCTGCCTATCTCATGCTTCCTTGCATCCAGCAGCCTCAGAATAGGGGGGGAAGGGTCTTCCACTGCTTGTCTGGGGCCAAAAACCTTCAATATTTGACCAGAAAACGGCCATTTTTGGCCGATTTGTCATGAAAAATGGGAAGTTTTGGTACATAAAGATGCTGCAAATTGTGTTTTCGTATGGGCACCTGGGTTGTGCCTCGTGCAATAAAAATGGAAAGGTTTCCGCTTGCCCTGCGGTGCCACATAATATTTTAACCGGGTCGTTGGCAGCACATGTACGCCGTCAGCGGTGTCAATCTTGAATCTGGTACCGCTGACGACTTGGAGCACTTCACAGGGCACCTGCCATAGGCGCTGAAGCTTGCCCCCCCCGGCAAGTTTCCGCATCCGCACCAAGTCTCCCAGCGACAAGCTCAACTTGGGATGTGGTGCCTTAAATTCTTCCCGCGCAGCTTTATGCAGCTTCTGAAGCCGTTTGCTAACCAGAGTATGCTCCTCGGAAACCCGTTCGAAAACCTGCAGGCCATCCTCGGGCCCCTGTCAATCCTCCATTGGGGGTGTGTCCCGAAACCCCGGGGGGTCACACCCAAACACCAACAGATGGGGGGGGTACTACGGCTGTTGTTGTCTGGCGTGGAGCCCAGATCGTGGTGTCTATGTTAAGGTCCTGTCAGGCGCTGGTTCGGGTGTGTACCGTGGCGATTGGTGTGGCCCTGGGTGGGTTGCGGCTGGGGTCTGGGTGTGCGTATCGGGGTCTGGCATGATTGATGGGCTGAATGCCGGGCGTGTGGTGTGAATGCCTATGCTGGGTTGTGCGGTATGTGAATGGGATGGTGTTGCGGCGGTCGGTGTATTGGCCGTGCTGGTTGTGTGCGGTGGTAGGCTTCTGCGTTTGGCCCCTTGCAGGCGGTTGCAGGAAGTGTGGCTGGCGTCGGGCCCCCTAAGGCATCCTGTGGGATAAGGTGAGGGCGCCGCCGGACGGCGGGCGACGCGCGTCGTGCTGTCTGGCGCACGGGGGGCCCGAGCTGCTGTGCGTCAGATCTCCCGCAGGCGCTTCAGGACATGCGGGTCGTCCTGGGGTGCGGTGAGCTGGCAGGGCTGGATTCCCTGGGGATGGAGCGCATTGTCCAGCATGGCTTCCCATGCGTCCTGCGGCACCCATCACACCGCTGGCCTGAGCGGACGATTCACCGTCAACTCCTTTCGGGGACGACAAAGCAGCCCCCGAGGGAAGACTCCGCGCGGGCCCATCTCCGCAGCTCCCACAGCTGCGTATGGGTCCATCGCTGTCTGACGCACGGGCTAGGTGGGCGTGGTCCCTGACAATGCTCAGGGAAGCCACACAGCTGACCCAGGACATCCTTTCCAATGGCATGGTGTTGGCTGGGGGATGTTGGCTGGGAGCTGGGCCAGGTTGGGCTCCGGGTAGTGGGTACGACCCGTGGAGGCTACACGCTGCAGTACGGGGTCTACGACAGGGTGCGTGCCCCGTTAGACGGAGAGCACCCAGATGCGGTCTCTTGCAGGGGGAGCGGGCGTTCGCATTTGGGCATCGCCAGTGGGGTTCATGTAGGGCGACGTGGAGGAAGGTGTGGGAGGGGAAACCTCGGACGCCTTGGCCCAGGGTGGCCGCCTCCGTCGAGGCTGGCTGCCCGGACTGGCTGGCTGGTGGTCGAGGTGCTGAGACGCAGCACCGCCTGGGGCCCGTCCACAGCCTTGAGGCGCTGCCGTACTGCTGGGAGGTTGTGGAGGGAAAAGGTGGGGCGAGCTTTGGCCAGTGCGGCGGCTGGTGCTGAGGTATGTGGCGAGCGCAGTGGTGTGGGCGGGGCAAATTGTTGCTGCTGCTGTTTGCAGATTCAGGTGATGGGGTGTTCCTTGGTGGTCGTCGGAGAGCTGGGTCGCGGACGGATGCGCTGGTAGGAGGCGGGGGTGCTGGAGGCTGGTGAGTGTCTCCGTGCGGTAAATCGTGCTCGAGACTTGCGTGCGGCAGAACATTGTGTGGGGGTGGCAACTCTTTGGCTGGGGGTTGGTTTTTGTGGGTGTTCTTCGCTGGCGTCACGCAGATCAGGCGGCCCCTGGCTGGCCGTGTTGTTCTTTGGTGGTGGATGGGCGCCTTGGATTCTGGGTGCGACTGCAATTCGCGGGCGGTGTGCGGTTGTTGATGCGCGGTGTCCGGGGGCAAGGACTACTGCTCGGGGGGTTGTAGGTGGTGGTGGGGTGCCCCGTGTGCCCGGGGCGGTGGCATGCTCTGGCCTTGGTGTTGATACTGCGTGTGTATGGCCCCTTGGGAACCTATCAGGGGGCATGGCGTCCGGACTATCTTGGGCCTGTGCTGTGGGGGCGGCGAGTGGTTCTCGGCCGCGTGGTCGTGGTGGTGCAGGTGAGTTGATTGCGTGTCGCACCATGGCACTGGCGGGTACGGTAGCATGAGCTGGTGGTGGTGGTAGGTGTCAGGGTGGTGCAGTGCGCTCTGTGGGTTGGCTGGCATGCGGACACTGATTGTGCTGGAGTGTGACCTGGTGGACTCGGCTGTGGTATTGGGGCGAAGGGATGCCGGGGTCCGTAGTGGCGGGGGTGTGTTGGTGCTGCTGGTGGTGCCATGGTCCCTGGCCTTGCAAGAGCGGCGCTCCCTGTGCGGCATGGACTTGTGAATGCGGCCTTCCCTGTGCGGTGTGTCCTGGGTGCTGTTCGTGCCGGGCCCGGGTGCTGTGGTGTCGTGGTGGCGGCGGGCGCTGCAGAGGGTGTTGTTGGCTGCTTGCATTGGAGTTGTCATAGTGCGATGTGGCTAGGTCCATGTCTCGGTTGGGGCACCGCGCCTTGTTGGCGGGCCTGTTGGTGGGTCCCTTGGCTTTTTTTGCCCTTCTTGGCCTTGCGCGCGTCGGGGGGCAGGTGGTCCGCCCTGGCCCCTTTGGGAGTGACTGGGCGCTGCCGTGCCAAGAATGCGCCTCTCTGAGGCATGTCCTGAATTCCCTGATGCATGTGCAGTGGTTCGCGGCGTCCATCTGTGTGGTGGCAGCTTTGCTGGGTACGGCTAGGCGCTTCAACTGGGTGAGATGGGGAAGGTGTGACAGTAGTGGGGCTCTTTGCGGGCTACGGCTCTCTGTTCTGCCTGCAACAAGTAGGAGCGCCGGAGGTAGTGCGACACCTCTTGCGGCACCGTCTCCGCCCACGCATCCGGTTCCGGAGCCGCTATGTGGGGGTGTGGGAGGTGTGAGAGTGAGAGATGGGGGCCGCGGTCGTGGAGTCGGGGGACGGACCGCCACATTCAGGCGACCCCAGCTGTGGCGTAGGGGAGGGCTGTGAGGGGGGAGGGCTGTGTTGCCAGTGGCTATGGCAATGGCCGATGTTTCATTCGCCGTGTGCGCCGCCCAATGTGCTCTCAGGCAGCATAGCAGGTTGTCGGTGAGGAACTCAAAGAGGCTGGGCCGGCTGGGGTGCAGGAGATACGGCTGAGGCTGCGGGCTGCGTGCTGTGGTAGGGGTTTAATTCCCCGAATGGGGGGCAGCGGGCGAGGCGCTGCGTGGCCCCTAGGCAGACACAGTGGCTCCGGTTGCAAGGCAGGGCAGTTTGTGGCAGCCGTAGGCGTACACAGAGGGGGCATGCGGTGGCGGCGGTTGGCGGTACCTGTGGACGGATGGTGACGTTGGGGCATGCGGACTTCCAGAGCGTGCATGCTGGCGGGCGTTCGTGTGGTGCCTGTGGTGCATGTGTGTGCCGCATCACTGTTGTATGTGGTGGATGGTGCGCCAGTGAAGAGGGGTTTCTTGCGACGGGCTGGAAGGGGCATTACGGTTGGTAGAAGAGGAGTTTGGGGAGCTTGACCTGGTCCGTCGGGTGTAGGGTGGTCACATGTTGTGGGTACATGTGGGTGCCCTATATGATTTGCGTGGCCGCTTTGGTGAAGGCCGTCCGTTCCATGTGTCCTGCCGTGGCCAGGGGGTTTTCCGCGTGGTCGCTCAACAGGGTACAGATTGCCGTCAAAACAAGCCCCCCCGATACTGTCTCCAATACCTGGTTTTGCCGGAGGATGGTGGTGAGTTACAGAAACACGGAGACAAGGAGGGCGCAAAAAAAAAAAGGGAAGAAAGAGGGCGGGGGGAGCAACCACAAAGACCCGCGGCCCATGGCACCCAAAGTCTGAAACAGCAGAAAGGCACGGATAAGGGGGGCGGGAAGGAAAAAGAACGACAACAACAAGGCTTGAGGTTTGAGGTTTGACTTTTTGCGTACTAGGCGCTCTTCGGCCCCGAGGGCCCACGTGCTCAGGCCAGGTGATATTCTCCCCTAGTTGGGGGCCCTTCATGACAATCCTGCCTGGTGGCGGGGTCGCCCGGGATTCACGAGGCTTGGAGGCCTGTCCCTCCTCGGCTTCCCCATTACGCCACTCCCCGGCCAGTGCGACACTCAGCAACCTTGGTTGCAGGCGCTTGACTACTACGCGGCCCCGCTGTTGCGTGGTCGCCCAGGGCTGCGGGCGCCCCCGGGCCCGTGCTTGTCACCAGTGGGACCCCCATGGGCGTGCGCGGAGGCTGCCTAGCCGCGGGGCTGGTGCGTAGCACTGTGTGCTACTACTGCCTTGGCCTGGTCGTGTCTGCGCGGCGCTCATGGCAGTTCTGGAGGGTAGGGGCCGGCTCCGGTTCTCGCCTCGCCCCTTGGGTTCCTCCCTTCCCCGGTGTACCTTGCAGTGCCTCTTGCGGGTGGTGCCGCCCGGGTGTCCCTTCCCTTCGCCTGCCGCTACGCAATTCAATGCGGGTGGACTTCCAGTCCGCTCCCTCTGTCTGTTGCCTGTGTTTGCGCTCATGCTCCCGCGGCATACGCGCATCCCCCCCCCATGGGTCGCTGTGGGTCGCGCACTACGCGCGGCTCTGATGCAGGGCGCCTGTAGGGCCTTTTCAGGCGGTTCATGCCCCTCTGCATTTCCTGCCCTGGTCCCGTTCTCCGCCTTTTTAGCTCTGAAGGGGGGCTGGCCCCGTCCCATCGTACCCCTGCCTGGCTTGGGGTCGCTGTCCGGGCCTGTTCCCGCATGCTGGCTTCGCCCGCTTTTGAGGCCGCACGAAGCCGCCTGGGTGTGCCTTGGTGTGGGGCGTCCGGGGTGGGGCGCTCTCCGGCGCCCCACCGCCCATCCTTGGGGCGTGAGGCCGGGGCCCGTTACCCACAGGCTGTGGGTGAGGGGTGTGTGGATGTGGGGACCCGTCACCAATCCCACAGCGCACGCTCTTGCGAGCTTACTTTGCGCGCTGTGGGGGCGGCACGAGGGCGCCAGGGGGGAGGCCCCCCTTACCTGGGTGTGGGCGTCCGGGGTTGGGCGCTCTCCCAGGCCCGACCGCTCGTCCTGGAAGCGTGCAGACGGGGCCCGCTACCCACTGGCTGTGCATGCGTGGGTTGTGGGTGTGGGGACCCGTCACCAACCCGGCAGCACGCGCTCTTGCGAGCTGGCTTAGGGCGCTTTGGGGGCTGCACAAGGGCACAAGGCGGCCCGGGGGGGCGTCTCTTGCCTTGGTGTGGGGCGTTCGAGTTTTGGCGCTCTCCCACGCCCCGCAGCCCATCCTAGGGGCGTGCGGCCGGGGCCCACTACCCACAGGCTGTGTGTGCGGCGGGTGTGGCCGTTCGAACCCGTCACCAATCCTACAGTGTGCGCTCTTGCGAGCTGCCTTTGCACGCTGTGGAGGCGGCACGAGGGTGCCCGGGCAGGGGCGCCTCTTGCCTCGGTGTGGGGCTTCCGGGGTTGGGCGCTCTCTCACGCCCAACCGCCCATCCTCGGGGGGTGCAGACGGGGCCGGCTACCCACTGGCTGTGCATGCGTGGGTTGTGGGTGTGGGGACCCGTCACCAACCCCACAGCACGCGCTCTTGCGAGCTGGCTTTGGACACTTTGGGGGCGGCACAAGGGCACAAGGCGGCCCGGGGGGGCGTCTCTTGCCTGGGTGTGGGGCGCTTCAGTTTGGGCGCTCTCTCACGCCCCGCAGCCCGTTTTAGGGGCGTGCGGCCGGGGCCCACTACCCACAGGCTGTGGGTGCGGCGGGCTGTGGCTGTCGGAACCCGTCACCAATCCTACAGCGCGCGCTCTTGCGAGCTGCCTTTGCACGCTGTGGAGGCGGCACGAGGGTGCCCAGGCAGGCGCGCCTCTTGCCTCGGTGTGGGGCCTGCGGGGTTGGGCGCTCTCTCACGCCCGACCGCCCATCCTCGGGGGCTGCAGACGGGGCCTGCTACCCACTGGCTGTGCATGCGTCGGTTGTGGGTGTGGGGACCCGTCACCAACCCCACAGCACGCGCTCTTGCGAGCTGGCTTTGGGCACTTTGGGGGCGGCACAAGGGCACAAAGCGGCCCGGGGGGGCGTCTCTTGCCTGGGTGTGGGGCGTTCGGGTTTTGGCGCTCTCCTGCGCCGGGCAGCCCGTCCTAGGGGCGTGCGGCCGGGGCCAACTACCCAGAGGCTGTGGGTGCGGCTGGTGTGACTGTTGGGACCCGTCACCAATCCTACAGCGCGCGCTCTTGCGAGCTGCCTTTGCACGCTGTTGGGGCGGCACGAGGGCGCCAGTGCAGGGGCGCCTCTTGCCTTGGTGTGGGGCCTCCAGGGTTGGGCGCTCTCCGTCGCCCGACCGCCCATTCTCGGGGCGGGCAGCAGGGGCCAGCTACCAACTGGCTGTCGGTGCGGGCTGTGTTGGCGTGGCGACCCGTCACCAACCCCACAGTGCGCGCTCGTGCGAGCTGGCTTTGCGCGCTGTGGGGCGGCACGGGGGCGCCCAGGGGGGGCGCCTCTTGCCTGGGTGTGGGCCGTCCGGGGTTGGGCGCTCTCCCAGGGTCAAAAGCGCATCCTCGGGGCGTGCGGCGGGGGCCCGCTGCCGTCTGGCTGTGGAAGCGTGGGGTGTGGGTGCGGGGACCCGTCACCAACCCCACAGCGCGCGCTCTTGCTAGCTGGCTTTGCACGCCATGGGGGCGGCACAAGGGCGCCTCAGAGGGGCGCCTCTTTTCTGGGTGTGGGGCGTCCAGGGTTGGAAGCTCTCCCACGCCCGACCGCTCGTCCTCGGGCGTGCGGCGAAGGCCTGCTACCCACAGGCTGTGGGTGCTGGGGGGGTGAACGTGGGGACCCGTCACGAACCCCACAGCGCGCGCTGGCTTTTCGCGCTGTGGGGGCGGCACGAGGGCGCCGGGGGGGGGCGTCTTCTGCCTCGGTGTTGGACGTCCGCGGTTGGGCGCTTCCCCACGCTGACCGCCCATCCTTGCAGCATGCAGCCAGGGCCTGCCACCCACTGGCTGTGGGTGCCGGGGGTGCTGGTGTGTGGGACCGTCACCAACCCGACACCCCGCGCTCTTGCGAGCTGGCATTGCCCGCTGTGGGGGCGGCACAAGGGCGCCTGGGGGGGGCGCCCCTTGCCTTGGTGTGGGTTGTCAGAGGTTGGGCGCTCTGCCACGCCCGGCCAGCTGTTCTTAGGGCGTGCGGTCGGGGCCGGCTACCCACAGGCTGTGGATGCGGTATTCAGGGGTGGGGGCTGGTTTTCCTTGGCACCTTCCCCCGTGCCGCGGTTCGTCGTGTGTTGTGCGCGCTTCCCGGGTTTGCGGCTCCCCCTGGCTGTTGTTGCTTTGCACCTGTCCTTGTGTCGTGATTGTGGCCGGCAGCGTGCCTCTCTGGCGTGCCTCCTGGCGCCGCGTTGGTGCCCGGCGCCACGTTCGGTTCGGTTGCTCTTGGTGCTCGGGTTGGTTTTCTCGTCGCCGTCATGCCTCCCTTCACCCGGGGCCACCTGCGCCGGGCTTGTGGAGGCCGGCTGAGAACCTGGCTCATTATGCCTGCCGCTGGCCCCTACCGAGTTAGGGGCGCTCGGTTCGCTCCGCGTTGTACCCGTACGGGGCCCCGCGATGGGGTTGTCCCTGGCGGGTTTCTCCGGCTTCGGTCTTGGGCCGCGTGCGCTGCGGTTGTTTGGCGTGTTTGGAGCCGGTCACTGACGCGTCTGTTTTCCTGTACCGTCCGTCTCTCCACGGAGGATTCCGCCGGTGCAACTGGGCTGTTTCGCGTGGACGCAGACACCTCCCTATTGGGGTTGGAGGATGCCACGCCGCAGTCCCGCGCGCGCCTGCCTGTCCGTGCTCTTCTTGGCCGCGTCGGACGGGCCGGCCTCCCGGGCGCGTTTTGGTGCCCCTCACCCTTCCTTTGGCCGTTTAGTCATTGTTCTTTGCTCCGTGCCCTCCAGGCTGAGGTTGCCCGTGCTTCCGGTCGCCCCCGCCTTTTTGATTCCTTTCCCGGCTGTCCCCTGTCGCGGGCCCGCTGTCTCCGGCCTTTTGTGCTTCCCCGCCCTTGGTGCCCCTGGCCTTGGCACTCTTCCTGTGCTCTTGCCCCCCCCCCCTCCCCGCCCTTCCCCCCCTTTTTTGTTTTCTATTCCCATCCCGCGCCCTCCTTGTCTCGGCTCTCCTGTTGTTTCCGTCCCTGGGAGCCCTGGACCTCGGCTATTGGGGCTCCCCGCCCCCCTGCCCTCTCTCTCTCTCTCTCTCTTCTTTCGTTGTTTTTTCTTCTTTCCTGCTTTGTCCTGGTTCCCGCCGTCCTTGGTGCCCTTGGCCTCTGCACTGCCTTGCTCGGTTTCGTTTTCCTACTCTGTGTGCGCAATTGCATGTGCCGTGTACGCTGTGTGCTGGGGCTGTGCCCCCCCCCCCCGGGCAGCTGCTGCTCGTTTTTTGCTGTGTGTTGTGTGTTGTTGTGTGATGCCCCGGTCTGTTGGGGGCTGGTTTCTGCGGTTTGTGGTGTTTTGCGTTGCCAGGTTGTGCCCGTGTCGTGCTGTGTGGTATGTTGTCGTGCTGTGTTGTTGGTTTTGTCGCTGGCGGTCTCCCCCGGGTGCTGCTTCCCCCCTTTTTTTTGGCGTCGTGCAGTGCCCTGTTGTTTCGTGCTGTTTTGTGCGGTGCTTTGTCGTGTGTCGTGCCGGCGCGCGTTGTTGTGTGGTGTGTTGTGCTGTGTGTTATCTGGGGTTGCGGTGACGTCTGGTCGACGGGCCACAGCTTTGTGTGGGGTTTTCCTGCCCTGCCTCCCCCATCTGCTGCAGCCCCCTGTTGCCATTACCCGGTCCCCTGTCTAGGCCTGTTGTTGTATTCTGCTCGAGGTGCGGTGCTGTGTTGCTCTGTTTTGCCGCCTGCCGTGCAGTTTGCTGCTGTCCGCCTCGTTTCTTGCTGGTGGTGGTCTGTTGCTTCGTCCGCGCTGGCTGGTGCTGTGTGTTGTGGCCTGTGATTGCTGGTTGTTTGTGGCTGGGTCTGGTTGCCCGCTGCTGTGCTTTGTCGCGGGTGCTCCTGCCTGGCCGCATGGCTTGCTGCCCTGCTGTGTGCTGTGGTATGTTGTGGTGCCCCGCTCCCCTGTGTTGTGTCCTGCGTTCTGTGGTGCTGTCTTGCCGTGTGGTGCCGTGCTGTGGTGCCCTGCTGTGCGTTTTGCATTGCTGGCATTGTTGGTTTGCGTCCTGTCCCTGTGTGTGTGGTGCTGTGTTGCGTTGTGCGCCGTGTTGTTCGGTGCCCGTTTGGTCTGTGCTGTTGTTGCTGCCTCGTGCTGTGCTGTGTCACTGTGTGTTGTGCTGTCTCCCTTGGCGTTCTATGGTGTGTTGTGGTGTCTTGCTGTGCCGTGCTGTGTTCTATGGTGCCTTGTTGCCTTGTGGTGCCGTGCTGCTGGGCTGTGCTGTGTGTTCAGCTTTGCTGCGGGTGTTCTTTTATCCCTTTAAAAAGCATTTTTTGGTTTTTGAAAATATAAATAAACAGATACTGTTCCCAACGCAGGTACGCAGGCCAGCAGCAGGACCATTTTGGGCTAACTGACTTACGTGCTACCCCGCGGCCTCGACGATGGTCGTCGCTAATTGCGTCGTCTTTGTTGTCTTTCTCTCATTTCCGTTTTTGACTGGCCTTGAGTCTTGATTGGTTGTGTAGGAGAGCGAAAACAGGGGGAGTCGGGTGGAAGCGGGAAGGGGAGGTACATGCAGAAGGTAAGAAAGCGAGAGGGTGCAAAACCCAGGGCGTAGCGTATCAGAAAATGTATTCCGGTTTTTACGCACTGCCCGGGGAGCGTTTTTCTTTACCCATACGGCGTGTCAGTGGCTGAGGGGCGCAGCGCTCTACTCTTACGTTCGCTATGGTGCTCACAGCGTAAACTATTCTCCTATGTAAGGCTGAAAAACCTTCAGTCGCGTTCTAACGCGTTTCGCAGCGAGTTTTTTTCCCTGGCCGTATTTTCTGCTATTAGTTTTATTTTCAGCTGTTCACAAAGTTGTTTTGTCGTCTTTTACCTATCTTCTTATTTTCTTCTGGCACCAGGCGCCATCGCACGCGACCACATTGCTGCCATTCTGCGGGGAGGTTGTGGAGGGAAAGAGTGGAGGGAGCTTTGGCCGGTTCGGCGGCTGGTGGTGAGGTGTGGGGTGGAGCGGTTATGTGCGCGGGGGAGGTTGTCGCTGCTGCTGTGTGCGGAGTCGGGTGATGGGGTGTCCCCTGGAGGTATTCAGAGAAGTGGCCAGCGGACGGATTCGTTAGTAGGAGGCAGGGGTGCTGGAGGCTGGTGAGTGACTCCGTGCGGCGAGTTGTGCTCAAGACTCCGGGCTGGGGGGAGGGCGTTGTGAAAGGTTCGGGCAATTGGGCCTCTCAGAAGCTTTCTCGAGGATCTCTACTAGACCTCTCAAAGCTTCAAGATCCTAGAGCACTACGACATTTGCTCATATTTGGCTTATATTCCAAGCCTATAGCTTACTCCTACACTTTACTTCTCTCACCTAGGCTTTTGTGGTAGGCTCACTTCCCCAGATGCCTCCTCTATTTCCTTTGACAGCTCTTAGATCCAAATCATGAGTTTAATCCCCACTGCTTGCTTGGATTACAATACGCCTTGCCACTACAGCCAGTATACTGCTTGTAACCTTCTATTTGTGCATCCATACGTGGAATTCTCTTAGGAAAAGGAGGGTGGAACCTACGGTGGCAAGCATTTACTTTTCAAAGTACTTGCCAACAGACATGGCTACCATGC
This sequence comes from Eutreptiella sp. 'Long Island Sound 2002', assembly GCA_964036045.1. Lineage (NCBI taxonomy): Eukaryota > Euglenozoa > Euglenophyceae > Eutreptiales > Eutreptiaceae > Eutreptiella > Eutreptiella sp. 'Long Island Sound 2002'. Next base: position 121,317,258 of record OZ038378.1, on the reverse strand, counting down.
AAGGACCAAAGGGGTGCTTCCCGGACCTCAATTTTGGCCGCATGCAAACTTGCTCCGTGTACCTGGTTAGTTGCCCCTTCCTTTGCCATGGATTCTTGGATAAAAATAAAGCGTGTACCAAAAAAATTGGCACGTCCTGTGGCAGGACAACTGCTTCCCAAGTCACATAACGTTGTATTTTGCTTTCTGACAACTCATTACATTGAACATGCACATGATCCGAACTAGGCTAGGACATTAGGATATCCATTGGGTAGGGTGGTTAAGCTGTCCTTCCAAAATCTAAGAGATCATGACATAAAGGCCTGTGGCACGCAAATGCGTCCCACAGGCCCTGCCTGCAGACACACGCGCACCCAACAAAATTGGCCAGATGGGCGCCTGAGTACAAGATTTCAAAATGGCTCGAACAAAAAAAGTATGTCGGCTGCTCATTTGCAAAAATCCTGAATATGTTTTCTGTCATTCAGTAACGGAATCACTTCATCTATGTGCTATAGGTGCAATATAAGTTGGCAAGTAGCATGGGACCCATTCTTTCTGCCACACTACTTACCAATTTCCTTATCGCAAAACGGCAGAACATATTGTTTGTACTTGGAAAAAAGGATTTCTGCACATGCTGTCCGAGCCATTGTCTTTGGAAAACAAATTAGCGTTTCAGCAATGTAGGCCGAGGCTCGCCACATTAAGTGGATTGAGAGTCATTTTGGGAACTTTACCAACCCTAAAAGCCTAGGTGCTTAGGTACAAAACAGAGAGCAGACAACTAGGACACATTAGTAGCCATACATGAATAAACACATTCCATATGCTTTCAATGTGATTTCTTCATGTTTTATGACATTTCGCAAAGCTCTGATGTATCAGAAGCTATTTCGAAGCTTTTCGAAAGTTCAGATGGCCTGTCGCAACTAATGCTGTCTCCTGTCGCAAACCGTGATCTCTGTAACCTTGACAGACCCTGTGACAAGATAGACTACTCAGAAAGTTGCTAAAATAAAGGTTTTATTGCCCTTTTAATGAGAATTTATTGTTACATCAATTTTCTTGTTATTTAGGATGTGAACCCGTATTACTGGATCAGCCAGTTGGTCCAGCTGAACGTTTGTTCACAACTTCGTCTTCTTGCCGTTGCCTTCTTTGTGCTTACCAAGAGGATCAATTGAAATGGAAAAGTTCATCTCAAACAATTTGATTTTCTAGTGCAAGACAAGGTCAAAACGTTTTTATGTGCACCCTAAGTACAACCACAATACAGTCCAGTAATCAGAGTTCCAGCAGGTCGTTGACGACGAGGACAACTAGCAGCAGCTGGGCCAGCATACGCTGTTCAAGTAAAGTGAATTCCTTGCTTGAATTTGACCAAAAATTGGAGAAATATTATGAACTTGAAAGTATGCTTCCTTGCACTTGGAAAAAAATCTTCAAATATATTCGAAAACGGAGGAGCGCAGCTCCAGGCACGCTGAAGCGACGATGAGCAACGCCAGGGGCTGCAGCAGACTTCAAAAGAACGCCTACCGCCCTTATTTCATTAGGATTGGTGAGGATTTCGAAGGATTTTCAGTTAACAAGAAGTGTCAAGAAGTGGTGATCCTGGACTACACAAAGCGCTTTGCCAGAGCTTCAACAGCGACGACGACGACTTCTACGACGACGAAGTCTTGCGGAAGCGCTGTCAGCGAGCTTCTGCAGGCTCTCTTGAAGCTCTCTGAGGCCTAGAGCCATTGATTGTGTCGCTTTTGCTTGCTACATTTTGCATGCCTGTTGTTTTGCTTCTCAAGGCTTTACTTCTCCTTGCTTACGCTCCTACTAGTTGACCCTATTTCAAGGGAAGGAGCAAAAGTGACGGTCCGTGACTATAAATCTCTACACCACTCATAGTGCACCCTGCCTGGAGCCCAGAAGCTTTGAATTCTTTATGATTTCTTGCATCTCTTTGATGTTTCCACCGGCGAAAAATGTCGAAAATGGCCTAATTCATTTCACGCATATCTACGCGTCAGTGCGTTGAATCGTGCTAGCGAAAGCGCCATCAGCAAGTGGACAGCGTCAGCTTGAAAATACAACTTTCACTTTATTTCAGCTTTGCTCTGTGATTTTTTCAGAATGTCCCATGAGTCACGGTTCGCTGAACCCTCAAAAACACCCCAAAATGACATTCCGTGTTTTACGCAAAGATTTGCGACATTGCGCTGGTGAAATTTGAATCAAGCGCTTTTCAAAAGTAGTAGACAGTGGTACGCTCCCTTCGCACACTACACTTTCCTCCAACCAAATCTGAACAACTTCACCCATGAAACACCCTTTGAATACCCCTCAAAAGTGCCTTTTATGCTTCCTTAATATCTCTGAGAGAAAGAAGGTTTAAGGCTTCGACATCATCATTCTAAACAACACTGAAGTACGTGCTTCTTTACCCTGAGTCCCTTTCTCCTTGGACAATCGAGAATGGCTATGGTAGAATTGCAACAAGTTACCACACAAATTACTTGGTGAAAATTTATGAAAAAAAATGTTGCAGGCTAAATCATTCCTCTCAGACCATGGTGAGTCGGAGCCTGAACTAAGATGTTTTACAAACACTGGAGCATGGAGTTCAGAAAGCATATTTTCTTTAAGTTTCTGTAGTCAACAATGGATTTTTTCCATGGTGGTTAACAAAGTGCATGGAAGCATGTTTTGACACTTTTGGGTCATGATGCTACAGAAAAAAGACCTTCCTCAGAGCCTATGGTGTGTGGACCGGTGGTCAAAGCTGTTTTCGAAAGGTAATGGTGTGCAGTTTGTAGATATTCAATCATTGGATTTCATTGAAAATGAGATGACAGCGGAAGCGTCCAATTTACTTAATTTACTTACAGCATTTGTTGCATGTGATATTCATGTGTCTCCGCCCAAAATTCTGTTTCTCTCAACCTACGATGAGTTGGGGAAACATCACATATGTTTTGTGAATTTGAGGGAATGCCTCACACAGTGCGGATATTTTGTTTCTGTCATCTCAGCAACATAGTACAGAACGATGGTGCAGAAGTTTGGCATTTTCAACAAAAAATAGGTTTTTTACATCATTGTTTTGCTAAACCATTCCCGAATCTGTGGTCTTCTAACCTTGAGTGATTTGTATCGTATTGCAGTTCGTCATTGTTTGCATCAGTTCTGATTCGTTCTGACTAAGCTTAGCCTAGTTAGAAAGGTAGATACCTTAGAAATTACTTAGACATACAATGTATAGTGAAACATTTTGTTGTCTTTTTTGGCCCGGAAACAAACTTGGCCACAACCATTAACAGACAGCTTGCAACCGCCACATTCACCATCCTATCAGCCCGGAGACTCCTCCGAACCTAGGGCCCTGATTACAGGGTACCCGATGGTGCCGGAGCCCACGAGCAGGACATTGTCCTAGTATCCGCACAGACGGGGTTTGGGCCGTTGCGGTGAAATAGGGCACCGGGGACGAGGGTCGACAAGGACGGGTGTGAGCGGAGGGCGGAAAAGAAGACTCAATGGAGGAGCACTGAAGTGAAATATTAAAAGAACGCACTCGACCAAACGATTGACATTGACCTCTCTCGGGGTCCTTGTGACCATCCTCCGATGAGAGAGGGTGGTGGCGGTAACAGGTCGCGAAAGAAGCTTGCAAAACTTACTTACTCTTACTGACTTACTCTAGCTAGCTAGGTAGCTACCTAGCTAGTGTAAGAGATGCATTCACGTTTTAGGTTTTAATCCTAATGCTAACCGTTGACTGCTAACTCAACTAAATGTCTGTGGTCCTCCCCCTGTAGGGCAGTGCCGCAAGGTGCTGGTACTGTAATAGGGGTAATCAATCCAGTAGGTGCAGCTCAGAATGTTAGCGTGCAATGCCACTTAAATGATTTTCATCTCTCTACTGAAATACATGACATAGTTCAATGTTGTTCTAAGCACGGTCCGTGCCCCTTCTTTGGATGCCAAGACTCTTCAGAGACTACATGTCTCCCGGTCACGGTCCGCCACTTGTGCGTGTGCTGAGACCCTTTCCTGAAGCCTGAATGTGTCAAGGTATTTCATTTGAGCACAATTGCATTTGAGCTAGGAAGTGATTTGCCCTTTCACTCTACCATGCATCTCATCCTTCACTGCATTGCCCTCAAGGCAAGCGTTTGACTGGTGACATATTCTACTCTCCATTCAGATTGCATTTTATTCATTTTGTTTGGTGAGGTCACTCATTCATTGCATTTCACTTTGCAAATCTTATATTTCATACTTATTGCATTACCTCCGTATTGCAAGGGGTTACCTGAAATGCTCAACATGCAATAAGGTCGGTAATTGATCTGCCATACGTAGTTCTATGACCACCTTTTGCTCAATAGACCCCTCGTTTTGGATCGCAGCGACGAACAATCCATTCGTATCGACCCAACGTTTGTTGATTAACTGCAAGTTGTGAGGAATGAATCTTTTTTCCAACCCTCGCGATCATTGACCGAGGTCATTTGGTTCAAAGAGCTAGTTCATCCACAAATTTGCTACCAACCCACTTCGGGTACGGTACTCCTTGTTAACTTTTGCCACATCGCCTGGTAGGGCCTCAATTAGCAGGTTTGAGGGTGCTCAATTAAGTGTTGGTAGTCCCGTGTATCACATTCTTTATCCCTCCGACGGGGCCATCAGCATGACAGACTTACTTGGATTTTTCACACCTTCTCTCCTTCATCAGACCACACATACAACACACAGACAAAGACGTACCATGAGTAATTTGATTATCCTATTTGTTTTATTTGGATATCACACTCTGAGGAATTACTGTAGTACCACGTCCATCACATTTTTGCCTAGGAGCCTAATTCTAAGTCATTTTCCTCGTGTAGGTAGTCATTGTCCGCTTACGGGAGCCGGCATTGGTCTCAGGGGGCCACATCCTTGTTGTGTAACACAAGTGAACAGTTTCATTCTTGGTCACGTAGCCTCTGACCTGGCTAATGCATTCCGCGATGTGTTAGTGAAGAGTCTTACGCCGGTAGCCACCGAGACTAGCGGTGCACTACGGTAGGCTCATTGAAAAGGATTATCAAAAGGTATTGAAAGCCTGCAGTAATTGGCTTCTACCCTCGCGCGGGTAGATGAGTACTTTCTCTGCAGTGGGATAGACCCCTTCTCTTGCGCTAGAGATAGATGACGGAGTTAAGCTCAAAGAGAATAGCCTGAATCCTGCAATTCAGTTGAGGGGAATTCACTCTTCATGTAGGAAGACAGGCCCCTGCACGGATGGCTTTGTACAACCATCCGCTGGGCAAGGGGCTCGCTGTATATGGTCTTCTGGTGAGGTACAGAACACACTTCAACTACGATAGCATTTTTTGCAGATTTAATACTTCTACTTGTCTCAGACAACCTGACAATCATACATTTCGCGTATGAGGCAGTGGCGAGGCCATCTCAAGCTTCGAAAAAGTTTCAAAATAGCTTCTAATACATGAGAACCTTCTAAAATGTCATAAAACATGATTGACCCACATTAAAAGCATAAGGAATGTGATTATTCATGTATGGCTACTCATGTATCCTAGATCTTTGCTCTCTGTAGTGTACCTAAGAGAAGTAGAATCTGGCAGTAAGCTATAGGCTTGGACGATAAGCCAAATATGAGCAAACATCCTAGTGCTCTAACATCCTGAAGCTTTGAGAGGTCTAGTAGAGATCCTCGTCAAAGCTTCTGAGAGGCCCAATGGCCCCAACTTATTACACCCCCCTCCTAAGGTTCATGCACATTCGCTAAGAATGTTCATGACAAGCTGATACCCTATCATAAGGAGGGGTATGGGCATAACGCACACTCATATTGAATGTTCTGGGTGTCTAATGTAGTGTCTTACTACCCTCCTCCTAGAGGTAGAAATGTATCTCCATCTAAGAGGGTAGAGGTCCTAAGTCTTGAGAATGGTAATGCTCGAAAATTTTACATGAGAAACACTAACCAAAAAGCTAGCATACAAAGTATCAACAATGATAACCCAAATCTGCAGGCAAATTTTGAGGGTAAGTGTGATGCACCTGGGAGTAGACGTATAAATTACAGGGAGCTATACGTAAAATCAATACCAATTGACAACGAAATGCAACATGTGGGGTTAAACAGGAAGTTCAAGCTCTGTCGAAGCTGCCTATTCACCTGACTTGTCTTCGTACCCAAAGAGAGGATATACCACCTTACTCAAAGGACGCGTTACATGTGGCTACGTAACACAATGGATGCATTTAGGTACCTATTTGATGCAATGGGTTTCGTGGCCTGTATTGTATGGACAGGGAAAACGAGGCAGCATCAGTAATGACCGACTGTTGATTAGTTTAGCGGATAGGAATAACCCATAGTGTGTGGGGCGGATGGCAGTCACAATGCCCGGATCTGCTCTTTCTTATCCCGGCCATCGGAGAGATCCGTCCCGGGGTACAGGGTATTATACTAATACTTCAACCAAAAAGACGTTGAAAGATATAGTCCGTCATTACCAACCTGTTACTCATATTTGCTTACTATCTCTAGAAAGCAAAGCTGAAACATCAGTTACCTAACATGCCTAGGTTTCATGTACAAAAGAATCAATATTCCATCACGGCAGCATAAAGCAATATGCATTGCGATCCTATTGGGCTACATACAGCATTATGTACCATGACCCTCAATAGGACATAGCCCAAAGGAATCTAATGAAATATGAAGCGTGCAGTAATACTCATTTGCGTAGACATGTCCTAAATGACTTAAAATACCAAAGCAAATAATTTGCACGGGAAAGTGAAATTGTAGAAGTGTGTTCATCATGTACATTCAGAGGAAGAATGATGTATGGGTTGTGGCAAGTGCTAAAGATCAAGAAAGTGTATGTGAATGTAGAGATTGGGTTCACGGGTAGGGGTGGGTTGGTCCCCTAGGGTTAATTGGAAATGGAGTAGGTAAGTAATAAGTCAAAAAAGCTGAAATGTTCAATCCTTATTCGAACGCTGTTCAGCTCTAGTGCAACCCAACGGATATCCTACACAACTGGACGGTCGCTGTCACGACTGTTGCCATCTTCTGTTGCCAACAGTGATTTATGTACCCTTGACAGGCCCTGTGACAAGACAGACTACTCAGAAAGTTGCAAAATCATAGGTCTTATTGCCTTTTTAATGAGAATTTATTGTTATATCAATTTCCTTGTTGTTTAAGCATACGAACCCGTATTACTGGACCAGCCAGATGGTCCAGCTCAATGTTCGTTCACGACTTCCCCTTCTTGCTGTTGCCTTCTTTGTGTTTGCCAAGAGGATCAATTGGAATGGAGAAATTCATTTAAAACAATTTGCTTTTGTAGTGCAAGACAACGACAAAGGGGTTTTATGTGCACCCTAAGTACAAGCACAGTACAGGCGTGTGGGGGTGGCAATGCTCTGGCTGGGAGTGGTTCCTGTGGGTGGTCTTTGTGTGCGTCAGCCAGGTGAAGCAGCCCCTGGCTCGCCGTGGTGTTTGGCAGGTAGATGGCGGCCTGGGATTCTGGTTGCGACTGCAGTTTGCTGGCCATGGTACTATTTTGTGGAGGGTGTGGCACTCACCAAGTCCAGTGTAGACCATTTGTCAATAATCATTAGAGCACAACACAGCATGCCAAGCACTGCGAACATATGTGCACTGGGTCATGGTAGTATTTTGTTGAATTGTGTGGGGCTCACCAAGGGGAGTGTAGACCATCAGTCAATAAAAAGTTGTGGACAGAAAAGCATGCCAAGCACTGCAGTCATGTGTCGTCTTTGGCATGGTAGTATTTCTTGAGGGGTTGGGGCCTCACCAAGGCGAGTGTAGACCATCTGTCAATAATGATTTGACGACGAAAAAACATGCCAAGCATTGCAAACATGTGTGGACTGTTCCATGGTAGTATCGCTTGCAAGATGTGGGCCTCACCAAGGCGAGTGTGGACGATCCGTGAATAATGCTTTGGTGATGAAGAAAAATGCCACGTATTGCAAACATGTGTGGACTGCGTCATGGTAGTGTTCTTTGGAGGGTGTGGGCCTCAGCAAGGCGAGTCTAGATCATTCGTCAATACTGATTTGACGACGAAAAAACATGCCAGTCACCGCAAACATGTGTGGACTGGGCCATGGTGGTATTTTGTGGAGGCTGTGGCACACACCAAGTCGAGTTTAGATCGATCGTACCATCCGTCAATAATCAGTAGAGAACAGCAAACCATGCCAACCACTGCGAACATATGTGGACTGGGTCATGGTAGTATTTTGTTGAATTGTGTGGGGCTCACCAAGGCGAGTGTAGACCAGCGGTCAATAATGATTTTAGGACAAAAAAGCATGCCAGGCACCGCGAACATGAGTGGATAGGGCCATGGTAGTATTCCCTGGAAGGTGTCGGCCTCACTAGGCTGAGTGTAGACCATCCGTGAATAATGATTTGAGGACCAAAAAGCATGCCAAGCACCGCGATAACGTGTGAATTGGGCCATGGTACTGTTTATTGGATTGTGTGGGGCTCACCAAGGCGAGTGTACACCATCCGTGCATAAGAATTACAGCACAGCAAACCATGCCAAGGACTGCGAACATGTCAGGACTGGGTCATGGTAGTCTTATTTGGGAGGGTGTGGGGCTCAATAATGATTTGATCACAAAACGCCATTCCAAGCATTGGGAACATGTGTGGACTGGGCCATGGTGTTGTTTTTCTGAAGGTGTGGGGCTCACCAAAGCGACTGTTGATCATCCATCAATAGTCATTAGAGCACAACAAACCATGCCAAGCACACCGACCATGTGTGGATTCGGTCATGGTAGTGTTTTTTGGCGGGGTTTGGTACTCACCAAGGCGAGTGTAGACCATCTGTCAATAATCATTGGAACACAACCAACCATGGCAAGCACTACGAGCATGTGTGGACTGGGTCATGGAAGTGTTTCATGGAGGGTGTGGGGCTCACTAAGGCGTGTGTAGACGAACTGTCAATGATTGGAGGACAAGGAACCATGCGGAGCACTGCAAAGATGTCTGGACCAGGGTCATGGTAGTGTTTTTTGGAGGGTGTGCGGCTCACCAAGGCGAGTGTAGACTATCCGTCAATAATGATTTGACGATGAAAAAACATGCCAGTCACCTAAAACGTGTGTGGACTGGGCGATGGTAGTATTTTTCGGAGGGTGTGGCACTCACCAAGGCGAGTGTAGACCATCCGTCAATAATCATTAGAGCACAACAAACCATGCCAAGCACCGTGAACATGTGTGGACTGGGTCATGGTACTGTTTTTTGCAGGGTGTGGGGCTCACCAAGGCACTGAGGACCAACCGTCAATGATTTGCGGACAGCAAACCATGCCAAGCACTGCGAACATTTGTGTACTGGCCCATGGTAGTGTTTTTTGTAAGGTGTGGGGCTCTTTGGGCCGAGAGTAGACCATCCGTCAATAATGATTTGAGGACAAACAACCATGCCAAGCACCGCGATAACATGTGGATTGGGGCATCATAGTGTTTTTTGGATTGTGTGGGGCTCACCAAGGCGAGTGTACACCATCCGTCCATAATCATTACAGCACAACAAACCATGCCATGCACTGCGAACATGTGTGGACTTGGGTATGGTAGTCTTTTTTGGGAGGTTGTGGGGCTCACCAAGGCGAGTGTAGACGATCCGTCAAGAATGATTTGATCAAAAAACCCATTCCCAGCATTGTGAACACGTGTGGACCGGGCAATGGTAGTCTTTTTTGGATTGTGTGGGGCTCACCAAGGCCACTGTAGGCCATCCGTCAATAGTCGCTGGAGCACAACAAAGCATCCCAAGCCCTGCAAACATGTGTGTACTGCGTCATGGTAGTGTTGTTTGGAGGGTGTTTGGATCACAAAGGCGAGTAGAGACCATCCGGTAATACTGATTTGACGACGAATAAACATGCCAGTCACCGCAAACATGTGTTCACTGGACCATGGTAGTATATCCTTTTAGGGTGTGGCACTCACCAAGGCGAGTGTAGACCATCGGCCAATAATTATTAGAGCACAACAAACCATGCCAAGCACTACAAGCATGTGTGGACTGGGTCATGGTAGTGCTTTTTGGAGGGTGTGGGGCTCACCAAGGCGAGTGTAGACCATCCGCAAATAGTGATTTGACGACGCAAAAACATGCCAAGCCTTGTGAAGATGTGTGGACTGGGCCATGGTCGTGTTTTTTCGAAGGTGTGGGGCTCTCTAGGCCCCGTGTAGACCATCCGTCAATAATGATTTGAGGACAAAAAACCATGCCAAGCAGCGCCATAATGTGTGGAATGCGTCATGGTAGTGGTTTGAGGTTTTAGGTTTGATTTTGTGGGTACTAGACGCCTTTCGGCCCCGGGGGGCCACCTGGTCGGGCCAGTTGATATCCTCCCCACCGGGTCCTAGTGGGGGGCCCTCCAAGACGCACCTCCTGCCTGGTGGCGTAGTCCCCCGGGTTCACAGGGCTCCGAGCCCCGTCCCTCCCCGGCTTCCACTTTTCGCCACTCCCCGGTCAGCGCGTCAATTCGCAGCCGTGGCTGCGGGCGCTTACCCAACGCGTCGCCCCCCTAATGCGAGGTCGCCCGGCGTGCCGGCGCTGATGGGCCCGTGCTACTGGATTGTCGCCGGTGGGACCCCCGTGGGCTGGCGCGGAGGCTGCCTAGCCCTGGGGATGGTGCGTGGCGCCTTGCGCCACTACTGCTTTGGCAGGTGCAGTTCCCCGGTCGTGTGTGTGCGGCGCTCGCGGCTGGTTCGGGGGGGTTGGGGCCGGTGCCGGGTGTTGTGTCTTCTCTGTTTCCCCCTCCCCGCCCTGCGTTTCCTGCGCTGTCTGTGGCAGGCCGTCCCGTCTGAGTGTCCCTTATCCTCGCTCGCTGGTACGCCATTCCATGCGGTCTGTGCGTTCTGCGGGCTCGGTCCGGCTGCCCTTCTGGTTGTCCCCGCTTGTCCTTTGTGTGTGTGTGCTTGGGGGGGGGCGGCCCGCTCCCGTTTCCCCCTACCTGGCTTCAGGCTGCGCGCTCCCCGTGAGGTGGGTGCGGGCGTGGGGACCCGTCACCAACCCCACAGCGCGCGCTCCTGCGAGCTGGCCTTGCGCGCTGGCTTGGCGCGCTGTAGGGGCGGCACAAGGGCATTTGGGGGGGGTGCCTCTTGCCTGGGTGCGGGGCGCCCGGGGTCGGGCGCTCTCCCAGCCCCGACCTCTCGTCCGTTCGGGCGTGCGGCCGGGGCCCACTACCAACTGGCTGTGGATGCGCGGGGTGCGGGAGCGGGGATCCGTCACCAACCCCACAGCGCGCGCTCTTGCGAGCTGGCTTTGCGCGCTGTGGGGGCGGCATGAGGGTGCCCGGGGGTGGTGCCTCTTCCCTGGGTGTGGGGCGTCCGGAGTCGGGCGCTCTCCCACCCCTGACAACTCGTTCTTTTGGGCGTGCGGCCGGGGCCCACTACCCACCCGCTTTGAGTGCAGGGGGTGCGGGCGTGGGAACCCGTCACCAACCCCACAGCGCGCACTCTTGCGAGCTGGCTTTGTGCGCTGCGGGGACGGCACGAGGGTGCCAGGGGGGGGCGCTCCTTGCGTGGGTGTGGGGCGTCCGGAGACGGGCGCTCTCCCACCCCCGACCTCTCGTCCGTTCGGGCGTGCCGCCGGGGCCCACTACCCACTGGCTGTGGGTGCGGGGGGTTCCGGGCGTGGGGACCCGTCACCAACCCCACAGCGCGCAGTCTTGCGAGCTGGCTTTGCGCGCTGTGGGGGTGGCATGAGGGTGCCCGGGGTCGGCGACTCCTGCCGGGGTGTGGGGCGTCCAGGGACGGGCGCTCTCCCACCCCCGGCCACTCCTTCTTTCGGGCGTGTGGCGGAGGCCCAATACCCACCGGCTGTGGGTGCGGGGGGTGCGGGCGTGGGGACCCGTCCCCAACCCCACAGCGCGCGCTAGTACGAGCTGGCTTTGCGCGCTGTGGGGGCTGCACGAGGGCGCCCAGGGGGGGGCGCCTCTTGCCTGGGTTCGGGGCGTCCGGGGACGGGCGCTCTCCCACCCCCAACCTCTCGTCTGTTCGGGCGTGCGGCCGGGGCACACCACCCACTGGCTGTGGGTGCGGGGGCTGCGGGCATGGGGACCCGTCACCAACCCCACAGCGCGCGCTCTTGCGAGCTGGCTTTCCCCGCTGTGGGGGCGGCATGAGGGTGCCCGGGGCGGGCGCCTTCTGCCTGGGTGTGGGGCGTCCGGGGTCGGGCGCTCTCGCACCCCCGACCACTCGTCCGTTAGGGCGTGCGGCCAGGGCCCACTACCCACTGGCTGTGGGTGCGGGGGGTGTGGGCGTGGGGACCCGTCACCGAACCCACAGCGTGCGCTTTTGGGAGCTGGCTTTGCGCACTGTGGGGGCGGCATGAGGGTGCCCGGGGGGGGCGCCCCTTGCCTGGGTGTGGGGCGTCCGGGGACGGGCGCTCTCCCACCCCCGACCTCTCGTCTGTTCGGGCGTGCGGCGGGGCCCACTACCCGGGGGTTGTGAATGCGGGGAGTGTGGGCGTGTGGACCCGTCATCAACCCGACAGCGCGCGCTCCTGCGTGCTGTGGGGGCGGCTTGAGGGTGCCCGGGGGTGGCGCCTCTTCCCTGGGTGTGGGGCATCCGGTGTCGGGAGCTCTCCCAACCCCGACCACCCGTCTTTTCGGGCGTGCGGCCGGGGCCCACTGCCCAATGGCTGTGGGTGCGGGGGGTTGGGGCGTGGGGAACCGTCACCAAACCCACAGCGCGCGCTCATGCGAGCTGGCTTTGCCCACTGTGGGGGCGGCACGAGGGCGCCCGGGGGGGGCGCCTCTTGCCTGGGTGTGGGGCGTCTGGGGACAGGCGCTCTCCCACCCCCGACCACCCGTCCGTTCGGGCGTGCAGCCACGGCCCGCTTCCCACTGGCCGTGGGTGCGGTGTGCGGGCGTGGGGGCCCGGCTCTCCTTGGCACCTTGTCCCGTGCCGCGGTTCCTCGTCTGTTTAGCCCGCTTCCCGGGTTCGCGGCACCCGGTGGCCGCTGTGGCTTGGCACCTGTCTTCGTGCCGTGGTTGTGGCCGGCAGCGTGCCTCTCTGGCGTGCCTCGTGGCCCCGCGTTGGTGCGCCGCTCCTCGTCCGGTCCGGTCGCTCCTGGTGCTCTGGTTGGCTTTCCCGTCGCCGTGGTGCCTTCCCCAACCCCGGGGGCCGTCGCCCCCGGCCTTACTGGGTGACTGCGCGGGGCACGTGGAGGCCGGCCGAGAACCGGGCTCATTGTGCCTGCCGCTGGCCACTGCCGAGGCAAGGGCGCTGGGCGCGCTCCGCGTTGTACCCATTCGGGGCCCCGCGATGGGGTTGTCCCTGGCGGGTCCCTCCGGCTTCGGTCTTGGGCTGCGTGCGCTGCGGTGGTTTGGCGTGTGTGGACCCGGTCACTGACGCGTCCGGTTTCATGTACCGTCCGTCTTGCGACGGGGGACTCGGCCGGTGCACCGGGGTTGTTTCGTGCGGACGCCAACACCGCTCTTTTCGCGTCGGGGGACGCCACTCCCGGGTCCCGCGCGTGTGTGCGTGTGCGTGCCCTGCTTGGCGGGGTCGGGCGGGCCACCCTCCAGGGCGCGTTCTGGTGCGCCTCACATTTCCTTTGGCCGTTCTTGGTGCGCTCTTTGTCTGTTCGGCCCCCTCCTGGCTGGGGTTGCCCCGTTTGTCGTTGTTGTTGGGTTTTCTTTTTTCTTTTTTTTCCTTCTTCCCCCCCCTTGTTGCGCCCCCGTTGTGTCCTGCTTTGTGTGTTTTCCGGCCCCAGGTGCCTTGGGCTTTGGCGTCTTGTTGCCCCCCCCCCCCTTTCATTTTGCCCCCCCCCCCTGTTTTCTCCGGCGTTTCCTGCTTTCCGGTTGCCTTGGGCCTCTGCGCCCCCCCCCCTTTTTTTTCCCCTTTTTTTCCTTTTTTCTTCTTTTTCCCTTTTTTTTGTCTTCTTTTTTTGCCGGGTGTGCGCTGCGGGGCGGGTTTGTTCGTCTTGGGCCGTCCGGTGTGCCCGCGTATGCCTCGGTGGTGCTGTCCCTGTCGTTGCTCTGTGTGCGCTGGCTGGTGTTGTGTGCTGTTGGCTGTTGGGCCTGGCTGTCCTCTGCTGTCTCCTGGTGGGTCTTGGTGTCGTGCTTCGCTGGTGCTGTCCTTGTCTGGCCGCGTGGCTCACCGCCCTGTGGTTCGGCGTGGTGTGTCTTTGTGTTCCGCTGCCCTGTGTTGTGTTCTGTTGCGCTGTGCTGTGGTGTGGTGGTGTGCTGTCGTGCTCTGCTGTTTGTTTGCGTCGTTGCCCGTGCCTGTTGTTTGTTTCTTGCTGCTGCGCGTCTGCTGTGTGCCTTCTGGGGTGTCGTGCTGTGTGTTCCCTGCCCTCTCCGCCCTGTGCGGTGCTGTGCTGCGCCGTGCTGGTGCCCTTTCGTTGTGCTGTGCGTGTCGTCTGTGCTGTTTCTGGTGGCTGGTGTTGTTGGTTCATGGTGTCGCTGCCTTTTGTTTGGGGGTCTGCTGGTGGCTCTGGTTGCCCGGCGTTGTCGTTTGGTGGTGTGTGTCGGCTTTGGTGCCCGTCTCTGGTCTAGCCGTCGCTCGGCGTCTTCCCTGTGGTGTCCTGCTCCCCTGTGTTGTGTCCTGTGGCGCTGTGCTGCCGTGTGGTGCTGTGCTGTGGTGCCCTGTCTTCTTCTTTTGTTTTCCTCCTTGCTGTTGGCGCTGGTTTCCTGTTGTTCCCAGTTGGTTCTGGGCTCCGGGCTGGTTCCGGGTCGTTTCTGTTTCTGTGCTCTGCGTGTGCGGTGCTGTGCTGGTGTCCCTGCGTCGTTGCTCTCTGTTCAGTGCTCTCTTGCCCTCGCGGGGCTGGCTGGTGTTTTGTGTTGTTGCCTGTTGTGTTTGTGTGTTTGCTGTTGGGCCTGGCTGTCCTCTGTTGTCTCCTGGTGGGTCCTGGTGGCTCCTGGTGTCGTGTCTCGGTGGCGTGCTGTGGTGTGTCCCTGGGTGCTGTGCTGCGCCGTGTTGCTGCGCGTTGTGCCGCCTGACGTTGCGTTGTTGTGCGCTGTGTTGTATTGTTTTGCTACGTTTGGTGCTGCCGCGTGCTGTGTTGTGTCATGGGGCGCTGTCTGTCGTCTTGGGGTCCTGTGCCTTCTGGCGCCGTGTTGTTTCTTGTCTTCCCGCGCTGTGTGTGTTTTGCTGTGGTGTGTCGCTGCGTGGTGTTGTTCGCCGTTGTGCTTTGTGCCCTGTGCGCCCTCAGGTGTCGTGTTGTGCGTTTCCTGTCGTCTCCGCCCTGTGTGGTGTTGCTGTCTGGCCTGCTCTCCCTCGGTGCCCTGCTCCCCTGTGCTGTGCCTCGTGGTGCTGTGCTGCCGCGTGGTGCCGTGGTGTCCTGTCCTGCCGCCTTGTTGGGTTTGTTTGTTGCGTGGGTGTGGTTGTACCTACTTGAAAAACCGCTGCCAAGCCATGGTAGTGTTTTTCCGACTGTTTGGGGCTCACCAAGCCGATGTAAGTGCGGCTAACCCCCATCTGCTCAGATTCTCACTGATCTAACCCAGATTGACTACATTTTGGTCATTTTCTTTGCTTCGGCGGAAACGCCGCCTCGCAGCTCAGTCTCAGGATCAGACCTATATATTTTCGATATGCCAGATCTGATTCCGCGGTCCATTCTCCGTAAATCCGCCGCGTTCCGATCATTTGCCTGGAATCACCATTTGCCGCTGACGCGCGCTCGCGGGCCAGATCGGCCAAATATTTTTCACAATCGGATTTATTTAAATCTTTTCAGACAGATATGGACACTCAGATGTGCATAGTAAAATCCGCATCAATTTTCTTCATAGACTGGGATTTTCTGCCGGATAACACTCAGCATGGATCTTGCTTCAGTTGTTGCTGCTCTCGCCTCCGTTGGTGTTCGAGTCTCCGGTTCTACCCCCAATAGCAGCGTTCAGGTCGACTCCTCGCGTGCCTGCCCCACTGGTCTTGCCGTCCCCGAGCCCTCCGGCACCATCAACGACCCAGGGCAGCACTTTCATGGTAGCAGAGGCTACCTGAATGTTGTTCCTTTGGTGTCCCAACCACAGCCCACTCCCCAGTACGGCCCCGTAGACCCCGCCGCCTCCGGAGAAGTAACGATTACGTTGCCCTGGTGCTGTGCGAACGAGGCCTTCAGATGAATGCCTTGCGCAAGCCCAAGCTGCCCAAGAGGGGCACAAATCAGCAGCTGTGGAGGCCCAGATTACCATCAAGATCCCAGTCGAAATTGGCCATCAAGCAGCTGGAATCTCCCAGCCTACGCCGAAGGCAACGCTCCGGTGGAGCTACCGGACCTGGCAGGTACCAATACTCCTTACCAATGTCCACATTTTGAGACCATCAACGCCGACATTGACGACATTGAGATGGGTGGTCCAGGTGAGGTACCTACCTATAATCGACCAGCCTCTTGGGCACAATGGGACAACCATTTGTCTTCAGAAGTGACCCGTAACCTTGAGGCGCTTGAGGCCCTTTGTCTATTAGCCACGTCTAAGCTGATAGGACAAGAATGAATCGCCTCTGATTTTTTAATGGAATATTTTTTCCTTCTTCAAGAAGAAATTAATACCAGGATGTGGTGGCGTTCTCAAGAAGATGACTCTTTTGCCATTTTTTTGCAGATCTGGGAGGCAAGCCCCTTCCCGAAGGAGAAGACCAAGGCACCTGTTGCCGGGCCCCCCGCCCCTCATCCCCCTGTTTCCATCCGCGACGATCTAGCCGCCGCGGTTGAGGAAGGAATTTTAGAGGCAGCCAGGCAGGCAAGTCTGGAAATCAGGGCTGAAGGAGCTCCCCAAGTGGACTCTTGGCTGAGGACCACTGAGATTACCGGTCCGACAGCCTGCTCAGGCCCTTCAGGACACGGTATGTACTGTCCTGCCGACTGCTCCTGCAGATCCCAGCGAGATACTGAGCTCCAATTGCTCAAAGATCAAATGCAACTCATCATTCAAACGCTGGGAATAAAAGATCTTTTCAAGACGCACATGCGGTCTGAGGGCGCATCATCGGTGGAACAAGCCACAGAGCCGTCAGAGGAGGCGACAGAAATTTTTTCAATTGCTCCTTCGGTGGACTCCAAGACCACCGATGCAAGGATCAGCAGGACCAAGCTAAAGGAAAGGGTTACAATCTCTCAATCTCAGAGTAGGACGGCGAAGGCTAGGACTGAGGCTCAGAATGCCAAGCGAACTGCCTCCCGTACTGCCCCTCCTGCTGCTGATTCCAATGCCTTAGCCCAGCTGTTGCTCGCCCAGACCCTCGCCGGAGCTGGTGTGGCGAATGATGCCGCCAAGGTGTCTGCCATTACGGCCGGTGTTGGGCTGGATTCGCTCCTCAATCCTACTTCATTGCGACTTCGTCAGGTTGCCAAGCAACCGAAGTATAATGGGAACCCCAGACGTTGGCCTCAGTTCCAACGGGAATTTAAACTGTGGGTTAAGACTCAAAAACTCCAAGATGATCAGTTCCTGATGGCCCTCTTGGACTGCCTTGAGGGAGCGCCGGCCAACACTTGGCTCAGGACCTGGAGTGATCGTGAGGATACAAGTTCCCCCCTCACCTTTGATGAGGTGTGGGAACAGTTGGAGGTACGTGGATCCAGGCTGCCAGAGGACCATTACCACCAGATGTTGAAGAATTTTCCTTCATTCTCACGATTAATCTTGCACGAAGTGCAAGACAAAAGACAGCGCTTCTGGAATCTAGTGGAAGAATCTGAACATTCAGGCGAAAAATTTTCTAGTGCCGAGCTGAAAAATCTGATTTTTGACAAGATCCCCTCCGAAACTGCCGCCACCCTTCGGAACAAACAGTCCCGAGAAAAGGTCAAGACCTGGTGGGCGGAGGTCGTAGGCTTTGATGCCTCGGCCAACAGGTTTACGGTCAGGGTGGCACTTCAAAAGTGCTCCCCCACGTCGTTTTCCAAGGTGAAATTCACTGAAAACACGTGGAAAATCAAATTTAATGAACACGAGGATCGGGACTTGTTTGTCCAAGTCCTCAACCGGGGAGTAAGCTACCATGGCCATCGCCTGAAGGCCAAGAACTGGGTGTTTTCGTTCACCCCGAAGGAATTGTGGGAAGAGGTTGAGCGGCTCGCTGACGCCGCCAATCAGAATTTCCATGAGGGTCTTGGGGGAAACAAGAATACCCAGCAAAACACCCAAAATGGGGCCCAAAAGGGCAACAAAAAGGTGAATGACACCCGGAATGTTCAGGATCACTGTAGCATCTGCCTTCTTTTAGGTTCTACGAACCGAGGTAAGACGCATTCTACTGGTAATCACCGATGGTCTTCTTACGATCACAAGATGATTGGTGAAAATATCAGTAATCCGCAGAATTCAGACAGGAATGACAGACAGGTGCATGGTGGAAAGGGGGGAAAAGGGAATTCGACCCCCTCCGGTGGAAACAAAAATACTGGAGGCCCTGGCGGGTCCCAAGGCACAGGAAATCGGACTCCATCCGGCTCCGGTGGGCAGCCGAACGGCCAGAAAAGTCCCAATGGCAACGCCGGAGGCGGAAATCGAAATCCAGGCCAAACCCCTCAATCCGGTACAAACAAGGGAAATGCTCCAGGATCCCAGGGTAAAGGTAAGGGAAATCCTTCTGGGACCCCTTTCTCTGGTAAGGGCAGAGGGCGTGGCGACGGTGGTGGTCCATCATCCGGCGGCCGTGGCCGTGGACGTGGAAAGGGCAACCATCGTGTGGATCAGGTCTCAGGTGCAGATCAGGTGTCCGATGCGGATCGAGATTATGTGGAAAATGCCTTGAATCCAGCAGATGATCCGTTCCAAGATGAGTGGGTCGACGAATCAGGCTGTGTCCACAATGTTAACGCAGCAACTGGAGGTCAGAACACCTAGGGGAGCCACGAAAATCGCCCCTCCCCAGGCGATTTCAGGCATGATCCCCAGATTCCATCTCGACCATTACTTGATGTAGGGTCGCTTGTCTCCTCTCCTCTGGATCCGGCAGCGGATCCTTCTGTTGTAGTGGACGAGGTTGGTGTACAGTCCAAGCACAGGGCCCGTCAGTTTGTCACAAAGCTGTGGGTCTCTGATTGCAAGGGAAATTTCCACCTCGCCACTTGTTTGTGTGACAATGGATCAGAGGTAAATCTCCAATCCAATTCTTTCTTACCCGACGACTGCGTGTTTGAGTCGCCTCATCCTGTTACCCTTGAGGGAGTTTCTGGACATTCTCTCGCAGGTGGGCAACGCGGTTGTTATATATCAACTCATTTGGTCGCTCAAGACCTTTGGGAAGAAGGTAATGTGCAGGAAGTTGTCCTTAAGAAAGACTACTTCTATCGTGCCGACATAAAGTATGACCTTTACTTGGGCCATTCTTTGGCTTAGCCAGAACAGGGTGGCGCCCGTAGGTCATCGGCGTTGTTTTTTGCTGGAGTCAGGTCCCTTGGAGCGTCCTGAATTTCGTTTTTTGCACGCAGGGTTTAAAAGTGCAGAAGAATTTTTGAAGCAAAAGGTTACACCAAAATTTGGCGAAGATGTCCCCATTGCAGAGGTGAATGGGAGTGCCGATTACTCCCGAGAGTTAGAATGTCTTCGTAGGGACTCCCAGCCACGACGCCCTTCGCGCTGGCACTCTTCATCCTACAGAGTTGTCGACAAATGGCGCGATGCAATTTCTGAATATTTTCATGAACACCATTCCTTTTGGCCACAGTATGATGCCTTTGCTAACCGCGAGAACAAGCGCTTTGACAAGCACTTTCGCGACGCTTGGACCCATAAATGGGACAAGAAGTTATTGATTAATCCTCCGTTTCACTTAATCCAGCAGGTCATCCACAAAATCAAGCAAGATAAAACCCAGGCGATTTTAGTTGTGCCCTTGTGGGACGACAAGCCTTGGTTTCAGGAATTACAAGACATTTGTGTAGATTACATCGAACTTC
The DNA here is from genome assembly GCA_964036045.1 of Eutreptiella sp. 'Long Island Sound 2002'. NCBI lineage: Eukaryota > Euglenozoa > Euglenophyceae > Eutreptiales > Eutreptiaceae > Eutreptiella > Eutreptiella sp. 'Long Island Sound 2002'. Next base: position 121,297,319 of record OZ038378.1, on the reverse strand, counting down.
CCAGGAAGATTAAGCTGTATGCCAGGGACGACACAGGTCCCCTGCCACAGCGGTCCTGGAGTTCGCTTGCATTCCTGGTGGATGGAAAGCTTTCTGACTCTAATTCTGCTGATTCTGGTACTGATTCCTGTGTTGGGTCTGAATCTGAGGTTGAGCGTGGTACTGATGATGAATCTATTTTTTCTTATTTTTGTCCGTCAGATACCCAAGGTGATCCAACGTCCAACGGATCCGCCTCGTCTCCCTCTTCCCCAATACGATCGACATCGAAAAGAATCTTCAGTACACGGGCGAAGAAAAATTTTAAATCGCGCCGCAAATTCAGAGTTTTTTATGAAAAACCCCGTGTGGAAGCTTTCATAGATCCTTTCGAGGAGCTGGATCACGAAGATAATCTCTGGAATGTCGACACTCGACCCACCTATCTTCAAGAGGCAGTTGATACGGACCTGTTTAGGGACATCCGTAAGAAGATTCTTCCTGCCAAAGCCGAAGAAGTCGCCAAGGTTTTTTCGACAGTAATTCCTGGCGATCAGGTGGACACTGAATTGTGTTCCAAGGCAAGAGAAGAGATTTTTGAGAAACGGAAGGACACAACCCTTTCAGGGAAGTTGATCAAAGACCCCCCTGTCCGTGGGCAGTTCGGTGAAGCCTTCATCGAGCTTCGTGAAGGTTACAAGGCGAAGAAACAGCGTCCTTATGAGAACCATGGACATAACCATGAGATCCTCAGAAAAATCATCGAGAGAAATCTCAGGGAATTTGGTTGGCTTGAGGGTTGTATGACCAGCGAATGGTGCTGTGCACCCTTCACAGTTCCGAAGCCGCCGCCTGCAGACCAGAACACTATTGATGGTTGGTGAATGGATGTTGATTTTCGCAATCTCAACGCCGAAACCAAGGCGGATTCACACCCCCTGCCCCTCATTGAGGAGGAAATCGCCAAGAGGGCAAGAGGTCGTTTGTTTTCTGTGCTGGATCTCCGTCACGGCTTCCAGCAAATGCCGTTGAGGAAGGACAGCCGACCTCTCACCTGTATGTGCACGCCATGTGGCCCAGTCCAGTGGACGGTCATGCCCATGGGCCTGAAGAACGCCCCTTCGTTCTTTCAAAGAATGATGGAGGATGTGCTTTTTACAGCCCATCCTGAGCTTCGTGCCTTCGTGAGTGTGTACATAGATGACATAATCATCGCAGCGGAGGGGGAGGGACTGACCGAAGCCGAGCTGGTGGCCCTACATGAAAAGCAGCTGAACCAGGTTTTGGACATTCTTGATGCCAATCAGCTGATTTGTGGGCCAAAGAAGGGAAAATTATTTCTAAAATCAGTCGAATTTTGTGGTTCTCTCCTAGAGAATGGCACCCGACGACCAAGTCCAGGGAAGCTCGTCGCTATTCAGAAGTGGAAGCGCCCTGGGACGATCACGGAGTTGAGAGGATTCCTGGGTTGTTGCAATTTTCACCACACTTTTGTGCCGAATTATGCCAAATTTGCTGCCCCCCCCACTGAATTATTGAAGGTAGGGAGAGATGCAGGCAAGGCAGGTTCAGAGGTTCGTGTCAAGTGGACTGACGAGTGCGAGGAGGCCTTCCATCACTTGAAGGCAGCCCTCTGCGAAGTCGCCACGTTGCACGTGCCGCAATTCGACCGACCCTTCTACATAAGAACCGACGCTTCTAGGTACGCGATCGGAGCTGTCCTTGAACAGGTTGATGAAGCCACAGGCGTTCATTACCCTCTTGTGTTTTGGTCTCGGAAGCTAGCCCCACGCCAAATGCAATGGTCGCCGCGTGAGCAAGAAACCTACGCCATAATTTGTGCTTTAAAAAAGTACCAATCGTGGGTTGGCACCAATCGAGTCGAAATCCTGACGGATCATCGATCTCTGGAGTATTGGGCCACTGAACACATTGATACTGTCGCGAGCCCAGCTGGTCGACGGGCCAGATGGCACGAATTTCTCAGTCTGTTTGACCTCCATGTGTCGTATTTGCCTGGAAAACACAACACGGTAGCAGATGCTCTGAGCCGATGGGCTTACCCCGCTTCAGAGGGGCTGCAAAGTACCAACATCCATGGTACGGAGCAGGACCGCCACGTCGTGATCGAGTGGGATCAAGAGGAAAAAAAGCTCCTCAGACGTGAATGCATGCAATGCGCAGTTAAACAGCATGCATTGCCGTGTCACGACATCACGGCCTTCTCAGATCCGGCGCATGCTCATGAGATCTGCACCAAAACACTGAAAGTCGTGGAGAAAGTCACCGATCCCTCCTCAGGGAGTGTGAAACGGTTTGACTATACCCGACGAGTAAGTCGATTTCGGTTGATCCAGGGCATTAAGCGTCGAGATCCGGCCAAAACTCCACCCCTACCAAAAGATTCCCTTATCATCCGTGACTGGACGTCCGATTATCTGCAGGATCCCCTGTTTAAAGAGGTCTTTGGAAATCTCAAATCCAAAGATGCTCACAAGGATGGGATTTTTTCTGAGTATTCGTTGGATGGGGGGAAGCTGTGGATGGAGGGTAAATTGTGCGTACCAGACGCCCTGGCCCCCCGAGTGTTAAACTGGTGGCATAAATGGGAGTCCCCCCACGCACATGGCCGTCGACTGTGGTCGATGATTAAACATAGGTTGTTTGGCTCACGGCTATATACTCATTGCATGAAAGTAGCCGCCGGATGTGCCCAATGTGCTGTCTCGACGCCCCCCAGCGCGAAGAAGCACGGCCATCTGAGGCCTCATCCTATTCCGGAGCGCCTCTTTAACAGAGTCACCAGTGATTTCTTCTATCTCGGTGAACTCGATGACGAAGAGTGCCATTGGACCAATAAAAAGGTCAATGGTGTGCTCCTTATTCAGTGCCATCATTCCGGCTACATTCAAGTGTTGCCTTGCAACATTGAGTCGATGACTGGCAAGGCTGCCGCCAAATGGTGCGCGCAGACCTGGATGGGAGGCTGGGACGTCCCATCCGAGGTGGTGACGGATTCAGGCAGAGAGTACACCTCCGAATGGTGGAAGGAATTATGTGCTCGCCTTGGAATCCACCACCTCCGATGTGAAATCCACTCGCATCGAGCGCTGCCTGGCGAAAGAGCCGGCCGCTCTATAATAAATATGCTTCGTAAGGAGCTCGCGAGTGAAAAGGATTTCCATTGGATGGAAGTTCTCTTCGCATTGCTTCGCCGTTACCACAACACGCCTTTGTATCATGGCCTTTCTCCAAATGAAATTGTCTTTGGACGAAAGAAGTGTTGGTGGAACATGCCGTTGAATAATCCTCGCCCCTGTAAAGATGCTTCGTTGTTTTTGGACGATGTCCAACGAGCAGATAAAACTGTCTCCAAATTAATTCATAGGCATCAAGCTGACTGGCTTTGGGTTCAGAATCAAGGTCGAAAAAACCCCCACAAATTTGAAGTCGATGATCGAGTTTGGCTTCGAAAATCCGAAACCACCCTGGACGGAGATGACAAGCTTCTTCCCTTGTGGGAGGGGCCATTCGCTGTTACAGCGCGTCTAGGTGAGAACAGGTGGAGGATTCGTGTGGATGTCAGCAGGGAAATTGACGTTTCGGGCGATCGCCTCAAGAGAGAGATCCCCTCCCCCAAGGATCGGGTTAAACCCCTTTTTTGGACTTCGAAAATTTTGTCAGATCGGGTCATCGAAGGCGGGAAGTACGAACTCAAGAGGATTGTTGAAGCAAGACGTGACGCCAAGGGCGAATGGGAATTTCTGTGTGAGTGGAGGGGCTTTGATTCCAGTCACAACAACTGGGAACCAGCCCATTCTTTTGTCCATGGATACACCAAGGGGTTCATCGACTTCCTCAAGAAGCACCCCGAAATTGGCGTACTCCTAACAGATTGTCCGTCGAAACCAGACAGACAAGTGGAGAGCGACGGAAAAAGACCTGTGGTGAATCGAGATCCAGCCTTTTATGGCCCTCATTCGTCACATTCCAGGGCTGATCCGTCGATCCCCCCTCCTGCGGTCAGGCCAGCCCAGGAGCCAAATGAAGACCAAGCTTCGAGTTCGGCCGCTGATTTGCAGCGCCCAAGCCGTACGAGGGCCCGACCAGACAGGTTGGTGGTCACATGTATTCGTGCTTGGCCGATTTCAGCCTCGTAAAAAAACCACATTCTGCTCAATCCACTGTTCATTCTTTCTGATTATGTCATGATGTGGAGAACTGCGAATGTTTGATAATTTGACGTCAATCAACTTTTCTTTGGTCTCCGTTCGGTAACGTATCGAAAGCCGAAAGCCACGGAGTGTGCTGCCGTGTTCAGAGAAAACCAAACTCAGGCTTAATTCAGGCAGATTCGGGGTAATCTTGTCTCTGTTGGTCTGTGCTTCTTTGGAATTTGGCTACTCGTGCAGATGGAAGCAAATGTACATAACAAAAACGCTGGCCAGCGACATTCACCCCTACAGGCACCCCCTGTAGTACTGGCTGCACCAGATGCGACGCCAGGAACTCAGATCTTACCTTCATTTGCCGTGATGCGGAAGCCAAAGTCCAGATTCAGATCCAGGATCCTCAAATTTGCCTTGAATTTCTCAGGTTTGTCCATCATTCTGCCACTGTTGCACGAAACCCAGACGTCAATTGTTCAGACAACCTTCACATAGGAGCTCTAGGGACTTCTAACAGCAACCTCTGAAGTCCGTAAGCTTCGTTGTATTTTTGGCACACGCCAATGTCAGCTCAATCCGACCTGAAACTGTCGAAAATGGTGAATCCAAGTGTCTTGTGGGACTCCATCGAAAGATTGGCCTTGTCCAAGTCGATTGACACCACCGCCACTGTAAATTTGGTGTCTCTCAGTTATATACTGTCAGTAAAGCGCCTTCAGCGAACCTTCGGCGCGTTACATGCCAAGGATCCAGGGCTATCATGTCCCATCATGATGCATCATCACATGATCCACATTTTGATGGAATCTGTTGGATGCTCGCGAACCAACGTGCCGGAAAGCACAATTGGGCTGAATAAACGACAATATATATTAACTTTAGTCTAAACGAAGGTATTAGTAGTTTCAGTTCTAGACATTCCGCTTCATTTCACCTTCATCTTAGGGAATTTGCTGATTTTAGGACAATTTAGGTTGATTTCCTTGTCATCTCCCCTCATTCCTCGAAGATCTGTTTAGACCTAAGTGCACAGAAAAACAGCTCTACCTTCAATGGTTCACTTAGGGTCTGTAGACTACATCTGTATTTGTTTTCCCTCTCTGTGATTGTTTAATCTCCTTCATCTCTGCTCCAAATGATTCTCAATCTTGCTGAATCTTGTGATCATCCACCAGATGCGCCAAATCTGAAGCACATGCTGCACTTTTCAGAACGAGAAAAGCGGGAATAACACGATGTAGAGTTCGGCGAGGACACCGTAGCGTGCCCGCGACAGCGAAACTGTGCCAGAGCGCTGAGATGTCACTCCATTTCCTGATTCCCCCACTCAATCCACCAATCATCTACCTCATTCTCAACCAAAGTATGGTTTGGTATCGATTCTCGATACGTTTACATGCTTTTTAGCCCTTAACCTAATGTTTTACTGCACGGAGGACTGTTCGTCACTCCTCATTCTGTCTCATTTCAGGTTCATCCATCCTGATTCAGTGCCAATTCAGCCCAAATCAGGTCATATCAAGCAGATTTCGCCCCATCGAGGCTACATTTCTATCTTTTCTGGGACTTACCCGCACTACGTTCTTCGTTGACGTAGCGACACACCCCAGTGTGTTTTTGGAGGGGGAGTGTAAGTGCGGCTAACCCACATCTGCTCAGATTCTCACTGATCTAACCCAGATTGACTACATTTTGGTCATTTTCTTTGCTTCGGCGGAATCGCCGCCTCGCAGCTCAGTCTCAGGATCAGACCTATATATTTCCGATATGCCGGATCTGATTCCGCGGTCCATTCTCCGTAAGTCCGCCGCGTTCTGATCATTTGCCTGGAATCGCCATTTGCCGCTGACGCGCGCTCGCGGGCCAGATCGGCCAAATATTTTTCACAATCGGATTTATTTAAATCTTTTCAGACAGATATGGACACTCAGATGTGCATAGTACAATCCGCATCAATTTTCTTCATAGACTGGGATTTTCTGCCGGATAACACTCAGCATGGATCTTGCTTCAGTTGTTGCTGCTCCCGCCTCTGTTGGTGTTCGAGTCTCCGGTTCTACCCCCAATAGCAGCGTTCAGGTCGACTCCACGCGTGCCTGCCCCACTGGTCTTGCCGGCCCCGAGCCCTCCGGCACCATCAACGACCCAGGGCAGCACTTTCAGCCGAGTGTACACCATCTGTCCATAATCATTACAGCACAACAAACCGTGCCAAGCACGGCGAATGTGTGTGGACTGGGTCACGGTAGTGTATTCTGGAGGGTGTGGGGCTCACTAGGGCGACTGTAGACTATCTGTCAATAATGAGTTGATCACAAACAACCATGCCAAGCATTGTGAACATGTGTGGACCGGGCCATGTTATTTTTTTTTGGAAGGTGTGGAGCTCACAAAGGCGAATGTAGACCATCCGTCAATAAAAATTCGAGCTCAACGAACAGTGCCAAGCACTGTAGACATGTGTGGGTGAAGAATCCGCAACGAAAGTGTTTTATGGAGGGTTAGGGGGCTCACCAAGGCAAGTGAAGACAATCCAACAATACTGATCCGACATCAAAAAATTATGCTGATGGATGTGTCGTGCTTTGGTCTAGTGGTCTGCTACATCTTCTTGTGTGCGGTGATCGTAGGTTCAAATCCTGGGTCACCAAGGATGCGCACGACGGAGTACTCCAACTAATCTGCTATTGGGCGAGGCAACAAATAGGATGACATTGCACAATACGAAGAGGCGCTGACAGCAGGTCTTTCATGCACAAGATTCAGAGCAGCGGCAACTAGAGGACTTACAAAGAATCAGAGGAATGAGAGGACCCACCAAAGCGAGTGTACACCATCTGTCAGTAATGATTTGATGGTAAAGAGAGAGGCCAAGCAGTGCACACATGTGTGGACCAGGCAATGACAGTGTTTGTTGGAGGCTGTGGGGCTCACGTGACCGAGTGTAGACCATCCGTCAACCATGATTTGAGGACAAAAAACCATGCCAACCAGTGCGTGTTGACTGGGCCATGGTAGTATTTTTTGGAGGGTGTGGGGATGGTGGCACACATAAACTGATAGGAAAAAGGCCCACTGCGGATGGTGGTACACATGAATACCCAGGGAAAAGGCCTAGTGCAGATGCCGGCACTCTCTCTTTGTGTCGAATCAGATTGCGATCAAAATGCCAGCAAAGATTACACTGTGGGAGGAGATGAAAGAGAAGTAAAAGAAGGAGGGCAAAGAGAAGGAGAAGGTGCACAACGAAAAGAAGGAGAGACAAGAAAAGGAAAGCAAGGAGAAGGAAGAGGAGAAGGAAGTCGTGAAGGAAGATGAGAAGGAAGAGGAGAAGGAAAAGAAGGAGACCCTTGCCACTGTGCTCGGCGTTCTGATGTTGGGCAGCATGCCAAGCGACGAGATTGAGGTCTCCCGGGCAGCCGCAGCGGCGCCCCGCCCATCAGCCCACCGACGGGCGGACGGTGGGATCATTCGCCTCTTCCTCGGTTGAGAGAGCCCCAAGGCACCACGGTGCCACAAGGTTGTTTCAAAACACCACCATTTCTCCCACCATGACATGAAAAAGCATTACTACCGACAGTTGCACATATGAACAGATTTGGGATAAAAAAACCATGCGGATGGATGTGTCCCGGTTTGGTCTAGTGGTCTGCTACATCTGCTTGTGTTTCGTTATTGTAGGTTAGAATCCCCGTTCTCCAAGGATGTGCGACGGTGTGCTGAAGCTGATCTGCTTGGACGTCGCAACAAAGAGCATAACATTTTACAATATGAAAAGGCGCGCCAGACAGGTTTTTCATGCAGAACAGTTAAAATTGTGGCCATCGAAGGACCTACCAAGAGGTACAGGAATTAGAGGACCCACCAAGACGAGTGTACACCATCAGTCGATCCTGATCTGAGGAGGAAAAGGAAGGCCAAGCAGTGCAGACATGTGCGGGCTCGGCCATGGTAGTGTTTTTTGGAGAGTGTGGGGCTCAACAATGCGAGTGTAGACCATCCGTCAATAACTATTTGACGACAAGAAACCGTGCCAAGCACTGCGAACATATGTGGACTGGGCTATCCCCTGGTACACGCTACCAGACCCAAACTCGTTCTACCCCAGAACCAGCTAGAGTGGCTAGAATGAAAAAGAGAGGGGGATACCCCCCCACAAGGGGGGGGAATGAGGTGTCTAACTTAGACTCTGTATCCGTACTCGGGGGCCAATACTTGTTTTCACAATTTCACTGTTTTCACCTGATTTTGGTGTCGAAAAAGGTGTTGTTCTGGTGGCGTTCTAAGGACTTTCTAGCGAGCGCCGCTAGACCGCCGCTAGAACGTTTCGCTAGAACGACGCTACAACAATGTATATGAATGCTGCGCCACTCCACAAAGAGAAGTTGCCCCGGCGACCATCGCCAGCCGTGGCCAATCACAGGGTCCCGATGCTGGACTCGCCTCACGGAGCACCAGGTTCCCCACCCGCCGCCAACCGTTTAGCCGGGTTAGCCCCGCACCGCACCCCAAAGTCCACTGGGAAGGTCACTTGGCGGGCGGGCGGCGGGTTAACTGGTGGTGCGTTAGACCGATTGGCCCGGTTGACCCGATTAGCCCACCTGCCCCCTTCAGGCCCGCATTTGCGAGTCGCGCCACGCAGGTTGGCCAACCTACGTGTTGGGAGGTTGCCGGGGCTCATCATTGCGTCCGGCACCCCCCTTGCACCCCCCGTATCCCCTTCCTTCTCACGCCCCTTGTCAACCCCCACCTCACCACCCTTGTCTCCACCCTCTTCCCCCTGTCATCCCTGTCATCCCTCTGCACCCCGTCGTCCCCCGCCCCCAAGGCCTCCCAGAGGTGGGCCTCCGCTTCCTACCGGCACCAAGAAGGTCCCCCCTTCTTTCACCCTCTTCCTCTTCTTCCCCTTCTTCCCCTTCTTCCACGCCGTCCCCATCGGACCCCTGCGACACCACTCACTACCCCTCCGGGTGCGACTCCTCATCTGAATCCCCCAACACCGTCACTTGACTGACGGTCCCCCCATTGCCCCCCTCCGCCCAAAGGACATGCCGGATGTCCGGGTGTCCCCCACACCCGGCAAATTCCCATAGGGGTCAGGGCCCCTATCTTGCATGGGGGGGGGCTTGGCGCTCGGGGGGGGGGGGGGTAGCTTTGCCCTCGCCCTTGCCCTGGGGCTTGGCCTTGCCCTCGGGCTTGCTCTGGTGGCCTTTGGGGGGGGGGAGACTCTTCCTCTCTACTCTCGAATAGCGAGGCTTTTTTGGGGGGCCTTGCGGGGGGGTTTGGGGGCCTTCCCTTGGTACATGGTTGAAGACCCAATCTTGTTGTACCCTAGAACTCTCTAGCCTGGATGTTCTAGCCTAGACTAGATCAATACTAGAACGATATACTGTCTTCCCAGATGTCCGAATTTCTTCATTGTTCGGCCGTGCATGCTTGCTATTGTCCCTACTTCATTGTTCCATGCTTTCTTTCCTTGCGCTTGGATATTGCAGATTTCTTTGCAATGAACCGCCCCGCCACTTTCCCCCCTGCTCCCTCCTCAACCAGAAAGGATACTTTCCTCTTGTCTAAGGCACTATGGGAGTTGAGTGGGGCTTCCAACCCCGGGAAAGAGCAGGTGGGCCATTACTTGGCCACGTGGGCGCTATCATGCCCCCTTGCACGGCGGCAATTCAACAACGCCGTCCAATATGTGAACTCTGCCACTTCTACCCATACCACGGGTGATGCATGCAAGGGCGCCGTTGAAGCATACACCGCCTCCCTTCTCCCCCCCACAGCCATGTGTGGACTGGAGCTCAGCACGTGGGCCCTCAAGTCCTCGTGGAGGACTCTCTCAGAGCTCCACACCCTCCGTAAATTGGATTATCACCGCGCGGTGCTCGGTGGCCCCTACTCCGATCCATTTTGTACCGAGCGGGCTTTCCAAGCCCGTTTGAAGGGGTTGGTTGCCAAGGTCCAATTGGATGAGCCTGTTGCCACAGTGTTGCCGAAGGCGACCGGGTTCTCAAGGCTGTTTGCCTCATGGGTCACATACATTCTCTCCCGACCAAGCTTGGTGCGTCAATCAACCGCAACTTCCCCTTGACGTCCCGTTCATCGTCCGGGGAGATGCCTACCCGTGGCCGCGGGCAATTGGACTCAACTCACCATCTCCTTGGCCACCCTTCGACCGCTTGGCCCGCTCCCCCGCGGGCCTTTGGGTGTATCGCATGTCCAATTGCTATGACAAGGTCATGAACACCCTTTGGACATTGCGGAAGAGCAATTGGGAGGTAGGCCTCTCACCTGGTGCCTTTCGCTCCTTCTAGTTTTGATCTAGTTAGCCTGGAACACCGCTCGCTAGAAGCTAGATTGGACTAGACTAGAACGAAATTAACAACCCTCAATGTCTCGAGTGTAGGTGATTCAAGATATCATCGACACGGGGCTGCCCCAATGGGGGGCCTCGAAGGAGGAGGCAAAGGTGATCCTCGGGGGGGGATCAACAATGGACACGAAGGTTGATTGGGGTGTCCACTTGCCCCCAAAGTGGGCTTCATCCTCAACGAGGCAATATATGCAACGCCCAAACGAAGTCTTGGGAGCGTAGTGCTATCCGGACCATGGAGGGTGATTAGGCCCGCTACACGGCCTTCCTCCTTTGGACGCCTTCCTTGGAAGCCGGCGCTGCAGTACGCAGCTGACTTTGAAATTGCCTCGTGCCTGTGTCGTTTTGGGCATTTTGAACTTGATAATGGCCATGGGCCGCTTGTCGGGGGAGTTTTTCGACCATGAGGATAGGTTGGTCACCCCTGAGGTCCCTCAAGATCCACAGGTCCTTGTCACGACCTGCAAGTTCCCCTGTCTGAGAGGCATGCAGGTCAGCTTCCCCGGACGGGGAAGAGACAGCCAATTTTTTTGACGCACGGCTGGATAATGCTAGGTGCCCCGGCATTGGGCTGAACACAGCCAAGTACAAGGCCATCGCGAACCTGTGAAACCTGCTGCAGGCCCTCTTTTGTACATATCAGGGCCCTAACCCACTGAACTGTACTGCTGTGGCCCGCAATTTCCGGTGCCACTGTACTGTCGGAACCGCATTATGGTATATATTGAGCCTGGAGCATGATGTAGATACCATGTTGCAGAACATTAAGCCGTTTGGGCTGGCCATGTACTCGAGTGACATTTCGGAAAGCATCAACCGCTTTCTGAAACATGGTCACAACGAGGACAGCGGGAGGGGCAATGTGGGCTGGAGGGTTCGGACGAGGTGTCGAGTTGTCAGTGGTCGTGGCCATCCACAAGGAGGCCAATGTGGAAGCACAGCACAGTGTATTACGTGGCTGTTTTGCATACTTTGACAAGTCGTGGGTTGTGCATGGGGGGCCGCGGTTGCAAGTGCCATGCTCGGGCAGGATGCCATGGAAGTAAGGAGGGGCCAGGGCCACATGCAGGCTTCCCTGAACCAGAATATTGAGCAGCAAGATGCTGGCCGCGCAGAAGCGGGCACAGCAACGGGCCAAGGAGGCCGGGCGGAAGGCCGTGCAGGTCTTGAAGGGCAAGCCACCCCCCTTGCCAAGCCCAATGCCAAGCCCCAGCCCGAACCCCAAGCCCCACCTCCAGCGTCAGCGCCCCCTCCACCGTTGGTGGCTAAAAAGTCGGCGGCGGCGGTCCCGGCGGAGCACGCGGAGTTGGAGGAAGTGCGGGGGGAGCTCAAATACCTTCCCTCGCAGCCTCCAAGGGGTCCAATCCCGGGGCTGAGGCCAAGGTGGGGGGGGGATGCGGAGAGGGTCCACATGGCGGAGTACACTGTCCGCAGGACGAAGGCCAAGGTGAGGCGATCGAGCCGCTCGGCTGCAGCATGCGGTGGATGGCGGGAGAGTTGGCCAGGATGGTGGAGAAGGTGAGTGAGGAGGAGCTAGATGAGGTGGTGGAGGTGGTAGTGGAGGCAGAGGAGACAGAGTAGGGGATGTTGAAGGAGGAGGTGATGATGCGGTCGAGGGATGTGGCGGCCATTCAGGGCCTGCAATGGGATCAGGCTATTCTGGCCAGCCCCCACCCCCGAAACCTGGACACCTACCTCCTCGTTACCCTGGAGAAACCGGTTTGGACTCTCCGGTTTTTGTTGGTGCGGGTGCACCATCGGCTGTTGGGCGCGGGGCGTAGGGTATGGATGGACGAGGGGGGGGTTGTCCAGCTGGACAGGCCCCTGCGCCTGAGGGTGGTCAGCGGCTGGTGGGGGTGGCAACCTGAGTTGCCGGGGCTGTGAAGGGATGCGGGGAGGTGTGCGCCCCCCCGGAAAGGGGGGTGAGGATGTTGGAGCAAACCAACATCTTCACCCCCAAGAGGGAAAAGGGGGGGGGCACCCACTGGTGATTTGTCGCCCACTACTAGCAGGGTATGGGCTTGGGGGTTGGTTGAGTGGGCGGGTAAGGCGTGGACCTGGAGGTCCACCTGGTCGGCGCTGGTGGACCTCGGGGCCTTCAACCCAGAGGCGGCAAAACAGGGGCCCAAGTCTAACCTTAAGCCCACCACAACCTCCGCTGGGCGCTGCCCGTAGCCTCACCCCCCCCAACCCCCGGGACTCCTTCTCGAAGGCCCTGGCGGCCATGTCCCCCGCTCGGGCCCCCCAAGGCACGGTATGTTGATTGCGTTCTAGCGTTGATCTAGCAAACAGTGTGCCGCCCTCGCTTGAACGTTGCTAGAACGCTGCTAGAACAGTTGCCTAGAAGGTCGCTAGGACGCACCTGCTTTTTGTTTCTGTCGTCAGGCTGTCAGTGTGCAGACGTGTCACATAGGATTTTATGACGTCCAAAAATCCGGAAACCTGCAACATAAAAAAGAACACCCATTCAAGTAGTTAGCATGCTGTAAATTGTGTTTGGGCGATCTGTGTCCCCATACAACATGCTTCTTTGCATCCAGCATCCTCAAGATAGGGGTGGAGAGGTCTTCAACTGATTGGCTGAGGCCAAAAAACAAAATTTTTCACCAAAAAGCGGCCATTTTTTGCCGTTTTTTTCCATGAAAAATGGCAAAATGTGGTGCATACGCATGCTGTAAATTGCGTTTTTGTGATCTGTGTGCCCCTACAACCTGCTTCTTCGCATCCAGCACCCTCAAAATAGGGGGAAGGGTTCTTCAACTGCTTATCTGAAGCTAAAAAAAATCAATTTTTGGCCAAAAAACAACCATTTTTGGCCGTTTTTTTCATGAAAAATGGCAAATTTTGGTGCATACGCATGCTGTAAATTGTGTTTTCCTGATATATATGCCTCCACAACCTGCTTTCTCGTATCCACCGGCCTCCAATTGGAGAGGGGGGTCTTCAACTGCTTGTCTGAGGCCAAAAGAACTCAATTTCTGACCGGAAAACGGTCATTTTTTTGGGATTTTTCATTAAAACGGCAAATTTGGTACATACGGATGCTGTAAATTGTGTTTTCCTGCTCGGTGTCTGTCTACGTCCTGCTTCTTCGCATCCGACACCCTCAGAATTGGGGGGGGGTCTTCAACCGCTTGTCTGCGGCCAAAAACCTTCAATTTGTGACCAGAAAACGGCCATTTTTGGCCGATTTTTCATGAAAAATGGGAAGTTTTGGTACATACAGATGCTGCAAATTGTGTTTTTGTCGTCAGTGTGCCCTTACAACCTGCTTCTTCGCATCCAGCACCCTCAAAATGGGGGGGGGGGTCTTCGAATGCTTGTCTGGCGCCAAAAAACTCAATCTTTGACCAAAAAACGGCCATTCTGGGCCGTTTTTTTTCATGAAAAATAACAAATGTTGGTGCATACGCATGCTGTAAATTGTTTTTTTGTGATCTGTGTCTGCCTGAACCTGCTTTTTCGCATCCAGCACCGTCGAAATAGGGGGGGGGGTCTTCAAATGCTTGTCTGAGGCCGAAAAACTCAATTTTTGACCAAAAACGGCCATTCTTGGCCGTTTTTTCATGAAAAATGTATCCTATAAATTGTGTTTTCGCGATCTGTCTCTCTCTAGAACCTGCTTTTCTGCATCCAGCACCCTCAAAATAGGGCGGGGGGTTTTCATGTTGCCTGTCTGAAGCCGAAAAACTCAATTTTAGACCAAAAAGCGGGGGAGGAAGGCCGCCAAGGCCTCTTGCACACGGTGCATACCATCAAGAGCCGAGGCGTGATACGTTGCTACTTCTTGTTTCCTCTTGATGCGTTGCTCGCAAGCTCCAACATCTCATTGCTCAGGAACTCCAACACAGCAGCCACATGCACAAGTGCTCCCTTGCCAACACTGGAAGAGTACCGCCAATTTGCGGGATAGACGACATTGCTTTGAGAAGAGAAGTGGAGCATCATGCATCATGCATCATGGATTGCAACCGCAGCAGAATCATCAACCACCACAACGGCAAGCCAAACCACCACTTGAATGGAGAGATGGGACAGGCGGGCAAAAAATGACCGACACAACTGTGATATTTCCTCTGTGATATTTCAACTATGTGCATGGTGTGTACACTTAGCTATTTGGTTGGGGACGTATGAAGACAGCATGTCACGGGAGTTCGGGCTGAAGGTTTAGTTGGAAGTAACAAAGACCATAGCTTGAAGAAAAGGCCGGCGTGGTGTTACAGCTTCCAGCCCGAGGTTCATACGGATAGTTTCAGTAAGTCGGCGCAATACCTGTGCAATACACTCGTTCACGGATGTGTGTTGCAGAAAACTCTGGAGAACCAAGACCAGGAAATTATCCCGATATCTAACAATGGGGGGTAGGGAAGAAGAGTTCAAGTCAATTTTTTTTTTCAGCTACGACCATGGAAGCGTATTGGGCGGAGGTTGACCCACCAATAGCAGTTCCCAGGGCTTGTGCGAAAATTGATGAGCACATCACAAAAGTGTCGTTGAACATGAGATCCCAGAAAACGAAATGCAAGACGTGGTGGAACGAAAATTTGTAGAAGCCAGGACGGGATTGGTCGCTAGCTATACAGTCCAGGCCCTTGACACCACCCTTGTGTACAAAAAACTTTACCCGATCCTCGCGGATACTGTGGGAGTTGTCTTGTTGGGTTCCACAAACCATTCAGGTTGGTAATCACGACGAAATCACAACGAAATCACTCTAATCCACATTTGTGGCTTCAAAAGTGCAAATAGGGCTATTCAGGGGCACTTTTTGCACCCTCGGACGACTATCTTGAGTAAAAGGCATGTAGGGTCACAATTTGTTGCTTGGCAAGCCTAACCGAGATCTAGGGAAAAATTTCATTAACGCCAAATCACACGAAAGCACAACGACATCAATGAAATCAACCATCGCGGGTTCAAAAGTGCAAATACAGCTGTTTGGGAGATTGTTGCCACCAAGTGTTTCTAGCACATTGCCTAATGCGCGCTGCAATGCACAGTTTTTGCTTTGCAAGTTCTGATGTGTGTTGTGTGTTGTGTGTGTGATATTTCATCTGCCCATAACGAGACACATGACGTGGGCACCAATCCAATTCGAAACCGGATGAAAATTTCCGAATACCTCGTTAGGTCACAAACATGATATGAGTGCAATGTGGGCAATGAAGCAATGGCAGCGCAAACACAAAGCCAGGCAATGTTCTCAAACTGCCTCAATTACGTCAATTATTACGGGTTGGAAATGTGGCAGGTTTGAGGGGGCTTTAGCACCCTCCAATCATTTATCTTGACCAAAGAGCATTTTGGGTCATAATTTGTGGTTTACCAGGCCCGAACCAACCTTAGGGACGAGGTTGAACAACTTGAAATCTCATGACATCTCCCCTAAATCTACCAATACTAGAATTACTCCTTAAAAGGGGCAAATATGGCTGTTTGGAGGCAATTTTGGCACCCACCGTTCATCAATCATGAGCCAAGAGCATTTAGGGTCACATATGGTGGTTTGCCAAGGCCGAACTAACCTTAGAAACAAGGTTGAGCAATTTGAAATCTCATGATACCTCCCCTAAAGCTGCTTACACGAGAATTACATGTTAAATAGGGCAAATATGGCTGTTTTGAGGCAATTTTGGCTCCCGCCGTTCATTCATCTTGAGCCAACAGCATTTAGGGTCACAAATGGTGGTTTGCCAAGGCCCAACTAACCTAGGGAACAAGGTTGAGCAATTTCAAATCTCATGGTACTTCCCCTAAATCTACTTATACTAGAATTAGACGTCAAACAGGGCAAATAAGGCCGTTTTGAGGCAATTTCGGCACCCACCGTTGATATATCTTGATGCAAGAGCATGCAGGGTCACATATGGTGTTTTGCCAAGGCCAAGCTAACCTTAGGAACAAGGTGGAGCAATTTGAAATCTCATGATACCTCCCCTAAATCTACTTATACTAGAATTAGACGTCAAACAAGGCAAATATGGCTGTTTTGAGGCAATTTTGGCACCCGCCGTTGATACATCTTGATTCAAGAGCATGTAGGGTCACATATGGTGTTTTGCCAAGGTCAAAGTAACCTTAGCAACAAGGCTGAGCAATTTGAAATCTCATGATACCTCCCCTAAATCTACTTATGCGAGATTTACAAGTTAAAAAGGGCAAATATGACTGTTTTGGGGCAATTTTGGCACCCGCCACTCAATTATCTTGATGTACCACCATTTAGGGTCAAATATTGTGGTTTGCTAAGGCCAAACTAACCTTAGGGAGAACCTTGACCCATTTGAAATCTCATGAGACCTCCCCGAAATCCACTTATGCCACTTTCTTCGTGAAAAGGTGCCAAAAAAGGCCCGAAAAGGCGGTATTTTGGAAATATCTCCCTAAAGGTTGATGGGATGACCGTCATTCGATCACAGGAGCAGGGTATGATTGCGATTGGCAGATTGCGCTTCTTAAATCTGCTTAACTGCGCACAGAATTGGCACAAATCTCGCAAAATGAGCCAAAAATGCTTGCGGCGGCGAGAAGAATCGCGACCGCAGCGGTTTCAGCGGTAGTCCGGCAACTGATTTTTGGAATCTGGCGACATCGTAAAATCATATGTGTGGAGCCGACCCCCGCGGACTGCGCGTGGAGTGGCACGATGGCAGAGGGCGGACGTGCCTCGTGGGGGTCACCAAGTTGAGCCGGATGATGGGGACAGACCCCAATTTGGCCCTGTCGGTGTTGGAGGGCTTGGGTAGGTCAGAATCGGGCAGAAGAGTGGGGGGCATGGACCCGCAGCGGAAGGATTGGGCCAGGTTGCAGGACTGGGCAGAGGAGACCAGCAGCAGCAGCAGCAGCAGCACCAGCACCACCACCACCACCACCAGCGGGCGGAGAACACCCGCCTCCAAGGCCCCCAAACCCCCCCAAGGCCCCCTAGAAAAAACCCCGCCACTTCGAGAATAACGACGAAGAGCCCCCCCCCCCCCAAGCCCAGCGGCCCAGCAAGCCCAACGCCAAGGCCAAGCCCCAGGCCAAGGGCAAAGGGCAAAGTCATCGCCCCCCCCCCCGAACCCCAAGCCCTCCCCTTGCAAGAGAGGGGCCGGGAGCCTTATGGGAAAGTGCCAATAATGGGGTACCCCCGGTATGACCCTTGGGCGGAGGGGGCAATGGAGGGACCGTCAGTCAAGTGACGGTGGTCGGGGATTGGGATCAGGGTTTGCACCCCGGAGAGTGCTGGGTGGTGCTGCAGGGGTCCAATCTGGAGGGGGAGGGGCAGAAGAAGGGGAAGAAGGGGAAGAAGCGGAAGCAGGAGAAAGAGGGGGAGACCTTCCGGGTGCCGGCGAAGCTCCTCTTCTGCACCCGGGAGCAGGCGGAGGCCCACCTCCAAGAGGCCTTGGGGGCGGGGAACGACGGGGACGACGGCGATGACGGGCATGACGAGGGGCACGAGGGTGGTGACAAGGGGGAGAAGGGTGACAGGGGGGGTGAGGTGGGGGATTTGATTTGATTTGATTTGAGGGCTGATCTTGAGGCTCACAGCCCGCCACGGGGGCGCACAATGGCTGTCCTGACGACTCTGCATATCAGGCCGGCCATGGATGCAGTGCCGGGGGGGAGGCAGGCCTGTCGCCGTGCCGCGGGCTGGGTGAGGACAGGGGGGGGGTGGGAGAGACGCGCATCCAGACTTGCAGGGGGTGGGCAGGCAGGGGGGAGGGCGGGGAGGCGGGGGAGGAGGCCTCAATGGGGCACAGGGCAGAGGGCGGGTTCTCAGCCCCTGTGCGCTCGAGGCACAGGGCGGAGGGCACGTTCCCAGTCCGATGCTCTCAAGGCACAGGACAGAGGGCAGGTCCCAGCCCATGTGCGCTCTGGGCACGGGGCGCAGGGTAGGTGACCTTCGCCTCTGCACTCTCGGCACAGGGCAGGGCGCATGCTCCCTTCGCCTTTGCGCTCTGGGCACAGGGTGGTGGGCAGGTTCCCCGTCCGGTGCGCTCTGGGCACAGGGCAGAGGGCAGGTTCACTGCCCCTGTGCCCTCTGGGCACATGGCGGAGGGCAGGTTCCCTTCTCCTGTGCGCTCTGAGCACAAAGCGGAGGGCAGGTTCTCTTCCCCTGTGCGCTCTGGGCTCAGGGCGGAGGGCAGGTTCCCTTCCCCTGTGCCCTCTGGGCTCACGGTGGAGGGCAGGTTCCCCGTCCGGTGCGCTCTGGGCTCAGGGCAGAGGGCAGGTTCCCTGCGCATGTGGGCTCTGGGCACAGGGCGGAGGGCAGGTATCCTTCCCTTCTGCACTCTGGGCACAAGGCAGAGGGCAGGTTTTTCTCCCCTGAGCGCTCTGGATACAGGGCGGAGGGCAGGTTCCCTTCCCCTGTGCGCTCTGAGCACAGGGCGGTGGGTAGTTTCCTTTCCCTTGTGCGCTCTGGGCACAGGGTGGAGGGCAGGTTCCGTTCCCCTGTGTGTTCGGGGCACAGGGCGGACGGCTGGTTCCCTGCCCATGTGCGCTCTGGACAGAGGGCGCAGGGCAGGTACCCCGCCCCTGTGCGCTCTGGGCACAGGGCGAAGGGCAGCGTTTCTTCTCCTCCGCGCCCTGGGCACAAGGTGGAGGGCAGGTTCCCTTCCCCTGTGCGCTCCGGGCTCAGGGCGAGGGGCAGGTTCTCCTCCCCTGTGCGCTCTCGGCACATTGGCGGAGGGCACGTTCCCTTCCGCTGTACGCTCTGCGCTCAGGGCGGAGGGCAGTTTCTCTTCCCCTGTGCGCTCTCGGCTCAGCGCGAAAGGCAGGTTCCCATCCCCTGTGCGCTCGGGGCGCAGGGCGGATCGCAAGTTCCCTTCCCCTGTGCGCTCTTGGCTCGTGGCGGAGGGCAGGCTCCCTTCCCCTGTGAGCTCTGGGCACAAGACGGTGGGCAGGTTCCCTTCTCCTTTGCGCTCAAGCCTTGGCGGAGGGCAAGTTCTTTTTTCCTGTGCGCTCTGGGCTCGGGGTTGAGGGCAGGTTCCCCTCCGCTGTCTGCTTTGGGCACAAGTCGGTGGGCAGGTTCCCTTCCCCTGTGCGCTCTGGGCACAGGCTGGAGAGCAGGTTCCCTTTCCCCTGTGTGCTCTGGGCACAGGGCAGAGGGCAGGTTCCCTTCCCCTGTGCGCTCTGGGCTCAGTGAGGAGGGCATGTTCCCTTCCTCTGTGAGCTCTGGGCTCAGGGCAGAGGGCAGGTTCCCTTCCCCTATTCGCTGTGGGCACAGGGCAGAGGGTAGGTTCCCTTCCCCTGTGCGCTCTGGGCACAGGGCGGTTGGCAGGTTCCCTTCCCTTGTGCGCTCTGGGCACAGGGTGGAGGGCAGGTTCCCTTCCCCTGTGTGCTCGGGACACAGGGCGGAGGGCAGGTTCGCTTCCCCTGTGAGCTTGGGGCACAGGTTGGAGGGCAGGTTGCCTTCCCCTGTGCGCTCTGGGCTCATGGCAGAGGGCAGGTTCCCCTCCCCTGTGCGCTCTGGGCTCAGGGCGGAGGGCAGCTTCCCTTCCCCTGTGCGCTCTCCGCACACGGCGGAGGGTAGGTTCCGAGCCCCTGTGCGCTCTGGGCACAGGGCGGAGGGCCGGTTACCTTCCCCTGTGCGCTCTAGGCTCAGGGCGGAGGGCAGGTTCCCTTTCCCTGTGGGTTCTGGGCACAGGGAGGAGGGCAGGTTCCCTTTCCTTGTCCCCTGTAGGCTCAGGGAAGAGGGCAGATTCCCCTCCCCTGTGCACTCTCGGCACACGGCGAAGGGTAGGTTCCCCAGCCCCTGTGCGCTCTGGGCACAGGGCGGAGAGCAGGTTCTCCTCCTCTGTGCGCTCTCGGCACAGGGCGGAAATTCGGCTCTCTTCCCCTGTGCACTCTAGGCACAGGGCGGAGGGCACCTTAACTTCCCCTGTGTGCCCTGGGCTCAGGGCTGAGGGCTGGTTCCCTTACCCTGTGCGCTCTGGGCTCAGAGCGGAGGGCAGGTTCTATTCCCCTGTGCGCTCTGGGCACAGGGCGGAGGGCAGGTTCCCTTCCCCTGTGCGCTCTGGGCCGAGGGCGGAGGGCAGGTTCCCTTCCCCTGTGCGCTCTGGGCACAGGGCAGAGGGCAGGTTCCCTTCGCCTGTGCACTCTGGGCGCAAGGCAGAGGGCAGGTTACTCTCCCTTGTGCCCTCTGGGCTCAGAGCGGATGGCAGGTTCCCTTCCCCTGTGCGCTCTCGGCACACGGCGAAGGGTAGGTTCCCCAGCCCCTGTGCGCTCTGGGCACAGGGCGGAGGGCAGGTTCTCCTCCTCTGTGCGCTCTCGGCACAGGGCGGAAATGCGGCTCTCTTCCCCTGTGCACTCTAGGCACAGGGCGGAGGGCACGTTAACTTCCCCTGTGCGCCCTGGGCTCAGGGCTGAGGGCTGGTTCCCTTACCCTGTGCGCTCTGGGCTCAGGGCGGAGGGCAGGTTCCCTTCCCCTGTGCGCTCTGGGCACAGGGCGGAGGGCAGGTTCCCCTCCCCCGTTTGCTCTGGGCCGAGGGCGGAGGGCAGGTTCGCTTCACCTGAGCGTTCCGGGCACAGGGCGGAGGGGAGGTTCCCTTCCCCGGTGCGCTCTGGGCACAGGGCAGAGGGCAGGTTCCCTTCGCCTGTGCACTCTGGGCGCAAGGCAGAGGGCAGGTTCCTCTCCCTTGTGCACTCTGGGCTCAGAGCGGATGGCAGGTTCCCTTCCCCTGTGCGCTCTCTGCACAGGGCAGAGGGCAGGTTCCTCTCCACTGTGCGCTCTGGGCTCAGGGCGGAGGGCAGTTTCCCTTCCCCTGTGCCCCTGGGCTCAGGGCGGAGGGCTGGTTTCTTTCCCCTGTGCGCTCTGGGCACCGGGAGGCGGGCACGTTCCCTTCCCCTGTGCGCTCTGGGCACAGAACCCTGTGCAGGTTTCCTTTCCATGTGCGCTCTGGGCACAGGGCAGAGGGCAGGTGCCCTTCCCTTCTGCACTCTGGGCACAAGGCAGAGGGCAGGTTTTTCTCCCCTGTGCGCTCTGGATACAGGGCGGAGGGCAGGTTCCCTTCCCCTGTGCGCTCTGAGCACAGGGCGGTGGGTAGTTTCCTTTCCCTTGTGCGCTCTGGGCACAGGGTGGAGGGCAGGTTCCGTTCCCCTGTGTGTTCGGGGCACAGGGCGGAGGGCTGGTTCCCTGCCCATGTGCGCTCTGGACAGAGGGCGCAGGGCAGGTACCCCGCCCCTGTGCGCTCTGGGCACAGGGCGAAGGGCAGCGTTTCTTCTCCTCCGCGCTCTGGGCACAAGGCGGAGGGCAGGTTCCCTTCCCCTGTGCGCTCCGGGCTCGGGGCGAGGGGCAGGTTCTCCTCCCCTGTGCGCTCTCGGCACATTGGCGGAGGGCACGTTCCCTTCCGCTGTACGCTCTGGACACAGGGCAGAGGGCAGGGTCCCTTTCCCCTGAGCGCTCTGCGCTCAGGGCGGAGGGCGGTTTCTCTTCCCCTGTGCGCTCTCGGCTCAGCAAGAAAGGCAGGTTCCCATCCCCTGTGCGCTCGGGGCGCAGGGCGGATCGCAAGTTCCCTTCCCCTGTGCGCTCTGGGCTCGTGGCGGAGGGCAGGCTCCCTTCCCCTGTGAGCTCTGGGCACAAGACGGTGGGCAGGTTCCCTTCTCCTTTGCGCTCAAGCCTGGGCGGAGGGCAAGTTTTTTTTTCCTGTGCGCTCTGGGCTCGGGGTTGAGGGCAGGTTCCCCTCCGCTGTCTGCTTTGGGCACAAGTCGGTGGGCAGGTTCCCTTCCCCTGTGCGCTCTGGGCACAGGCTCGAGAGCAGATTCCCTTTCCCCTGTGTGCTCTGGGCACAGGGCAGAGGGCAGGTTCCCTTCCCCTGTGCGCTCTGGGCTCAGTGAGGAGGGCATGTTCCCTTCCTCTGTGAGCTCTGGGCTCAGGGCAGAGGGCAGGTTCCCTTCCCCTATGCGCTGTGGGCACAGGGCAGAGGGTAGGTTCCCTTCCCCTGTGCGCTCTGGGCACAGGGCGGTTGGCAGGTTCCCTTCCCTTGTGCGCTCTGGGCACAGGGTGGAGGGCAGGTTCCCTTCCCCTGTGTGCTCGGGACACAGGGCGGAGGGCAGGTTCGCTTCCCCTGTGAGCTTGGGGCACAGGTTGGAGGGCAGGTTGCCTTCCCCTGTGCGCTCTGGGCTCATGGCAGAGGGCAGGTTCCCCTCCCCTGTGCGCTCTGGGCTCAGGGCGGAGGGCAGCTTCCCTTCCCCTGTGCGCTCTCCGCACACGGCGGAGGGTAGGTTCCGAGCCCCTGTGCGCTCTGGGCACAGGGCGGAGGGCCGGTTACCTTCCCCTGTGCGCTCTAGGCTCAGGGCGGAGGGCAGGTTCCCTTTCCCTGTGGGTTCTGGGCACAGGGAGGAGGGCAGGTTCCCTTTCCTTGTCCCCTGTAGGCTCAGGGAAGAGGGCAGATTCCCCTCCCCTGTGCGCTCTCGGCACACGGCGAAGGGTAGGTTCCCCAGCCCCTGTGCGCTCTGGGCACAGGGCGGAGAGCAGGTTCTCCTCCTCTGTGCGCTCTCGGCACAGGGCAGAAATGCGGCTCTCTTCCCCTGTGCACTCTAGGCACAGGGCGGAGGGCACCTTAACTTCCCCTGTGTGCCCTGGGCTCAGGGCTGAGGGCTGGTTCCCTTACCCTGTGCGCTCTGGGCCGAGGGCGGAGGGCAGGTTCCATTCCCCTGTGCGCTCTGGGCACAGGGCGGAGGGGAGGTTCCCTTCCCCGGTGCGCTCTGGGCACAGGGCAGAGGGCAGGTTCCCTTCGCCTGTGCACTCTGGGCGCAAGGCAGAGGGCAGGTTCCTCTCCCTTGTGCACTCTGGGCTCAGAGCGGAATGCAGGTTCCCTTCCCCTGTGCGCTCTCGGCACACGGCGAAGGGTATGTTCCCCAGCCCCTGTGCGCTCTGGGCACAGGGCGGAGGGCAGGTTCTCCTCCTCTGTGCGCTCTCGGCACAGGGCGGAAATGCGGCTCTCTTCCCCTGTGCACTCTAGGCACAGGGCGGAGGGCACCTTAACTTCCCCTGTGCGCCCTGGGCTCAGGGCTGAGGGCTGGTTCCCTTACCCTGTGCGCTCTGGGCTCAGGGCGGAGGGCAGGTTCCCTTCCCCTGTGCGCTCTGGGCACAGGGCGGAGGGCAGGTTCCCCTCCCCTGTTTGCTCTGGGCCGAGGGCGGAAGGCAGGTTCGCTTCCCCTGAGCGTTCCGGGCACAGGGCGGAGGGGAGGTTCCCCTCCCCGGTGCGCTCTGGGCACAGGGCAGAGGGCAGGTTCCCTTCGCCTGTGCACTCTGGGCGCAAGGCAGAGGGCAGGTTCCTCTCCCTTGTGCACTCTGGGCTCAGAGCGGATGGCAGGTTCCCTTCCCCTGTGCGCTCTCTGCACAGGGCAGAGGGCAGGTTCCTCTCCACTGTGCGCTCTGGGCTCAGGGCGGAGGGCAGTTTCCCTTCCCCTGTGCCCCTGGGCTCAGGGCGGAGGGCTGGTTTCTTTCCCCTGTGCGCTCTGGGCACCGGGAGGCGGGCACGTTCCCTTCCCCTGTGCGCTCTGGGCACAGAACCCTGTGCAGGTTTCCTTCCCATGTGCGCTCTGGGCACAGGGCAGAGGGCAGGTGCCCTTCCCCTGTGCGCTCTGGGCTCTGGGCGGAGGGCAGGCTCCCTTCCCCTGTGCGCTCCAGGCACAGGGCGGGGGGCAGGTTCCCTTCCTCTGTGCGCTCTCGGCACAGGGCAGACGGCAGGTTCCCTTCCCCTGTGCGCTCTGGGCACAGGGCGGAGGGCACGTTCCCTTCCACTGTGCGCTCTGGGCACAGAGCGGAGGGCAGGTTCCCTTCCCCCGTGCCCCCGGGCTCAGGGCGGAGGGCTGTTTCCCTTCCCCTGTGCGCTCTCGGCTCAGGGTGGAGTGCAGGTTCCCCCCCCCTGTGCGCTCTGCGCACAGGGCG
Organism: Eutreptiella sp. 'Long Island Sound 2002'; assembly: GCA_964036045.1. Taxonomy (NCBI): domain Eukaryota; phylum Euglenozoa; class Euglenophyceae; order Eutreptiales; family Eutreptiaceae; genus Eutreptiella; species Eutreptiella sp. 'Long Island Sound 2002'. Next base: position 121,272,919 of record OZ038378.1, on the reverse strand, counting down.
GAGGGCACGTTCCTTTCCCTCTGCGCTCTGGGCACAGGGCGCTGGGCAGGTTCCCTTCCCATGTGTGCTCTGGGCACAGGGGAGAAGGCAGGTTCCCTACCCTGTGCGCTCCCGGCTCAGGGCGAAGCGCAGGTTCCCTTCTTTTTTTTTTTTTTTTAAGAAACACAAGGCCAAAGTCCAAGAGTCCACGTCCAAACTCAGGAAGGGTGAGCCCATCATACAGAAGTGACCCCATCCCATTGGGTCAGGGTCAGGCATGTGGGACGCGGACAGGGAAGAGGAAAATGGGCACAAGCAGATTTTTACGTAAAAGAATACATGGATGGCGACATGCGAGCAAACGCCCCTTCTCAGGGCCCCGGGGGACCAAGAATCATGCGGGGGTGCCAGGCATGTGGGCTACAGCCTGAGGAGAAGCCCTGGGAGAGAGGACAGTGCAAAAGACACGCACTGTCTGGGCAAGGTATGCTGGGGGGGGGGGGGGGGGGCAGCGCTGATGGCGTATGTCGCGTGGACTGTATGGGGCTGCGGGTGGGGACAGTGCAGAAAACTGATTTAACGTGGGTAGCTGTGACACTATTGGGCTGGGGGGAGGGGGGGGGGCTGGGTGTGCGCCACCGCCACAGGGCTCCGGCAGGCCCCAGCGTCAGACACGGGGGAGTCACAGCCACAGGCTAGGTCCATTCAAAAGCGCAACCAGGGGGTACATCTGTCATGTGTCATCCATCGGCGGCGTGCAGAACGAAGGCAGCGTGAGCATCACTGTGATGACAAAGCATGTACAGTCGCGGCGGAAACCGAGTAAAGTACAGCGCCCTGGCGGCATGAGCACCACTTAGTTTAAGAGAGGGCAGCCAATGCAGCTTCAGGTGGTTGCCTGTGAAGAGAGGGGGGAAGGGGGGCAGGGGGGCAAGGAGGACCATTACAGGGTAGTGACACCGTGCGGTTTGAGCACACACGCATGCAGAGGGCGAGAGGGGGTCAGCATAGGCTCAGGGGCTGGGACCAATCAGCAGGGCTGAAGGGATTGGGCCGTGCCTGGGGCTTGGTGGGGGCTGAATCGGCCAGAACCGCGGTGACATTATCCAGCACATGCTGCTGGAAGTGCCTGACGGTCTTCCGCGCCTCGCGCAGTCCCCCAAGTCTGGTCTTAAGGAAGCGGTACAGGGACTGAGGGATGGCCAGTCTGCCAACGATGCGAAGGTCCTTGCGCTGGGCGGACCGGCGCCACGTCAGGAACTCTGATCTTACCGTCCAAGAGGAGAGCCAAGCAGCAACCAGTGGGTGGGTCTGTGTGCAGAAGGCCAGTGTGCCGTGTAGGCTCTGGTTGTGGAAGCGGTGGCAGTGGGGGCAAGGGTGCTTGACGGGTGCGTCGGTCCAGAAGGTGGCATAGTGCGCGTACCCCAGGCGGGACTGCAGGCCAAAGAGCCACTTGTGCCATGCCAGCCTCCGGAAACGCAGGGGCCGCCAGGTCAAGGGGTGGAAGCCTTCGTGGGCGTGTGTGGGGAACAGACCATGGGTCCACACTTTATGGGGGGGCGCCATGCGTTCACCGTGTCGGACCACATCCCAGGGGGTCACCCTTGTCTGTGGGGGGGGCAGGGGGAGGGCCGTACCGACTTTGGCATACTTGTCCGACATTTCATTGTGGACTTCCCCAGTGTGCCCTTCAACCCACTCCAGACCTTGGCATTTAGCCAGGATGGAAGTGCGCACTTCCTGCACCCAAAATGCCTGCCTGACTGGCCGGCGCGCGCTCTGCGCAGATGCAATGGCGCCCTGGCAATCCAGTCGGATGGTGTCCCCTACTTCCGAAAAATGGGAGCCCAGGAGCATTCCTACTAACTCCGCTTTATAAGAATTTGGGTCATCAGGCACTCTGCACACGGCAATGCGGCCATCTTTCAGCACAGCGGACGCCCCAGATGAGGGCGGTTGACCCATCTTGCTGCCGTCCGTGTAGGTGGCTGGCGGCTGGCATTGCGGGGGTAAAAGGTACACTGTAAGCCCGGCTACGTGGGCCACCTCGACGGCGTCGCGCTGTAGTTGTTGAGCTGCCCAGGTAGTGTGTACGGGTGGCTGGCGAGGGTCGGGGTCAGGGTTGAGAAGGGAGACAGCGGTGCTGAAGGCATGGTATGGGGGGAAAGTGGTGTGGGGGGACGTGGAGAGTGTCTGTAGTCGCTGATTGCGGTGCAGCGAGTCCAGTACCCTAGTGGGGTGCAGGATTGGAAAGTATCCGAGGCCAAGGCCACGACTACGATGCGTGTAGAGTGTTTTCTTGGCGACGAGGGACGGAAGACCCATGACGCCGAAGATAAACTTTTCCAACAGGGAAATGATGGACATTAGCTGCGAGGCGCGGAGTGGGATGCACTCTGTGCGATAGAGGAGCCTCGGTAACACCATAGTGTTGACTAAGAGGACCCGGTCAATCACTTGAATGGGTTGGGAGTGCAGCTCATTTAACTGGGCTTTCAGCTCTTGCAGCACAACCTCAACGCAGGCGTCAGGGCAGAGGCAGGGGGAGAGAGGGTGGCCCAAATGCATGAGGTAGGGGGCACGTGCAAAGGTGTGCAGTACCTGTACACTCCACTCTGGGGGGTACGGCGCAGAGACGGTGTACCATGGCGACGGACTGGCAGCCTGAACGGGGGAGGGTGGGTGCAGATACTTGGGGAGGGTGGGCAGGACAGGGGGCAGGGGTTGCATGTGTAGAGATTCGCTTTTGGTGACGTTCACCTGGCAAGCAATCAGACTGAGGGCGGTCTGTACGACCTCGGCAACGTGCTGGCTCTGGCCATACGGCGCGGGGGAGCATATGTCATCGACATAAGCCGAGAAAGGGATGCCGTGTTGGTCTAACACTCGCAGGGGGATTTCAAAAACAACGACAAACAAAAACCAGGAAAGGGGGCAGCCCTGCTTGACGCCATGTGTCGTCCTAAACACTGTCTCCTCCGCTCCTCGTAAGAATGTGGACCCTTGCTCCATTACCAGGGAGATTATTTGCAGTAATTTGGAGGGGGTCCCCATTCAGTCGAGTACACCAAGGATAAGAGCTTTGGGTGGACTGTCAAAAGCGTGATAGACGTCGAAGGCGAGTAGGGCTTCCTTGTCCTGTATGGAGTCGATGGCATCCAGAAAAATTTGTGTGGCATGTGCTGTGGACGTGCCCTGTCTGCCGCCGAATTGGTTGGGGTGCAGGTGGGGGGACACTAAGGGGTAGAGCTTGGAGTAAACCCAGCGCATAAAAAGGCGGTAGATAGAATTGCTCATGGCAATTGGTCTCCACCGATCAGGGTCTTGCCACTGGCCCTTTCCTTTCAACAAACAAAATGTCTCTGAGACCAGCCAGGGCTGTGGTAAAAAGCCTTCAGAGTAACAAAGGGAGATACAGCTGTGAACTAACTTGAAGACGGGGTCGGGGAGAATGTGCGGTAGGTACGGCGGGACTCCGTCCGGTCCGGGAGATTTCTTCCTAGACGCACGGGCAAGGGCACGCAGTTCACTGAAGGTGGGGGGGGGGGGTCGCACAGTCGTGCTCTTTGAGGTATGAGGTCTAAAGCATGGGAGGACCACGGCGTGTTCCGTTCCAATATGCGTTGTATTTTCCTGGTGGGGGTGGGGAGTGTAGACTGGGCGGGGGGGGTGAGGAGGGTATGCTTGATTCGGCGGTAGAAGGTCTTGGACCTTCGCTTGGCTTGTTTGGCCAGTTGGCGTACTACAGACGACCAATCACTGACATCGTCAGAGGCTGGCAGGGAAGGTGGCCTCTGCGAGTTAACCCGGCGCATGGCAGTGAGCATGTGTGAGCACAGTTGTTGGTATGTGTGTGCAGTATCACTGGCAACGGTGGGGAGAGGCAATGCAGCTGTGGCTGCAGATATGTCACGGCGGAACCGCGATACATCCCTACGGTTCCACTGGGCGCAGCGCGCCTCAGGGATATGGGGCTGCGCCCAGGGTATAGTGTGGATTAGTATGGGGTTGTGGTCCTGAATGCCTTTGACCGAGGAAAAGTCTACTACCTGGGCACCAGAGGTCTGAAAGAGTGCACCGAACAGCCTCGTTTCGTATGCGCGGTCAAGGTAGCTGCGCGTGCCCGCATAGCGACGCACCCTGGTGTATGGGGTGCACGTCTGGTGTGGGATCAAGAGGTCAGAGAGCGAGCCAGCCCGTTCTTTGGCAATCAGCCACGGCCACAGGGGTGCACGGAGGGCTGTGGTATGGCCGGTATGTGTCACAGCATTGTAATCACCTAAGATAATAGCGCACTCGCGGGCAAGGCGATCTAGATGTCTCTCACAGGATGACCGCTCCCTAGACGTGTGGGGACCGTAAAAGGACGCTACAGTGACAGGGGGCATCGACGGGTCGTTGTGTAGTTGCAGGGAGGTGGTGACGAGCCTCCCGTCAATGATGGTCTTCATAGTGGGCCTGTGTGGTGCGATGGAAGTATGTACAAGCAAGGCTACTCCGGCCTTTCTGGAGGGAGAGCTGTGTAGCAGGTGATATCCCCAGTACATAGCCACTCTCTCGTGGTCCCGCAGGGAGGACGAGGCACTGGGCCGGAATTCCTGCAAGGATAATGTGTGGGGGAGGGGGTGAAAACCGGCCAGTAAATGACATAGGCGGTTCGGTGTGATTTCGACACCGCCGACATTGAGGGCGCCAAATGTGAGTGTGGGGTGTGTAAGCGTGCGCTTGAGGTGTGTGGTGGTTGGGGGTGGGCTCATACTTGTGGGTGCATCAGAACCAGGGTTGACTGAGTCGTCCCGGATGTGGCGCGTCGAGTCGACCGGCCGGGCAGGCCCTGTGGGCGAGCAGTGTTTTATAGTGGCACACACCAGTGTCAGGGTGGTCAAGCGGGACAAAAGATAAACGACGGTGGCGAGCATGCGCAAGATGCCTAGCACAGCCAAGGAGGTCACCGTGGGACAAGCCAAATTACAACCTTGCAGGTGAGTTGGCTCCCGGTTATTTCCTATAGCTCCATCTGGTGGCAACTGCAGACGAAGTGCAGCGGTGGGGTTGGGGGCAGTGGGGTGGGGCTGGGTATGTGGGGGCAGCACTGTGTGACGCACCGGCGGGCGTTTTCCGTGGCATGCGCGAGGTGTGACACCGAGGATAGTGCACATAGCAAGGGCCGACAACGCGGAAACTGCGACGGAGCAGATGACCTGTTGTGCTACTCGGAGATTGTGGTGGGCGCTGATAACCACTGCAGCGAGGTGGCACCAATAAAAACACATTTGGGAACCTGCATACCATTGTTTGAGCATCGACCCCAGCTCTGCATAGGAGGATGCAGTCCACCTGGCATCATGTACGAGTGTCTGCAGAGGTACAGGAAGACGTTGGAGGGCAGTGGGGGTGAAGCAAGCAAGGGCAGCGTTCACCTCAGGGGAGTTTTGCGTTTCAGTGAGGGGGAAAAGTACGAGGGGAGGCATCGTCCTCAGCTGGCGGCATGGCACTAACATCGTCGATGGTTCTCTTGCTCTGACCAGTCATACGGTCGTCCTCCTCCTGTTCTGCAGCTGGAGGGGAAACCGACAGGGGGGGTGAGACAGGTAGTGCACCAGATGGGGGAGGGAGGCCCACATTAATGTCCGGAAGGGAGAAGGAGGGCAGAGCATTAGGTACCGCCGCGAGATTGGACTCATTCAGTGCTGCCGTGGGCAAGCTACTTAGGTCAAGACGCTGCAACCTTTCCTCAAGTGAGAGTGCTGTGTCGGTGGCAAGGGACCCTGATGTGAGGAAAACTGGTCCTGGCAGTCTGGAGCCGTAGGCTGCAGCCGCGGACTGCGGCGCCTGGAAACTTACCAAAAGCAATCCAGCTTGCTGGAACAGCTGGTGCGGGGTGACTGGCCCAAACACGGACACTGCATGCAGCACATCGGCAACACTGAATGAGGGTGAAAAGCGCACCAAGACATGAGGGGGCTGCACCGTGCGTACCACATCCTTAGCACGTAGGCGTTGGTGGGTAGTCGCAGAGATGACCAGGAGATCACCAAGGTTTTCGATCTCTTGGATCGCTGGTTGCAGGAGTATTTCGTCCTTCACCATGCAAAAAACATCGTATTTGTTTAAAAAGGTGATGAACTCGAATTTCTTCCTCAAATGAGGATTCATGTCTATGGCATCGCGGATTTCATTGGCAGGCATTTTTTTCTTCCGCTGCGCACCGGGTTTGAATGGTGGCTGGTGGGTAACTATGATACTACAACTCTTGATGGAGGAGTGTAGTAGGGCAAAAGAAACCCCCATATCTGCTAAGGCCTCTTCCTCCTCGTAGAACCTAGCCATGATATCCATAGGGACATGGAAATCAAAAACTTTGTACCCATCGGGAGCCGAACTAACGGTCACCGGCAAGTGGTTTTTGGTAATGCGCGGTACTGTAATGTTGCGCAAGACAGTGGAACCGTCGTCCGGTGATAAACCGTTGATAAGCAACATCAAGGGTAGTGTACCGCTGATGTGCCAACGGGTCTCCGTACCATCAATGTCCCGCACAATGTCTTGGGGCACATCCAAGCGGATTTGGAAGTTGGTCGAGGTGGGTGCGAAAAGCGGCCGGGTGTGCCCATCGACGGAAACGGCAGGTTCTTGTGCTCGGGGGTAATATTCTACCACCTTGGGAACGTGGTCCTTAGCCAGAGGTTTTGAAGTCAATTGAAAAATGATCAATGGGTTGTCGTTTGGAGTGGGGAGATCCTCAATCAGTCGAGTGACCGCAGCGCGTTGGGCGAGGTGGATGACGGGGCATACAACAAACAAATTTAGGTACGGCAGGGGGGGGATAAGATCTATCCGGCGATCCAAAATGGTCGCAAGTTCAGAGTCCGCAACGTTTGTGCGGGATGGGTAGGCAAGCCAAAACATTGTTTGTTTGTTTTGCTTTTTCGATTCGCGCAAAATGGTGACTAATTGTTTCACGATGGTCTTATGTGACAGAAAGGGACCATCATCCTGAAAGGGGGCGAAGGCGGAAAGCACGAGGAACGATACTGTGCCGATTAGTTTGGCCCAATCAAAGCCCGGCATGTCCGCGACGGAAAACGATCGCAGGAAGCCGGGGTATTGTAGGCCATCCCCACTCAATAGGATTTGGGGCGGTGGTGGGAGTGCCCTGAGTAAGTCCGTGGGTGGAAGGGGAGAAGTGTCCAAGTACAGTGGGGGCGTGGCCGAAAACTGGTCTACGTTTGAAAATCTTGATTGTCCACGAATTTGCACCTTGCCGGACTGAACATCGGCGGTCAAGTCCCTGGCCTCGGGAAAGCCATTTGGCAAGGTGCCTTGTGATTGAAAGGTGCGTGCAAACCTTATGGGGTTCATGGGAAGGGGAGCGGACAGACCGGTATCGGAGGCTAGAGTAAACGAAGCTTGGCTTAGCGCATTGCGCGGTGGAATATGATGGCGAGTATCAACTTGCTCGTTGGCACTACGCAAGAGAGAAGGTGGTCCATAGCCCAAACCGTCGGGGTTTCTCTCTAAGGCGCATCGATACAATTCTTTATACCCGTTTGAGGGCCGGACTCGTTTGGAGTTCGGGGTCTCGTTGGCGGCAGCGGCTATTGATTCATGAGGGTGTGCGATAGAGTGGCCAAGGAGAGAGTCGTGTTCCGAATCGAAAGACACGTCTATCCTGTCTACATAGGCCATGTCTTCGTCCTCTTGAGAGAGGGCGGGAGGTCCCTTTGTGGGTGTTGGGCGAACGAACACGCTTGTGGCTTTTTTTTCCTCGTCTTTTTTTTCCCCGCCTTTTTTTCCCCGTCTTTTTTTCCCCGTCTTTTTTTTCCCGACTCATGTCATCACTTGGATGAGAAGTTGTTGCATGCGCATGATCTTTTTTTTCACTTCCGACATTTTTTTGAGCCCGAGCTTGGGCTATGACGCCTTTGGCACGAGGCGGTTTGGGCGCAATGAAATGGGAACCATGAGAGGAGGCCTCTTGTGGGTTAGCACCAAGACTCCGTGCTCCATATGAGACATATGAGGATTGAGAAGGAGCCTTCTCGGTGCGGGCATGTGCTTGCATTGCGTCGCCCATATGCGCCATTATGTTAGGCAAGCTTGAGCGTGGGGTCACTTTTTTTTTTGGCCTCACTGGAAGAGACTCTTTCGGTGAAATAGAGCGAGAGCGAGTGGCATTGTCTCTTGGGGAGACAGACCTTTGTGAGAACCTTGAGGCGGTGGAAACCGAGTTACGCTCTTGGGAACTGCGAAGCGCCTTTCCACTAGCATTGGTCGTTGAGGGTTGCTGATTCATGATGCAAATTCAAAAGTGCGTGAAACCGGAAATCAAAGGTCTCAGTATAATTGGAAGGTTCCGAAACCGTAACAAATGGTATAAAAAAACGGAAACTGCACGGAAAAGGAAAAGTCCTGTCAGATTAGCAGGCGTCAGAAGGATCGGCCCACAAATCGCACGCGCGCACGTCGGATGCGCAGGTTCCCTTCTTCTATGCGCTCCGGGCACAGGGCAGAGGGCAGGTTTCCTTCACCTGTGCGCTCTGGGTAGAGGGCGGCGGGCAGGTTCCCTTCTCCGGTGCGCTTCAGGCACAGGGCGGAGGGCAGGTTCCCTTCCCCTGTGCGCTCTGGGCACAGGGCGGAGTACAGGTTCCCTTCCCCTGTGCGCTCTGGGCTCAGGGCGGAGGGCAGGTTCCCTTTTCCTGTGCGCACTGGGCACAGGGTGGAGGGCAGGTTCCCTTCCGCTGTGCGCTCAGGGCTCAGGGCGGAGGGCAGGTTCCCTTCCCCTGTGCGCTCTGAGCACAGGGCGGAGGGCAGGTTCCAGTCCCCTGTGCGCTGTGGGATCAAGGCTGAGTGTTCGTTCCCTTTTCCTGTGTGCTCTGAGCTCAAGCCAGAAGGCAGTTTTGCTACCCCTGTGCGCTTTGGGCACAAGGCGGAGGGCAGGTCCCTTCCCCTTGTGTGCTCTGGGCTCAGGGCGCAGGGCAGGCTCCCTTCCCCTGTGCACTCTGGGCACAGGGCGGAGGACAGGTTCCCTCCTTCTGTGCGCTCTGTGCTCGAGCCGGAGGGCAGGTTACCTTCTCCTGTGCGCTCTGGGCACAGGGTGGAGGGCAGGGTCCTGTCCCCTTTGCGCTCCGGGCTCAGGGCGGAGGGCAGGTTCGCTTCCCTTGTGCGCTCCGGGCTCAGGGCAGATGGCAGGTTCCCTTCCCCTGTGCGCTCTGGGCTCAGGCGGAGGGCAGGTTCCCTTTCCCTGTGCGCTCTGGGCTCAGGAAGGAGGGCAGGTTCCCTTCCCCTGTGCGCTCTGGGCACAGGGCAGAGGATAGGTCCCCTTCTCCTCTGCGGTCTCGGCTCAGTCGCAGGGCAGGTCTCTTCTCCTGTGCACTCTGGGCACAGGGCGGGGGGCAGGTGCCCTTCGCATGTGCGCTATAGGCACAGGGCAGAGGGCAGAGTCCCTTCCCCTGTTCGCTCTGGGCTCAGGGCGCAGGAAAGGTTCCCTTCCCTTGTGCGGTCTGGGCACAGGGCGGAGGGCATGTTCCCTTCCCCTGTGTGCTCTGTGATCAGGGCAGAGGGCAGGTTCCCTTCTCTTTCGCGCTCTGGGCTTAGGGCGGAGGGCAGGTTCTCGTCGCCTTTGCGCTCTGGGCAAAGAGTGGAGGGCAGGTTCCCTTCCGCTGTGCGCTCTGGGCTCAGGGCGGACTGCAGGTTCTCTTCCCCTGTGCGCTTCGGGCACAGGGTGGACGGCAGGTTCCCTTCCCCTGTGTGCTCTGGGCACAGGGTGGAGGGCAGGTTCCCTTCCCCTTCGCAGTCTGGGCTCAGGGCGGATGGCAACTTCCCCTCCCCTGTGTGCCCTGGCCACAGGGCCGAGGGCAGGTTTCCTTCCCCTATGCGCTCTGAGCACAGGGCGGAGGGCAGCTTCCCGTCCCCTGTGCGCTCTCGTCGCAGGGCAGAGGGCAGGATCCCTGCCCGTGTGCGCTCTCGGCTCAGGGCGGACGGCAGGTTCCCTTCCCCTGTGCGATCTGGGCACAGCGCGGAGGGCAGGTTCCCTTCCCCTCTGCAGTCTGGGCTCAGGGCGGATGGCAAGTTCCCCTCCCCTGTGCGCCCTCGGCACAGGGCCGAGGGCAGGTTCCCTTCCCCTGTGCGCTCCAGGCTCGGGGCGGAGGGCAGGTCCCCTTCCCCTGTGCACTCTGAGCACAGGGCGGAGGGCAGCTTCCCATCCCCTGTGCGCTCTCGTCGCAGGGCGGAGGGCAGGATCCCTGCCCGTGTGCACTCCGGGCTCAGGGCGGACGGCAGGTTCCCTTCCCCTAGGCGCTCCAGGTTGGGGGCAGAGGGTAGGTTCCCTTTCTCGGTGCGCTCTTGGCCCAGGGCGGAGGGCAGGTTTCCTTCCCCTGTGCGCCCTGGGTTGAGGGTGGAGGAAAGGTTCCCTTCCCTCGTGCACTCTGGGCACGGGGCGGAGGGCAGGTTCCCTTCCCCTGTGCGCTCTGGGCTCAGGGCGGAGGGCAGGCTCCCTTCCCCTGTGCGCTCTGGGCACAGGGCGGAGGGCAGGTTCCGTTCCCTTGTGCGCTCTGGGCTCAGGGCGGAGGGCAGATTCCCTTCCCCTGTGCGCTCTGGGCTCAGGGCAGAGGGCAGGTGCCCTTCCTCTGTGCGCTCTGCGCACAGGGCAGAGGGTAGGTTCCCTTCGCCTTTGCACTCTGGGCTCAGGCAGAGGGCAGGTTCCCTTCCGTTTTGCGCTCTGGGCACAGGGCGGGGGGCAGGTTCCCTTCCCCTTTTTTGGTGCATGGGGGTTGCCCCCCTGGCGAGCATAACACAAAAGCGGCCTAACCACGGGCAAGTGAGCGTTCATGGCGAGCCGAAGTTCATCGAAGGACAGAGGCCATATGTACAGTAACTCAGGGGGTGTGATCCTGCCCCAAAATGCACCAAAGGCCTGGTTACTGTGGGCTGTGGCTTCGACATTGGCCCTGTGGTTGGTGTTATGACGCGAGAGGAATCGAAAATAAAATGGACTATATATATATTTATATATATATATATATATAGAAATCACGCACAGGGCAGAGGGTAGGTTCTCTTTGCCTCTGCACTGTGGGCTCAGGCGGAGGGCAGGTTCCCTTCCGTTGTGCGCTCTGGGCACACGGCGGAGGGCAGGTTCCCTTCCCCTGTGCGCTCTAGGCACACGGCAGAGGGCAGGTTCCCTCCCCCTGTGCGCTCTGGGCTCAGGGCGGAGGACAGATTCCCTTGCCTTGTGCGCTCTGGGCACAGGGCGGAGGGCAGGGTCCCTTCCAATTTGCGCTCTGGGCTCAGGCGGAGGGCAGGTTCCCTTCCCCTTTGAGCTCTGCGCTCAGGGCGGAGGGCAGGTTCCCTTTGCCTGCGAGCTTTTGTCCCAGGGCGGAGGGCAGGTTCCCTTCCGCTGTGCGCTCTGGGCACACGGCGGAGGGCAGGTTCCATTTCCCTGTGTGCTCGCGGCAAGGGGCGGAGGGCAGGTCGCCTTCCCCTGTGTGCTCTGGGCACAGGGCGGAGGGCAGGTTCCCTTTCCCTGTGCGCTCACGGCGGGGGGAAAGGGCAGGTTCCCTTCCCGTGTGCGCTCTGGGCTCAGGGCGGACGGCAGGTTCCCTTCCCCTGTGCGATCTGGGCACAGCGCGGAGGGCAGGTTCCCTTCCCCTCTGCAGTCTGGGCTCAGGGCGGATGGCAAGTTCCCCTCCCCTGTGCGCCCTCGGCACAGGGCCGAGGGCAGGTTCCCTTCCCCTGTGCGCTCCGGGCTCGGGGCGGAGGGCAGGTTCCCTTCCCCTGTGCACTCTGAGCACAGGGCGGAGGGCAGCTTCCCGTCCCCTGTGCGCTCTCGTCGCAGGGCGGAGGGCAGGATCCCTGCCCGTGTGCACTCTGGGCTCAGGGCGGACGGCAGGTTCCCTTCCCCTAGGCGCTCCAGGTTGGGGGCAGAGGGTAGGTTCCCTTCCTCGGTGCGCTCTTGGCCCAGGGCGGAGGGCAGGTTTCCTTCCCCTGTGCGCCCTGGGTTGAGGGTGGAGGAAAGGTTCCCTTCCCTCGTGCACTCTGGGCACGGGGCGGAGGGCAGGTTCCCTTCCCCTGTGCGCTCTGGGCTCAGGGCAGAGGGCAGGCTCCCTTCCCCTGTGCGCTCTGGGCACACGGCGGAGGGCAGGTTCCGTTCCCTTGTGCGCTCTGGGCTCAGGGCGGAGGGCAGATTCCCTTCCCCTGTGCGCTCTGGGCTCAGGGCAGAGGGCAGGTGCCCTTCCTCTGTGGGCTCCGCCCACAGGGCAGAGGGTAGGTTCTATTCGCCTCTGCACTCTGGGCTCAGGCGGAGGGCAGGTTCCCTTCCGTTTTGCGCTCTGGGCACAGGGCGGGGGGCAGGTTCCCCCCCCCTTTTTTGGTGCATGGGAGTTGCCCCCCTGGCGAGCATAACACAAAAGCGGCCTAACCACGGGCAAGTGAGCGTTCATGGCGAGCCGAAGTTCATCGAAGGACAGAGGCCATATGTACAGTAACTCAGGGAGTGTGATCCTGCTCCAAAATGCACCAAAGGCCTGGTTACTGTGGGCTGTGGCTTCGACATTGGCCCTGTGGTTGGTGTTATGACGCGAGAAGAATCGAAAATAAAATGGACTATATATATATTTATATATATATATAAAGAAATCTCGCACAGGGCAGAGGGTAGGTTCTCTTTGCCTCTGCACTGTGGGCTCAGGCGGAGGGCAGGTTCCCTTCCGTTGTGCGCTCTGGGCACACGGCGGAGGGCAGGTTCCCTTCCCCTGTGCGCTCTAGGCACACGGCAGAGGGCAGGTTCTCTCCCCCTGTGCGCTCTGGGCTCAGGGCGGAGGGCAGATTCCCTTGCCTTGTGCGCTCTGGGCACAGGGCGGAGGGCAGGGTCCCTTCCAATTTGCGCTCTTGGCTCAGGCGGAGGGCAGGTTCCCTTCCCCTTTGAGCTCTGCGCTCAGGGCGGAGGGCAGGTTCCCTTTGCCTGCGAGCTTTTGTCACAGGGCGGAGGGCAGGTTCCCTTCCGCTGTGCGCTCTGGGCACACGGCGGAGGGCAGGTTCCCTTTCCCGCTGTGCTCGCGGCAAGGGGCGGAGGGCAGGTCGCCTTCCCCTGTGTGCTCTGGGCACAGGGCGGAGGGCAGGTTCCCTTTCCCTGTGCGCTCACGGCGGGGGGAATGGGCAGGTTCCCTTCGCCTGTGCGCTTTGGGGTAAGGGCGGAGAGCAGGTTCCCTTCCCGTGTGCGCTCTGGGCTCAGGGCGGACGGCAGGTTCCCTTCCCCTGTGCGATCTTGGCACAGCGCCGAGGGCAGGTTCCCTTCCCCTCTGCAGTCTGGGCTCAGGGCGGATGGCAAGTTCCCCTCCCCTGTGCGCCCTCGGCACAGGGCCGAGGGCAGGTTCCCTTCCCCTGTGCGCTCCGGGCTCGGGGCGGAGGGCAGGTCCCCTTCCCCTGTGCACTCTGAGCACAGGGCGGAGGGCAGCTTCCCGTCCCCTGTGCGCTCTCGTCGCAGGGCGGAGGGCAGGATCCCTGCCCGTGTGCAGTCTGGGCTCAGGGCGGACGGCAGGTTCCCTTCCCCTAGGCGCTCCAGGTTTGGGGCAGAGGGTAGGTTCCCTTCCGCGGTGCGCTCTTGACCCAGGGCGGAGGGCAGGTTTCCTTCCCCTGTGCGCCCTGGGCTGAGGGTGGAGGAAAGGTTCCCTTCCCTCGTGCACTCTGGGCACGGGGCTGAGAGTAGGTTCCCTTCCCCTGTGCGCTCTGGGCTCAGGCGGAGGGCAGGCTCCCTTCCCCTGTGCGCTCTGGGCACAGGCGGGGGGCAGTTTCCCTTCCCATGTACGCTCTGAGCACGGGGCAGAGGGCAGGTTCCCTTCCCCTGTGCGCTCTGGGCACAGGGCGGAGGGCAGGTTCCCTTCCCTTGTGCGCTCTGGGCTCAGGGCGGAGGGCAGATTCCCTTCCCCTGTGCGCTCTGGGCTCAGGGCAGAGGGCAGGTGCCCTTCCTCTGTGCGCTCTGCGCACAGGGCAGAGGGTAGGTTCCCTTCGCCTCTGCACTCTGGGCTCAGGCGGAGGGCAGGTTCCCTTCTGTTTTGCGCTCTGGGCACACGGCGGGGGGCAGGTTCCCTTCCCCTTTTTTGGTGCATGGGGGTTGCCCCCCTGGCGAGCATAACACAAAAGCGGCCTAACCACGGGCAAGTGAGCGTTCATGGCAAGCTGAAGTTCATCGAAGGACAGAGGCCATATGTACAGTAACTCAGGGGGTGTGATCCTGCTCCAGAATGCACCAAAGGCCTGGTTACTGTGGGCTGTGGCCTCGACATTGGCCCTCTGGTTGGTGTTATGACGCGAGACGAATCGAAAATAAAATGGACTATATATATATTTATATATATATATATAGAAATCTCGCACAGGGCAGAGGGTAGGTTCTCTTTGCCTCTGCACTGTGGGCTCAGGCGGAGGGCAGGTTCCCTTCCGTTGTGCGCTCTGGGCACACGGCGGAGGGCAGGTTCCCTTCCCCTGTGCGCTCTAGGCACACGGCAGAGGGCAGGTTCCCTCCCCCTGTGCGCTCTGGGCTCAGGGCGGAGGGCAGATTCCCTTGCCTGGTGCGCTCTAGGCACAGGGCGGAGGGCAGGGTCCCTTCCAATTTGCGCTCTGGGCTCAGGCGGAGGGCAGGTTCCCTTCCCCTTTGAGCTCTGCGCTCAGGGCGGAGGGCAAGTTCCCTTTGCCTGCAAGCTTTTGTCACAGGGCGGAGGGCAGGTTCCCTTCCGCTGTGCGCTCTGGGCACACGGCGGAGGGCAGGTTCCCTTTCCCTGTGTGCTCGCGGCAAGGGGCGGAGGGCAGGTCGCCTTCCCCTGTTTGCTCTGGGCACAGGGCGGAGGGCAGGTTCCCTTTCCCTGTGCGCTCACGGCGGGGGGAAAGGGCAGGTTCCCTTCGCCTGTGCGCTTTGGGGTAAGGGCGGAGAGCAGGTTCCCTTCCCGTGTGCGCTCTGGGCTCAGGGCAGACGACAGGTTCCCTTCCCCTGTGCGATCTGGGCACAGCGCGGAGGGCAGGTTCCCTTCCCCTCTGCAGTCTGGGCTCAGGGCGGATGGCAAGTTCCCCTCCCCTGTGCGCCCTCGGCACAGGGCCGAGGGCAGGTTCCCTTTCCCTGTGCGCTCCGGGCTCAGGGAGGAGGGCAGGTCCCCTTCCCCTGTGCGCTCTGAGCACAGGGGGGAGGGCAGCTTCCCGTCCCCTGTGCGCTCTGGTCGCAGGGCGGAGGGCAGGATCCCTGCCCGTGTGCGCTCTGTGCTCAGGGCGGACGGCAGGTTCCCTCCCCCTACGCGCTCCGGGTTTACGGCAGAGGGTAGGTTCCCTTCCTCTGTGCGCTCTCGGCTCAGGCGAAGGGCAGGTTCCCATCTCTTATGCGCTCTGAGCACAGGGCGGAGGGCAGGTTCCCTTCCCTTGTGTGCTCTGGGTTGAGGGCAGAGGGCAGGTTCCCTTCCCCTGTGCGCTCTTGGCCCAGGGCGGAGGGCAGGTTTCCTTCCCCTGCGCGCTCTGGGCTGAGGGTGGAGGAAAGGTTCCCTTCCCTCGTGCACTCTGGCCACGGGGCGGAGGGCAGGTTCCCTTCCCCTGTGCGCTCCGGGCTCAGGGCGGAGGGCAGGCTCCCTTCCCCTGTGCGCTCTGGGCACAGGCGGGGGGCAGTTTCCCTTTCCACGTACGCTTTGAGCACGGGGCGGAGGGCAGGTTCCCTTCCCCTGTGCGCTCTGGGCACAGGGCGGAGGGCAGGTTCCGTTCCCCTGTGCCCTCTGGGCTCAGGGCAGAGGGCAGGTTCTCCTCCCCTGTGCGCTCTGGGCACAGGGCGGAGGGCAGGTTCCCTTCCCTTGTGCGATCTGGGCTCAGGGCAGAGGGCAGATTCCCTTCCCCTGTGCGCTCTGGGCTCAGGGCAGAGGGCAGGTGCCCTTCCTCTGTGCGCTCTGCGCGCAGGTCAGAGGGTAGGTTCCCTTCGCCTCTGCACTCTGGGCTCAGGCGGAGGGCAGGTTCCCTTCCGTTGTGCGCTCTGGGCACAGGGCGGGGGGCAGGTTCCCTTCCCCTTTTTTGGTGCATGGGGGTTGCCCTCCGGCGAGCATAACACAAAAGCGGCCTAACCACGGGCAAGTGAGCGTTCATGGCGAGCTGAAGTTCATCGACGGACAGCAGCCATATGTACAGTAACTCAGGGGGTGTGACCCTGCTCCAAAATGCACCAAAGGCCTGGTTACTGTGGGCTGCGGCTGCGCCATTGGCCCTGTGGTTGGTGTTATGACGCGAGACGAATCAAAAATAAAATGGACTATATATATATATATATATATAGAAATCACGCACAGGGCAGAGGGTAGGTTCTCTTTGCCTCTGCACTCTGGGCTCAGGCGGAGGGCAGGTTCCGTTCCGTTGTGCGCTCTGGCCACAGGGCGGAGGGCAGGTTCCATTCCCCTGTGCGCTCTAGGCACACGGCAGAGGGCAGGTTCCCTCCCCCTGTGCGCTCTGGGCTCAGGGCGGAGGGCAGATTCACTTGCCTTGTGCGCTCTGGGCAAAGGGCGGAGGGCAGGGTCCCTTCCAATTTGCGCTCTGGGCTCAGGCGGAGGGCAGGTTCCCTTCCCCTTTGAGCTCTGCGCTCAGGGCGGAGGGCAGGTTCCCTTTCCCTGCGAGCTCTTGTCACAGGGCGAAGGGCAGGTTCCCTTCCGCTGTGCGCTCTGGGCACACGGCGGAGGGCAGGTTCCCTTTCCCTGTGTGCTCGCTGCACAGGGCGGAGGGCAGGTCGCCTTCCCCTGTGTGCTCTGGTCACAGGGCGGAGGGCAGGTTCCCTTTCCCTGTGCGCTCACGCCGGGGGGAAAGGGCAGGTTCCCTTCGCTTGTGCGCTTTGGGGTAAGGGCGGAGAGCAGGTTCCCTTCCCTGGTGCGTTTTGAGCACAGGGCGGAGGGCAGGTTCCCTTCCCCTGTGCGCTCTGGGCTCGGGGTGGAGGGCTGGTTCCCTTACCCTCTGTGCTCTGGGCTCAGGGCGGAGGGCAGGTTCCCTTCCCCTGTGCGCTTTGGGCTCAGGGCGGAGGGCAGGTTCTCTTCCCCTGTGCGCTCTGGGCTCAGGGCGATGGCCAGGTTCCCTTCTCATGTGCGCTCTAGGCACAGGGTAGAGGGCAGGTTCCCTTACCCTGTGCGCTCTGGGCTCAGGGCGGACGGCAGGTTCGCTTCCCCTGAGCGCTCTGGGCACATGACGGAGGCAAGGTTCCCTTCCCCGGTGCGCTCTGGGGACAGGGCGGAGGGCAGGTTCCCTTCGCCTGTGCGCTCTGGGCGCAGGGCAGAGGGCAGTCTCCCCTCCCCTGTGCGCCCTGGGCTCAGAGCAGAGGGCAGGTTCCTTTCTCCTGTGCGCCCTGGGCTCAGGGCGGAGGAAATGTTCCCTTCCCTTGTGCGCTCTGGGCACAGGGCGGAGGGCAGGTTCCCTTCCACTGTGCGCTCTGGGCTCAGGGCGGAGGGCAGTTTCCCTTCCCCTGTGCCCTTGGGCTCAGGGCGGAGGGCTGGTTTCCTTCTCTTGTGCGCTCTGGGCACAGGGCGGAGGGCACGTTCCCTTCCCCTGTGCGCTCAGGGCACAGGGCCCTGGGCACGTTCCCTTCCAAAGTGCGCTCTGGTCACAGGGCAGAGGGCAGGATCCCTCTTCCTATGCGCCCCGGGCACAGGGCGGAGGGAAGTTTCCTTTCCTCTGTGCGCTCTCGGCACAGGGTGGAGGGCAGGTTCCCTTCGACTGTGCGCTCTGGGCTCAGGGCGGAGGGTAGGTTCCCAGCCGCTGTGCGCTCTTGGAACAGGGCGGAGGGCAGGTTCCGTTCCCCCGTGCGCTCTGGGCTCAGGGCAGACGGCAGGTTCCCTTCCCCTATGCGCTCGGGGCACATGGCGGAGGGCAGGTTCCCTTCCCCTGTGAGCCCTGGGAAAAGGGCAGCGGGCACGTTCGCTTCCCCTGAGCGCTCTCGGCACAGGGCGGAGGGCAGGTTCCCTTCCCCTGTGCTCTCTGGGCATTAGGCGGAGGGCACGTCCCCTTCCACTGTGCTCTCTGGGCTCAGGGCCGAGGGTAGGTTCCCAGCCGCTGTGCGCTCTGGAAACAGGGCAGAGGGCAGGTTCTCTTCCCCTGTGCGCTCTCTGGACAGGGCAGAGGGCAGGTTCCCTTCGCCTGTGCACTCTGGGCGCAGGGCAGAGGGCAGGTTCCTCTCCCCTGTGCGCTCTGGGCTCAGAGCGGAGGGCAGGTTCCTTTCTCCTGTGCGCTCTGGGCTCAGGGCGGAGGAAAGGTTCTGTAAGTGCGGCTAACCCCCATCTGCTCAGATTTTCGTAGATCTGCCCCAGATTGGCTACATTTTGGTCATTTTCTCTGCTTCGGCGGCATCGCCGCCCTGCAGCTCAGTCTCAGGATCAGACCTATATATTTCCGATGTGCCGGATCTGATTCCGCGGTCCATTCATCATAAATCCGCCGCGTTCCGATCATTTACCCGGAATCGCCATTTGCCGCTGACGCGCGTGCGCGAGCCAGATCGGCCAAATATTTTTTCACAATCGGATTTCTCTAAATCCTTTCAGATAGATATGGACACTCAGATGTACATAGGATTATCCGCATCAATTTTCTTCATAGACTGGGATTTTTTGCCGGATAACAATCAGCATGGATCTTGCCTCCGTCGTCGCCGCTCTTGCCTCCGTTGGTGTCCGTGTATCCTGTTCTGCCCCCAACAGCAGCGTTCAGGTCGACTCCTCACGTGCCTGCCCCCCCGGTCTTGCCGGCCCTGAGCCCTCCGGCACCATCCACGACCTAGGGCAGCACTTTCATGGTAGCAGAGGCTACCTGAATGTTGCTTCAGTGGCATCCCATCCACAGCCCGCTCCCCAGTACGGCCCCGTAGACCCCGCCGCTTCTGGAGAAGTAACGATTACACTGCCTTGGTGCTGTGCGAACGAGGCCTTGAGAGGAATGCCTTGCGCAAGTCCAAGCTGCCGAAGAAGGGCGCACATCAGCAGCTGTGGAGACCCAGATTACCATCATCCCAGTCGAAACTGGCCATCGAGTAGCTGGAATCCGCCGGCCTACGACGATGGCAACGCTCCGGTGGAGCTTACGGAGCTGGTAGGTACCAACCTTCCTTACGGATGTCCAACATTTGAGACCCTGGACGCCGATCTGAACGACATTGAGATGGGCGGTCCAGGTGAGGTACCTAGCTATAATCGACCAGCCTCTTGGGCACACTGGGAGGACCATTTGTCCACAGAAGTGACCCGTAACCTTGAGGCCCTTGAGGCCCTTTGTTACTTAGCCTCGTCTAAGCTGATAGGACAAGAAAGTGGTGGCGTTCTCAAGAAGATGACTCTTTTGCCATTTTTTTGCAGATCTGGGAGGCAAGCCCCTTCCCGAAGGAGAAGGTCCGGGCACCTGTTCCCGGGCCCTCCGCCCCTCATCCCCCTGTTTCCATCCGCGACGATCTAGCCGCCGCGGTTGAGGAGGGAATTTTAGACGCGGCCAGGCAGGCAAGCCTGGAAATCAGGGCTGAAGGAGTTCCCCAAGTGGACTCCTGGCTGCGGACCACCGAGATCAGCGGTCCGACAGCCTGCTCAGGCCCTTCAGGACACGGCATGTACTGTCCTGCCGACTGCTCCTGCAGATTCCAGCGAGATGCTGAGCTCCAACAGCTCAAAGATCAAATGCACCTCATCATTCAAACGCTGGGAATAAAAGATCTTTTCAAGACGCACATGCGGTCTGAGGGCGCCTCATCGGTGGGACAAGCAACAGAGCCATCGGAGGAGGCGACAGAAATTTTTTCAATTGCTCCTTCGGTGGACTCCAGGACCACCGATGCAAGGATCAGCAGGACCAAGCTAAAGGAAAGGGTTAAAATCTCTCGTTCTGAGAGTAGGACGGCGAAGGCTAGGACTGAGGCTCAGAATGCCAAGCGAACTGCCTCCCGTACTGCCCCTCCTGCTGCTGATTCCAATACCTTAGCCCAGCTGTTGCTCGCCCAGACCCTCGCCGGAGCTGGTGTGGCGAATGATGCCGCCAAGGTGTCTGCCATTACGGCTGGTGTTGGGCTGGATTCGCTTCTTAATCCTACTTCCTTGCGACTTCGTCAAGTTGCCAAGCAACCGAAGTATAATGGGAACCCCCGATGTTGGCCTCAGTTCCAACGGGAATTTAAACTGTGGGTTAAGACTCAAAAACTCCAAGATGATCAGTTCCTGATGGCCCTCTTGGATTGCCTTGAGGGAGCGCCGGCCAACACTTGGCTCAGGACTTGGAGTGATCGCGAGGATACAAGTTCCCCCCTTACCTTTGATGAGGTGTGGGAACAGTTGGAGGTACGTGGATCCCGGCTGCCAGAGGACCACTACCACCAAATGTTGAAGAATTTTCCTTCATTCTCGCGATTAATTTTGCACGAAGTGCAAGACAAAAGACAGCGCTTCTGGAATTTAGTGGATGAAGCTGAACATTCAGGCGAAAAGTTTTCTAGTGCCGAGCTGAAAAGTCTAATTTTTGACAAGATCCCCTCAGAAACTGCCGCCACCCTTCGGAACAAACAGTCCGAAGAAAAGGTCAAGACCTGGTGGGCGGAGGTGGAAGGCTTCGATGCCTCTGCCAACAAGTTTTCCGTCAGGGAGGCACTTCAAAAGTGCTCCCCCACATCCTTTTCTAAGGTGAAATTCACCGAAGAGACGTGGAAAATAAAGTTTCATGAGCACGAGGATCGGGACTTGTTTGTCCAAGTCCTCAACAGGGGAGTCAGCTTCCATGGCCATCGCCTGAAGGCCAAAAACTGGGTGTTTTCGTACACCCCGAAGGAACTCTGGGAGGAGGTTGAGCGGCTCGCCGACGCCGCCAACCAAAATTTCCATGAGGGTCTTGGGGGAAACAAGAATACCCAGCAAAACACCCAAAATGGGGCCCAAAAGGGCAACAAAAAGGTGAATGACACCCGGAATGTTCAGCAGCACTGTAGCATCTGCCTTCTTTTAGGTTCTACGAACCGAGCTAAGACGCATTCTACTGATAATCACCGATGGTCTCCTTACGATCACAAGGTGATTGGTGAAAATATCAGTAATTCGCAGAATTCAGACAGGAATGACAGACAGGTGCACGGTGGAAAGGCTGGAAAAGGGAATCCGACCCCCTCCGGTGGAAACAAAAATCCTGGAGGCCCTGGCGGGTCCCAAGGCACAGGAAATCGGACTCCATCCGGCTCCGGTGGGCAGCCGAACGGCCAGAAAAATCCCAATAGCAACGCCGGAGGCGGAAATCGAAATCCAGGCCAAACCCCTCAATCCGGTGCAAACAAGGGAAATGCTCTAGGATTCCAGGGTAAAGGTAAGGGAAATCCCTCTGGGACCCCTTTCTCTGGTAAGGGCAGAGGACGTGGCGAGGGTGGAGGTCCATCGTCCGGCGGCCGTGGCCGTTGACGTGGAAAGGGCAACCATCGTGTGGATCAGGTCTCAGGTGCAGATCAGGTGTCCGATGCGGACCGAGATTATGAATTAAATGCCTTGAATCCAGCAGATGATCCGCTCCAAGATGAGTGGGTCGACGAATCAGGGTGTGTCCATAATGTTAAGGCAGCCACTGGAGGTCAGAACGCCTAGGGGAGCCACGAAAATCGCCCCTCCCCAGGCGATTTCAGGCATGATCCCCAGATTCCTTCTCGACCACTACTTGATGTAGGGTCGCTTGTCTCCTCTCCCCTGGATCCGGCAGCGGATCCTTCTGTTGTAGTGCACGAGGTTGGTGTACAGTCCAAGCACAGGGCCCGTCAGGTGGTCACAAAGCTGTGGGTCTCCGATTGCAAGGGCAATTTCCACCTCGCCACTTGTTTGTGTGACAATGGATCGGAGGTAAATCTCCAATCCAATTCCTTTTTGCCTGACGACTGCGTTTTTGATTCGCCTCATCCTGTTACCCTCGAGGGGGTTTCTGGACATTCTCTCGCAGGTGGGCAACGCGGTTGTTATATATCAACTCATTTGGTCACTCAAGACTTTTGGGAAGATGGCAATGTGGAGGAAGTTATCCTTAAGGATGACTACTTCTATCGTGCCGACATAAAGTATGACCTTTACTTGGGCCATTCTTGGCTTCGCAAGAACAGGGTGGCGCCCGTAGGTCATCGGCGTTGTTTTTTGCTGGAGTCAGGTCCCTTGGAGCGTCCTGAATTTCGTTTTTTGCACGCAGGGTTTAAAAGTGCAGAAGAACTTTTGAAGCAAAAGGTTACACCAAAATTTGGCGAAGATGTCCCCATTGCAGAGGTGAATGGGAGTGCCGATTACTCCCGAGAGTTAGAATGTCTTCGTAGGGACTCCCAGCCACGTCGTCCTTCGCGCTGGCACTCTTCATCCTACAGAGTTGTCGACAAATGGCGCGATGCAATTTGTGAATATTTTTCTGAACACCATTCCTTTTGGCCACAGTGTGATGCCTTTGCTAACCGCGAGAACAAGCGCTTTGACAAGCACTTTTGCGACGCTTGGACCCGTAAATGGGACAATAAGTTATGGATTTATCCTCCGTTTCACTTAATCCAGCAGGTCATCCACAAAATCAAGCATGATAAAACCCAGGCGATTTTAGTTGTGCCCTTGTGGGACGACAAGCTTTGGTTTCAGGAATTGCAAGACATTTGTGTAGATTACATCGAACTTCCCAGGAAGATTAAGCTGTATGCCACGGACGACACAGGTCCCCTGCCACAGCGGCCCTGGAGTTCGCTTGCATTCCTGGTGGATGGAAAGCTTTCTGACTCTGATTCTGCTGATTCTAGTACTGATTCCTGTGTTGGGTCTGAATCTGAGGTTGAGCGTGGTACTGATGATGAATCTATTTTTTCTGATTTTTGTCCGTCAGATGCCCAAGGTGATCCAACGTCAAATGGATCCGCCTCGTCTCCCTCTTCCCCAATACGATCTACATCCAAAAGAATCTACGGCGCACGGACGACAAAAAAATTTTCTTCGCGCTGCAAATTCAGAGTTTCCTATGAAAAACCCCGAGGAGCTGGATCACGAAGAGAATCTCTGGAATGTCGACACTCGACCCACCTATCCTCAAGAGGCAGTTGATACGGACCTTTTTAGGGACATCCGTAAGAAGATTCTTCCTGCCAAGGCCGAAGAAATCGCCAAAGTTTTTTCGACAGTAATTCCTGGCGATCAGGTGGACACTGAGTTGTGTTCCAAGAAAAGAGACAAGATTTTTGAGGAATGGAAGGACACAACCCTTTCGGGGAAGTTGATCAAAAACCCCCCTGTCCGTGGGCAGTTCGGTGAAGCCTTCATCGAGCTTCGTGAAGGGTACAAGGCAAAGAAACAGCGTCCTTATGAGAACCATGGACAGAAACATGAGATACTCAGAAAAATAATCGAGAGAAATCTCAGGGAATTTGGTTGGCTTGAGGGTTGTATGACCAGCGAGTGGTGCTGTGCACCCTTCACAGTCCCGAAACCGCCGCCTGCAGACCAGAACACTATTGATGGTTGGCGAATGGTTGTTGATTTTCGCAACCTCAACGCCGAAACCAAGGCGGATTCAGACCCCCTGCCCCTCATTGAGGAGGAAATCGCCAAGAGGGCAAGAGGTCGTTTGTTCTCTGTGCTGGATCTCCGTCACGGCTTTCACCAAATGCCGTTGAGGAAGGACAGCCGACCTCTCACCTGTATGTGCACGCCATGTGGCCCAGTCCAGTGGACGGTCATGCCCATGGGCCTGAAGAACGCCCCTTCGTTTTTTAAAACAATGATGGAGGATGTGCTTTTTACAGCTCATCCTGAGCTTCGTGCCTTCGTGAGTGTGTACATAGATGACATAATCATCGCAACGGAGGGGGAGGGACTGACCGAAGCCGAGCTGGTGGCCCTACATGAAAAGCAGCTGAACCAGGTTTTGGACATTCTCGATGCCAATCAGCTGATTTGTGGGCCAAAGAAGGGAAAACTATTTTTAAAATCAGTCGAATTTTGTGGTTCTCTCCTTGAGAATGGCACCCGACGACCCAGTCCAGGGAAGCTCGTCGCCATTCAGAAGTGGAAGCGCCCTGAGACGATCACGGAATTGAGAGGATTCCTGGGTTGTTGCAATTTTTACCACACTTTTGTGCCGAATTATGCCAAATTTGCTGCCCCCCTCACTGAACTATTGAAGGTAGGGAGAGATGCGGGCAAGGCAGGTTCAAAGGTTCGTGTCAAGTGGACTGACGAGTGCGAGGAGGCCTTCCATCACTTGAAGGCGGCCCTCTGCGAAGTCGCCACGTTGCATGTGCCGAAATTCGACCGACCCTTCTACATAAGAACCGACGCTTCTAGGTACGCGATCGGAGCTGTCCTTGAACAGGTTGATGAAGCCACAGGTGATCATTACCCTCTTGCATTTTGGTCCCGGAAGCTAGCTCCACGCCAGATGCAATGGTCACCGCGTGAGCAAGAGACTTATGCCATAATCTGCGCTCTGAAGAAGTACCAATGGTGGGTTGGCACCAATCGAGTCGAGGTCCTAACGGATCATCGATCTCTGGAGTATTCGGCCACCGAACACATTGATACTGTCGCGAGCCCAGCTGGTCGACGGGCCAGATGGCATGAATTTCTCAGTTTGTTTGACCTCCATGTGTCGTATTTGCCTGGAAAACACAACACGGTAGCAGATGCTCTGAGCTGATGGGCTTACCCCGCTTCAGAGGGGCTGCAAAGTACCAACATCCATGGTACGGAGCAGGACCGGCACGTCGTAATCGAGTGGGATCAAGAAGAAAAAAAGCTCATTCGACGTGATTGCATGCAATGCTCTGTTAAACAGCACGCATGACCGTGTCATGATATCACGGCCTTCTCAGATCCGGCGCATGCCCATGAGATTATCACCAAATCACTGAAAGTCGTGGAGAAAGTCACCGATCCCTCCTCAGGGAGTGTGAAACGGTTCGAGTATACCCGACCTGTAAGTGGACTTCGGTTGATTCAGGGCATTAAGCGTCGAGATCCGGCCAAAACTCCACCCCTGCCGAAAGATTCCCTTATCATCCGTGACTGGACTAACGATTATCTGCATGATTCCATGTTTAAAGAGGTCTTTGAGAATCTCAAATCCATAGATGCTCACAAGGATGGAATTTTTTCTGAATATTTGTTGGATGGGGGGAAGCTGTGGATGGAGGGTAAATTGTGCGTACCAGACGCCCTGGCCCCCCGAGTGTTAAACTGGTGGCACAAATGGGAGTCCCCCCATGCGCATGGCCGTAGATTATGGTCGATGATTAAACATAGGTTGTTCGGCTCAAGGCTATATACTCATTGTATGAAAGTAGCCGCCGGATGTGCCCAATGTGCTGTCTCGACGCCCCCCAGCGCAAAGAAGCACGGCCATCTGAGGCCACACCCTATTCCGGATCGCCTCTTTAACAGACTCACCAGTGATTTTTTCCATCTTGGTGAACTCGACGACGAAGAGTGCCATTGGACCAACAGAAAGGCCAATGGAGTGCTCCTTATACAATGCCGTCATTCTGGCTACGTTCAGGTGTTGCCTTGCAACGTCGAGTCAATGACTGGCAAAGCTGCCGCCAAATGGTGCGCGCAGACCTGGATCGGAGGTTGGGACGTCCCATCCGAGGTGGTTACAGACTCAGGCAAAGAGTACACCTCCGAATGGTGGAAGGGATTATGTGCTCGCCTTGGAATCCACCACCTGAGATGTGAAATCCACTCACATCGAGCGCTGCCTGGCGAAAGAGCCGGCCGCTCTGTTATAAATATGCTTCGTAAGGAGCTCGCCAGTGAGAAAGACTTCCATTGGCTTGAAGTTCTCTTCGCATTGCTTCGCCGTTACGACAACACGCCTTTGTACCATGGCCTTTCTCCAAATGAAATTGTCTTTGGACGAAAGAAGTGTTGGTAGAACATGCCGTTGAATAATCCTCGCCCTTGTAAAGATGCTTCGTTGTTTTTGGACGAAATCCAACGAGCAGACAAAACTGTCTCGAAATTAATCGATAAGCATCAAGCTGACTGGCTTTGGGTCCAGAATCAAGGCCGAAAAAACCCCCACAATTTTGAAGTCGATGATCGAGTTTGGCTTCGCAAATCCGACACCACCTTGGACGGAGATGATAAGCTTCTTCCCTTGTGGGAGGGGCCATTCGCTGTTACAGCGCGTCTAGGTGAGAACAGGTGGAGGATTCGTGTGGATGTCAGCAGGGAAATTGAAGTTTCGGGCGATCGCCTCAAGAGAGAGATCCCCTCCCCCAAGGATCGGGTTAAACCCCTTTTTTGGACTTCGAAATTTTTGTCCGATCGGGTCATCGAAGGGGGGAAGTACGAACTCAAGAGGATTTTAGAAGCAAGACGTGACGAAGAGGGCGAATGGGAATTTCTATGTCAGTGGAGGGGCTTTGATTCCAGTCACAACAACTGGGAACCAGCCCATTCTTTTTTCCATGGGTACACCAAGGGGTTCATCGACTTCCTCAAGAAGCACGCCGAAATTGGCGTACTTCTGACAGACTGTTTGTCGAAACCCGACAGACAGGTGGAGAGCGACGGAAAAAGACCTGTGGTAAATCGAGATCCAGCCTTTTACGGCCCTCAGCAGCCACCTTCCAGGGCTGATCCGTCGATCTCCCCTCCTGCGGTCAGGCCAGCCCAGGAGCCAAATGAGGACCAAGCTTCAAGTTCGGCCGCTGATTTGCAGCGCCCAAGCCGTACGAGGGCCCCACCAGACAGGTTGGTGGTCACATGTATTCGTGCTTGGCCGAATTGAGGGAGACCCGTCGTGACTTGAGTCGCCGACACCATAATCTGGGTAACAGTCGTCTAGTCCAGGGTGTCATGGCATTCGTCGCTAGGGCTCAAGGGTGTAGGTTCGAAACCCTTGCATGTCCAACTCCTACAAAAGCTCCAGCCTCGCCCCGTCGACCACTTATTCCAATGTGAGTGTTCTGACGACTTGAAAAAACCACATTCTGCTCAATCCACTGTTCATTCTTCCTGATTACGACATGATGTGGAGAACTGCGAATGTTTGATAATTTGACGTCAATCAACTTTTCTTTGGTCTCCGTTCGGCAGACAAGGCGTAGATACGCTGCCGAAAGCCACGGAGTGTGCTGCCGTGTCCAGAAAAAACCAAACTCAGGCTTAATTCAGGCAGATCCGGGGTAATCTTGTCTCTGTTGGTCTGTGCATCTTTGGAATTTGGCTGCTCGTGCAGATGGAAGCAAATGTACATAGTAAAAACGCTGGCCAGCGACATACACACGACAGCGACATTCACCCCTACAGGCACCCCCTGTAGTACTGGCTGCACTAGATGCGACGCCAGGAACTCAGATCTTACCTTCATTTGCCGTGATGCTGAAGCTAAAGTGCAGATTCAGATCCAGATTCCTTGAATTTACCTTGAATTCCTCAGGTTTATCCATCATTCTGCGCAACAGTGCAGCAAAACCCCGACATCAATTGTTCAGACAACCTTCACATAGGAGCTCTAGGGACTTCTAGCAGCAACCTCTCGGACCTCAGAGCTTCCGTAAGCTTCGGTGTATTTTTGGCACACGCCAATGTGAGCTCAATCCGACCTGAAACTGTCGAAAATGGTGAATCCAAGTGTCTTGTGGGACTCAATCGAAAGATGGGCCTTGTCCAAGTCGATTGACACCGCCGCCACTGTAAATAAAGGACTATTCGGTGTCTCTCAGCTATATACTGTCAGTAAAGCGCCTTCAGCGAACCTTCGGCGCGTTACATGCCAAGGATCCAGGGCCATCATGTCCCATCATGATGCATCATCACATGATCCACATTTTCATGGAATCTGTTGGATGCTCGCGAACCAACGTGTCGGAAAGCACAATTCAGCTGAATAAACGACAATGTATATTAACTCTAGTCTAAACGAAGGTGTTAGTAGTTTCAGTTCTAGACATTCCGCTTCATTTCACCTTCATCTTAGGAAAATGAGCAAATTCCCTCATTTTAGGACAGTTTAAGTTGATTTCCTTGTCATCTCCTCACATTCCTCGAAGATCTGTTTACGGCTTTGCCTAACTTCGTTGACGCTGATGTTTTTCTGTTCACTTAGGAGTTGCAGACTACATTTGTATTTGTTTTCCCTCTCTGTGATTGTTTCATCTCCTTCATCTCTGCTCAAATTGATTCTCAATCTTGCTGAATCTTGTGATCATCCACCAGATGCGCCAAATCTGACGCAGATGCTGCACTTTTCAGAACGAGAAAAGCGGGAGTAACACAATGTAGAGTACGTGGAGGACACCGTAGCGTGCCCGCGACAGCTAAACTGTGCCAGAGCGCCGAGATGTCACTCCATTTCTTGATTCTCCCACTCAATCCACCAATAATCTACCTCATTTTCAACCAGGACATGGTTTGGTATCGATTCTCGATACGTTTACATGCTTTTTAGCCCCTAACCTAATGTTTTACTGCACGGAGGACTGTTCGTCACTCCTCATTCTGTCTCATTTCTGGTTCATCCATCCTGATTCTGTGCCAATTCAACCCAAATCAGGTCAGATCAAGCAGATTTCGCCCCATCGAGGCTACATTTCTATTTCTTTCTGGGACTTACCCGCACTACGTTCTTCGTTGACGTAGAGACACACCCCAGTGTGTTTTTGGAGGGGGAGTGTAAGTGCGGCTAACCCCCATCTGCTCAGACTTTCGTAGATCTGCCCCAGATTGGCTGCATTTTGGTCATTCTCTCTGCTTCGGCGGAATCGCCGCCCCGCAGCTCAGTCTCAGGATCAGACCTATATATTTCTGATGTGCCCGATCTGATTCTGCGGTCCATTCATCGTAAATCCGCCGCGTTCCGATCATTTACCCGGAATCGCCATTTGCCGCTGACGCGCGTGCGCCAGCCAGATCGGCCAAATATTTTTTCACAATCGGATTTTTATAAATCTTTTCAGATAGATATGGACACTCAGATGTACATAGGATTATCCGCATCAATTTTCTTCATAGACTGGGATTTTTTGCCGGATAACAATCAGCATGGATCTTGCCTCCGTTGTCGCCGCTCTTGCCTCCGTTGGTGTCCGTGTATCCGGTTCTGCCCCCAACAGCAGCGTTCAGGTCGACTCCTCGCGTGCCTGCCCCCCCGGTCTTGCCGGCCCTGAGCCCTCCGGCACCATCCACGACCTAGGGCAGCACTTTCAGGTTCCCTTCCCTTGTGCGCTCTGGGCACAGGGCGGAGGGCAGTTTCCCTTCCCCTGTGCCCCTGGGCTCAGGGCAGAGGGCTGGTTCCCTTCCCCTGTGCGCTCTGGGCACAGGGCGGAGGGCACGTTCCCTTCCCATGTGTGCTCTGGGCTCAGGGCAGAGGGCGGGACCCCTTCCCCTGTGCGCTCTGGGCGCACAGAGGAGGGCAGGTTCCCTTCCCCTATGCGCTCTGGGCACAGGGCGGAGGGCAGGTTTCCAGCCACTCTGCGCTCTGGGCACAGGGCGGAGGGCAGGTTTTCTTCCCCCGTGCGATCTGGGCTCAGGGCGGAGGGCAGTTTCCCTTCGCCTGTGCGCTCTAGGCACAGAGCGGAGGGCGGGTTCCCTTCCCCTGTGCCCCTGGGCTCAGGGCAGAGGGCTGTTTCCCTTCCCCTGTGCACTCCGGGCACAGGGCACTGGGCACGTTCCCTTCGCATGTGTGCTCTGGGCACAGGGGAGAGGGCAGGTTCCCTTCCCCTGTGCGCTCTTGGCTCAGGGCGGAGGGCAGGTTCCCTTTCCCTGTGCGCTCTGGGCACAGGGTGGAGGGCAGGTTCCCTTCCCCTATGCGCTCCGGGCACAGGGTGGAGGGCACGTTCCCTTCACCAGTGCGCTCTGGGTAGAGGGCGGGGGGCAGGTTCTCTTCGCCAGTGGGCTTCAGTCACAGGGCGGGGGGCAGGTTCTCTTCCCCTGTGCGCTCTGAGCTCAGGGCGCAGGGCAGGTTCCCTTCCCCTGTGCGCTCTGGGCTGAGGGCGGAAGAAAAGGTTCCCTTCCCTTGTGCACTCTGAGAACAGGGCGGAGGGCAGGTTTCATCCTTCTGTGCACTCTGTGCTCGAGCCAGAGGGCAGGGCACCTTCTCCTCTGCCCTCTGGGCTCAGGGCGGAGGGCAGGTTCCCTTCCCCTGTGCGCTCTGGGCACAGGGCGGAGGGCAGGCTCCTGTCCCCTGTGCGCTGTGGGCTCAGGGCGGAGGGCAGGTTCCCTTCCCTTGTGCGCTCCGGGCTAAGGGCAGATGGCAGGTTCCCTTCCCCTGTGCGCTCTGGGCTCAGGCGAAGTGCAGGTTCCCTTTCCCTGTGCGCTCTGGGCTCAGGAAAGAGGGCAGATTCCCTTCCCCTGTGCGCTCTGGGTCAGTGCGGAGGGCAGGTTCCCTTCCCCTGTGCGCTCTGGGCGCAGGGCAGAGGGCAGGTTCCTCTCCCCTGTGCGCTCTGGGCTCAGAGCGGGGGGCAGGTTCCCTTGGCCTGTGCGCTCTAGGCACAGGGCGGAGGGCAGATTGCCTTCCCCTGTGCGCTCTGGGCTGAGGGTGCAGGAAAGGTTTCTTTCCCTTGTGCGCTCTGGGCACAGGGCGGAGGGCAGGTTCCCCTCCCATGTGCACTCTGGGCTCAGAGCAGAGGGCAGGTTCCGGTCCCCTGTGCGCTCTCGGCTCAGGGCGGAGGGCAGATTCCCTTCCCCTGTGCGCTCTGGGCTCAGGGCAGAGGGCAGGTGCCCTTCCTCTGTGCGCTCTGCGCGCAGGTCAGAGGGTAGGTTCCCTTCGCCTCTGCACTCTGGGCTCAGGCGGAGGGCAGGTTCCCTCCCGTTGTGCGCTCTGGGCACACGGCGGGGGGCAGGTTCCCTTCCCCTTTTTTGGTGCATGGGGGTTGCCCCCCGGCGAGCATAACACAAAAGCGGCCTAACCACGGGCAAGTGAGCGTTCATGGCGAGCCGAAGTTCATCGAAGGACAGCAGCCATATGTACAGTAACTCAGGGGGTGTGACCCTGCTCCAAAATGCATCAAAGGCCTGGTTACTGTGGGCTGCGGCTTCGCCATTGGCCCTGTGGTTGGTGTTATGACGCGAGACGAATGGAAAATAAAATGGACTATATATATATATATATATATAAAAATCACGCACAGGGCAGAGGGTAGGTTCTCTTTGCCTCTGCACTCTGGGCTCAGGCAGAGGGCAGGTTCCGTTCCGTTGTGCGCTCTGGGCACAGGGCGGAGGGCAGGTTCTATTCCCCTGTGCGCTCTAGGCACACGGCAGAGGGCAGGTTCCCTCCCCCTGTGCGCTCTGGGCTCAGGGCGGAGGGCAGATTCCCTTGCCTTGTGCGCTCTGGCCAAAGGGCGGAGGGCAGGGTCCCTTCCAATTTGCGCTCTGGGCTCAGGCGGAGGGCAGGGTCCCTTCCCCTTTGAGCTCTGCGCTCAGGGCGGAGGGCAGGTTCCCTTTCCCTGCGAGCTCTTGTCACAGGGCGGAGGGCAGGTTCCCTTCCGCTGTGCGCTCTGGGCACACGGCGGAGGGCAGGTTCCCTTTCCCTGTGTGCTCGCTGCACAGGGCGGAGGGCAGGTTCCCTTTCCCTGTGCGCTCACGCCGGGGGGAAAGGGCAGGTTCCCTTCGCTCTTGCGCTTTGGGGTAAGGGCGGAGAGCAGGTTCCCTTCCCTGGTGCGTTTTGAGCACAGGGCGGAGGGCAGGTTCCCTTCCCCTGTGCGCTCTGGGCTCAGGGTGGAGGGCTGGTTCCCTTACCCTCTGTGCTCTGGGCTCAGGGCGGAGGGCAGGTTCCCTTCCCCTGTGCGCTTTGGGCTCAGGGCTGAGGGCAGGTTCTCTTCCCCTGTGCGCTCCGGGCTCAGGGCGATGGCCAGGTTCCCTTCTCATGTGCGCTCTAGGCACAGGGTAGAGGGCAGGTTCCCTTACCCTGTGCGCTCTGGGCTCAGGGCGGACGGCAGGTTCGCTTCCCCTGAGCGCTCTGGGCACATGACGGAGGCAAGGTTCCCTTCCCCGGTGCGCTCTGGGGACAGTGCGGAGGGCAGGTTTCCTTCGCCTGTGCGCTCTGGGCGCAGGGCAGAGGGCAGTCTCCCCTCCCCTGTGCGCTCTGGGCTCAGAGCAGAGGGCAGGTTCCTTTCTCCTGTGCGCTCTGGGCTCAGGGCGGAGGAAATGTTCCCTTCCCTTGTGCGCTCTGGGCACAGGGCGGAGGGCAGGTTCCCTTCCACTGTGCGCTCTGGGCTCAGGGCCGAGGGCAGTTTTCCTTCTTCTGTGCCCTCGGGCTCAGGGCGGAGGGCTGGTTTCCTTCTCTTGTGCGCTCTGGGCACAGGGCGGAGGGCACGTTCCCTTCCTCTGTGCTCTCTGGGCATAGGGCGGAGGGCACGTCCCCTTCCACTGTGCTCTCTGGGCTCAGGGCCGAGGGTAGGTTCCCAGCCGCTGTGCGCTCTGGAAACAGGGCGGAGGGCAGGTTCCCTTCCCCTGTGCGCTCTCTGGACAGGGCAGAGGGCAGGTGCCCTTCGCCTGTGCGCTCTGGGCGCAGGGCAGAGGGCAGGTTCCTCTCCCCTGTGCGCTCTGGGCTCAGAGCGGAGGGCAGGTTCCTTTCTCCTGTGCGCTCTGGGCTCAGGGCGGAGGAAAGGTGCCCTTCCCTTGTGCGCTCTGGGCACAGGGCGGAGGGCAGTTTCCCTTCCCCTGTGCCCCTGGGCTCAGGGCGGAGGGCTGGTTCCCTTCCCCTGTGCGCTCTGGGCACAGGGCGGAGGGCACGTTCCCTTCCCCTGTGCGCTCTGGACACAGGGCCCCAGCAGGTTCCCTTCCCATGTGCGCTCT
This sequence comes from Eutreptiella sp. 'Long Island Sound 2002', assembly GCA_964036045.1. Lineage (NCBI taxonomy): Eukaryota > Euglenozoa > Euglenophyceae > Eutreptiales > Eutreptiaceae > Eutreptiella > Eutreptiella sp. 'Long Island Sound 2002'. The sequence continues at coordinate 121,240,184 of OZ038378.1, read as the reverse complement.
GGGCTCAGGGCAGAGGGCGGGACCCCTTCCCCTGTGCGCTCTGGGCTCACAGAGGAGGGCAGGTTCCCTTCCCCTATGCGCTCTGGGCACAGGGCGGAGGGCAGGTTCCCTTCCTCTGTGCGGTCTCGGCACAGGGCGGAGGGCAGGTTCCCTTCCACTGTACGCTCTGGGCTCAGGGCGGAGGGTAGGTTCCCAGCCACTCTGCGCTCTGGGCACAGGGCGGAGGGCAGGTTTTCTTCCCCCGTGCGATCTGGGCTCAGGGCGGAGGGCAGTTTCCCTTTCCCTGTGCGCTCTAGGCACAGAGCGGAGGGCAGGTTCCCTTCCCCTGTGCCCCTGGGCTCAGGGCAGAGGGCTGTTTTCCTTCCCCTGTGCACTCCGGGCACAGGGCACTGGGCACGTTCCCTTCGCATGTGTGCTCTGGGCACAGGGGAGAGGGCAGGTTCCCTTCCCCTGTGCGCTCTTGGCTCAGGGCGGAGGGCAGGTTCCCTTTCCCTGTGCGCTCTGGGCACAGGGTGGAGGGCAGGTTCCCTTCCCCTATGCGCTCCGGTCACAGGGTGGAGGGCACGTTCCCTTCACCAGTGCGCTCTGGGTAGAGGGCGGGGGGCAGGTTCTGTTCGCCAGCGGGCTTCAGTCACAGGGCGGGGGGCAGGTTCCCTTCCCCTGTGTGCTCTGGGCACAGGGCGGAGGGCAGGTTCCCTTTCCCTGTGCGCTCTGGGAACAGGGCGGCAAACAGGTTCCCTTCCCCCGTGCGCTCTGAGCTCAGGGCGGAGGCAGGTTCCCTTCCCCTGTGCGCTCTGGGCACAGGTTGGAGGGCAGGTTCACTTCCCCTGTGCAGTCTGAGCTCAGGGCGGAGGGCAGGGTCTCTTCCCCTGTGCAGTCTGAGCTCACGGCGGGGGGCAGGTTCTCTTCCCCAGTGGGCTTCAGTCACAGGGCGGAGGGCAGGTTTCCTTCCCTTGTGTGCTCTGAGCTCAAGCCCGAGGGCAGGTTCGCTGCACCTGTGGGCTTTGAGCACCAGGCGGAGGGCAGGTTCCCTTCCCCTGTGCGCTCTGAGCTCAGGGCGCAGGGCAGGTTCCCTTCCCCTGTGCGCTCCGGGCTGAGGGCGGAAGAAAAGGTTCCCTTCCCTTGTGCACTCTGAGAACGGGGCGGAGGGCAGGTTTCATCCTTCTGTGCACTCTGTGCTCGAGCCAGAGGGCAGGTTACCTTCTCCTGTGCGCTCTGGGCTCAGGGCGGAGGGCAGGTTCCCTTCCCCTGTGCGCCCTGGGCACAGGGCGGAGGGCAGGCTCCTGTCCCCTGTGCGCTGTGGGCTCAGGGCAGAGGGCAGGTTCCCTTCCCTTGTGCGCTCCGGGCTAAGGGCAGATGGCAGGTTCCCTTCCCCTGTGCGCCCTGGGCTCAGGCGAAGGGCAGGTTCCCTTTCCCTGTGCGCTCTGGGCTCAGGAAAGAGGGCAGATTCCCTTCCCCTGTGCGCTCTGGGCTCGGTGGGGAGGGCAGGTTCCCTTCCCCTGTGCGCTCTGGGCGCAGGGCAGAGGGCAGGTTCCTCTCCCCTGTGCGCTCTGGGCTCAGAGCGGGGGGCAGGTTCCCTTGGCCTGTGCGCTCTAGGCACAGGGCGGAGGGCAGATTCCCTTCCCCTGTGCGCTCTGGGCTGAGGGTGCAGGAAAGGTTTCCTTCCCTTGTGCGCTCTCGGCACAGGGCGGAGGGCAGGTTCCCCTCTCCTGTGCACTCTGGGCTCAGAGCGGAGGGCAGGTTCCGGTCCCCTGTGCGCTCCGGGCACAGGGCGGACGGCAGGTTCCCTTTCCCTGTGCGCTCTGGGCACAGAGCAGAGGGCAGGTTCTCCCCCCCTGTGCGCTCTGGGAACAGGGCAGAGGGCAGGTTCCCCTCCGCTGTGCGTTCGGGGCACAGGGCGCAGGGCAGGTTCCGGTCCCCTGTGCGCTCCCGCACAGGGCGGACGGCAGGTTCTCTTCCCCTGTGCGCTCTGGGCTCAGGGCGGAGGGCAGGTTCCCTTCCCCTTTGCGCTCTGGGCACAGGGCGGAGGGCAGGTTCTCTTCCCCTGTGCGCTCTGGGCACAGGGCAGAGGTCAGGTTCCCCTCCGCTGTGCGCTCGGGGCACAGGGCGGAGGGGAGGTTCCCCTTCGCTGTGCGCTCTGGGCACAGGGCGGAGGGCAGGTTCTGGTCCCCTGTGCGCTCTGGGAACAGGGCAGAGGGCAGGTTCCCCTCCGCTGTGCGTTCAGGGCACAGGGCGCAGGGCAGGTTCCGGTCCCCTGTGCGCTCCCGCACAGGGCGGACGGCAGGTTCTCTTCCCCTGTGCGCTCTGGGCTCAGGGCGGAGGGCAGGTTCCCTTCCCCTTTGCGCTCTGGGCACAGGGCGGAGGGCAGGTTCTCTTCCCCTGTGCGCTCTGGGCACAGGGCAGAGGTCAGGTTCCCCTCCGCTGTGCGCTCGGGGCACAGGGCGGAGGGGAGGTTCCCTTTCGCTGTGCGCTCTGGGCACAGGGCGGAGGGCAGGTTCTCTTCCCCTGTCCGCTCTGGGCACAGGGCGGAGGGCAGGTTCTGGTCCCCTGTGCGCTCTGGGCACAGGGTGGAAAGCAGGTTCCGTTCCCCTGTGCGCTCTGGGCACAGGGTGGAGGCAGGTTCTCTTCCCCAGTGCGCTCTAGGCTCAGGGCGGAGGGCAGGTTCCCTTCCCCCGTGCGCTGTGGGCACGGGGTGCAGGGCAGGTTCCCTTCCCCTCTGCAGTCTGGACTCAGGGCGGTTGGCAAGTTCCCTCCCCCTGTGCGCCCTTGGCCCAGGGCCAAGGGCAGGTTCACTTCCCCTTTGCGCTCTGGGCTGAGGGTGGAGGGCAGGTTCCCTTTTCCTGTGCGCTCTGAGCACAGAGCTGAGGGCAGGATCCTTGCCCGTGTGATCTCTGGGCTCGGGGCGGATGGCAGGTTCCCTTCCCCTACACGCTCTGGGCTCAGGGCGGAGGGCAGGTTCCCATCCCCTGTGCGCTCTCGGCTCAGGCAGACGGCGGATTCCCATCTCTTATGCGCTCTGAGCACTGGGCGAAAGGCAGGTTTTCTTTCCCTGTGCGCTGTGGGCTCAAGGCGGAGGGCAGGTTCCCTTCCCTTGTGTGCCATGGGCTCAGGGCAGAGTGCAGGTTCCCTTCCCCTGTGCGCTGAGGGTGGAGGAAAGGTTCCCTTCCCTTGTGCACTCTAGGCACAGGGCGGAGGGCAGGTTCCCTTCTCCTGTGCCCTCTGGGCTCGAGGCAGAGGGCAGATTCCCATCCCAGTTGCGCTCTGGGCACAGGCGGAGGGCAGGTTCCCTTCCGTTGTGCGCTCTGGGCACAGGGCGGAGGGCAGGTTGCCTTCCCCTTTAAACCCTGAGCACAGGGCAGAGGGCAGGTTCCCTTCCCTTCCGCGGAGGGCCGGTTGTCCCCCCCTGTGCGCTTTCCGCACAGGGCAGAGGGCAGGTTCCCTTCCCCTGTGCAGTCTGTGCTCAGGGCGGAGGGCAGGTTCCCTTTCTCTGTGCGCTCTCGGCTAAGGGCGGAGGGCAGATTCCCTTCCCCTGTGCGCTCTGAGCACAGGGCGGAGGGCAGCTTCCTGTCCCCTGTGCGCTCTCGTCGCAGGGCGGAGGGCAGGTTCCCTTCCGGTGTACGCTCTGGGCTCAGGGCGGAAGGCAGGTGTCCATCTCCTATGCGCTCTGAGCACAGGGCGGATGGCAGGTTCCCTTCCCATGTGCGCTCTGGGCTCAGGGCGGAAGGCAGGTTCCCTTCCCCTTTGCGCTCTGAGCACATGGGTGGAGGGCAGGGTCCCTTCCCCTGTGCGCTCTGGGGACAGGGCGGAGGGCAGGTTCCCCTTCCCTTTGAGCTCTGCGCTCAGGGCGGAGGGCAGGGTCCCTTCCCCTGCGTGCTCTGGGCACAGGGCCCTGGGCAGGTTCCCTTCCGCTGTGCGCTCTGGGCACACGGCGGAGGGCAGGCTCCCTTTCCCTGTGTGCTCGCTGCACAGGGCCGAGGGCAGGTCGCCCTCCCCTGTGTGCTCTGGGCACAGGGCGGAGGGCAGGTTCCCTTTCCCTGTGCGCTCACGGCAGGGGCAAATGGCAGGTTACCTTCGCCTGTGCGTTCTGGGCACAGGGCGGAGGGCAGGTTCCCTTCCCTGATGTGTTTTGGGCACATGGCGGAGGGCAGGTTCCCTTCCCCTGTGCGCTCTGGGCTCAGGGCGGAGGGCAGGTTCCCTTCCGCTGGGCGGTCTGGGCTCAGGGCGGAGGGCGGGTTCCCTGCCCCTTTGCGCTTTCGGCTCAGGGCGGAGGGCAGGTGGTCTTCCCCTGTGCGCTCTGGGCACAGCGCGGTGGACACGTTCCCTTCCCCCGTGCGCTTTGGGCTCAGGGCAGAGGAAAGGTTCCCTTCCCTAGTGCGCTCTGTGCTCAGGGCGGAGGGCAGCTTCCCTCCCCCTGTGCGCTCTGGGCTCAGGGCGGAGGGGAGATTCCCTTCCCCTGTGCACTCTGGGCACAGGGCGGAGGGTTCCCTGCCCCTGTGCGCTCTGGGCACAGGGCGGAGGGCAGGTTCCCTTCCCCTGTGCGCTCTGGGCTCAGGGCAGAGGGCACGTTCCCTTCCCCTGTGCGCTCTGGGCATAGGGCGGTGGGCAGGTTCCCTTCCCTTGTGCGCTCTGGGCACAGCGTGGAGAACAAGTTCCCTTCCCCTGTGCGCTCTAAGCTCAGGGCGGATGGCAGGTTCCCTTCCCATGTGCGCTCTGGGCTCAGGGCGGAAGGCAGGTTCCCTTCCTTTTTGCGCTCTGGGCACATGGGCGGAGGGCAGGGTCCCTTCCCCTGTGCACTCTGGGGACAGGCCGGAGGGCTGGTTCCCTTCCCGTGTGCGCTCTGGGCTGAGTGAGGAGGGCAGGTTCCCTTCCCCTGTGCGCTCCGCGCACAGGGCAGAGGGTTGGTTCCCTTCCCCTTCGCGCTCCAGGCTCAGTCTGAGGGCAGGTTCCCTTCCCCTGTGCGCTCTAGGCACAGGGCGGAGGGCAGGTTCCCTCCCCCCATGCGCTCTGGGCTCAGAGCGGAGTGCAGATTCCCTTCCCTTGTGCGCTCTGGGCACAGGGCGCAGGGCATGTTCCCTTCCCCTGTGCGCTCTGTGCTCAGGGCGGAGGGCAGGTTCCCTTTCCATGTGCGCTCTTGGCTCAGGCGGAGGGCAGGTTCCCTTTCCCTTTGAGCTCTGCGCTCAGGGCGGAGGGCAGGGTCCCTTCCCCTGCGTGCTCTGGGCACAGGGCCCTGGGCAGGTTTCCTTTCCGCTGTGCGCTCTCGGCACACGGCGGAGGGCAGGCTCTCTTTCGCTGTGTGCTCGCTGCACAGGGCGGAGGGCAGGTCGCACTCCCCTTTGTGCTCTCTGCACAGGGGGGAGGGCAGGTTGCCGTTCCCTGTGCGCTCACGGCAGGGGCAAAGGGCAGGTTACCTTCGCCTGTGCCTTCTGGGCACAGGGCGGAGGGCAGGTTCCCTTCCCTGATGTGTTTTGGGCACATGGCGGAGGGCAGGTTCCCTTCCCCTGTGCGCTCACGGCTCAGGGCGGAGGGCAGGTTCCCTTCCGCTGTGTGGTCTGGGCTCAGGGCGGAGGGCGGGTTCCCTGCCCCTGTGCACTTTGGGATCAGGGCAAAGAGCAGGTGGTCTTCCCCTGTGCGCTCTGGGCACAGCGTGGTGGACACGCTCCCTTCCCCTGTGCGCTTTGGGCTCACGGCAGAGGAAAGGTTCCCTTCCCTAGTGCGCTCTGTGCTCAGGGCGGAGGGCAGCTTCCCTTCCCCTGTGCGCTCAGTGCTCAGGGCGGAGAGGAGATTCATTTCCCCTGTGCATTCTGGGCTCAGGGCGGAGGGCAGGCTCCCTTCCCTGTGAGCTGTGGGCACAGGGCGGGGTGTAGGTTCCCTTCCCCTCCGCCCTCTGGGCTCAGGTGGAGGGCAGGTTCCCTTCGCCTATGCGCCCTGGGCAAAGGGCGCACAGGACGGTTCCCTCCCATATGCGCTCTGGGCACAGTGGGGAGGGCACGATCCGTTCCCCTGTGCGCCCTGGGCTCAAGGCGGGTTGAAGTTTCACTGCCCCTGTGCGCTCTGGGCACCAGGCAGAGGGAAGGTTCCCTTCCCCTGTGCGCTCTGGGCTCAGGGAGTAGGGCAGGTTCCCTTCCCCTGTGCGCTCTGGGCGCAATGCGGAGGGCAGGTTCCCCTCCCTTGTGCGCTCTGGGCACAGAGTGGAGGGCAAGTTCCCTTCCCCTGTGCGCTCTAAGCTCAGGGCGGAGGGCAGGTTCCCTTCCCCTGTGCGCTCTGGGCTCAGGGCGGAGGGCACGTTCCCTTCCCCTGTGCGCTCTGGCCATAGGGCGGTGGGCAGGTTCCCTTCCCTTGTGCGCTCTGGGCACACCGTGGAGAACAAGTTCCCTTCCCCTGTGCGCTCTAAGCTCAGGGCGGATGGCAGGTTCCCTTCCCATGTGTGCTCTGGGCTCAGGGCGGAAGGCAGGTTCCCTTCCCCTTTGCGCTCTGGGCACATGAAGCGAGGGCAGGGTCCCTTCCCCTGTGCGCTCTGGGGACAGGGCGGAGGGCTGGTTCCCTTCCCATGTGCGCTCTGGGCTGAGGGAGGAGGGCAGGTAACCTTCCGCTGTGCGCTCTGTGCACAGGGCAGAGGGTAGGTTCCCTTCCCCTCTGCGCTCCGGGCTCAGTCGGAGGGCAGGTTCCCTTCCGTTGTGCGCTCTGGGCACAGGGCGGGGGGCAGGTTCCCTCCCCCTGTGCGCTCTAGGCACACGGCGGAGGGCAGGTTCCCTCCCCCCGTGCGCTCCGGGCTCAGAGCGGAGAGCAGATTCCCTTCCCTTGTGCGCTCTGGGCACGGGGCGGAGGGCAGGTTCCCTTCCCCTGTGCGCTCTGAGCTCAGGGCGGAGGGCAGGTTCCCTTTCCCTTTGAGCTCTGCGCTCAGGGCGGAGGGCAGGGTCCCTTCCCCTGCGTGCTCTGGGCACATGGGCCCTGGGCAGGTTCCCTTCCGCTGTGCGCTCTGGGCACACGGCGGAGGGCAGGTTCCCTTTCCCTGTGTGCTCGCTGCACAGGGCGGAGGGCAGGTCGCCCTCCCCTGTGTGCTCTGGGCACAGGGCGGAGGGCAGGTTCCCTTTCCCTGTGCGCTCACGGCAGGGGCAAAGGGCAGGTTACCTTCGCCTGTGCGTTCTGGGCACAGGCCAGAGGGCAGGTTCCCTTCCCTGATCCGTTTTTGGCAAATGGTGGAGGGCAGGTTCCCTTCCCTAGTGCGCTCTGTGCTCAGGGCGGAGGGCAGCTTCCCTTCCCCTCTGCGCTCAGTGCTCAGGGCAGAGGGGAGATTCCCTTCCCCTGTGCACTCTGGGCTCAGGGCGGAGGGCAGGCTCCCTTCCCCTGTGTGCTGTGGGCACAGGGCGGGGTGTATGTTCCCTTCCCCTCCGCGCTCTGGGCTCATGTGAAGGGCAGGTTCCTCTCGCCTATGCGCTCTGGGCACAGCGCGGTGGACACGTTCCCTTCCCCTGTGCGCTTTTGGCTCAGGGCAGAGGAAAGGTTCCCTTCCCTAGTGCGCTCTGTGCTCAGGGCGGAGGGCAGCTTCCCTTCCCCTGTGCGCTCAGTGCCCAGGGCGGAGGGGAGATTCCCTTCCCCTGTGCACTCTGGGCTCAGGGCGGAGGGCAGGGTCCCTTCCCCTGTGAGCTGTGGGCACAGGGCGGGGTGTAGGTTCCCTTTCCCTCCGCGCTCTGGGCTCAGGGCAGAGGGCAGGTTGTCTTCCCCTGTGCGCTCTGGGCACAGCGCGGTGGACACGTTCCCTTCCCCTGTGCGCTTTTGGCTCAGGGCAGAGGAAAGGTTCCCTTCCCTAGTGCGCTCTGTGCTCAGGGCGGAGGGCAGCTTCCCTTCCCTGTGAGCTGTGGGCACAGGGCGGGGTGTAGGTTCCCTTCCCCTCCGCGCTCTGAGCTCAGGTGGAGGGCAGGTTCCCTTCGCCTATGCGCCCTGGGCAAAGGGCGCACAGGACAGTTCTCCTCCCCTATGCGCTCTGGGCACAGTGGGGAGGGCACGATCCGTTCCCCTGTGCGCCCTGGGCTCAAGGCGGGTTGAAGGTTCCCTGCCCCTGTGCGCTCTGGGCACCAGGCGGAGGGCAGGTTCCCTTCCCCTGTACACTCTGGGTTCAGGGAGTAGGGCAGGTTCCCTTCCCCTATGCGCTCTGGGCTCAGGGCGGAGGGCAGGCTCCCTTCCCCTGTGCGCTCTAAGCTCAAGCCAGAGGGCAGGTTCCCTTCCCCTGTGCGCTCTGAGCAAAGGCCAGAGGGCAGGTTCCCTTCCCCTGTGCGCTTTGGGCACAATGCGGAGGGCAGGTTCCCTTCCCTTGTGCGCTCTGGGCACAGAGTGGAGGGCAAGTTCCGTTCCCCTGTGCGCTCTAAGCTCAGGGTGCAAGGCAGGTTCCCTTCCCCTCTGCGATCCCGGCTCAGGGCGGAGGGCAGGTTCCCTTCCCCTGTGGACTCTGGGCACAGGGCGGAGGGTTCCCCACCCCTGTGCGCTCAGGGCACAGGGCGGAGGGCAGGTTCCCTTCCCCTGTGCGCTCTGGGCTCAGGGCGGAGGGCACGTTCCCTTCCCCTATGCGCTCTGGGCATAGGGCGGCCGGCAGGTTCCCTTCCCTTGTGCGCTCTGGGCACAGCGTGGAGAACAAGTTCCCTTCCCCTGTGCGCTCTACGCTCAGGGCGGATGGCAGGTTCTCTTCCCATGTGCGCTCTGGGCTCAGGGCGGAAGGCAGGTTCCCTTCCCCTCTGCGCTCTGGGCACATGGGCGGAGGGCAGGGTCCCTTCCCCTGTGCGCTCTGTGGACAGGGCGGAGGGCTGGTTCCCTTCCCGTGTGCGCTCTGGGCTGGGGGAGGAAGGCAGGTTACGTTCCTCTGTGCAATCTGGGAACAGGGCGGAGGGCAGGTTCCTCTCCCCTGAGCGCTCTGTGTTCAGGGCGGAGGGCAGGCTCCCTTCCCGTGTGCGCTCTGGGCACAGGGCGGAGGGCAGGTTCCCTTCTTCTGTTCGCTCTAAGCTCAGGGCGGAGGGCAGGTTCCCTTCCCATGTGCGCTCTGGGCTCAGGGCGGAAGGCAGGTTCCCTTCCCCTTTGCGCTCTGGGCTCAGGGCGGAGGGCAGGTTCCACTCCTCTGTGCGCTCCGGGCACAGGGCAGAGGTTTCCCTTCCCCTGTGCGCTCTGGGCATAGGGCGGAGGGCAGGTTCCCTTCCCCTGTGCGCTCCGGGCACAGGGCAGAGGTTTCCCTTCCCCTGTGCGCTCTGGGCTCGGGGCGGAGGGCAGGTTCCCTTCCCCTGTGCGCTCTGGGCACAGGGCGGAGGGCAGGTTCCCTTCCCCTGTGCGCTCCGGGCACAGGGCGGAGGTTTCCCTTCCACTGTGCGCGCTGGGCTCGGGGCGGAGGGCAGGTTCCCCTCCCCTGTGCGCTCTGGGCACAGGGCGGGGGGCAGGTTCCCTTCCCCTGTGCGCTCTGAGCTCAGGGCGGAAGGCAGGTTCCCTTCCCCTGTGCGCTCTGGGCACAGGGCTGAGGGTTCGCTTCCCCTGTGCGCTCTGGGCACAGGGCAGAAGGCAGGTTCTCTTCCCCTGCGCGCTCTGGGCTCAGGGCGGAGGGCAGGTTCCCTTCCCCTGTGCGCTGTGGGCATAGAGCGGAGGGCAGGTTCCATTTCCCTGTGCGCTCTGGGCACAGGGCGGAGGGCAGGTTCCCTTCCCCTGTGCGCTCTGAGCTCAGGGCGGAGGGCAGGTTCCCTTCCCCTGTGCGCTCTTGGTCCAGGGCGGAAGGCAGGTTCTCTTCCCCTTTAAGCGCTGGGCTCAGGGCGGGGGGCAGGTTCCCTTCCCCTGTGCGCTCTGGGCACAGGGCGGAGGGTACCCTTCCCCTTCGCGCTCTGGGGACAGGGCGGAGGGCAGTTTTCCTTCCCGTGTGCGCTCTGGGCTCAGGGCGGAGGGCAGGTTCCCCTCTTCTCTGCGCTCTGGGCACAGGGCGGAGGGCAGGTGTAAGTGCGGCTAACCCCCATCTGCTCAGATTTTCACTGATCTAACCCAGATTGACTACATTTTGGTCATTTTCTTTGCTTCGGCGGAATCACCGCCTCGCAGCTCAGTCTCAGGATCAGACCTATATATTTCTGATATGCCGGATCTGATTCCGCGGTCCATTCTCCGTAAATCCGCCGCGTTCCGATCATTTGCCTGGAATCGCCATTTGCCGCTGACGCGCGCTCGCGGGCCAGATAGGCCAAATATTTTTCACAATCGGATTTATTTAAATCTTTTCAGACAGATATGGACACTCAGATGTGCATAGTGAAATCCGCATCAAATTCTTTCATAGACTGGGATTTTCTGCCGGATAACAATCAGCATGGACCTTGCTTCAGTTGTTGCTGCTCTCGCCTCTGTTGGTGTCCGAGTCTCCGGTTCTACCCCCAATAGCAGCGTTCAGGTCGACTCCTCGCGTGCCTGCCCCACTGGTCTTGCCGGCCCCGAGCCCTCCGGCACCATCAACGACCCAGGGCAGCACTTTCATGGTAGCAGAGGCTACCTGAATGTTGTTCCTTTGGTGTCCCAACCACAGCTAGCTCCCCAGTACGGCCCCGTAGACCCCGCCACTTCCGGAGAAGTAACGATTACGTTGCCCTGGTGCTGTGCGAACGAGGCTTTGAGAGGAATGCCTTGCGCAAGCCCAAGCTGCCCAAGAAGGGCACAAATCAGCAGCTGTGGAGACCCCAATTATCCTAATCCCAGTCGAAATTGGCCATCAAGTAGCTGGAATCTCCCAGCCTACGACGATGGCAACGCTCCGGTGGACCTTACGGAGCTGGCAGGTACCCACATTCCTCACCAATGTCCAACATTCGAGACCATCGAAGCCGACATTGACGACATTGAGATGGGTGGTCCAGGTGAGGTACCTAGCTATAATCGACCAGCCTCTTGGGCACAATTGGACAACCATTTGTCTTCAGAAGTGACCCGTAACCTTGAGGCGCTTGAGGCCCTTTGTCTCTTAGCCACGTCTAAGCTGATTGGACAAGAAAGAATCGCCTCTGATTTTTTATTCGAATATTTTTTCCTTCTTCAAGAAGAAATTAATACCAGGATGTGGTGGCGTTCTCAAGAAGATGACTCTTTTGCCATTTTTTTGCAGATCTGGAAGGCAAGTCCCTTCCCGAAGGAGAAGACTAAGGCACCTGTTGCCGGGCCCTCCGCCCCTCATCCCCCTGTTTCCATCCGCGACGATCTAGCCGCCGCGGTTGAGGAAGGAATTTTAGAGGCAGCTAGGCAGGCAAGCCTGGAAATTAGGGCTGAAGGAGCTCCCCAAGTGGACTCCTGGCTGCGGACCACTGAGATTAGCGGTCCGACAGCCTGCTCAGGCCCTTCAGGACACGGTATGTACTGTCCTGCCGACTGCTCTTGCAGATCCCAGCGAGATACTGAGCTTCAATTGCTCAAAGATCAAATGCAACTCATCATTCAAACGCTGGGAATTAAAGATCTTTTCAAGACGCACATGCGATCTGAGGGCGCATCATCAGTGGAACAAGCAACAGAACCGTCGGAGGAGTCGACAGAAATTTTTTCAATTGCTCCTTCGGTGGACTCCAAGACCACCGATGCAAGGATCAGCAGGACCAAGCTAAAGGAAAGGGTTACAATCTCTCGATCTCAGAGTAGGACGGCGAAGGCTAGGACTGAGGCTCAGAATGCCAAGCGAACTGCCTCCCGTACTGCCCCTCCTGCTGCTGATTCCAATGCATTAGCCCAGCTGTTGCTCGCCCAGACCCTCGCCGGAGCTGGTGTGGCGAATGATGCCGCCAAGGTGTCTGCCATTACGGCCGGTGTTGGGCTGGATTCGCTTCTTAATCCCACTTCATTGCAACTTCGTCAGGTTGCCAAGCAACCGAAGTATAATGGAAACCCCAGACGTTGGCCTCAGTTCCAACGGGAATTTAAACTGTGGGTTAAGACTCAAAAACTCCAAGATGATCAGTTCCTGATGGCCCTCTTGGACTGCCTTGAGGGAGCGCCGGCCAACACTTGGCTCAGGACCTGGAGTGATCGTGAGGATTCAAGTTCCCCCCTTACCTTTGATGAGGTGTGGGAACAGTTGGAGGTACGTGGATCCCGGCTGCCAGAGGACCATTACCACCAGATGTTGAAGAATTTTCCTTCATTCTCTCGATTAATCTTGCACGAAGTGCAAGACAAAAGACAGCGCTTCTGGAATCTAGTGGAAGAATCTGAACATTCAGGCGAAAAATTTTCTAGTGCCGAGCTGAAAAATCTGATTTTTGACAAGATCCCCTCCGAAACTGCCGCCACCCTTCGGAATAAACAGTCCGAAGAAAGGGTCAAGACCTGGTGGGCGGAGGTCGAAGGCTTCGGTGCCTCGGCCAACAGGTTCTTTGTCAGGGAATCACTTCAAAAGTGTTCCCCCACGTCGTTTTCCAAAGTGAAATTCACTGAAAACACGTGGAAAATCAAGTTTAATGAACACGAGGATCGGGACTTGTTTGTCCAAGTCCTCAACAGGGGAGTAAGCTTCCATGGCCATCGCCTGAAGGCCAAAAACTGGGTGTTTTCGTTCACCCCGCAGGAATTGTGGGAAGAGGTTGAGCGGCTCGCTGACGCCGCCAATCAAAATTTCCATGAGGGTCGTGGGGGAAACAAGAACACCCAACAAAACACCCAAAATGGGGCCCAAAAGGGCAACAAAAAGGTGAATGACACCCGGAATGTCCAGGATCACTGTAGCATCTGCCTTCTTCTAGGTTCTACGAACCGAGCTAAGTCGCATTCTACTGGTAATCACCGATGGTCTCCTTACGATCACAAGGTGATCGGTGAAAATATCAGTAATCCGCAGAATTCAGACAGGAATGACAGACAGGTGCATGGTGGAAAGGGGGGAAAAGGGAATTCGCCCCCCTCCGGTGGAAACAAAAATACTGGAGGCCCTGGCGGGTCCCAAGGCACAGGAAATCGGACTCCATCTGGCTCCGGTGGGCAGCCGAACGGCCAGAAAAATCCCAATGGCAACGCCGGAGGCGGAAATCGAAATCCAGGCCAAACCCCTCAATCCGGTACAAACAAGGGAAATGCTCCAGGATCCCAGGGTAAAGGTAAGGGAAATCCCTCTGGGACCCCTTTCTCTGGTAAGGGCAGAGGGCGTGGCGACGGTGGAGGTCCATCATCCGGCGGCCGTGGCCGTGGACGTGGAAAGGGCAACCATCGTGTGGATCAGGTCTCAGGTGCAGATCAGGTGTCCGATGAGGATCGAGATTACGTCGAAAATGCTCTGGATCCAGCAGATGATCCGTTCCAAGAGGAGTGGGTCGACGAATCAGGGTGTGTTCACAATGTTAACGCTGTCACTGGAGGTCAGAACGCCTAGGGGAGCCACGAAAATCGCCCCTCCCCAGGCGATTTCAGGCATGATCCCCAGATTCCTGATCGACCATTACTGGATGTAGGGTCGCTTGTCTCCTCTCCCCTGGATCCGGCAGCGGATCCTTCTGTGGTAGTGGACGAGGTTGGTGTACAGTCCAAGCACAGGGCCCGTCAGTTTGTCACAAAGCTGTGGGTCTCTGATAGCAAGGGAAATTTCCACCTCGCCACTTGTTTGTGTGACAATGGATCAGAGGTAAATCTCCAATCCAATTCTTTCTTACCTGACGACTGCGTGTTTGAGTCGCCTCATCCTGTTACCCTCGAGGGAGTTTCTGGACATTCTCTCGCAGGTGGGCAACGCGGTTGTTATATATCAACTCATTTGGTCGCTCAAGACCTTTGGGAAGAAGGTAATGTCAGGTCCCTTGGAGCGTCCTGAATTTCGTTTTTTGCACGCAGGGTTTAAAAGTGCAGAAGAATTTTTGAAGCAAAAAGTTACACCAAAATTTGGCGAAGATGTCACCATTGCAGAGGTGAATGGGAGTGCTGATTACTCCCGAGAGTTAGAATGTCTTCGTAGGGACTCCCAGCCACGACGTCCTTCGCGCTGGCACTCTTCATCCTACAGAGTTGTCGACAAATGGCGCGATGCAATTTGTGAATATTTTCATGAACACCATTCCTTTTGGCCACAGTATGATGCCTTTGCTAACCGCGAGAACAAGCGCTTCGACAAGCATTTTCGCGACGCTTGGACCCATAAATGGGACAAGAAGTTGTGGATTGATCCTCCGTTTCACTTAATCCAGCAGGTCATCCACAAAATCAAGCAAGATAAAACCCAGGCGATTTTAGTTGTGCCCTTGTGGGACGACAAGCCTTGGTTTCAGGAATTACAAGACATTTGTGTAGATTACATCGAACTTCCCAGGAAGATTAAGCTGTATGCCAGGGACGACACAGGTCCCCTGCCACAGCGGTCCTGGGATTCGCTTGCATTCCTGGTGGATGGAAAGCTTTCTGACTCTAATTCTGCTGATTCTGGTACTGATTCCTGTGTTGGGTCTGAATCTGAGGTTGAGCGTGGTACTGATGATGAATCTATTTTTTCTGATTTTTGTCCGTCAGATACCCAAGGTGATCCAACGTCAAATGGATCCGCCTCGTCTCCCTCTTCCCCAATACGATCGACATCGAAAAGAATCTTCAGGCACGGGCGAAGAAAAATTTCAAATCGCGCCGCAAATTCAGAGTTTTTTTTGAAAAGCCACGTGTGGAAGCTTTCGTAGATCCTTTCGAGGAGCTGGATCACGAAGATAATCTCTGGAATGTGGACACTCGACCCACCTATCTTCAAGAGGCAGTTGATACGGACCTCTTTAGGGACATCCGTAAGAAGATTCTTCCTGCCAAGGCCGAAGAAGTCGCCAAAGTTTTTTCGACAGACAAGATTTTTGAGGACCGGAAGGACACAACCCTTTCAGGGAAGTTGATCAAAGACCCCCCTGTCCGTGGACAGTTCGGTGAAGCCTTCATCGAGCTCCGTGAGGGTTACAAGGCGAAGAAACAGCGTCCTTATGAGAACCATGGACATAAACATGAGATCCTCAGAAAAATCATCGAGAGAAATCTCAGGGAATTTGGTTGGCTTGAGGGTTGTATGACCAGCGAATGGTGCTGTGCACCCTTCACAGTCCCGAAGCCGCCGCCTGCAGACCAGAACACTATAGATGGTCGGCGAATGGTTGTTGATTTTCGCAATCTCAACGCCGAAACCAAGGCAGATTCACACCCCCTGCCCCTCATTGAGGAGGAAATCGCCAAGAGGGCAAGAGGTCGTTTTTTTTCTGTGCTGGATCTCCGTCACGGCTTTCACCAAATGCCGTTGAGTAAGGACAGCCGACCTCTCACCTGTATGTGCACGCCATGTGGCCCAGTCCAGTGGACGGTCATGCCCATGGGCCTGAAAAACGCCCCTTCGTTTTTTCAAAGAATGATGGAGGATGTGCTTTTTACAGCTCATCCTGAGCTTCGTGCCTTCGTGAGTGTGTACATAGATGACATAATCATCGCGACGGAGGGGGAGGGACTGACCGAAGCCGAGCTGATCGCCCTACATGAGAAGCAGCTGAACCAAGTTTTGGACATTCTTGACGCCAATCAGCTGATTTGTGGGCCAAAGAAGGGAAAATTATTTTTAAAATCGGTCGAATTTTGTGGTTCTCTCCTAGAGAATGGCACCCGACGACCCAGTCCAGGGAAGCTCGTCGCTATTCAGAAGTGGAAGCGCCCTGAGACGATCACGGAGTTGAGAGGATTCCTGGGTTGTTGCAATTTTTACCATACTTTTGTGCCGAATTATGCCAAATTTGCTGCCCCCCTCACTGAATTATTGAAGGTAGGGAGAGATGCAGGCAAGGCAGGTTCAAAGGTTCGTGTCAAGTGGACTGACGAGTGCGAGGAGGCCTTCCATCACTTGAAGGCGGCCCTCTGCGAAGTCGCCGCGTTGCATGTGCCCCAATTCGACAAACCATTCTACATTAGAACCGACGCTTCTAGGTACGTGATCGGAGCTGTCCTTGAACAGGTTGATGAAGCCACAGGTGATCATTACCCCCTTGCATTTTGGTCGCGGAAGCTAGCTCCACGCCAGATGCAATGGTCACCGCGTGAGCAAGAGACTTACGCCAGAATTTGCGCTCTGAAAAAGTACCAATCGTGGGTTGGCACCAATCGAGTCGAGGTCCTGATGGATCATCGATCTCTGGAGTATTGGGCCACCGAACACATTGATACTGTCGCGAGCCCAGCTGGTCGACAGGCCAGATGGCACGAATTTCTCTCTCTGTTTGACCTCCATGTGTCGTATTTGCCTGGAAAACATAACACGGTAGCGGATGCTCTGAGCCGATGGGCTTACCCCGCTTCAGAGGGGCTGCAAAGTACCAACATCCATGGTACATAGCAGGACCGCCACGTCGTGATCGAGTGGGATCAAGAGGAAAAAAAGCTCCTCCGACGTGAATGCATGCAATGCGCAGTTAAACAGCATGCATTGCCGTGTCACGGCATAACGGCCTTTTCAGATCCGGCGCATGCTCATGAGATCTGCACCAAAACACTGAAAGTCGTGGAGAAAGTCACCGATCCCTCCTCAGGGAGTGTGAAACGGTTTGACTATACCCGACGAGTAAGTCGATTTCGGTTGATCCAGGGCATTAAGCGTCGAGATCCGGCCAAAACTCCACCCCTGCCAAAAGATTCCCTTATCATCCGTGACTGGACGTCCGATTATCTGCAGGATCCCATGTTTAAAGAGGTCTTTGGAAATCTTAAATCCAAAGATGCTCACAAGGATGGGATTTTTTCTGAGTATTCGTTGGATGGGGGGAAGCTGTGGATGGAGGGTAAATTGTGCGTACCAGACGCCCTGGCCCCCCGAGTGTTAACTTAGCCCGCGCAAACTGCACCCCCTTTTTTTCACCTAAGCACCTAGATCTTGTAACCGAAAAAAATCGTTTTTTTTGCCATCTTGAAAACAGTGTTTTTCAAACCCTCCCAAACAATGCATTTTTCATCAGTTTTGCCCATTTTGTGCTGTTTTTAGGCGGGTCAAAAAACCATTCTTTAGTCAAAAATCAGAGAGTTTACCGGTCATTTTCCCCGCAAAAAAATTTTGTTGGCTAATTTGAAGAATACCAATTTTTGTATCGTCTGGAAAACTATTAAGGCTGGGCGCTGTTCACACATCCTGTACATGTCCACATGAAACAATACTTATTATGGGAGGGTGAGTGCTCGAGGCCTCGCGCACTCAGCCAGCTGGAGTGAGATTTTCAGGCTTTTTGGAGATCACTTTTTGACATCGGAAGTGGCATGAAGCAAGGATGGAGCAAAGGCAAAACTGCAAGATTCAATACGGGTTAAAGACTTGCACAGCGGAACACTCAGTGCGCAAGGGCTCGCGCACTCAACATGCTAGAAGCATGGGTTTTTGAACACCCCTGACTACTTGCATTCTGCCGATAGCCTCCAAAAGGCTTTTTGAGATTCCTCCCTTTTGGAATCCTGTGAAAACAGTGAGCTCAAGAATAGCGAGTAGACTATCTCCCTCTAGAGCACTTGCTTCATAGGTCCTGTGACCTAGCGCTTCTGACAAACTGTTGTACAGCCCCAAAAGATGGGAGGCTGGGCACCTCATTTGTAGGTAAACTAACTGAAAATCGTGTGTTTAGCAAGGACTGAGGGCAACCCGCCTTTTTAGATCTATTACACCTTACATAGTGCATGGCGTGTACAAAACGTCCATTGATTAACCACTCTTGCTGCTGACATGACCCGAACGGTACACCATGAGGCACCAATGAAGACATCAGAGCCTCATTTGGCATGGAATACTGTTTATTCAGGCCCATTGGGAAATACACATTTGGCATAATTGAGTGCGCGAGGCCTTGGGCACTCAACATGCCAAAAAAGACGTTTTTTCATACCTCTGACTACTTGCATTCCGCTGATAGCCTAAATAAATATATTAGAGATTCCTCCGTTTTTTAATTCTCAGTTTTCAGGTTGAAATGCGCGGAAACTGCGCGTCTTTCTTTTGCACACAAATGCCGCCCTTGAGGTGAAAAACAGGGTGCAGTTTGCGTGGGCTAAGGTTAAACTGGTGGCACAAATGGGAGTCCCCCCGCGCACATGGCCGTCGACTGTGGTCGATGATTAAACATAGGTTGTTTGGCTCACGGCTATATACTCATTGCATGAAAGTAGCCGCCGGATGTGCCCAATGTGCGGTCTCGACGCCCCCCAGCGCGAAGAAGCACGGCCACCTGAGGCCTCATCCTATTCCGGAGCGCCTCTTTAACAGAGTCACCAGTGATCTCCTCTATCTCGGTGAACTCGATGACGAAGAGTGCCATTGGACTAAAAAAAAAGTCAATGGTGTGCTTCTTATTCAGTGCCGTCATTCCGGCTACATTCAAGTGTTGCCTTGCAACATTGAGTCGATGACTGGCAAGGCTGCCGCCAAATGGTGCGCGCAGACCTGGATGGGAGGCTGGGAAGTCCCATCCGAGGTGGTGACGGATTCAGGCAAAGAGTACACCTCCGAATGGTGGAGAGAATTATGTGCTCGCCTTGCAATCCACCACCTCCGATGTGAAATCCACTCGCATCGAGCGCTGCCTGGCGAAAGAGCTGGCCGCTCACTTATAAATATGCTTCGTAAGGAGCTCGCGAGTGAAAAGGATTTCCATTGGCTTGAGATTCTGTTCGCCATGCTTCGCCGTTACCACAACACGCCTTTGTATCATGGCCTTTCTCCAAATGAAATTGTCTTTGGACGAAAGAAGTGTTGGTGGAACATGCCGTTGAATAATCCTTGCCCTTGTAAAGATGCTTCGTTGTTTTTGGACGAAGTCCAACGAGCAGATAAAACTGTCTCGAAATTAATCGAGAAGCATCAAGCTGACTGGCTTTGGGTTCAGAATCAAGGTCGAAAAAACCCCCACAATTTTGAAGTCGATGATCGAGTTTGGCTTCGAAAATCCGAAACCACCCTGGACGGAGATGACAAGCTTCTTCCCTTGTGGGAGGGGCCATTCGCTGTTACAGCGCGTCTAGGTGAGAACAGGTGGAGGATTCGTTCTGGATGTCAGCAGGGAAATTGACGTTTCGGGCGATCGCCTCAAGAGAGAGATCCCCTCCCCCAAGGATCGGGTTAAACCCCTTTTTTGGACTTCGAAAATTTTGTCAGATCGGGTCATCGAAGGGGGGAAGTACGAACTCAAGAGGATTTTAGAAGCAAGAGGGCGAGTGGGAATTTCTATGTGAGTGGAGGGGCTTTGATTTCAGTCACAACAACTGGGAACCAGCCCATTCTTTTGTCCATGGGTACACCAAGGGGTTCATCGACTTCCTCAAGAAGCACCCCGAAATTGGTGTACTCCTGACAGACTGTTTGTCGAAACCAGACAGACAGGTGGAGAGCGACGGAAAAAGACCTGTGGTGAATCGAGATCCAGCCTTTTACGTCCCTCAGCAGCCACATTCCAGGGCTGATCCGTCGATCCCCCCTCCTGCGGTCAGGCCAGCCCAGGAGCCAAATGAAGACCAAGCCTCAAGTTCGGCCGCTGATTTGCAGCGCCCAAGCCGTACGAGGGCCCGACCAGACAGGTTGGTGGTTACATGTATTCGTGCGTGGCCGACTTCAGCCTCGCCCCAACCACATTCTGCTCAATCCACTGTTCATTCTTCCTGATTTCGAACTGATGTGGAGAACTGCAAATGTTTGATAATTTGAGGTCAATCAACTTTTTTTTGGTCTCCGTTCGGCAGACAAGGCGTGGATGAGCTGCTGAAAGCCACGGAGTGTGCTGCCGTGTTCAGAAAAAACCAAACTCAGGCTTAATTCAGGCAGATTCGGGGTAATCTTGTCTCTGTTGGTCTGTGCACCTTTGGAATTTGGCTACTCGTGCAGATGGAAGCAAATGTACATAGTGTCAACGCCGGCCGGCGACATTCACCCCTACAGGCACCCCCTGTAGTACTGGCTGCACTAGGTGCGACGCCAGGAACTCAGATCTTACCTTCATTTGCCGTGATGCCGAAGTCAACGTCCAGATTCAGATCCAGATTCCTTGAATTTACCTTGAATTTCTCAGGTTTGTCCATCATTCTGTGCAACAGTGGAACCAAAACACGAAACCCAGACGTCAATTGTTCAGACAGCCTTCACATAGGAGCTCTAGGGACTTCTAACAGCAACCTCTGAAGTCCGTAAGCTTCGTTGTATTTTTGGCACACGCCAATGTGAGCTCAATCCGACCTGAAACTGTCCAAAAAGGTGAATCCAAGTGCCTTGTGGGACTCATTCGAAAGATTGGCCTTGTCCAAGCCGATTGACACCGCCGCCACTGTAAATAAAGGACTCTTCGGTGTCTCTCAGTTATATACTGTCAGTAGAGCGCCTTCAGCGAACCTTCGGCGCGTTACATGCCAAGGATCCAGGGCCAGCATGTCCCATCATGATGCATCATCACATGATCCACATTTTCATAGAATCTGTTAGATGCTCGCGAACCAACGTGCCGGAAAGCACAATTGAGCTGAATAAACGACAATATATATTAACGTTAGTCTGAACGAAGGTATTAGTAGTGTCAGTTGTAGACATTCTGCTTCATTTCACCTTCATCTTAGGGAATCTCCTCATTTTAGGACAATTTAGGTTGATTTCCTTGTCATCTCCTCTCATTCCTCGAAGATCTGTCGACGGCTTTGCCTAACTTCGTTGACGCTTATGATTTTCTGGGCACTTAGGGTCTGTAGACTACATTTGTATTTGTTTTCCCTCTCTGTGATTGTTTAATCTCCTTCATCTCTGCTCAATTTGATTCCCAATCTTGCTGAATCTTGTGATCATCCACCAGATGCGCCAAATCTGAAGCACATGCTGCACTTTTCAGAACGAGAAAAGCGGGAGTAACACGATGTAGGGTTCGGCGAGGACACCGTAGCGTGCCCGCGACAGCGAAACTGTGCCAGAGCGCTGAGATGTCACTCCATTTCTTGATTCCCCCACTCAATCCACCAATAATCTACCTCATTCTCAACCATAGTATGGTTTGGTATCGATTCTCGATACGTTTACATGCTTTTTAGCCCTTAACCTAATGTTTTACTGCACGGAGGACTGTTCGTCACTTCTCATTCTGTATCATTTCAGGTTCATCCATCCTGATTCAGTGCCAATTCAGCCCAAATCACGTCAGATCAAGCAGATTTCGCCCCATCGAGGCTACATTTCTATTTTTTTCTGGGACTTACCCGCACTACGTTCTTCGTTGACGTAGCGACACACCCCAGTGTGTTTTTGGAGGGGGAGTGTAAGTGCGGCTAACCCCCATCTGCTCAGATTTTCACTGATCTAACCCAGATTGACTACATTTTGGTCATTTTCTTTGCTTCGGCGGAATCACCGCCTCGCAGCTCAGTCTCAGGATCAGACCTATATATTTCTGATATGCCGGATCTGATTCCGTGGTCCATTCTCCGTAAATCCGCCGCGTTCCGATCATTTGCCTGGAATCGCCATTTGCCGCTGACGCGCGCTCGCGGGCCAGATCGGCCAAATATTTTTCACAATCGGATTTTTTTAAATCTTTTCAGACAGATATGGACACTCAGATGTGCATAGTAAAATCCGCATCAATTTTCTTCATAGACTGGGATTTTCTGCCGGATAACAATCAGCATGGGCCTTGCTTCAGTTGTTGCTGCTCTCGCCTCTGTTGGTGTCCGAGTCTCCGGTTCTACCCCCAATAGCAGCGTTCAGGTCGACTCCTCGCGTGCCTGCCCCACTGGTCTTGCCGGCCCCGAGCCCTCCGGCACCATCAACGACCCAGGGCAGCACTTTCAGCAGGTTCCCTTCCCCTGTGCGCTCTGGGCCCAGGGCAGAGGGCAGTATCCCTTCCCCTGTGTGCTCTGGGTACAGGGCGGAGGGTTCGCTTCCCCTTTGCGCTCTGGGCAAAGGGCAGAGGGCAGATTGCCTTCCCCTGTGCGCGCTGAGCACAGGGCGGAGGGCCGGTTCCCTTCCCCTGTGCGCTCTGGGCATAGGGCGCAGGGCAGGTTCCCTTCCCCTGTGCGCTCTGGGCACAGGGCGGAGGTTCTCCTTCCCCTGTGCGCTCTGGGCACAGGGCAGAGGGCAGGTTCCCTTCCCCTGTGCGCTCTTGGCTCAGGGCGGAGGGCAGGTTCCCTTCCCCTGTGCGGTCTGGGCACAGGGCGGAGGGCAGGTTCCCTTCCCATGTGCGCTCTGAGCACAGGGCGGAGGGCAGGGTCCCTTCCCCTGTGCACTCTGGGCATAGGGCGGAGGGCAGGTTCCCTTCCCCTGTGCGCTCTGGGCACAGGGTGGAGGGTTCGCTTCCCCTGTGCGCTCTGGGCACAGGGTGGAGGGTAGGTTCCCTTCCCCTGTGCGCTCTGGGCAAAGGGCGGTCGGCAGGTTCCCTTCCGCCGTGCGCTCTGGGCACAGGGCGGAGGGCAGGTTCCCTTCCCATGTGCGCTATTGGCTCAGGGTGGTAGGCAGGTTCCCTTCCCCTTTGGGATCTGGGCTCAGGGCGGAGGGTTCCGTTCCCCTGTGCACTCTGTGGACAGGGCGAAGGGCAGGTTTCCCTCCCGTGTGCGCTCTGGGCTCAGGGCAGAGGGCAGGTTCCCTTCTCCTGGGCGCTCTTGGCATGGGGTGGAGGGCACGTCCCCTTCTCCTGTGCGCTCTGGGCTCAGGGCAGAGGGCAGGTTCCCTTCCCCTTTGCACTCTGGGCATAGGGCGGGGGCCAGGTTTCCTTCCCCTGTGCGTTGTGGGCACAAGGTGAAAGGCAGGTTCTGTTCCCCTGTGCGCTCTGGGCACAGGGCGGAGGGCAGGTTCCCTTCCCTTGTGCGTTGTGGGCACAAGGCGGAGGGCAGGTTCCCTTCTCCTGAGCGCTCTGGGCTCAGGGCGGAGGGCATGTTCCCTTCCTCTGTACGCTCTTGGCACAGGGCGGAGGGTTCGCTTGCCCTGTGCACTCTGGGCTCAGGGCGGAGGGGCAGTTCCCTTCCCATGTGCGCTCTGGGCTCAGGGCGGAAGGCAGGTTCCCTTCCCCTTTGCGCTCTGGGCTCAGGGCGGAGGGCAGGTTCCACTCCCCTGTGCGCTCCGGGCACAGGGCAGAGGTTTCCCTTCCCCTGTGCGCTCTGGGCATAGGGCGGAGGGCAGGTTCCCTTCCCCTGTGCGCTCCGGGCACAGAGCAGAGGTTTCCCTTCCCCTGTGCGCTCTGGGCTCGGGGCGGAGGGCAGGTTCCCTTCCCCTGTGCGCTCTGGGCACAGGGCGGAGGGCAGGTTCCCTTCCCCTGTGCGCTCCAGGCACAGGGCGGAGGTTTCCCTTCCACTGTGCGCGCTGGGCTCGGGGCGGAGGGCAGGTTCCCTTCCCCTGTGCGCTCTGGGCACAGGGCGGGGGGCAGGTTCCCTTCCCCTGTGCGCTCTGAGCTCAGGGCGGAGGGCAGGTTCCCTTCCCCTGTGCGCTCTGGGCACAGGGCGGAGGGTTCGCTTCCCCTGTGCGCTCTGGGCACAGGGCAGAAGGCAGGTTCTCCTCCCCTGCGCGCTCTGGGCTCAGGGCGGAGGGCAGGTTCCCTTCCCCTGTGCGCTGTGGGCATAGAGCGGAGGGCAGGTTCCCTTTCCCTGTGCGCTCTGGGCACAGGGCGGAGGGCAGGTTCCCTTCCCCTGTGCGCTCTGAGCTCAGGGCGGAGGGCAGGTTCCCTTCCCCTGTGCGCTCTTGGTCCAGGGCGGAAGGCAGGTTCTCTTCCCCTTTAAGCGCTGGGCTCAGGGCGGGGGGCAGGTTCCCTTCCCCTGTGCGCTCTGGGCACAGGGCGGAGGGTACCCTTCCCCTGTGCGCTCTGGGGACAGGGCGGAGGGCAGTTTTCCTTCCCGTGTGCGCTCTGGGCTCAGGGCGGAGGGCAGGTTCCCCTCTTCTCTGCGCTCTGGGCAAAGGGCGGAGGGCAGGTTCCCTTCCCCTGTGCGCTCTGGGCCCAGGGCAGAGGGCAGTATCCCTTCCCCTGTGCGCTCTGGGTACAGGGCGGAGGGTTCGCTTCCCCTTTGCGCTCTGGGCACAGGGCAGAGGGCAGATTGCCTTCCCCTGTGCGCGCTGAGCACAGGGCGGAGGGCCGGTTCCCTTCCCCTGTGCGCTCTGGGCATAGGGCGCAGGGCAGGTTCCCTTCCCCTGTGCGCTCTGGGCACAGGGCGGAGGTTCTCCTTCCCCTGTGCGCTCTGGGCACAGGGCAGAGGGCAGGTTCCCTTCCCCTGTGCGCTCTTGGCTCAGGGCGGAGGGCAGGTTCTCTTCCCCTGTGCGGTCTGGGCACAGGGCGGAGGGCAGGTTCCCTTCCCATGTGCGCTCTGAGCACAGGGCGGAGGGCAGGGTCCCTTCCCCTGTGCGCTCTGGGCAAAGGGCGGAGGGCAGGTTCCCTTCCCATGTGCGCTATTGGCTCAGGGTGGTAGGCAGGTTCCCTTCCCCTTTGGGCTCTGGGCTCAGGGCGGAGGGTTCCGTTCCCCTGTGCACTCTGGGGACAGGGCAAAGGGCAGGTTTCCCTCCCGTGTGCGCTCTGGGCTCAGGGCAGAGGGCAGTTTCCCTTCTCCTGGGCGCTCTGGGCATGGGGTGGAGGGCACGTCCCCTTCTCCTGTGCGCTCTGGGCTCAGGGCAGAGGGCAGGTTCCCTTCCCCTATGCGCTCTGGGCACAGGGCGGAGGGTTTGATTCCCCTGTGCGCTGAGGGCACAGGGCGAAGGGCACGTTGCCTCCCCCTGTGCGCCCTGGGCACAGGGCGGAGGGCAGGTTCCCTTCCCCTTTGCACTCTGGGCATAGGGCGGGGGCCAGGTTCCCTTCCCCTGTGCGTTGTGGGCACAAGGTGAAAGGCAGGTTCTGTTCCCCTGTGCGCTCTGGGCACAGGGCGGAGGGCAGGTTCCCTTCCCTTGTGCGTTGTGGGCACAAGGCGGAGGGCAGGTTCCCTTCTCCTGAGCGCTCTGGGCTCAGGGCGGAGGGCAGGTTCCCTTCCTCTGTACGCTCTTGGCACAGGGCGGAGGGTTCGCTTGCCCTGTGCACTCTGGGCTCAGGGCGGAGGGGCAGTTCCCTTCCCCTGTGCGCTCTGGGCACAGGGCGGAGGGCAGGTTCCCTTCCCCTGTGCACTCTGGGCATAGGGCAGAGGGCAGGTTCCCTTCCCCTGTGCGCTCTGGGCACAGGGCGGAGGGCTCGCTTCCCCTCTGCGCTCCGGGCACAGGGCAGAGGGCACGTTCCCCTCCCCTGTGAGCTCTGGGCATGGGGCGGAGGGCAGGTTCCCTTCTCTTGGGCGCTCTGGGCACAGGGCGGGGGGCAGGTTCCCTTCCCTAGGGCGCTCTGGGCACAGGGCGGAGGGTACCCTTCCCCTGTGCGCTCTGGGGACAGGGCGGAGGGCAGGTTTCTTTCCCATGTACGCTCTGGGCTCAGGGCGGAGGGCGGGTTCCCTTCTCCTGTGCGCTCTGGGCACAGGGCGGAGGGCAGGTTCCCTTCCCCTGTGCGCTCTGGGCTCAGGACGGAGGGCAGGTTCCCTTCCCCTGTGCGCTCTGGGCACAGGGCAGAGGGTTCGCTTCCCCTGTGCGCTCTGGGCACAGGGCGGTGGGCAGGTTGCCTTCCCCTGTGCGCGCTGGGCACAGGGCGGAGGGCTGGTTCCCTTCCCCTGTGCGCTCTGGGCATAGTGCGCAGGGCACGTTCCCTTCCCCTGTGCGCTCTGGGCACGGGGCGGAGGTTTTCCTTCCCCTGTGTGCTCTGGGCTCAGGGCGGAGGGCAGGTTCCCTTCCCCTGTGTGCCCTGGGCTCAGGGCGGAGGGCAGGTTCCCTTCCCCTGTGCGCTCCGGGCACAGGGCGGAGGGCAGGTTCCCTTCCCCTGTGCGCTCTGGGCTCAGGGCGGAGGGCATGTTCCCTTCCCCTGTGCGTTCTGGGCACAGGGCGGAGGGTTCGCTTCCCCTGTGCGCTCTGGGCACAGGGCGCAGGGCAGGTTCCCTTCCCATGTGCGCTCTGGGAACAGGGCTGAGGGCAGGTTCCCTTCCCCTGTGCCCTCTGGGTATAGGGCGGAGGGCAGGTTCCCTTCCCCTGTGCGCTCCGGGCACAGGGCGGAGGGTTTCCTTCCCCTGTGCGCTCTGGGCACAGGGCGGAGGGTAGGTTCCCTTCCCCTGTGCGCTCTGGGCATAGGGCAGTGGGCAGGTTCCCTTCCACTTTGTGCTCTGGGCACAGGGCGGAGGGCAGGTTCCCTTCCCGTGTGCGCTCTTGGCTCAGGGCGGAAGGCAGGTTCCCTTCCCCTTTGGTCTCGTAGTTCAGCGGTCATGCACATGACGCCTGAACTAAAGGTGCTCGGTTCGAATCCCGGTGGAGGCCGAACGCAGTGTCCTAGGCGCTAGGGTGTCGGTGACCCCGCGAGCCGGAAGGGATGCTGCGCTCGGTTCGAACCCCGGTGGGGGAGGAACGCAGTGTCCTAGGCGCTAGGGTGTCGGTGACCCCGCGAGCCGGAAGGGATGCTGCGAGGGACAGGTAGGGATCACTGATACGCTGGAGTTCGGAGATCGCCCGAGCAACTTACCTTTACCTTTACCCTTCCCCTTTGGGCTCTGGGCTCAGGGTGGGGCGCAGGTTCCCTTCCCCTGTAGGCTCTGGGCACAGGGCGGAGGGTTCCGTTTTCCCTGTGCGCTCTGGGGACAGGGCGGAGGGCAGGTTCCCTTCCCCTGTGCGCTCTGGGCTCAGGGTGGAGGGCAGGTTCCCTTCCCCTGTGCGCTCTGGGCTCAGGGTGGAGGGCAGGTTCCCTTCCCCTGTGCGCTCTGGGCACAGGGCGGAGGGTTAGCTTCCCCTATGCGCTCTGGGCTCAGGGTGGAGGGCAGGTTCCCTTCCCCTGTGCACTCTGGGCTCAGGGTGGAGGGCAGGTTCCCTTCCCCTGTGCGCTCTGGGCACAGGGCGGAGGGTTAGCTTCCCCTGTGCGTTGTGGGCACAAGGCGGAAGGCAGGTTCTGTTCCCCTGTGCGCTCTGGGCACAGGGCAGAGGGCAGGTTCCCTTCCCCTGTGCGTTGTGGGCACAATGCGGAGGGCAGGTTCCCTTCTCCTGTTGGCTCTGGGCTCAGGGCGGAGGGCAGGTTCCCTTCCTCTGTGCGCTCTGGGCACAGGGCGGAGGGTGCGCTTCCCCTGTGCGCTCTGGGCTCAGGGCGGAGGGGCAGTTCCCTTCCCCTGTGCGCTCTGGGCACAGGGCGGAGGGCAGGTTCCCTTCCCCTGTGCACTCTGGGCATAGGGCAGAGGGCAGGTTCCCTTCCCCTGTGCCCTCTGGGCATGTGGCGGTGGGCAGGTTCCCTTCCATTGGGCGCTCTGGGCACAGGGCGGAGGGCAAGTTCCCTTTCCCTGTGCGCTCTAAGCTCAGGGCGGAAGGCAGGTTCCCTTCCCCTTTGCGCTCTGTGCTCGGGGCGGAGGGCAGGTTCACTTCCCCTGTGCACTCTGGGCAAAGGGCGGAGGGTTCCCTTCCCCTGTGCGCTCTGGGCACAGGGCGGAGGGCAGGTTCCCTTCCCCTGTGCGCTCTGGGCTCAGGGCAGAAGGGCAGGTTCCCCTCCCCTGTGCGCTCTGGGCACAGGGGAAAGGGCAGGTTCCCTTCCCCTGTGCGCTCTGGGCACAGGGCGGAGGGCAGGTTCCCTTCCCCTGTGCGCTCTGGGCATAGGGCGGAGGGCAGGTTCCCTTCCCCTGTGCGTTGTGGGCACAAAGCGGAAGGCAGGTTCACTTCCTCTGTGCGCTCTGGGCACAGGGCGGAGGGTCCCCTTTCCCTGTGCGCTCTGAGCTCAGGGCTGAGGGCACGTTCCCTTCCCCTGTACGCTCTGGGCACGGGGCGGTTGGCAGGTTCCCTTCCCTTGTGCGCTCTGGACACAGGGCGGTGGGCAGGCTCCCTTCTCCTGTGAGCTCTTGGCTCAGGGCAGAGGGCAGGCTCCCTTCCCCTGTGCGCTCTGGGCTCAGGGCGGACGGCAGGTTCCCTTCCCCTGTGCGCTCCCGGCACAGGGCGTTGGGCAGGGTTCCTTCTTCTCTGCGCTCTGGGCACAAAACGGAGGGCGGGTTCCGTTCCCCTGTGCGCTCTGGGCACAGGGCGGAGGGCAGGTTGCCTTCCCCTGTGTGCTCAGAAAACAGGGCGGGGGGCGGGTTCCCTTCCCCTGTGCGCTCTGGGCATAGGGCAGTTTCCCTTTTCCCTTGCGCTCTAGCCAGAGGCTGGAGGGTAGGTTCCCTTCCCTTGTGCGCTTTGGGCTCAGGGCGGAGGGCAGGTTCCCTTCCCCTGTGCTCCATGAGCACAGGGCGGAGGGCAAGGTCCCTTCCCCTGTGCGCTCTAAGCTCAGCGCGGAGGACAGGTTCCTTGCCCATGTGCGCTCTGGGCTCAGGGCGGAAGGCAGGCTCCCTTCCCCTGTACGCTCTCGGCACAGGGTGGGGGGCGGGTTCCCTTCCCCTGTGCACTCTGGATTCAGGGCGGAGGGCAGGTTCCCTTCCCCTGTGCGCTCAGGGCGCAGGGCGGAAGGCAGGTACCCTTTCCCTTTGCGCTCTCGCCTCAGGGTGGAGGGCTGGTTCCCTTCCTCTGCGCGCTCTGGGCACAGGGCGGAGGGCAGGTTCCCTTCCCCTGTGCGCTCCGGGCTCAGGGCGGAGGGCAGGTTCCCTTCCCCTTTTCCGTTTGGGGCACAGAGCGGAGGGCAGGTTCCCTTCCCCTGTGCGCTTGGGGCACGGAGCGGGGGGCAGATTCCCTTCCCCTGTGAGCTCTAAGCTCAGGGCGGTGTGCACGTTCCCTTCCCTTGTGCTCTCCGGGCTCGGGGCGGAGGACGGGTTCCCTTCCCCTGTGCGCTCCGGGCACAGGGCGGAGGGCAGGTTCCCTTCCCCTGTGCGCTCTGGGCTCAGGGCGGAGGGCACGTTCCCTTCCCCTGTGCGCTGTAAGCTCAGGGCGGTGTGCACGTTCTCTTCCCTTGTGCGCTCCGGGCTCAGGGCGGAGGGCAGGTTCCCTTCCCCTGTGCGCTCCGACCACGGGGCAGAGGGCAGGTTTCCCTCCCCTGTGCGCTCTGGGCTCAGGGCAGAGGGCAGGTTCCCTTCCCCTGGGCGCTCTGGGCTCAAGCTGGAGGGCAGTTTCCCCCCCCCTGTGCGCTCTTGGCTCAGGGCGGAGGGCAGGATCCCAGCCCCTGTGCGCTCTGGGCACAGGGCGGAGGGCAGGTTCCTATCCCCTGTGCGCCCTAGGCTCAAGGCGGATGGCAGGTTCCCTTCTTCTGTGCGCTCTGAGCACAGAACAGAGCGCAGGTTCCCTTCCACCGTGCGCTCCGGGCTCAAATGGAGGGCAGCTTCCCTTCTCCTGAGCGCTCTGGGCACAGGGCGGAGGGCAGGTTCCCCCCCCCTGGGCGCTCTGGGCTCAAGCTGGAGGGCAGTTTCCCCTCCCCTGTGCGCTCCTGGCTCAGGGCAGAGAGCAGCATCGCAACCCGTGTGCGCTCTGGGCTCAGGGCGGAGGGCAGCTTCCCTTTCCCTGTGCGCTCTGGGCTCAGGGCGGACGGCAGGTTCCGTTCCCCTGTGCGCTCTGGGCACAGAGCGGACTACAGGTTCCGTTTCCCTGTGCGGTCTGGGCACAGGGCACAGGGCAGTTTCCCTTCTCTTGTGGGCTCTGGGCTCAGAGCAGAGGGCAGGTTCCCTTCCCCTGTGCGCTGTGGGCTCAGGGCGGAGAGCAGGTTCCCTTCCCCTGTGCGCTGTGGGCACAGGGGGGAGGGCAGGTTCCCCTCCCCTGTGTGCTCTTGGCTCAGGGCGGACGGCAGGTTCCCTTCCCCTATGCGCTGTGGGTTCAGGGCGGAGGGCAGGTTCCCTTCCCCTGTGCGCTGTGGGCACAGGGTGGAGGGCAGGTTCCCTTCCCCTGTGCGCCCTAGGCTCAGGGCAGAGGACAGGTTCCCTTCCCCTGTGTGCTCTGGGCTTAAGTCAGAGGGCAGGTTCCCCTATCCTGTCTGCTCTGGGCACAGGGCGGAGGGCAGGTTCCCTTCCCCTGTGCGCCCTAGACTCAGGGCGGATGACAGTTGCCCTTCCCCTGTGCGCTCTGGGCTCAGGGCGGAGGGCTGGTTCCCTTCCCCTGTGCGCTCTGGGCACAGGGGGGAAAGGCAGGTTCACTTCCCCTGTGCCCTGTGGGCTCAGGGCGGAGGGCAGGTCCCCTTCCCCTGTGCGCTCTGGGCTCAGTGCGGAGGGCAGGTTCCCTTCCCCTGTGCGCTCTGGACACAAGGCGCAGGGCAGGTTCTCATCCCCTGTGCGCTGTGGCCTGAGGGCGGAGGGCAGGTTCCCCCACCCTGTGCGTTCTGGGCTCAGGGCGGAGGGAACGTTCCCTTCCCCTGTGCGCTCTGGGCACAGGGCAGAGGGCAGGTTCCCTTTCCCTGTGCGCTCTGGGCTCAGGGCCGAGGGCAGGTTCCAGTCCCCTGTGCGCACTCCGCTCGGGGCGGAGGGCAGGTTCCCTTCCCCTGTGTGCTCTGGGCACAGGGCGGAGGGCAGGTTCCCTTCCCCTGTATGCTCTGGCCTCAGGGCAGAGGGCGGGTTCCCTTCCTGTGTGCGCTCTGGGCACAGGGCGGAGGGCAGGTTCCCTTCCCCTGTGCGCTCTGGGCTCTGGGCGGGGGGCAGGTTCCCTTCCCCTGTGCGCTCAGGGCACAGGGCATAGGGCAGGTTCCCTTCCCCTGTGCGCTCTGGGCTCAGGCAGAGGGCAGGTTCCCTTCCCCTGTGCGCTCTCAGCGTAAGGCAGATTGTAGGTTCCCTTCCCCTCTGCGCTCTAGGCTCAGGCGGAGGGCAGGTTCCCTTCCGTTGTGCGCTCTGGGCACGGGTGGGAGGGCAGGTTCCCTTCCCCTGTGCACTCTGGGCTCAGGGCGGGGGGCCGGTTCCCTTCCCCTGTGCGCTCTGCGCTGAGGGCAGAGGGTAGGTTCCCTTCCCCTCTGCGCTCTAGGCTCAGGCGGAGGGCAGGTTCCCTTCCCCTTTGCGCTCTGGGCACATGGCAGAGGGCAAGTTTCTCTTCCCCTGTGCGTTCTGGGCACAGGGCGGAGGGTTCGCTTCCCCTGTGCGCTCTGGGCACAGGGCGCAGGGCAGGTTCCCTTCCCATGTGCGCTCTGGGAACAGGGCTGAGGGCAGGTTCCCTTCCCCTGTGCCCTCTGGGTATAGGGCGGAGGGCAGGTTCCCTTCCCCTGTGCGCTCCGGGCACAGGGCGGAGGGTTCGCTTCCCCTGTGCGCTCTGGGCACAGGGCAGAGGGTAGGTTCCCTTCCCCTGTGCGCTCTGGGCATAGGGCAGTGGGCAGGTTCCCTTCCACTTTGTGCTCTGGGCACAGGGCGGAGGGTAGGTTCCCTTCCCGTGTGCGCTCTTGGCTCAGGGCGGAAGGCAGGTTCCCTTCCCCTTTGGGCTCTGGGCTCAGGGCAGGGCGCAGGTTCCCTTCCCCTGTAGGCTCTGGGCACAGGGCGGAGGGTTCCGTTTTCCCTGTGCGCTCTGGGGACAGGGCGGAGGGCAGGTTCCCTTCCCCTGTGCGCTCTGGGCTCAGGGTGGAGGGCAGGTTCCCTTCCCCTGTGCGCTCTGGGCTCAGGGTGGAGGGCAGGTTCCCTTCTCCTGTGCGCTCTGGGCTCAGGGTGGAGGGCAGGTTCCCTTCCCCTGTGCGCTCTGGGCTCAGGGTGGAGGGCAGGTTCCCTTCCCCTGTGCGCTCTGGGCACAGGGCGGAGGGTTAGCTTCCCCTATGCGCTCTGGGCTCAGGGTGGAGGGCAGGTTCCCTTCCCCCGTGCACTCTGGGCTCAGGGTGGAGGGCAGGTTCCCTTCCCCTGTGCGCTCTGGGCACAGGACGGAGGGTTAGCTTCCCCTGTGCGTTGTGGGCACAAGGCGGAAGGCAGGTTCTGTTCCCCTGTGCGCTCTGGGCACAGGGCAGAGGGCAGGTTCCCTTCCCCTGTTCGTTGTGGGCACAATGCGGAGGGCAGGTTCCCTTCTCCTGTGCGCTCTGGGCTCAGGGCGGAGGGGCAGTTCCCTTCCCCTGTGCGCTCTGGGCACAGGGCGGAGGGCAGGTTCCCTTCCCCTGTGCACTCTGGGCATAGGGCAGAGGGCAGGTTCCCTTCCCCTGTGCCCTCTGGGCACAGGGCGGGGGGCTCGCTTCCCCTGTGCGCTCTGGGCACGAGGCAGAGGGCACGTTCCCTTCCCCTGTGAGCTCTGGGCATGTGGCGGTGGGCAGGTTCCCTTCCCTTGGGCGCTCTGGGCACAGGGCGGAGGGCAAGTTCCCTTTCCCTGTGCGCTCTAAGCTCAGGGCGGAAGGCAGGTTCCCTTCCCCTTTGCGCTCTGTGCTCGGGGCGGAGGGCAGGTTCACTTCCCCTGTGCACTCTGGGCAAAGGGTGGAGGGTCCCACTCCCCTGTGCGCTCTGGGCACAGGGCGGAGGGCAGGTTCGCCCCCCCTGGGCGCTCTGGGCTCAGGCTGGAGGGCATTTTCCCCTCCCCTGTGCGCTCCTGGCTCAGGGCGGAGAGCAGCATCGCAACCCGTGTGCGCTCTGGGCTCAGGGCGGAGGGCAGCTTCCCTTTCCCTGTGCGCTCTGGGCTCAGGGCGGACGGCAGGTTCCGTTCCCCTGTGCGCTCTGGGCACAGAGCGGACTACAGGTTCCGTTTCCCTGTGCGGTCTGGGCACAGGGCACAGGGCAGTTTCAGTTCTCTTCTGGGCTCTGGACTCAGAGCGGAGGGCAGGTTCCCTTCCCCTGTGCGCTGTGGGCTCAGGGCGGAGGGCAGGTTCCCTTCCCCTGTGCGCTGTGGGCACAGGGGGGAGGGCAGGTTCCCCTCCCCTGTGTGCTCTTGGCTCAGGGCGGACGGCAGGTTCCCTTCCCCTATGCGCTGTGGGTTCAGGGCGGAGGGCAGGTTCCCTTCCCCTGTGCGCTGTGGGCACAGGGTGGAGGGCAGGTTCCCTTCCCCTGTGCGCCCTAGGCTCAGGGCGGAGGACAGGTTCCCTTCCCCTGTGTGCTCTGGGCTTAAGTCAGAGGGCAGGTTCCCCTATCCTGTCTGCTCTGGGCACAGGGCGGAGGGCAGGTTCCCTTCCCCTGTGCGCCCTAGACTCAGGGCGGATGACAGTTTCCCTTCCCCTGTGCGCTCTGGGCTCAGGGCGGAGGGCTGGTTCCCTTCCCCTGTGCGCTCTGGGCACAGGGGGGAAAAGCAGGTTTCCTTCCCCTGTGCCCTGTGGGCTCAGGGCGGAGGGCAGGTCCCCTTCCCCTGTGCGCTCTGGGCACAGTGCGGAGGGCAGGTTCCCTTCCCCTGTGCGCTCTGGGCGCAAGGCGCAGGGCAGGTTCTCATCCCCTGTGCACTGTGGCCTGAGGGCGGAGAGCAGGTTCCCCCCCCCTGTGCGTTCTGGGCTCAGGGCGGAGGGAACGTTCCCTTCCCCTGTGCGCTCTGGGCACAGGGCAGAGGGCAGGTTCCCTTTCCCTGTGCGCTCTGGGCTCAGGGCCGAGGGCAGGTTCCAGTCCCCTGTGCGCACTCCGCTCGGGGCGGAGGGCAGGTTCCCTTCCCCTGTGTGCTCTGGGCACAGGGCAGAGGGCAGGCTCGCTTCCCCTGTGCGCTCTGCCCTGAGGGCAGAGGGTAGGTTCCCTTCCCCTCTGCGCTCTAGGCTCAGGCGGAGAACAAGTTCCCTTCCCCTGTATGCTCTGGCCTCAGGGCAGAGGGCGGGTTCCCTTCCTCTGTGCGCTCTGGGCACAGGGCGGAGGGCAGGTTCCCTTCCCCTGTGCGCTCTGGGCTCTGGGCGGGGGGCAGGTTCCCTTCCCCTGTGCGCTCAGGGCACAGGGCATAGGGCAGGTTCCCTTCCCCTGTGCGCTCTGGGATCAGGCAGAGGGCAGGTTCCCGTCCCCTGTGCGCTCTCGGCGTAAGGCAGATTGTAGGTTCCCTTCCCCTCTGCGCTCTAGGCTCAGGCGGAGGGCAGGTTCCCTTCCGTTGTGCGCTCTGGGCACGGGTGGGAGGGCAGGTTCCCTTCCCCTGTGCACTCTGGGCTCAGGGCGGGGGGCAGGTTCCCTTCCCCTGTGCGCTCTGCGCTGAGGGCAGAGGGTAGGTTCCCTTCCCCTCTGCGCTCTAGGCTCAGGCAGAGGGCAGGTTCCCTTCCCCTTTGCGCTCTGGGCACAGGGCGGAGGGCAGGTTCCCTTCCCCTGTGCGTTCTGGGCACAGGGCGGAGGGTTCGCTTCCCCTGTGCGCTCTGGGCACAGGGCGCAGGGCAGGTTCCCTTCCCATGTGCGCTCTGGGAACAGGGCTGAGGGCAGGTTCCCTTCCCCTGTGCCCTCTGGGTATGAGGCGGAGGGCAGGTTCCCTTCCCCTTTGCGCTCCGGGCACAGGGCGGAGGGTTCGCTTCCCCTGTGCGCTCTGGGCACAGGGCGGAGGGTAGGTTCCCTTCCCCTGTGCGCTCTGGGCATAGGGCAGTGGGCAGGTTCCCTTCCACTTTGTGCTCTGGGCACAGGGCGGAGGGCAGGTTCCCTTCCCGTGTGCGCTCTTGGCTCAGGGCGGAAGGCAGGTTCCCTTCCCCTTTGCGCTCTGTGCTCGGGGCGGAGGGCAGGTTCACTTCCCCTGTGCACTCTGGGCAAAGGGTGGAGGGTTCCCTTCCCCTGTGCGCTCTGGGCACAGGGCGGAGGGCAGGTTCCCCCCCCCTGGGCGCTCTGGGCTCAGGCTGGAGGGCATTTTCCCCTCCCCTGTGCGCTCCTGGCTCAGGGCGGAGAGCAGCATCGCAACCCGTGTGCGCTCTGGGCTCAGGGCGGAGGGCAGCTTCCCTTTCCCTGTGCGCTCTGGGCTCAGGGCGGACGGCAGGTTCCGTTCCCCTGTGCGCTCTGGGCACAGAGCGGACTACAGGTTCCGTTTCCCTGTGCGGTCTGGGCACAGGGCACAGGGCAGTTTCAGTTCTCTTTTGGGCTCTGGGCTCAGAGCAGAGGGCAGGTTCCCTTCCCCTGTGCGCTGTGGGCTCAGGGCGGAGGGCAGGTTCCCTTCCCCTGTGCGCTGTGGGCACAGGGGGGAGGGCAGGTTCCCCTCCCCTGTGTGCTCTTGGCTCAGGGCGGACGGCAGGTTCCCTTCCCCTATGCGCTGTGGGTTCAGGGCGGAGGGCAGGTTCCCTTCCCCTGTGCGCTGTGGGCACAGGGTGGAGGGCATGTTCCCTTCCCCTGTGCGCCCTAGGCTCAGGGCGGAGGACAGGTTCCCTTCCCCTGTGTGCTCTGGGCTTAAGTCAGAGGGCAGGTTCCCCTATCTTGTCTGCTCTGGGCACAGGGCGGAGGGCAGGTTCCCTTCCCCTGTGCGCCCTAGACTCAGGGCGGATGACAGTTTCCCTTCCCCTGTGCGCTCTGGGCTCAGGGCGGAGGGCTGGTTCCCTTCCCCTGTGCGCTCTGGGCACAGGGGGGAAAAGCAGGTTCCCTTCCCCTGTGCCCTGTGGGCTCAGGGCGGAGGGCAGGTCCCCTTCCCCTGTGCGCTCTGGGCTCAGTGCGGAGGGCAGGTTCCCTTCCCCTGTGCGCTCTGGGCGCAAGGCGCAGGGCAGGTTCTCATCCCCTGTGCACTGTGGCCTGAGGGCGGAGAGCAGGTTCCCCCCCCCTGTGCGTTCTGGGCTCAGGGCGGAGGGAACGTTCCCTTCCCCTGTGCGCTCTGGGCACAGGGCAGAGGGCAGGTTCCCTTTCCCTGTGCGCTCTGGGCTCAGGGCCGAGGGCAGGTTCCAGTCCCCTGTGCGCACTCCGCTCGGGGCGGAGGGCAGGCTCGCTTCCCCTGTGCGCTCTGCCCTGAGGGCAGAGGGTAGGTTCCCTTCCCCTCTACGCTCTAGGCTCAGGCGGAGAACAAGTTCCCTTCCCCTGTATGCTCTGGCCTCAGGGCAGAGGGCGGGTTCCCTTCCTCTGTGCGCTCTGGGCACAGGGCGGAGGGCAGGTTCCCTTCCCCTGTGCGCTCTGGGCTCTGGGCGGGGGGCAGGTTCCCTTCCCCTGTGCGCTCTGGGATCAGGCAGAGGGCAGGTTCCCGTCCCCTGTGCGCTCTGTGCTCGGGGCGGAGGGCAGGTTCACTTCCCCTTTGCACTCTGGGCAAAGGGCGGAGGGTTCCCTTCCCCTGTGCGCTCTGGGCACAGGGCGGAGGGCAGGTTCCCTTCCCCTCTGCGCTCTGGGCTCAGGGCGGAGGGCAGGTTCCCCTCCCCTGTGCGCTCTCGGCACAGGGGAAAGGGCAGGTTCCCTTCCCCTGTGCGCTCTGGGCACAGGGCGGAGGGCAGGTTCTCTTCCCCTGTGTGCTCTGGGCATAGTGTGGAGGGCAGGTTCCCTTCCCCTGTGCGTTGTGGGCACAAAGCGGAAGGCAGGTTCACTTCCTCTGTGCGCTCTGGGCACAGGGCGGAAGGTCCCCTTTCCCTGTGCGCTCTGAGCTCAGGGCTGAGGGCACGTTCCCTTCCCCTGTACGCTCTGGGCACAGGTCGGTTGGCAGGTTCCCTTCCCTTGTGCGCTCTGGACACAGGGCGGTGGGCAGGCTGCCTTCTCCTGTGAGCTCTTGGCTCAGGGCAGAGGGCAGGCTCCCTTCCCCTGTGCGCTCTGGGCTCAGGGCGGACGGCAGGTTCCCTTCCCCTGTGCGCTCTCGGCACAGGGCGTTGGGCAGGGTTCCTTCTTCTCTGCGCTCTGGGCACAAAACGGAGGGCGGGTTCCGTTCCCCTGTGCGCTCTGGGCACAGGGCGGAGGGCAGGTTGCCTTCCCCTGTGCGCTCAGAAAACAGGGCGGGGGGCGGATTCCCTGCCCCTGTGCGCTCTGGGCACAGGGCAGTTTCCCTTCTCCCGTGCGCTCTAGCCAGAGGCTGGAGGGCAGGTTCCCTTCCCTTGTGCGCTTTGGGCTCAGGGCGGAGGGCAGGTTCCCTTCCCCTGTGCTCCATGAGCACAGGGCGGAGGGCAAGGTCCCTTCCCCTGTGCGCTCTAAGCTCAGCGCGGAGGACAGGTTCCTTGCCCATGTGCGCTCTGGGCACAGGGCGGAGGGCAGGTTCCCTTCCCCTGTGCGCTCCAGGCTCAGGGTGGAGGGCGGGTTCCCTTCCCCTGTGCGTTTGGGGCACAGAGCGGAGGGCAGGTTCCCTTCCCCTGTGCGCTTGGGGCACAGAGCGGGGGGCAGATTCCCTTTCCCTGTGAGCTCTAAGCTCAGGGCGGTGTGCATGTTCCCTTCCCTTGTGCTCTCCGGGCTCGGGGCGGAGGGCGGGTTCCCTTCCCCTGTGCGCTCCGGGCACAGGGCGGAGGGCAGGTTCCCTTCCCCTGTGCGCTCTGGGCTCAGGGCGGAGGGCACGTTCCCTTCCCCTGTGCGCTGTAAGCTCAGGGCGGTGTGCACGTTCTCTTCCCTTGTGCGCTCCGGGCTCAGGGCGGAGGGCAGGTTCCCTTCCCCTGTGCGCTCCGAGCACGGGGCGGAGGGCAGGTTTCCCTCCCCTGTGCGCTCTGGGCTCAGGGCAGAGGGCAGGTTCCCTTCCCCTGGGCGCTCTGGGCTCAAGCTGGAGGGCAGTTTTCCCCCCCCTGTGCGCTCTTGGCTCAGGGCGGAGGGCAGGATCCGAGCCCCTGTGCGCTCTGGGCACAGGGCGGAGGGCAGGTTCCTATCCCCTGTGCGCCCTAGGCTCAAGGTGGATGGCAGGTTCCCTTCTTCTGTGCGCTCTGAGCACAGAACAGAGCGCAGGTTCCCTTCCACCGTGCGCTCCGGGCTCAAATGGAGGGCAGCTTCCCTTCTCCTGAGCGCTCTGGGCACAGGGCGGAGGGCAGGTTCCCCCCCCCTGGGCGCTCTGGGCTCAAGCTGGAGGGCAGTTTCCCCTCCCCTGTGCGCTCCTGGCTCAGGGCGGAGAGCAGCATCGCAACCCGTGTGCGCTCTGGGCTCAGGGCGGAGGGCAGCTTCCCTTTCCCTGTGCGCTCTGGGCTCAGGGCGGACGGCAGGTTCCGTTCCCCTGTGCGCTCTGAGCTCAGCGCTGAGGGCACGTTCCCTTCCCCTGTACGCTCTGGGCACAGGTCGGTTGGCAGGTTCCCTTCCCTTGTGCGCTCTGGACACAGGGCGGTGGGCAGGCTGCCTTCTCCTGTGAGCTCTTGGCTCAGGGCAGAGGGCAGGCTCCCTTCCCCTGTGCGCTCTGGGCTCAGGGCGGACGGCAGGTTCCCTTCCCCTGTGCGCTCTCGGCACAGGGCGTTGGGCAGGGTTCCTTCTTCTCTGCGCTCTGGGCACAAAACAGAGGGCGGGTTCCGTTCCCCTGTGCGCTCTGGGCACAGGGCGGAGGGCAGGTTGCCTTCCCCTGTGCGCTCAGAAAACAGGGCGGGGGGCGGATTCCCTGCCCCTGTGCGCTCTGGGCACAGGGCAGTTTCCCTTCTCCCGTGCGCTCTAGCCAGAGGCTGGAGGGCAGGTTCCCTTCCCTTGTGCGCTTTGGGCTCAGGGCGGAGGGCAGGTTCCCTTCCCCTGTGCTCCATGAGCACAGGGCGGAGGGCAAGGTCCCTTCCCCTGTGCGCTCTAAGCTCAGCGCGGAGGACAGGTTCCTTGCCCATGTGCGCTCTGGGCACAGGGCGGAGGGCAGGTTCCCTTCCCCTGTGCGCTCCAGGCTCAGGGTGGAGGGCGGGTTCCCTTCCCCTGTGCGTTTGGGGCACAGAGCGGAGGGCAGGTTCCCTTCCCCTGTGCGCTTGGGGCACAGAGCGGGGGGCAGATTCCCTTCCCCTGTGAGCTCTAAGCTCAGGGCGGTGTGCATGTTCCCTTCCCTTGTGCTCTCCGGGCTCGGGGCGGAGGGCGGGTTCCCTTCCCCTGTGCGCTCCGGGCACAGGGCGGAGGGCAGGTTCCCTTCCCCTGTGCGCTCTGGGCTCAGGGCGGAGGGCACGTTCCCTTCCCCTGTGCGCTGTAAGCTCAGGGCGGTGTGCACGTTCTCTTCCCTTGTGCGCTCCGGGCTCAGGGCGGAGGGCAGGTTCCCTTCCCCTGTGCGCTCCGAGCACGGGGCGGAGGGCAGGTTTCCCTCCCCTGTGCGCTCTGGGCTCAGGGCAGAGGGCAGGTTCCCTTCCCCTGGGCGCTCTGGGCTCAAGCTGGAGGGCAGTTTTCCCCCCCCTGTGCGCTCTTGGCTCAGGGCGGAGGGCAGGATCCGAGCCCCTGTGCGCTCTGGGCACAGGGCGGAGGGCAGGTTCCTATCCCCTGTGCGCCCTAGGCTCAAGGTGGATGGCAGGTTCCCTTCTTCTGTGCGCTCTGAGCACAGAACAGAGCGCAGGTTCCCTTCCACCGTGCGCTCCGGGCTCAAATGGAGGGCAGCTTCCCTTCTCCTGAGCGCTCTGGGCACAGGGCGGAGGGCAGGTTCCCCCCCCCTGGGCGCTCTGGGCTCAAGCTGGAGGGCAGTTTCCCCTCCCCTGTGCGCTCCTGGCTCAGGGCGGAGAGCAGCATCGCAACCCGTGTGCGCTCTGGGCTCAGGGCGGAGGGCAGCTTCCCTTTCCCTGTGCGCTCTGGGCTCAGGGCGGACGGCAGGTTCCGTTCCCCTGTGCGCTCTGAGCTCAGGGCTGAGGGCACGTTCCCTTCCCCTGTACGCTCTGGGCACAGGTCGGTTGGCAGGTTCCCTTCCCTTGTGCGCTCTGGACACAGGGCGGTGGGCAGGCTGCCTTCTCCTGTGAGCTCTTGGCTCAGGGCAGAGGGCAGGCTCCCTTCCCCTGTGCGCTCTGGGCTCAGGGCGGACGGCAGGTTCCCCTCCCCTGTGCGCTCCTGGCTCAGGGCGGAGAGCAGCATCGCAACCCGTGTGCGCTCTGGGCTCAGGGCGGAGGGCAGCTTCCCTTTCCCTGTGCGCTCTGGGCTCAGGGCGGACGGCAGGTTCCGTTCCCCTGTGCGCTCTGGGCACAGAGCGGACTACAGGTTCCGTTTCCCTGTGCGGTCTGGGCACAGGGCACAGGGCAGTTTCCCTTCCCTTGTGGGCTCTGGGCTCAGAGCAGAGGGCAGGTTCCCTTCCCCTGTGCGCTGTGGGCTCAGGGCGGAGGGCAGGTTCCCTTCCCCTGTGCGCTGTGGGCACAGGGGGGAGGGCAGGTTCCCCTCCCCTGTGTGCTCTTGGCTCAGGGCGGACGGCAGGTTCCCTTCCCCTATGCGCTGTGGGTTCAGGGCAGAGGGCAGGTTCCCTTCCCCTTTGCGCTGTGGGCACAGGGTGGAGGGCAGGTTCCCTTCCCCTGTGCGCCCTAGGCTCAGGGCGGAGGACAGGCTCCCTTCCCCTGTGTGCTCTGGGCTTAAGTCAGAGGGCAGGTTCCCCTATCCCGTCTGCTCTGGGCACAGGGCGGAGGGCAGGTTCCCTTCCCCTGTGCGCCCTAGACTCAGGGCAGATGAGAGTTTCCCTTCCCCTGTGCGCTCTGGGCTCAGTGCGGAGGGCTGGTTCCCTTCCCCTGTGCGCTCTGGGCACAGGGGGGAAAGGCAGGTTCTCATCCCCTGTGCGCTGTGGCCTGAGGGCGGAGGGCGGGTCCCCCCCCCCTGTGCGTTCTGGGCTCAGGGCGGAGGGAACGTTCCCTTCCCCTGTGCGCTCTGGGCACACGGCAGAGGGCAGGTTCCCTTTCCCTGTGCGCTCTGGGCTCAGGGCCGAGGGCAGGTTCCAGTCCCCTGTGCGCACTCCGCTCGGGGCGGAGGGCAGGTTCCCTTCCCCTGTGTGCTCTGGGCACAGGGCAGACGGCAGGCTCGCTTCCCCTGTGCGCTCTGCCCTGAGGGCAGAGGGTAGGTTCCCTTCCCCTCTGCGCTCTAGGCTCAGGCGGAGAACAAGTTCCCTTCCCCTGTATGCTCTCGCCTCAGGGCAGAGGGCGGGTTCCCTTCCTCTGTGCGCTCTGGGCACAGGGCAGAGGGCAGGTTCCCTTCCCCTGTGCGCTCTGGGCTCTGGGCGGGGGGCAGGTTCCCTTCCCCTGTGCGCTCAGGGCACAGGGCATAGGGCAGGTTCCCTTCCCCTGTGCGCTCTGGGCTCAGGCAGAGGGCAGGTTCCCTTCCCCTGTGCGATCTCGGCGTAAGGCAGATTGTAGGTTCCCTTCCCCTCTGCGCTCTAGGCTCAGGCGGAGGGCAGGTTCCCTTCCGTTGTGCGCTCTGGGCACGGGTGGGAGGGCAGGTTCCCTTCCCCTGTGCACTCTGGGCTCAGGGCGGGGGGCAGGTTCCCTTCCCCTGTGCGCTCTGCGCTGAGGGCAGAGGGTAGGTTCCCTTCCCCTCTGCGCTCTAGGCTCAGGCGGAGGGCAGGTTCCCTTCCCCTTTGCGCTCTGGGCACAGGGCGGAGGGCAGGTTCCCTTCCGCTGTGCGCTCTGGGCTCAGGGCAGAGGGCAGGTTCCCTTCCCTTGTGCGCTCTGGGCACAGGACGGATGGCAGGTTCCCTTCCCCTGTGCCCTCAGGGCTCAGAGCGGAGAGCAGGTTCCCTCCTCCTGTGCGCTCTCGGCACAGGGCGGAGGGCAGGTTCCTTTCCCCTGTGCGATCTGGGCTCAGGGCGGAGGAAAGGTTCCCTTCCCTTGTGCGCTCTGGGTACAGGGCGGAGGGCGGGTTCCCTTCCCCTGTGCGCTCTTGCGCCAGGGCGGAGGGCAGGTTCCTCTCCCATGTGCGCTCTGGGCTCAGGGCAGAGGGCAGGTTCTTCTCCCCTGTGCACTCTTGGCTCAGGGCGGAGGGCAGGTTCCCTTCCCCTGTGAGCTCTGGGCACAGGGCGGAGCGCAGGTTCCCTTCCCCTGTGCGCTGTGGGCACAGGGCGGATGGCAGTTTCCCTTCCCCTGTGCGCTCTGCGCTCAGGGCGGAGGGCCAGTTCCCGTCCCCTGTGCGCTGTGGGCTGAGGGTCGACGGCAGGTTCCCTTCCCCTGTGCGCTCTGCGCTCAGGGCGGAGGGCAGGTTCCCTTCCCCTGTGCGCTCTGGGCTCAGGGCAGATGGCACGTTCCCTTCCCCTGTGC
Source organism: Eutreptiella sp. 'Long Island Sound 2002' (assembly GCA_964036045.1). NCBI lineage: Eukaryota > Euglenozoa > Euglenophyceae > Eutreptiales > Eutreptiaceae > Eutreptiella > Eutreptiella sp. 'Long Island Sound 2002'. The sequence goes on along the minus strand of OZ038378.1, from coordinate 121,198,452 downwards.
GCTATGGGCACAGGGCGGAGGGCAGGTTCTCTTCCCCTGTGCGCTCTGGGCTCTGGGCGGGGGGCAGGCTCCCTTCCCCTGTGCGCTCAGGGCACAGGGCATAGGGCAGGTTCCCTTCCCCTGTGCGCTCTGGGCTCAGGCAGAGGGCAGGTTCCCTTCCCCTGTGCGCTCTCGGCGTAAGGCAGATTGTAGGTTCCCTTCCCCTCTGCGCTCTAGGCTCAGGCGGAGGGCAGGTTCCCTTCCGTTGTGCGCTCTGGGCACGGGTGGGAGGGCAGGTTCCCTTCCCCTGTGCACTCTGGGCTCAGGGCGGGGGGCAGGTTCCCTTCCCCTGTGCGCTCTGCGCTGAGGGCAGAGGGTATGTTCCCTTCCCCTCTGCGCTCTAGGCTCAGGCGGAGGGCAGGTTCCCTTCCCCTTTGCGCTCTGGGCACAGGGCGGAGGGCAGGTTCCCTTCCGCTGTGCGCTCTGGGCTCAGGGCGGAGGGCAGGTTCCCTTCCCTTGTGCGCTCTGGGCACAGGACGGATGGCAGGTTCCCTTCCCCTGTGCCCTCAGGGCTCAGGGCGGAGAGCAGGTTCCCTCCTCCTGTGCGCTCTCGGCACAGGGCGGAGGGCAGGTTCCTTTCCCCTGTGCGATCTGGGCTCAGGGCGGAGGAAAGGTTCCCTTCCCTTGGGCGCTCTGGGTACAGGGCGGAGGGCGGGTTCCCTTCCCCTGTGCGCTCTTGCGCCAGGGCGGAGGGCAGGTTCCTCTCCCATGTGCGCTCTGGGCTCAGGGCAGAGGGCAGGTTCTTCTCCCCTGTGCACTCTTGGCTCAGGGCGGAGGGCAGGTTCCCTTCCCCTGTGCGCTCTGGGCACAGGGCGGAGCGCAGGTTCCCTTCCCCTGTGCGCTGTGCGAACAGGGCGGAGGGCAGGTTCCCTTCCCCTGTGCGCTCTGGGCTCGCGGCAGAGGGCTAGTTCCCTTCCCCCTGTGCGCTGTGGGCTGAGAGCTAACGGCAGGTTCCCTTCCCCTGTGCGCTCTGCGCTCAGGGCGGAGGGCAGGTTCCCTTCCCCTGTGCGCTCTGGGCTCAGGGCAGAGGGCACCTTCCCTTCCCCTGTGCGCTATGGGCACAGGGCGGAGGGCAGGTTCCCTTCCCTTGTGCGTTCTTGGCTCAGGCAGAGGGCAGGCTCCCTTCCCCTGTGCGCTTTGGGCTCAGGGCAGAGGGCAGGTGCCCTTCCCTTGTGCGCTCCGGGCTCAAGGCAGAGGGCAGGTTCCCTTCCCCTGTGCGCTGTGGGCACAGGGCGGAGGGCAGGTTCCCTTCCACTGTGCGCTCTGGGCAAAATGCAGAGGGCAGGTTCCCTCCCCCCGTGCACTCTGCGCACATGCGAGGAGGGCAGGTTCCCTTCCCCCGTGCGCTTTGGGCTCAGGGCGGAGGGCAGGTTCCCTTCCCCTGTGCGCTCTGGGCTCACGGCGGAGGGCAGGTTCTTTTTCCCTGTGAGCTCTGGGCACAGGGCGCAGGGCAGGTTCTCGTCCCCTGTGCGCTCTGGGCTCAGGGCGGAGGGCAGCTCCCTTCCCTTTTGCGCTCTGGGCTCAGGGAGGAGGGCAGGTTCCCTTCACCTGTGCGCTATGGGCTCAGGGCGGACGGCAGGTTCCCTTCCCCTTGGCGCTCTGGGCTAACAGCGGAGGGCAGGTTCCCTTCCCCTGTGTGCATCTGGCTCAGGGCGGATGAAAGGTTCCCTTTCCTTTTGCGCTCCGGGCACAGGGCGTGGGGCAGGTTTCCCTCTGCCGTGCGCTCTGGGCTCACCGCGGAGGGCAGGTTCTCTTCCCCTGTGCGCTCTGGGCTCAGGGCGGAGGGCAGGTTCTCTTCCCCGGTGCGCTGTAGACTCAGGGCAGAGGGCAGGTTCCTTTCCCCTGTGCGCTCTGGGCTCAGCGCGGAGGGCAGGTTCCCTTCCCCTGTGCGCTGTGGGCACAGGGCAGAGGGCATGTTCCCTTCCCCTGTGCGCTGTGGACAAAAGGCGGAGGGCAGGCTCCCTTCTTCTGTGCGCTCTGGGCGTAGGGCAGAGGGCAGGTCCCCTTCCCCTGTGCGCTCTGGGCTCAGGGCGGAGGGCCGGTTCCCTTGCCCTGTGCGCTCTGGGCTCAGGACGGATGGCAGGATCCTTTCCCCTGTGCGCTCAGGGCTCAGGGCGGAGAGCAGGTTCCCTTCTCCTGTGCGCTCTGGGTACAGGGCAGAAGGCAGGTTGCCTTCACCTGTGCGATCTGGGCTCAGGGCGGAGGAAAGGTTCCCTTCCCTTGTGCGCTCTGTGTACAGGGCTAAGGGCGGGTTCCCTTCCCCTGTGCGCTGTGGGCACAGGGCAGAGGGCATGTTCCCTTCCCCTGTGCGCTGTGGACAAAAGGTGGAGGGCAGGCTCCCTTCTTCTGTGCGCTCTGGGCGTAGGGCAGAGGGCAGGTTCCCTTCCCCTGTGCGCTCTGGGCACAGGGCGGAGGGCCGGTTCTCTTGCCCTGTGCGCTCTGGGCTCAGGACGGATGGCAGGATCCTTTCCCCTGTGCGCTCAGGGCTCAGGGCGGAGAGCAGGTTCCCTTCTCCTGTGCGCTCTGGGCTCAGGGCAGAGGGCACCTTCCCTTCCCCTGTGCGCTATGGGCACAGGGCGGAGGGCAGGTTCCCTTCCCTTGTGCATTCTTGGCTCAGGCAGAGGGCGGGCTCCCTTCCCCTGTGCGCTTTGGGCTCAGGGCAGAGGGCAGGTGCCCTTCCCTTGTGCGCTCCGGGATCAAGGCAGAGGGCCGGTTCCCTTCCCCTGTGCGCTGTGGGCACAGGGCGGAGGGCAGGTTCCCTTCCACTGTGCGCTCTGGGCAAAATGCAGAGGGCAGGTTCCCTCCCCCCGTGCACTCTGGGCACATGCGAGGAGGGCAGGTTCCCTTCCCCTGTGCGCTTCGGGCTCAGGGCGGAGGGCAGGTTCCCTTCCCCTGTGCGCTCTGGGCTCACGGCGGAGGGCAGGTTCCCTTTCCCTGTGAGCTCTGCGCACAGGGCGGAGGGCAGGTTCTCGTCCCCTGTGCGCTCTGGGCTCAGGGCGGAGGGCAGCTCCCTTCCCTTTTGCGCTCTGGGCTCAGGGAGGAGGGCAGGTTCCCTTCACCTGTGCGCTATGGGCTCAGGGCGGACGGCAGGTTCCCTTCCCCTTGGCGCTCTGGGCTAACAGCGGAGGGCAGGTTCCCTTCCCCTGTGCGCATCTGGCCCAGGGCGGAGGAAAGGTTCCCTTTCCTTTTGCGCTCCGGGCACAGGGCGTGGGGCAGGTTTCCCTCTGCCGTGCGCTCTGGGCTCACCGCGGAGGGCAGGTTCTCTTCCCCTGTGCGCTCTGGGCTCAGGGCGGAGGGCAGGTTCTCTTCCCCGGTGCGCTGTAGACTCAGGGCAGAGGGCAGGTTCCCTTCCCCTGTGCGCTCTGGGCTCAGCGCGGAGGGCAGGTTCCCTTCCCCTGTGCGCTGTGGGCACAGGGCAGAGTGCATGTTCCCTTCCCCTGTGCGCTGTGGACAAAAGGTGGAGGGCAGGCTCCCTTCTTCTGTGCGCTCTGGGCGTAGGGCAGAGGGCAGGTTCCCTTCCCCTGTGCGCTCTGGGCTCAGGGCGGAGGGCCGGTTCCCTTGCCCTGTGCGCTCTGGGCATAGGGCGGAGAGCAGGTTCCCTTCTCCTGTGCGCTCTGGGTACAGGGCAGAAGGCAGGTTGCCTTCACCTGTGCGATCTGGGCTCAGGGCGGAGGAAAGGTTCCCTTCCCTTGTGCGATCTGTGTACAGGGCTAAGGGCGGGTTCCCTTCCCCTGTGCGCTCTTGCGCCAGGGCGGAGGGCAGGTTCCTCTCCCATGTGCGCTCTGGGCTCAGGGCGGAGGGCAGGTTCTCTTCCCCTGTGCGCTCAGGGCACAGGGCGGAGGGCAGGTTCCCTTCCCCTGTGCGCTGTGGGAACAGGGCGGAGGGCAGGTTCCCTTCCCCTGTGCGCTCTGGGCTCGCGGCGGAGGGCTAGTTCCCTTCCCCCTGTGCGCTGTGGGCTGAGAGCTAACGGCAGGTTCCCTTCCCCTGTGCGCTCTGCGCTCAGGGCGGAGGGCAGGTTCCCTTCCCCTGTGCGCTCTGGGCTCAGGGCAGAGGGCACCTTCCCTTCCCCTGTGCGCTATGGGCACAGGGCGGAGGGCAGGTTCCCTTCCCTTGTGCGTTCTTGGCTCAGGCAGAGGGCAGGCTCCCTTCCCCTGGGCGCTCTGGGCTCACGGCGGAGGGCAGGTCCCCTTCCCCTGTGCGCTCTTGGCTCAGGGCGGAGGAAAGGTTCCCTTTCCTTTTGCGCTCTGGGCACAGGGCGTAGGGCAGGTTCCCCTCCCCTGTGCGCTGTGGGCTCAGCGGGAGGGCAGGTTCTCTTTTTCCTGTGCGCTCTGAACTCAGGGCGGAGGGCGGTTTCTCTTCCCCGCTGCGCTGTAGACTCAGGGCGGAGGGCAGGTTCCCTTCCCCTGTGCGCTGTGGGCACAGGGCGGAGGGCACGTTCCCTTCCCCTGTGCGCTCTGGACACAAGGCGGAGGGCAGGTTCCCGTCCTCTGTGCGCTGTGGGCTGAGGGCGGAGGGCAGGTTCCCTTCCCCTGTGCGCTCTGGGCTCAGAGCGGAGGGCGAGTTCCTTTCCCCTTTGCGCTCTGGGCTCAGGGTGGAGGGCAGGTTGTCTTCCCCTGTGCGCTCTAGGCTCTGGGCGGGGGGCAGGTTCCCTTCCCCTGTGCGCTCAGGGCACAGGGCATAGGGCAGGTTCCCTTCCCCTGTGCGCTCTGGGCTCAGACGGAGGGCAGGTTCCCTTCCCCTGTGCGCTCTCGGCGTAAGGCAGAGGGTAGGTTCCCTTCCCCTCTGCGCTCTAGGCTCAGGCGGAGGGCAGGTTCCCTTCTGTTGTGCGGTCTGGGCACGGGGCGGAGGGCAGGTTCCCTTCCCCTGTGCACTCTGGGCTCAGGGCGGGGGGCAGGTTCCCTTCCCCTGTGCGCTCTGCGGCGAGGGCAGAGGGTAGGTTCCCTTCCCCTCTGCGCTCTAGGCTCAGGCGGAGGGCAGGTTCCCTTCCCCTTTGCGCTCTGGGCACAGGGCGGTGGGCAGGTTCCCTTCCGCTGTGCGCTCTGGGCTCAGGGCGGAGGGCAGGTTCCCTTCCGTTGTGCACTCTGGGCTCAGGACGGATGGCAGGTTCCCTTCCCCTGTGCCCTCCCTCCTCCTGTGCGCTCTGGGCACAGGGCGGAGGGCAGGTTCCCTTCCCCTGTGCGATCTGGGCTCAGGGCGGAGGAAAGGTTCCCTTCCCTTCTGTTGTGCGCTCTGGGCTCAGGGCGGATGGCAGGTTCCCTTCCCCTGTGCCCTCCCTCCTCCTGTGCGCTCTGGGCACAGGGCGGAGGGCAGGTTCCCTTCCCCTGTGCGATCTGGGCTCAGGGCGGAGGAAAGGTTCCCTTCCCTTGTGCGCTCTGGGTACAGGGCGGAGGGCGGGTTCCCTTCCCCTGTGCGCTCTTGCGCCAGGGCGGAGGGCAGGTTCCTCTCCCATTTTCGCTCTGGGCTCAGGGCGGAGGGCAGGTTCTTATCCCCTGTGCACCCTGGGCTCAGGGCGGAGGGTAGGTTCCCTTCCCCTGTGCGCTCTGGGCACAGGGCGGAGGGCAGGTTCCCTTCCCCTGTGCGCTGTGGGCACAGGGCGGATGGCAGGTTCTCTTCCCCTGTGCGCTCTGGGCTCAGGGCGGAGGGCCAGTTCTCATCCCCTGTGCGCTGTGGGCTGAGGGTCGACGGCAGGTTCCCTTCCCCTGTGCGCTCTGCGCTCAGGGCGGAGGGCAGGTTCCCTTCCCCTGTGCGCTCTGGGCTCAGGGCAGATGGCACGTTCCCTTCCCCTGTGCGCTATGGGCACAGGGCGGAGGGCAGGTTCCCTTCCCATGTGCGCTCTGGGCTCAGGCAGAGGGCAGGCTCCCTTCCCCTGTGCGCTTTGGGCTCAGGGCAGAGGGCAGGTGCCCTTCCCCTGTGCGCTCCGGGCTCAGGGCAGAGGGCAGGTTCCCTTCCCCTGTGCGCTGTGGGCACAGGGCGGGGGGCAGGTTCCCTTCCACTGTGCGCTCTGGGCAAAATGCAGAGGGCAGGTTCCCTCCCGCCGTGCACTCTGGGCACATGCGAGGAGGGCAGCTTCCCTTCCCCTGTGCGCTTCGGGCTCAGGGCGGAGGGCAGGTTCCCCTCCCCTGTGCGCTCTCGGCTCACGGCGGAGGGCAGGTTCCCTTTCCCTGTGAGCTCTGGGCACAGGGCGGAGGGCAGGTTCTCGTCCCCTGGTCGCTCTGGGCTCAGGGCGGAGGGCAGGTCCCTTTCCTTTTTGCGGTCTGGGCTCAGGGAGGAGGGCAGGTTCCCTTCACCTGTGCGCTATGGGCTCAGGGCGGACGGCAGGTTCCCTTCGCCTTGGCGCTCTGGGCTAACAGCGGAGGGCAGGTTCCCTTCCCCTGTGCGCATCTGGCTCAGGGCGGAGGAAAGGTTCCCTTTCCTTTTGCGCTCTGGGCACAGGGCGTAGGGCAGGCTTCCCTCCCCCGTGCGCTCTGGGCTCACCGCGGAGGGCAGGTTCTCTTCCCCTGTGCGCTCTGGGCTCAGGGCGGAGGGCAGGTTCTCTTCCCCGGTGCGCTGTAGACTCAGGGCAGAGGGCAGGTTCCCTTCCCCTGTGCGCTCTGGGCTCAGCGCGGAGGGCAGCTTCCCTTCCCCTGTGCGCTGTGGGTACAGGGCAGAGGCCATGTTCCCTTCCCCTGTGCGCTGTGGACAAAAGGCGGAGAACAGGCTCCCTTCTTCTGTGCGCTCTGGGCGTAGGGCAGAGGGCAGGTTCCCTTCCCCTGTGCGCTCTGGGCTCAGGGCGGAGGGCCGGTTCCCTTGCCCTGTGCGCTCTGGGCTCAGGACGGATGGCAGGTTCCCTTCCCCTGTGCCCTCAGGGCTCAGGGCGGAGAGCAGGTTCCCTTCTCCTGTGCGCTCTGGGCACAGGGCGGAGGGCAGGTTGCCTTCACCTGTGCGATCTGGTCTCAGGGCGGAGAAAAGGTTCCCTTCCCTTGTGCGCTCTGCGTACAGGGCTAAGGGCGGGTTCCCTTCCCCTGTGCGCTCTTGCGCCAGGGCGGAGGGCAGGTTCCTCTCCCATGTGCGCTCTGGCCTCAGGGCGGAGGGCAGGTTCCCTTCCCCTGTGCGCTCTGGGCACAGGGCGGAGGGCAGGTTCCCTTCCCCTGTGCCCTGTGGGCTCAGGGCGGAGGGCAGGTTCCCTTCCCCTGTGCGCTCTGGGCTCGCGGCGGAGGGCCAGTTCCCTTCCCCCTGTGCGCTGTGGGCTGAGAGCTAACGGCAGGTTCCCTTCCCTTGTGCGCTCTGGGCTCAGGGCAGAGGGCACCTTCCCTTCCCCTGTGCGCTATGGGCACAGGGCGGAGGGCAGGTTCCCTTCCCTTGTGCGCTCTTGGCTCAGGCAGAGGGCAGGCTCCCTTCCCCTGGGTGCTCTGGGCTCACGGCGGAGGGCAGGTCCCCTTCCCCTGTGCGCTCTTGGCTCAGGGCGGAGGAAAGGTTCCCTTTCCTTTTGCGCTCTGGGCACAGGGCGTAGGGCAGGTTCCCCTCCCCTGTGCGCTCTGGGCTCAGCGCGAGGGCAGGTTCTCTTTTTCCTGTGCGCTCTGAACTCAGGGCGGAGGGCAGTTTCTCTTCCCCGCTGCGCTGTAGACTCAGGGCGGAGGGCACGTTCCCTTCCCCTGTGCGCTCTGGACACAAGTCAGAGGGCAGGTTCCCGTCCTCTATGCGCCGTGGGCTGAGGGCTGAGGGCAGGTTCCCTTCCCCTGTGGCGCTCTGGGCTCAGAGCGGAGGGCGGGTTCCTTTCCCCTGTGCGCTCTGGGCTCAGGATGGAGGGCAGGTTGTCTTCCCCTATGTGCTGTGGGCTCAGGGCGGAGGGCAGTTTCCCTTCCCCTGTGCGCTCTGGGCTCAGGGCGGAGGACAGGTTCCCTTCCCCTGTGCGCTCTGGGCTCACGGCAGGGGACAGGTTCCCTTCCCCTGTGCGCTCTGGGCTCAGGGCAGAGAGCAGGTTCCCCTCCCCTGTGCGCTCTGGGCACAGGGCGGAGGGCAGGTTCCCCTCCCCTGTGCGCTCTGGGCTCAGGGCGGAGGGCAGGTTCCCTTCCCCTGTGCGCTGTGGCCATAGGGCGGAGGGCAGGTTCCCTTCCCCTGTGCGCTCTGGGCTCAGGGCGGAGGGCAGGTTCCCTTGCCCTGTGTGCTCTGAGCTCAGGGCAGAGGGCAGGTTCCTGTCTCTGTGCGCTGTGGGCTGAGGGCGGAGGGCAGGTTCCCTTTTGCAATGGGGTTGGCTTTCCCCCTTTGGGTTACCCCCCACGGCATCGGTCCCAAGACCGATCCAAGCCCCCCCCACACACAACATACCCTTGGGGTGGGATGCAGTAGATCCTACCCTAGTGACCCCTTTTGCACACCATGGTGCCATGTCCTATGTTCAACCGGTGTTCAACTGACTTCACCTGGGCCCTTGAACCACCCCTGAACAGCGGTTGAACACCCCCACCGCGCGTAGTGCAATTTTACCAGAAATTAAACTTTTGACGTATCACCATGCCATTCCAAACCATCCATGACGATGTACCATGCTTTTAACAACATACTAATGCCCAATGCACTATTCCATGCCATACCCCTCACATTGCCACTCCCTTTCTATCATGTCCAAGAGTAGCGTCAACGCCGCCTTGGTGTTCAACCATGCGGTTGAACACCCCACTTGACACATTCCCCTAAGCTTTGACCTTCATTGTGGTCCTTTGGCTTCCATTCTATCGTGGATGGTGTTCAGAGGTTTTTGCAGTGTGCACCTGCCTTATCCAAATCAATTATAACCACAAAACCATGGATTTTCTGCTACTTTCATATTGCCGCCCATACGCGTTCGGCCATGTTCAACTGCGTGTTCAACCGCGCGGTTGAACACGGTTGAACACGGTTGAACACGGTTGAACACACACTGGAGCGCGTTAGGAGAAATGCCGCACGTAATCGCAATCACACAACAATGGCACCAACAATTCACGTCAAATTGGATGAACAATCCCAGTGCCTGTCACCATGGGAACCCCAGGTCCAGGAGTTCAGTGCGCATCGGAGCGGGAAGGCGGTGCCACGCGATAGATGTATACGCCACGATAGCATACCTTTCACCCTCCCATCGCTCCGGCCCATGTGTACGCCACGCATTGAAAATCACCCCCTTTCGTGCATCCACAACAACCCCTTGCACAATTTGACGCCCACATTGCATCCATGCTTGACGCTGCGCCCCCCCCTCCCACCCACCACCCATCCACGCCGTAGTAAAGAAACCACCACCACGGAAATCACCCAACGCCACCACCCCACTCAACACGGAGTCATCCCTTGGATGTTTGTGTACATCCATGGGTGCACATCCGTTGCCCCACACGATGGAAATTGCGGTGTAACTGAGGGACGGTAAACAAACCGCGAGGAAATTATTTACAAGGCGCACAACATGTGCATCATCATGTGTCCTCTTAGACATGCCCACGTGTGTAAACGTCGGAAACTTCCTTGTTGCTCCCCATAGGATCCGGCGGTACTCTCCTCCATGTTTTTTCTTGTGGAGCCATCCCTTCAAGCCTTGTAAGGCTTCATGGACCTTGTCGGCTAGTCACTTTGAGTCCACGGCCCATAGCGCTTGCGTCTCCGGTCCGACCTCCTCCTTCCCATCATCGGCACACTCCTTCTCCCTTGTGCTCGCCATTGCCCTTTCGCTCCCACCTTCGTGCATGCCGTCTTGAGGTCCACCTTCCTCCTTTGCATCATCTCCAACATGAGGTCGTTCATTCTCCTTGGCATCGTGCTCCACCTTGCGGTTGTTGAGGGCATCGGACATGCCCTCCTTGTTGGCATCGTCCACGGACGTGCCCTCCTTGTTCGAATCCTCCACGGACATGCCCTCCTTGTTGGAATCGTCCACGTCATTTGAAGTGCTCTCCTTCATGGGATCCTCGGAGTCCTCCTTGGTGCCATTGTCCGACGCATTGGTGGTACTTCCCGCGATTGCTTCCGTGCTTGCGATTGCTTCCGTGCTTGCCCCATCTTGACCTCCATCTTTTGTATCTCCGCTCTCGGTTGCCGCGTCTTGGCCTCCATGTTTTGCATCTCCGCTCTCGGTTTCCTTGTCGTGGCCTCCATGTCTTGCATCTCCGCTCTCGGTTTCCTTGGTCGCTTTCTCCATGTTCTCCTCCCACTTCGCCAACATGGCCTTTGCCTCATCCTCGCTCGTGAACGCTGTGTGGCGGAGGCGCACAATGACTGGCCACGTGACGTTGGCCTCACTCTGCTCTCCGGGCCATTGGGGGGGGAGTTTCACCATCTCCTCCCCCTTCCGTGGCTTGGGGTCGTCCTTCGTTGGCTTTGCCACGGCGCCCACTGCGATGCGGTGGCGCTTGTCTGGACCCTCGGTCGGCACCCACCGTACTGCGGATCCCGCTGGCAACCCGAACTTCTCACGTGCCTGTTGGCGCTTCTCGTCGAGGCGGCATTTTTCCTCCAATCGTTGCACTTTCATCATCTCTTATGCAAAAGCGTTGCAGAGAGTTCAACCGAGTTCAACCGCGTTCAACCGTGTTCAACCGACCGGTTGAAGTGTTCAACCGTGTTCAACCGTGTTTCACGACGTACCGCCACACACTATAGCACCGGCATGCTTCGACGTTGTGAAGGCGCATTGCAACCAAATGTAGAGGCATATGCATACGCAGGAACATGGGGACATCACCTCTTCCGCTGGTGCGCTTGCTTGCACCGTGGTACTTGTGCTTGCACTTGTCTCCATCGCGCCACTTGCCTCTGTCGCGGCACTTGCCTCCGTCGCGCCACTTGCCTCCATCGCGCTACTTGCCTTTGTCGCGCCACTTGCCTTCGCTGTGCCACTTGCCTCCGTCACGTTCGGTGTTGACCGTTGTCCTTCCTTTGCTCCCACATTTGCGTTGTTGGCGTCTTTGGGCCGCAGAGATGCCTTCTCCTTCTTGTCCTTGTCCTTTTTGTCCTTCTTTGGTTTTGCTTCGATCTTCTTCTTCTTGTTTGCCTTGGGAGCCTCCTTTTTCTTGAGAGGTGTCCACCCCTCATCATTGTCCGACAATTGGCTTGCACTTGACCCTTTTGAGTCGGACGACGAGTCCGCTGACGTTGCCACCCGTTGCCGCTTTTTGGAATGCACTCCCCGCCCGTCCTTCTTCTTCCTCTTGTCGGTTTTGTCTTGCACCCTTTGTTTGAGCGCAGTTTGTGCTTGGAGGAGCAAAACCTTTGGGCTTGCACTTCCTCCCTTTGCTTGTGGATTTGCCTTTGGTGGAGGCTTCAAGAGTCCACGAATGGGGACGTGGACTTTTGGCTCTTCTCGGAAGGGTGATGTTGAGCTCTCTGCCTCGTCGACCACGGGATTTTCACTCTCCACGTCTCCATGATCCGGCGCAAACCATGCATTAGAATTCTGCCACCACGTGCCATCGTCGGTGTTCATGTCATCCCTCAATTCCTCCTTCACGCCAAACATTGGTTGGGGGAATTGCTTCGCCTTGCCCGACTGACGGCGATGCTTTGGGGTGGACTCCATGGGTGTGCCAATCGCATGTGTGTCAATCGCATGTGGGGACCCGCAATTGTGCAAGCTTTTGGAGTGCGCGATGGAGTCCTCGGGTCCATTTCTTCACGAGGGCGTCGCGATCGGAAACCCGTGCACCTGGCCCATGCCACCATTCATCGATGGGTAATGGCGGCCATGCTCCATGGAGCATGACCGCCGGTCCGCGTTTGTCAATGACGAACATGTGGGGTGGGACGTCTTGGGCGGACAACTAAGAGAGGTGAGCGGTTGAATGGGGTTGAGGTGCGAAACCGACCGGTTGAACACCGGTTGAACACATGTGGCCACCACCTCATATGCACGGCACCCTCAGCGCACTAACACAGGGTATTCAATTATTGAACCATGTATGCATCCCAGACATGCAGGTCTCAATGTCCTAGCCACCAATTGCCCAAAACATCCACTCCAAACGTGTCACACACGGACTGTATCCATACTCTCTCCGTTCGCTTTGCTTCAACTGCCCGGTTGAACACGGTTCAACACCGGTTGAACACTTGTTGCACACACCTGCTCCACGCCTCGCATCATTGACGAAGTGCTTGTCGCCGCATTGGGTAGTGTGGTTGGTGGTGCAACCGCTGCAGGTGCCTCCTCCATGCTGGACTTCTTGCTGCGCCCGCCACTTGATATGGTTCCCCCGACCTCGACCATGGATGGCGGTGACGCGTTGTAGTTGGTGGCGTCGGAGGCGTCATACCAATTGTGCGGCACGGACTCCAGGTTTTTAAAAAAGAATTGCGGCCCATGGCCCTTGCCATGGCCGCCACTTCGGCCAGCACACCCAGGGCCGGTCCATTGGGGTGCCACTGCAGTCCCCAGCCCGTAGGATTCCCATACCCTAAAGAGGGCATGGAGGGCGGTCTCCGACAACGTCATGGCAATTCCGGGGCGCGTGCTCAAACCAATCCTCAAAAGTTTCCACTCGGCCCAATTTTGGGCTGTGAGTGCTTTCGTTGTCCACGGGTGGCTCCGGTGGCCATGGAGGTCATACTGGGCGTTTTTTTTCATCCACACCCCGACACTCCTCCGGTACATGAACCGGGGTGTGATGTCCCGGAGCCATCTCAATTGAGGGGAGTCATCCGCCAACGACGATGAGTCGTGGCACACCCCAAATTGGGTCAACCCCTCCTTCGCTGGGAACAAAGCATCCAACGCTGGGACCACTTGTGGCAAAGGCAAGGATGCTCCTCCTGTTGTACCCCCGCCTTTCGGCCCCGTTGATCCCGTAGGCCCACTTTGGGTCGGCGCAATTACATTTGGGTGTGGCAATTGCGGCGCGGCCAATTGCGGTGGTCCCAATTGCGGCACTTGGGCACCTTGTGGTGCTTGCGGTCCTTGTACCCCTTGTGCGGCTTGTGAGAACTGCATGAGTGCGAGCCCAATCGCTTGTTGCGGCGACGCTTGTTGTCCTTCCATGACGCCCCCCTAAAAACAACTCGCGCGGTTGAACATGCTTGCACGCCTCAACCGACCGGTTGAACAACTTGAAGTGCCGCTGAACACGGTTGCACACGGAACACGGAGCATAAAGTATGAAGCACCAACGACAAACCACATAGCCCACACCTAGAGTTTGATCATTCTCCACCCGCACTGGTACGTTCCCACCGTGGTAGCTCTTTTGCCAGAAAGATCCTTTCGTGCGCTTGTTTTAGCATGCGCTTATCACGAGCTACACGCCCACCGGGGCCACCGCCACGCCCACTTGAGCATAAGAAGTGGTCTTTTAATTTATAGTTTAGTGATTCTACTATATCCCCACTAAACATTGCCTTACCTTTGAGACTAATATAAGTCTTAGATTCATTCAACACGGTTTGCACGCGTGCACGGACAAGAGGCGGCAAACGTTTGCAAAACGCGCGAATGAAGTGTGTAAGGTAGTCGCCAAGTCGGATCACCAAGTGCAAAATGCACATCACAATGAACCGTGTGCGGTCATCCACGCGGAGCATTCGTTTTGAAGTGCACCCTTTGGCCGTAGTGCAATCCAAACCTTTATCGTACAAAGCGCGGAATTTTCCATCAAGGTGCCTTGTGCGCCGCACCTTAGTGTTCATCCATCGTTCACGCCTACTACACCATGTGGAAAAAGAGTAGATGCTTCCAATGGCATAGTAAGGCGACAATCCTAAAAGTAGACGCAACCATGGAGAGTCTCCACCCAACATGATTCGTGCACGATAATAAACATTATTCATTTGGATGTATCCACTATCAATGATAGTTTGGATGTGTTGCAACGTGGCACAAAATAAGACACGCATTGCTTCGTCGTCATGTTTAGATGTCAATGCGACATCCAATGTCCAATTATATTGAAGAGTGCGGGCCTTTTCCACGTAATTGGCAAAGCCAATCGCAATTTGCACCCATGGGCGTGAGCCACATGGGAACCCGTCGCCTCTAATTATGATGACGAATAATTGCTCGCCATCGATCATTGGAAAGTCCATGGACTCCATGAGCTCCTCTTGTGTTGCGACATAATTAAAGAAATGCGGTAAGTCCCATTGTACACCAACTTTGCCATTGTGAATAGTGGTTTCCAATTTTTGCGCCTTACCCAATCGTTGCCATTCACGGTGCATACGCTTGAAAGATGGAAATGGGTGCACCCAATGAACATCCAACTTTTCTTGGGCAGCTTTTGTTCGCCGGTTGGCCCAAGATATTAGATTCTTGTACCTAAATTTGAGGCATGTTAATTCGAACAAAGTGACGCGCACAACGTGAACGTTGGTGCACAACGTGAGCGTTGGTTGAAATCGTTCAACTTGTTCAACCGGGCAGTTGAACATGACTTTAACAAATGTTCAATTTGTTGTTTTCATGCAAAAACACTTGATGGTAGCATGTAAATGGGGCCACAATTGCACGTGGAAGAAGACATATACATGATAGTTCGATGAAACCTAGGTAGGCACTCTATGTTGCACAAACATGAGTCGCATTTGTTTCATATGTGTTCAACCGCACACTTGAACGCATCTCGCATACAGTTGAACACTCCTTGCATACATGCAACGCACCATGGTATGCATGTAGGACATGTAGAGCACCTATTCTTCGGCATTTCCAAGTCAAGGATCAACCGGACGGCATCCTTGGGTGTAAACACCCTTTCCATGACCTTCCGGTCATTGCGTCGACTACGCTGCCCACTACCCATTCTAGTCTTGAGGCGTTCCCATAGTGTACGACCACCCTTGGATGCGGTGAACAAGTTGACCAAATCACTCATCAATTCATCCGATTGTAATCCAGTGTAGTGATCTGCAATACATTGCTTCAAGTTTGACGTTGGCATTTTTGATTGTAAAATGAGAGGGATCCTTGCTTACAAGTAAGAAACCACAATGGGGAATCTCTTGGTGCTCTAATTTGTTCTTATTGTTACGTTATTTTTGGTGACACTACCATATTGCACAAAGGTGAAATTAAATATTCTTCAATTCAATGCGTCATGTACATAGTAAAAAGCGAGCAGGTGGCAACTACTACACACCATGTGCATTCCCTTTACCGCCACGTGTTGGCCACCACGTGCCGGCTCCAGTTTTCATGTATGTGGTCACCACACCGCCACCTGCCCATTGGTAGTAGGTTCCAGGTTTTAACTGGGTTTTAGGGAACAGCTCAAAACCAAAATTGTGGGACAGGCTACATTTACCAATTAACCACTGTTGAACGCGTGATCGCGCGAGCACGCGCCACTGATTGGTGCGATAGGCCAGTTGATCTGTTCAACCGCGTTCAACCGAGTTCAACTGGGGGGTTGAACAGCAACATGCTGTTCAACTGGGTTCAACCGCTGTTCAACCGCTACGCTCAAGGGTGTGCAAAAGGGGTCACTAGGGTAGGGATGCTGAATTACTTCTTTTCTTGCCTGGTGCGCGCGCGACACAAAACGCGATCGGGCGTGAGCCTACTGAGTTTCAATTTTCGAATTCTGATTTCTGTGGGTCTGAATTTACGGGATCGTGAATTTGTGTGGTTTGGGACCCATACAATTTGATTGGTGTTTTTGGTTTGGTCTGAGGAGCTGATTTTGCCGTTCACACATGTTAGAGGTCCGAAACACACACGAATCTTTGTCGACGTAGCGTTGCTCAATGTGTATGGTACTCCATTGTGTCCCTTTGGTATTAGTAAAAAACTGAGTGTGTATTTGTTGTGCTCTTGTTTGTATGTTTACTTATCTATTTCATAGATAAGTATAAGATGACGTTATGTAAGGTTCATTGTTGGGATGTTATGTGATACTCTATGTGAGAGAACTTAAACAAGGATCAAGACCAAGTGTGGAAAGTGTCTTTGCTCGCCTTTGTCATTGTGCATTTACTTTGATTGAGGTTTGGGGTGTCCATCCATGTACCATGCTAAAGAATAGACATCCTTGGTGGTTGGCAAGTTAGAACTTTTGGATTTTGAGTTCAAAATTTTGAAAATATCATTGGGAGAAAGTTATTTGACTTGACCAACATGGAGGATCCTTACAATCTTATACTTATCTTATGGTGGTGATGGATGGAATTGACTTCTTGCTCTTTGCCAAGACAACATTGGTTTGATGAAGGTTATCACTTCTTCTTGCACTTCCCCAAATCCATTCTTGGCGAAATATTTAATTCGAAAAAATTCTTGAAGGTCATCCACACCCTTTTTGAAGGTCGCTCGACTCGAATTTACATGAGTTCGAATTTCTTTCGACCTCTATGACCACGACTTGCTGCTCTTTACCAAGACTACATGGGTGTGGTGAAGGTCAGCACTCCACTTGTTCATTTCTTGCTCCTCCCCCAAACCATAGTGGGCGAACTATTTAATTCGAAAAAATTATTTACTTGAACCCACACCCTATTTCGAGGTCGCTCGACTCGAATTTCCATTGGTTTTCGACCTCTAAAGCACACATTTTTATTCGTTTTATTGCCTTTTTTTTGACATTTGTGGCCAGTTTGCATGTGTGCACATTATGCATGTTCCCCAAAGTGCTACAGGTGAGGTTGTTGAGGTCGAAAAAATATTTTGCCTACACCCACACCCTATTCCGAGGTCGCTCGACTCGAATTTGCATGAGTTCAAATTCATTTCGACCTCTCTCCCACACATTTTGACGCTTTTTGTTGGCCTTTTTTTGCCATTTTGGCCATTTTGCATGTGTGCACATTGTGTGTGTACCCCCAAGTCACACACCAAGGTGTGAAGGCTTTGAATAGTTATGAAGTATGTACACCCACTCCATTTGAGAGTCACTTGACTCAAATATGTTTGAGTTATCATTTCATTCGAATTGTATTGCATACTTTTCTGGGCTTTGTTTTGGCCATTTTTGACATATTTGGCCATTCTGGACACTTCTTCATGTGTCACTTCCCCGATATTTTTTTGGGTTGGGAAACTAAGCACAAAAAAAATCGACAAAGGGGCACCCACCCTTTTTCCAATATGCCCCACTCGAATATGCACTATTTCGAATTTATTTCGCACTCAATTGTACATATCTTAGGGATTTGTTTTGGCCATTTTTGACAGTTTTGGCCATTTTTAGCATTTCCTCAGGTGCCACTCCCCCCAAAATTTTTTTGGGATGGGAAACTAAGCCCAAAAAAATTCGACAAAGGGGCATACACCCTAGTTCAAATATGCCCCACTCGAATATGCATGATTTTGAATTTATTTCGAACTTGATTGGACATATTTTGAGGCTTTGTCTTGGCCATTTTTGCCTGTTTTGGCCCATATCAGCATGTATTGATATGCTACATCCCCCAATCTTTTCTGGAGTGGTGCATGAAGCCCAAAAAAATTCGAAAAGGGTTCATGCACACTATTTCGAATGTGCTTGACACAATTGTGCACATGGTTCGAATTCATATGAGTGCATTGACCCGTTTTTTTAATGATTGTTTTGGTCACTCTTTGGCACTTTTTGATCAGTACTTGGGCCATAGTGCCCAAATTAACATATCACGGTATCCATTGCCCCTAACGCCAGGATGCCGGTCGCAATGAGAGTAGTGGTGAGGCTTGAGAACATGCGAATGACCCTTGAAATCTGATTTTTGTGTTAATTTCACATGCTTTCTCCTTGCCCGGCCTACTCACCGCATACACTCTTTGTGATCTTTTCCTCAACCTACTACATGCTCAAGGAGAGGTTTTCTTTTATCCACAAGGACTGTATATTGGAGGATGATGCCTTGGTTGAAGCCTTGTATGTACATGTGGGAGTGTGGTATCTGTTTGGACCCAACCTTTCCCGTTTACCTCCAAGTCTCGCGAGACCGCCTGTTTGTCTCTATTTTTTCTTCCTATCTTTGGCAAGTAGGGCCCATCCTCTTGGGATGTGGGATGCCACATTTAAGTTGGTCTTCTTTAAGTTACTGGCGCGACTTGACTTCTCATGGACTCTACTCTCCCCACATCACACACACACAAACATACTCACATACACATGTGTTTGCCCTGCTTAATCTTCTTGTGAGATGTCATTTAAGCTTGGTCGCCCTCTTCCTCTTTGCCTTCTCCGCATATGTCCAGCACCAAGCACGGGGTTGGGTGACTGCACGGCGGGTTCGGGGAACGCCCACAACCTCCATTCCTACGAGGACCGGTGCTAGATGAACCATTCCTGGTGTCCCCCCGTTGAAGCCGATCTACGGGCACCTGACGTGTGATGTATGCCGGTTACAAGTGGTCATTCACCCCTCCTACACGTGAGCTGTCTGTAGAGCAGGGTCAGGGGATCCACTGCACTTCGGCCGTGATGTGATGTGGAGCCGCCGACACACAAACAAATGAAGTCTTGGGTGTGCATTGAGCTTGTCTGGTTTCGTGTTTTCCTTTCCCCCCTAACCTTCCATGTGTCCTACGCTCTTCTGCTTGGTCACATCCACACCAACCTGTATGGCTTTAGTTCCATACCAGCCCGGAGAGACCCATGGCCCATCCTCACGGCCATAAAAGATATGAGGCTATGTGAGTTGTTGTCGTTTGGGTCCTAAGGGCCAGGGAGGGCAGGTGCGGGCCATGTGAGCTGTCTGTAGGAGCTACAGAGCCCACTGCACTTCAGCCGTGAGCCGTACCCCCCCCCCCCAATGATGCGCGGTCAATATTGTTTTCCCTCACTGGGTACCGCCACAGCAGGGCCCCGCCAAGACGGCCCACGCCACCGTCTTAGGGGCAGGGGGCTCGCCTGAATGTGCTGTGGTGAGCCCTATGGCGAGATGCAGCGTGTAGGTGAACAAGACCCCCCCACCCGAACTTTGCTTGGTGTGCCGTTGAGCCGAGAGTGAGTCTTGTGGCCGGTACCCCCCCCCCATGGTATGCAACTGAAGGTAGTACTGCTGTGCGAGCTCTGTTTTCTGCCACGTCCATTTTGGTTTCCGACGGGTAGTCAAGTGCGGCTACGAGGGCGATGGAGGTAGGGTTGAGTTGGGCCCCCATGTGTGACCTGCGGCAGATATCCCGCCAGGAGAAGGCCACGTGGTGTTCAGCTTCCGCGGGCCAATGACACCCCATATATTCAGGTGCAGTGGTCGCTAAGGCCGTGAAGGCGTACTTGGGGTAGCACTAGGAGGGTGTGTAAGGAGGGTACACCTGCGGATTGTGTTGCTGATTTCTGATTTTTGGCTTTTCGGGTGTTCCTGACGCCTGGGGAGCTGAACTTCTGTCACTCTGGACCCCTAGGGTCCTGAATTCTGTGACTGCTTGCTTTTGTGCTTGCCTGGTGGCTGAATTATTGCCCTTTTGTCTGAGTTTCTGCCCCGTAGGGACCCAAGTGGTGCCGAGGCATTTGCGGTCTTGAACTCGCCCCACCTAACCCACAACCACGCCCACAAAGGGACACATAACCCCCCAAAATCACTGTTTGTGGTCAGCCAATCCTATATGGTTCTGATTTCCGCCAAAACTTATGGTTGCACCCTAAGTTCGGTCTTGGGAGGGGAGTGCAATACGGTTGGCTTTCGCCCTTTGGGTTACCCCCCACGGCATCGGTCCCAAGACCGATCCAAGCCCCCCCCACACACAACATACCGTTGGGGTCGGATGCCAGAGATTCAAGGGATGCTGAATTACTCCTTTTCTGGCCTGGTACAAATCGCGATCGGGCGTGAGCCTACTGAGTTTTAATTTTCCAATTCTAGTTTCTGTGGGTCTGAAGTTACGGAATCATGAATTTCTGTGGTTTGGGACACATACAGTTTGATTGGTGCTTTTGGTTTGGTCTGAGGAGCTGATTTCGCCGTTCACACATGTTAGAGGTCCGACACACACGAATCCTTGTCGCCGTAGCGTTGCTCGTTGTGTATGGTACTCCATTGTGTCGCTTTGTTATTAGTAAAAAACTGAGTGTGTAATTGTTGTGCTCTTCTTTGTATGTTTACTTATCTATTTCATAGATAAGTATATGATGACATTATGTAAGGTTCATTGTTCGGATGTTATGTGATACTCTATGTGAGAAAACTTCAATAAGGATCAAGACCAAAGGTGGGGAGTGTCTTTGCTCGCCTTTGTCATTGTGCATCAAAGGTAAAGGAGCCGGTTTTTGTACCAGGCACTAGTTGTTGTACCACCATACGTTTTTCACACTTTCCACATGAAAACTTAGTGTTTATTGTAGGATTTAGCAATACTAAAGGGTACCTTATCATTGGGGGATGCTTGGTTGCACCCCAATCCAATTGTCTAACACAGGTCTGGGTCAAGCAAGCTCCTAGGGGGGGCCCTATAACAATTTTCCTCTTTTTTGCTCCCACCAAGAAATCAGGCAAAATTTGGATGTTTGTTGGAAGTGAGGTCCGCTAGGCCCGTGAAACTCCCTCTCATAGTGCCAACGCCTTTGCATCACCTCTTTGTATCCCACGCCCAACGGAAAACCATGTTTCTTTGCCTAGCAATGGTATTTTTTCGCGTATACATCCCGTTTTTCATGCACCAAAAGTTTGGAAAAAAAAGTTTTTTTTTCAAAAAAACATTTTTTTCTAAAACTTTCTTTTGTGAAACAATGTTGTAGCCTTACTGCCGTTGGGCAAGGTGGTACCTTTTCCTTTGCGCTGTCAATCCCTTTCACAGCACTGCAAATGCACTGCTGTTGCACCATTGCCGATCCGGGTTCATTTTGTTTCGGTGGTCCGCGTTGACAAACACTTTCTACCCGTAAGACACTAACAACTACTTTGGTAGCTAACATACAAATCAAACGTTTTGCTGCAATCCACCAGTAACAAAATGCATTTCTGAGGGTTGCTGGGTGGTTGTATTTCTTTCCCTAGTACTGTTTCCACCCACTCCAGGAAGACCTCTTGAGAGGACAACCCATCAGGCGTTCCTTTCACTGTCACTGGGCACTGTGCACGTAGGTAAATGTCGCCTCTTATTCTTTTTTTGTTCCATAGGAGTGCTGATTTTGTAGCCTGGCCCTGTGCATTGACAGCAACTATGGCGGTGATGTGCTGCCGCTTCCGTTTTCTCCCCTTCCTCACCCACACACGCTGTCCCACGGTGGTGAACTGTCGAAACAACTCTGACTCATCCTCTTTCGGGATATGGCAGGGGTTATAGGCAACTGTTTCTAGACCTGGCTTTAAAATTTTTTGAAAAAACTTCGTCCTCTGCTGGGGGCTCAAACGGGCACAGGCACGCTGCGATTCAACATTTGGAGCAAGTCTTGAAACAAAGTCACTGTTGCGATGCTTAAACAGTTTCCACCATGTCTTACCAAACTTACAAGGGAGAGCTGGGTTCTGCACACTCACCTTCTTTCCTGCCATGGCTATCGCTTCATCTTTTATTCCAGTCAATGTAGGGCACACCATTCGGTCCGCACACTCATCCATCCAGGTTGTCAAGCACAACTCCACCAGACAGGACTTTGATTGAGGTTTGGGGTGTCCATCCATGTACCATGCTAGAGAATAGACATCCTTGGTCATTGGCAAGGTGGAACCTTTGGACTTTGAGTTCAGATTTTTAAAAAGATCATTGGGAGAAAGTTATTTGACTTGACCAACATGAAAGATCCTTACACCCTTCCCCTGTGCCCTCTGGGCTCAGGGCGGAGGGCACGTTCCCTTCCCCTGTGTGCTCTGGGCTTAGGGCAGCGGGCAGTTTCCTTTCCCCTGTGCGCTCTGGGCTCCGGGCGGAGGGCAGGTTCTCTTCCCCTATGCGCTCTGGGCACAAGGCGGAAGGCAGGTTCCTGTCCCCTGTGCGCTGTGGGCTGAGGGCGGAGGGCAGGTTCCTTTCCTCTGTGCACTCTGGGCTGAGGGCAGAGGACAGGTTACCTTCCCCTGTGCGCTCTAGGCTCAGGTCAAAGGGCAGGTTCCCTTCCCCTGTGAACTCTGGGCACAGGGCGGTTGGCAGGTTCCCTTCCCCTGTGCGCTCTGGGCTGAGGCGGAGGGCTGGTTCCCTTCCCTTGTGCGCTCTGGGCTCAGGGCGGAGGGCAGGCTCCCTTCCCCTGTGCGCTCTGGGCTCAGGGTAGAGGGCAGGTTCTGAACCCCTGTGCGCTATGGGCTGGGGGCGGAGGGCAGGTTCCCTTCCCCTGCGCGCTCTGGGCTCATGGCGGAGGGCAAGTTCCCTTCCCCTGTGCGCTCTGGGCTCTGGGGAGAGGGCAGGTTCCCTTCCCCTGTGCGCTCTTGGCACAGGGCGGAGGGCAGGTTCCCTTCCCCTGTGCGCTCTGGGCTCAGGGCGGAGGGCAGGTTCCCTTCCCTTGTGCGATCTGGGCACAGGGCGGAGGGCAGATTCCCCTCCCTTGTGCGCTCCGGGCTCAGGTCGGAGGGTAGGTTCTCTTCCCTTGTGCGCTCCGGGCTCCGGGCGGAGGGCAGGTTCCCTTCCCCTGTGCGCTGTGGGTACAGGGCGGAGGGCAGGTTCCCTTCCTCTGTGCGCGCTGCACAGAAGGCGGAGGGCAGGTTCTTGTCCCCTGTGCGCTGTGGGCTGAAGGCGGAGGGCAGGTTCCCTCCCCCTGTGTGCTCTGGACAGGGGCAGAGGGCAGGTTAATTTCCGTTTTGCGCTCTGGGCTCAGGGCGGAGGGCACGTTCCCTTCCCCTGCGTGCTTTGGGCTCAGGGCGGAGGGCAGGTTCCCTTCCCCTTTGCGCTCTGGGCACAGGGAAGAGGGCAGGTTCCCTTCCCCTGTGCGCTCTAGGATCAGGGCGGAGGGCAGGTTCCCTTCCCCTGGGCGCTCTGGGCTCAAGCCAGAGGGCAGATCCCCTTCCCCTGTGCGCTCTGAGCTTAGGGCAGAGGGCAGGTTCTCCTCCCCTGTGCGCTGTCGGCTCACGGCGGAGGGCAGGTTCCCTTCCCCTGTGCGCTCTGGGTTCAGGGCGGACGGCAATTTCTCTTCCCCTATTTGCTCCGGGCCCAGAGAGGGGGGCAGGTTCCCTTCCCTTGTGCGCTCTGGGCTCAGGGGGAGGGCAGGTTCCCTTCCCCTTTGCGCTCAGGGCACAGGGCAGATGGCAGGTTCCCTTCCCCTGTGCGCTCTGAGCTCAGGGCAGAGGGCAGGTTCTCTTCCCCTGTGCGCTCTGGGCTCAGGGCGGATGGCAGGTTCCCTTCCCCTGTGCGCTCTGGGCTCAGGGCTGAGAGCAGGTTGCCTTCCCCTGTGCGCTCTGGGCACAGGGCGGATGACAGGTTCCCTCCAGCTTTGCGCTCTGGGCACAAGGCGAAGGGCAGGTTCCCCTTCCCTGTGCGCTGTGGGCTCAGGGTCGAGGGCAGGTTCCCGTCCCCTGTGCGCTCTGGGCTCAGGGAGGATGGCAGGTCGCCTTCCCCTGTGCGCTCTTGGCTCGGAGCGGAGGGCAGGTTCCCTTCTCCTGTGCGCCCTGGGCTCAGGGCGGAGGGCAGGTTCCCATCCCCTATGCGCTTTTGGGTCAAGGCGGGGGGCAGGTTCCGAACCCCTGTGCGCTCTGGGCACAAGGTGGAGGGCAGGTTCCCGTCCCCTGTGCGCTCTGGATATTCCGGCGTGTCGCGCGCGCTGGGGTCCTGTCCCAGATCGAAATAGAAAGATAGGTAAAACACGACGAAAAAATATTCTGAATAGCTGAAAATACAGCTAATTAGCATAAAAATTGCTTAGGCCAAAAAGCGCTCTGCGAAGCGCGTAAAAACGCGACGAAAAATCTTTCGACAAGAGATAGGTGAATAGTTAACGCCGTACACCGTAACGCTCGTGGGACCCCAACGCCGTCCTTGCCGTCGTCTAACTCGCTATAGGCGCAAAGAAAAACACGTCCCGAGCAGCGCGTAAAACTGGAAAATTTTTCATAACTCGCCACGACCCCTCACGTTGCGCCCCGCCGCCTTTTTCTTCTTATTCCCCATCCAGCTCCCTCCCCACCCTCGTGCCCATCACTCCCCTTGCCCTGCAGCTCAGGCGGCGGCCCTGGGGGAACGCGGTTAACCCTTAGCAATGGACACCAACACGCTCCAGGACGCCACGCCCAAGAACAAGGCCGAGAACATCAAGAACGACGGGTAGCACGTAAGGCACAGCAGCGAACATGGTCATGCTGCACGCGAGTGTGTTGGGTCGTGTATAATTTAATTTTTTTTTCAAAAGCCAAAAACCCAGAGGAAAAAAATATTTTACGAAATTTTGCAGCGGTTTTTCAAGTAGGTGCAACCACACCCACGCAAGAAACAAACCCAGCAAGGCGGCAGGACAGGACACCACGGCACCACGCGGCAGCAAAGCACCACGAGGCACAGAACAGGGAAGCAGGGCACCGAGGGAGAGCGGGCCACACAGCAACACCGCACAGGGCGGAGACGACAAGAAACACAAAACACGACACCCCAGGGCGCACACGGCACAAAGCACAACGGCGAACAACACCACGCAGCGACACACCACAGCAAAACACACACAGCGCGGGGGGACAGGACAAAACACGGCGCCAGAAGGCACAGGACCCCAAGACAAAGGACAGCGCCCCAGGACACAGCAAAGCGCGCGGCAGCACCAAACAGAGCAAAACGAAACAACACAGTGCACAACAACGCAACGCCAAGCGGCACAACGCGCAGCAACACGGCGCAGCGCAGCACCCAGGGACCCACCACAGCGCGCCACCGACACACGACACCAGGAGCCACCAGGACCCACCAGGAGACAACGGAGGACAGCCAGGCCCAACAGCAAACACACAAACACTGCAGGCAACAACACAAAACACCAGCCAGCCCCGCGAGGGCAAGAGAGCACCGAACAGAGAGCAACGGCGCAGGCACACCAGCACAGCACCGCACAGGCAGAGCACGGAAACAGAAACGACCCGGAACCGGCCCGGAGCCCAGAACCACCGGGGAACAACAGGAAACCAGCGCCACAAGCAGGGAGAAAGAAAAAAAAAAAAAAAAAAGAAGACGGGGCACCACAGCACAGCACCACACGGCAGCACAGCGCCACAGGACACAGCACAGGGGAACGGGACACCACAGGGAGGACGCCCAGCGACGGCTAGACCAGACACGGGCACCAGAGCCGACACACACCGCCAAACGACAACGCCGGGCAACCAGAGCCACCAGCAGACCCCCAACAAAAGGCAGCGACACCAGGAACGAACAACACTAGCCACCAGAAACAGCACAGACGACGCGCACAGCACAACAAACGGGCAGGACAGGGAACACACAGCACGACACCCCGGAACACACACAGCAGACGCGCAGCAGGAAAAAAAAGCAGCAGGACAGGAAGAAAAAAAAAACCAAAAAACAAAAAAGGGGGTGGGAGGCGCAGAGGCCAAAGGCAACCGGAAAGCAAGAAACGCCACAGACAACAGGGAGGGGGGGGGGGCAAAAAAAAAGGGGGGGGGGGGCAACAGGTAGCCAAGGCCCAGGGCACCCCAGGCCGCAAAACACGCAAAGCAGGAGAAAACGAGGCGCACAGTGGGGGGGGAGGGAAAAAAAAAACAAGGGGGGGGGTGGGACAAGAGGAAAAAAACCCAACAACAACCACAAACAGGGCAACCCCAGCCCGGAGGGGGCCGAACAAGCAAAGAGGGAAGCAAGAAAGGCCAAAGGAAAGGGGAGGCGCACCAGAATGCGCCCGGCCAAGCAGCGCACGCACACGCACAGCACCCCGGCAGCCCGCCCGAAGGGCGGGCAGTTGGGGGTGGGAGAGCGCCCGACCCCTGGACGCCCCACACCGGCCCCGGCAGCCCGCCCAGAGGGCGGGCAGTCGGGGTTGGGAGAGCGTCCGACCCCGGACGCCCCACACCGGCCCCTGCAGCCCGCCCACAGGGCGAGCAGTCGGGGGTGGGAGCGCGCCCGACCCCGGACACCCCACACCGGCCCCGGCAGCCCGCCCAGAGGGCGGGCAGTCGGGGGTGGGAGAGCGCCCGCCTCTGGACGCCCCACACCGGCCCCGGCAGCCCGCCCAGAGGGCGGGCACTTCGGGGTGGGAGAGCGTCCGACCCCGGACGCCCCACACCGGCCCCTGCAGCCCGCCCAGAGGGCGGGCAGTCGGGGGTGGGGGCGCGCCCGACCCCGGACGCCCCACATCGGCCCCGGCAGCCCGCCCAGAGGGCGAGCAGTCGGGGGTGGGAGAGCGCCTGACCCCGGATGCCCCACACCGGCCCCGGCAGCCCGCCCAGAGGGCGGGCAGTCGGGGTTGCGAGGGGGTCCGACCCCGGACGCCCCACACCGGCCCCAGCAGCCCGCCCAGAGGGCGGGCAGTCGGGGGTGGGAGAGCGCCCGACCCCGGACGCCCAACACCGGCCCCGGCAGCCCGCCCAGAGGGCGGGCAGTTGGGGGTGGGAGAGCGTCCTACCCTGGAAACGCCACACCGGCCCCGGCAGCCCGCCCAGAGGGCAGGCAGTCGGGGGTGGGAGAGCGTCCGACCCCGGACGCCCCACACCGGTCCCGGCAGCCCGCCCAGAGGGCGGGCAGTCGGGGGTGGGAGCGCGCCCGACCCCGGACGCCCCACACCGGCCCCAGCAGCGCGCCCAGAGGGCGGGCAGTCGGGGGTGGGAGAGCGTCCAACCCCGGACGCCCCACACCGGCCCCGGCAGCTCGCCCAGAGGGCGAGCAGTCGGGGGTGGGAGAGCGCCCGACCCCGGACGCCCCACACCGACCCCGGCAGCCCGCCCAGAGGGCGGGCAGTCGGGGGTGGGAGATCGTCCGACCCCGGACGCCCCACACCGGCCCCAGCAGCCCGCCCAGAGGGCGAGCAGTTGGGGGTGGGAGCGCGCCCGACCCCGGACGCGCCACACCGACCCCGGCAGGCCGCCGAGTGGGCGGGCAGTCGGGGGTGGGAGAGCGTCCGACCCCAGACGCCCCACGCCGGCCCCGGCAGCCCGCCCAGAGGGCGAGCAGTCGGGGGTGAAAGAGCGCCCGACCCCGGACGCCCCAGACCAGCCCCGGCAGCCCGCCAGGAGGGCGGGCAGTCGGGGGTGGGAGAGCGTCCGACCCCGGACGCCCCACACCGGCCCCGGCAGCATGCCCAGTGGGCGGGCAGTCGGGGGTGGGAGAGCGTCCGACCCCTGACGCCCCACACCGGCAACGGCAGCCCGCCCAGAGGGCGGGCAGTCGGGGGTGGGAGAGCGCCCGACTCCGGACGCCCCACACCGGCCCCAGCAGCCCGCCCAGAGGGCGGACACTTGGGGGTGGGAGAGCGTCCGACCCCGGACGCCCCACACCGGCCCCGGCAGCCCGCCCAGAGGGGGAGCGGTCGGGGCTGTGAGAGCGCCCGACCCCAGACGCCCCACAACGGCCCCAGCAGCCCGCCCAGAGGGCAGGCAGTCGGGGTTGGGAGAGCGCCCGACCCCGGACGCCCCACACCGGCCCCGGCAGCCCGTCCAGAGGGCGGGCAGTTGGGGGTGGGAGAGCGTCCGACCCCGGACGCCCCACACCGGCCCCGGCAGCCCGCCCAGAGGGCGGGCAGTCGGGGGTGGGAGAGCGCCCGACCCCGGACGCCCCACACCGGCCCCGGCAGCCCGCCCAGAGGGCGGGCAGTCGGGGGTGGGAGAGAATCGGACCCCGGACGCCCCACACCGGCCCCGGCAGCCCGCCCAGAGGGCCAGCTGTCGGGGGTGGGAGAGCGCCCGACCCCGGACGCCTGACACCGGCCCCGGCAGCCCGCCCAGAGGCCGGGCAGTCGGGGTGGGAGAGCGTCCGACCCCGGACGCCCCACACCGGCCCCGGCAGCCCGCCCAGAGTGCGAGCAGTCGGGGGTGGGAGAGCGCCCGACCCCGGACACCCCACACCGGCCCCTGCAGCCCGCCCAGAGGGCGGGCAGTACGGGGCCGGGAGAGCGCCCGACCCCGGACGCCCCACACCGGCCCCGGCAGCCCGCCCAGAGGGCGGGCAGTCGGGGGTGGGAGATCGTCCGATCCCGGACGCCCCACAGTGGCCCCGGCAGCCCGCCCAGAGGGCGGGCAGTCGGGGGTGGGAGAGCGCCCGACCCCGGACGCCCCACACCGGCTCCGGCAGCCCGCCAAGAGGGCGGGCAGTCGGGGGTGGGAGAGCGTCCGACCCCGGACGCCCCACACCGGCCCCGGCAGCCCGCCCAGAGGGCAAGCAGTTGGGGGTGGGAGAGCGCCCGACCCCGGACCTCCCACACCGGCCCCGGCAGCCCGCCCAGAGGGCGGGCAGTCGGAACTGGGAGAGCGTCTGACACCGGACGCCCCACACCGGCCCCGGCAGCCCGCCCAGAGGGCGAGCAGTCGGGGATGGGAGAGCGCCCGACCCCGGACGCCCTACAGCGGCCCCAGCAGCCCGCCCAGAGGGCGGGCAGTCGGGGTTGGGAGCGCGCCCGACCCCGGACGCCCCACACCGGCCCCAGCAGCCCGCCCAGAGGGCGGGCAGTCGAGGGTGGGAGAGCGTCCGACCCCGGACGCCCCACACCGGCCCCGGCAGCCTGCCCAGAGGGCGAGCATTCGGGATGGGAGGGCGCCCGACCCCGGACGCCCCACACCGGCCCCGGCAGCCCGCCCAGGGGGGGGGGCAGTCGGGGATGGGAGAGCGCCCGACCCCGGACGCCCCACACCGGCCCCAGCAGCCCGCCCAGAGGGCGAGCAGTCGGGGGTAGGAGCGTGCCCGACCCCGCACGCCCCACACCGACCCCGGCAGCCCGCCCAGAGGGCGGGCAGTCGGGGTTGGGAGAGCGTCCGACCCCGGACGCCCCACACCGGCCCCAGCAGCCCGCCCAGAGGGCGGGCAGTCGGGGGTGGGAGAGCGCCCGACTTCGGACGCCCCACACCGGCCCCGGCAGCCCGCCCAGAGGGCGAGCAGTCGGGGGTGGGAGAGCGCCCGACCCTGGACGCCCCACACCGGCCCCAACAGCCCGCCCAGAGGGCGGGCAGTCGGGGGTGGGAGAGCGTCCGACCCGGGACGCCCCACACCAGCCCCGGCAGCCCGCCCAGAGGGCGGGCAGTCGGGGATGGGAGAGCGCCCGACCCCGGACGCCCCACACCGGCCCCGGCAGCCCGCCCAGAGGGCGGGCAGTCGGGGCCGGGAGAGCGCCCGACCCCGAACGCCCCAAGGCACCCCCCCCGGGGACGCCCTACCGCCACCCCCACAACCCCAAGCGAAGTAGGGGGGAACCGGGACCGGACCGCCCCCAGAAAAGTTTAGAGTGTTTTCAGCACTGTGTTTTTGCTTCTCCTGCTGCTTGCTGTTGCTGTAGGGTGTCCTGCTGCTTGTTTTGGGAGATGAAAAGCTTTTGTTTATTGAAATACAGCAAGTCCAAGTCAATCCAGGATAGCCCAAGCCAGAAGTGTGCAAGGGGAAGGTAATTCAGGATCAAAGCATGAAGGGCTGCAGTGTAGACAGTGAAAGATGATTGGATATTCACAGAAACTGCAACTCAGGTAACATATGAATGCATATTCACAAAGATAGCTGAAATGTTTTGGGAAAAGAGTTAGAAAACTGCCTCAGGATCACTCTCTCTCCATAGTGCCATCTTAGGAGATGTGCACTCTTTGTTTTGGGTCCCATATGTGCTGAGGTGGCATGGTATGTGGCGATGAGGTCACTGCCATGTCACATGGGATCTTCCTACTTAGCTAGGCTGACCAGGAATTGAACCCAGGACCTCTCAAAAGGAAGTGCCCAGCTGCCTAGGGTGCATACCACTAGGATAGCTAAGAATTCATGGAAAAACATAGATAAATTCATACGCTCTACTTTAGGTATGTCAGTGCTCAGTCAACTCAGGAAAAGATGTTTTACTTCACATTGAAAGGGGATTAAGGGGTCCACTCCATATCCTGATTGGGTGTTTGGTTCCATAGGTCAAAATGTGTTACCACCACTTTTGGTTGGACCAATACTAAGATTAAAATGCATGGATGCTCAGTGCATCTCTAATACAACTAGAGTATGCCTCAAAGCAATGGAAAAGCACTTTTTCTTACTCCCCCCTTGTGCTGTGGTGGCCACCACTGTCGCACTTTAGGAAAAAGGGAATTTTTCTTGGCCTTTCCTTGGTTTCCACATCTACTTTAAAATACCTACAATTTCCCTCACACTGAAAAATGGACGCTCACCATGGCTGGCGCTCTTTTGCTGCTTTGTATGTAACATATCCTCCAGAAGACTCAGCGCTCATGGCGCTGCCGGGGCTCCTGTGGCTTGGTTGGGTTAGAATGGGAGCATGCCAAACATGTGCATATGCATCCCTCCCTCCAAGACGCAGCGTCGACACAACCCAAACGCAAGACACATTATACACACTCGCATGGGTTCTCGTAAACCTGCTGGCGACCTGTGACCTGTCTTAGGGCGAAGGGAGTCAGAAGAAAATTGAAATTGCCCCTTGGTTGGGTCTTGGTTCTGCTCAGTCTTTCCAGGCACCTGCGTTTCTGCCCGAACACGGCCTACTCAGCGAGGCTGCGCGTGGGTATCTGCAGAGGCAGGAATGGGAGAATTATGGACGAATCCACGCAAAAACGAAGCGACGACACCAAAATCCGTCAAATGACGGCGTAGAATTTTTCTGAAACGACACACCTGAGCAGAATCCAATTGTGCATCAGAAGCACATTTTTATAGAAATTATAGTCATCTCTGGATTTTTTAAATCCAGAAATTCATACGCATAAAATGGCGGCGCGCAGGAGCGGCTCCTAGCGAAGCGCCGGAAAATGGAGAAATAATGGAATTATAAACGTATGTCTCACGTAGTCTTGAAAATGACGAGACACACATTAATAAATAAACATACAGATTCCACCCACAGTAATAGAAGCTTCAAAAATTCATTAAATTCGAAAATCAATTGAAAAGACTTCAATGAATCAGGTATAAACTACAGGTATGCTCTTCTCGTATGCCGCATCCTCATTGCTCGTCTCGTGTCTCCGTGAACGAGCCTTGTAGCAGCGCTAACAAAGATAGAACGCGATAGAGGGATTGATTAGAAAGATTGCAGATGATTAGCGGTCAGATCAGGGTGATTAGACATACACACAAGTGCATTGCAACGTTCTTCGCGTGCGCCCCTCTCTTGCTCTCACTTTCCAGCGGTAGGTAAGGTGAGTAAGCCCAGGCGGGGCCAACCCCTGGTGGAGTCGTGATTTGGGTTCTGATGGGCAGGTTTGCCCTACGCTCTCGCGCATACTCGTGCATGCACACACGCATTAAAGGGTAGGCCACGCGAAGTGCGCACGGTAAACCTTGTTTAGGCTACCCAGGGGCTCCTCGGTACGTTCTTTAAGAGAACCTGAGGAGTCCCTTAACGCTTGCTTGCTTGACAAGGGCAGCTGTCTCTGCAGCGTGTTTGCGGACAGTGTATTATAGGTCACACTGAGAAGGGTATAATAACTGGAGTGTGGCTTGGTTCCTCCGCCGCAAACGCCCTTTCATTTGCCTTTGTTTTACAAATGGGCAGGTAGGGTGATTGGTGCAGCCGCATTTTTTTTATGCCCTGCTAAACAAGGGCGCAGATCACACAAACAAGTAACTCCGCTCCGCCTGCGGCCGAGCAGGGAGTCCGACTTCATCAACATCTGCGCCTTGCACACGAGAGCACTCCTTCCCTCCAAGCCCTAGCAGGGGAAACGCGTTGTGGCGTCCCCTGTTAGCCACAGTAGCTTAGCAGCGCTGTGTTCTCTTGCCATTTCACAGGAGGGTCGCTAGGACCCACGACACCTTTGTCATCGCAACGCCCAGTAGAGTGTGCGTGTAGGAGTGGTAGTCCTGATAGGGGGCTTGAGCCAGTTGCCCCAGTGCTCGCCCACCAGGATGGTGCCACTGTAGGGTGTGTAGGACCTGTAGGGGGTGTATCACTGTCCCGGGCGTTTCCTGCAATTTTAGCAGGGTTGGTGGGCTGTGGCAGTGGTTAGGTCAGTGTTTTGGCCACATAGCAAAACGGCGTTTTCATGCCTTCATAGCTTTTGGCCACCCCTCCCAGTAGTAGACAGATAGGTAGGGAAAACAATACCTCGATTAGCACGCTGGGTATTCCCCCAAGGTTTTGAGCCAGCACAGAAACTGGGCGCATAGGGGAGGGGAGACCCGGGGCGTACCCCGTGGCATCAATAAGCCAACCCTCCAGGTTTAGCAAGGGCGCAGACTTGGGTATAATTAGGACACCACTTCTGCGGCTTGCTCTCAGGATCTTAGGACTAGCACACTCACACATACGCTTTGGCAGGTAAGGGTAAGGTTCAGTCCCTAGCTTTAGTCTTGGAGGCAAGCGTCTCAGCGAGCCTCAGCAACTCACCAAGGTTGTTCTGGGACAAGTAGTCAACCAGAACTGAGTTTAGGCGTCCCTCAGGTAGAGCAAATGCAGAGAAGGGCTCCCAGGTGGCCTCTTCGACTCCAAACCCTTCCCAGAGGGTGAGGAAGCGCCAACCCTGGCGATAGCCGTGGCGTAGGACAGACTTCACCAGGTAGAAGCCCTCCTTAGCCATCTCCTCGACGTTCATGTCGGGGAGTTCACCTTCAACTTCCATAGGGCTGGCAGCCCCTTGTAGGTCCAGAGCGGCGATTTCCTCGTTGTTCAGCTCCCACTCCTCCCCACAGAGGTCTTCAGGATCATGGTAGCGCTTCAGGTGTTGAGCAGCGCACACCAGGGTCCCCCCTAGACGGGGAGAACACCGCACAGTGATACGGTGTCCATCCACAGATAGGATCTTGTACGGCCCGAAGTATGGGTCATCGCTGGTAGAGCGTGGCCAGGCGGGTAGTCGACTGTGGTGCACCAGCACCGGTTCCCCATCTTGGTAGGTGGCCGGTACACGTTGCTTGTTCTTCTTGTTCCACTGACGCCCCCTCACTCTCTGGAGCATAGCCTTGGCCTTGTCCACCTTCGCTTGTTGCTCTTCGACCCATTCACCCACAGAAGAATGGGTGTCCTCTTGATAGGGGGCATGTAGGAACCATGCCGGGCGCCCCATGAATAGCTCATGTGGCGAGTAGCCAGTAGCTGAACTCTCTTGGGAGTTCATCATCAAGGATATGACGGGGAGTAGTCTCACCCAGTCTCTGGTGGGTTCAGTTTTGCACCATATCCTAACGTTCTCCTTCAGGACACGAATCTGTCGCTCACATTGGGGGTTGCTCGTGTGAGAGTAGGGAATCCCCGTAGACACCTGGACATTGAGGGATCTCAGGACCCCCTTGTACCAGCCAGTATCTGAGCGTACTCGTACGTCCTCGTCGGAGTTGATCTCCTTGGGCGCCCCATAGACACAAAACCACTCCTCCAGGAGTATCTTGATAGTCTCCTCCCCGGTAATGTGCTTGGTACAGGGGAACACCCTGGTAAACCTGGTCAAACCACAGGTTACCACGAGGGCGAAGTCATAGCCCCCGAACTTCGGCATCTCCGTGTAGTCCACGTATAGCACACTGTTAGCACAGTGAGGGATGGGCAGGGTCGAGTAGAGACCTCTGTCCCTGATATCCCCAGGTTTACAGGACCTGCACGGGCACTTGTCCACGATAGGCTGGAGGGTTTTCCGCAGTTGGTCGTCAGTCCACGTAGTGTGGAACCACTGCTTGAACAGCCTCAGGGTACGGTCAGCACCCACATGACCACTGGACTCATGGGTCCAGTTCAGCAGCGCTGGGACTCGGTCACTAGGCACCACGATGCGGTCCTCGTGTCAGAGGTAGCCCTTGTCCCGCTTCCACTGGGCTTGGTTGACCAGGAGGGGTTCAAGGCGTTTCTCCAGGCGCCGGTAGATATCCCCAAACTCCTGTAGGTACTCCGATTGTTGGAGTCCAACCAGGGGGCGTATCATGGTCATGTTCAGGTCCAGGTGTACGTCCATACGGCTGAACGCCTCCTTAGCCAGCGCTTCAGACCGGGCACCAATCAGGGCGTCGAAGTTGTTGCGGCTGATGTAGTCGGCACACTCGCTCTTCACTCCCTGGATATGGTGTACCGTCAGCCGTAGTTGACTGAGGTAGGTCCACCAGCGTCGTAGCTTGGCCTTCTCAGGTGGGGGACCCTTCTGGAAACTGCGGACCGGTTCTTGGTCGCATAGCCAGACCACAGGGTTACTCCCCAACAGTCGCGCTTGTGAGGATAGCACCAGCATACCCGCGAGCAATTCCTGCTCAGAGGTGGAGTAGTTCCCCCTGGCCTGGTTCCACTTCCAGTTCCAGTGGCCCAGAGGTACTAGGACCCACTTGTTGTCAGGGTAGCTGTGCTTGAGGGTTCCATCTCGGTTGAGACCTTCCGTCCCCCATTGGGAAATGGCCGAGTCGAACTCCTCCTTCTCTAGTGCTTGCCATTGGAACAACGTTCCACCACCGCCCACATTGCTGGCGTCGGTCACCGGGATAATCTCCCCCTGTGCCCTAGGCACGCCCAAGCACTTAGCGTTGGCTACCTTGTCTTTGAGCTCGTCAAACGCTTGTTGCTCTTGTGGGCCCCAGCGCCAAGTAGTACTCTTCTTGATCAAGTCCGTCAGAACGGCGCTGGTATAGGTGAAGTTCTTGATGTGGCGGCGATAGAAGTTGCACGCCCCAATGAAACTGCGTACATCATGAAGTCCTTTCTTGGGGTCTTTGTGTCGTACCTTGGCATCCATCAGGGGTTTGGCCTTAGAGGCTGCTGGGGTCCACCACCCATAGCCAACGTCAAACCCCAGGTACTGCATGGTCTCCTGCATGAA
Organism: Eutreptiella sp. 'Long Island Sound 2002'; assembly: GCA_964036045.1. Taxonomy (NCBI): domain Eukaryota; phylum Euglenozoa; class Euglenophyceae; order Eutreptiales; family Eutreptiaceae; genus Eutreptiella; species Eutreptiella sp. 'Long Island Sound 2002'. The sequence goes on along the minus strand of OZ038378.1, from coordinate 121,163,775 downwards.
CTCACACTTCTCCAGCTTGAGTCGTGTGTGGTTCTCTTGGCAGACCGCACCGAACTCACCCAAGAGGATTAGGTGATCCTCCTGGGTATTGGTCCCGAGGCATACATCGTCGATGTGAGCCTCCATCTGGGCCCCACGGGATATGAGCTCCTGCACCTTAGGTCTCCTTCGTAGGATGGACAAGATCTTGTTCATCAGCTCTTGGAACAGAGCGGGTGCGTTAGCCACGCCGAATGGCATGACCTTCCACTTGAATACCCTCCCCTGAGGGGTGATGAAGGCCAGTAGTTCCTGCGCGTTGGGCGTCAGGTCCACTTGCCAGAATCCACTTCGCTTGTCCATCTTGGTCTTGTAGCGACAGGAGGCTATCTTCTCCAGGGTAGACTCCATATTGGGAATGGACCCTGAGTGGTTCAGCGTCTTCTTGTTCAGCTCTCCATAGTCCGCTACCAGCCGTTTGGCTGTAGACCCAGGTTTAGCCACCAGGAAACAGGGGCTGCAGTGTAGGGGGTAGTCCCCGTCCTTGTACTCCAGGACTAGGCCAGCGTCGATACACTCCTGTATCTGTCGCTCAATTTCGTCGGCCTGCTCTTTAGGAGCTGGATAGGGTCTCCTCCGTATCTTGTGACCCACGAACTCGGGTTTCAGCTTGAGGTCCATCTGTACCAGCTTGACGCTGGAGGGGGTAGTTCTCCGAACACCTCCAGATAGGTCCTTATCAGCTTCTGTACCCGCGGGTCCAATATCTTGATCTTGTCCTCCAAGTCCTCGTCGGAGTGTAACTTGCTTGCCCCCTGAATAGACGTCGGGAGGTGGTCCTCCACCGACTCTTCGCCCGTGGTAGTGTCCTTCAGCCCTTGGTAGGCATACAGAAGGTCTTGCTCAACCATCTCCGATGGACGATGGCAACATAGGCACGCTCGAGGGGGTTCACATACACATTCCTCCGAGAGGTCGTCCTCCTCTGGGGTCCTCACATGGGCACCCCATACGCTCTTCATGAGCTTGAGATCTACCTCCCCTTGCCAGGTGGTGATCTTCTGTTCGAGGTCCTCCTTCAATTGGGAGAGGTCTCCCATACGTCCTTGCTTCAGTGGCCATGAGCTGCGGGTAGGCTTCGCGTAGCATAGCTTTTTCGCCACCATCTTCCTCTTGGAATCCACATACTCCCTGAGCCTGGATCGGGGGTCCGGCTCCTCATCCACGGGGTCTTCCACCCTCATGGAGAGTAGGGGTTTTAGTGGGGCGGCGTACTCGGCGTTCTCCACTTCCTCCACCGCGGTCTGCACGAAGAAGGCGTCGTGCTCAGTTTTGTCATCTGAGTGGATAGAGCTAGGTAGCTCAGATAGTCCACACTCAGAGACTCCATCAGGAATAGGTACATGGCAGGGAGAGTTTGGGGCGTTGGTGTCAGTCACTACGTACTCATCTCCTCGGGGTGTAGTTTCAACAGCATCTTGAGGTCGTAGGCGATCCTTCAAGTCACCCAAGGCGAGTCCATCGCTTTCACGTTGTATGGTCTGGACCAGAGTCGGGTCCAGGTCCTCCCAGGGGATGGTGGTAAGACTTCCGTCCACCACGCTGAGCATACTCCCCCATCCGGGCTTCCCAATGGGCGTCTTGCGTCCCAGAGGCACGTAGATGGCCTCATCAGGTAACCGCACAGAGCTGATAGTCAGCTTGTCAAGGAGGGTTCGCCAGTACTCGTTGCCCCCATGGGCTCCCCAGTCGGGGGAACACAGGACCATACGGGAACGTTCCAAGGCCACCTTGGTCAGCACCTTCCCCAGTTCACTGAATCTGGGGTTCCCGTAGGCCATCCCGAAAGAGGGCCAGTAAAATTTGTAGCTGCAGTTCTTCCCCTTGCTGCAGTATAGGTCCAGTACATGCTGCTTGTCGCTGGCGAACAGCTCCACACTTAGGTCTTCTCGAGAGTAACCCAACTCCTTCAGACCTTGGTCTAGGACTTCCCCCAATAGTTGGTAGTCCTCAGTTTTGGAGGCCGCCATCATGTTCGAGGGCTCCTCCTTCGATAGTCTCAGGTAACTCGAGGTATGTTCCGACTGCTCCAGTGGCACAGACTCTCTGCCACTGCCGTGGTCCACGTAGAGGAGGTAGGGCGCTTGCAGCGTCAGGGATTGTATCTGGGAGTGCTGTACGAAGAAGTCAGTACCCAGTACAAAGTCGAAGGCCTCAGTGTCCATCACATAGAACCGATGGGCGATAGTTCGAGAGCCCATGGGTACCTCCACTTCACAGTCCCCGCAGCTGTGCACCACATGTCCATCCCCCATGCGTATAGCGGCGGTGGTCATGGTGTTCTTCAGGCTCTCACAAGGTAAAATTTTCTTGGCCACTATAGATATTGTGGCGCCAGTATCCAGTACCCCCAGGTATTCACGTCCCCCTAGTCGGATACGTACCCAAAACACCAAGTCTTGGGTGCCACCAGAGCGTCCCCGTCAGAACTCCGCGGACAGGTCACCTCGAACCCCTTGTTCCGCAACTTGCGGGCCATCCTCATGAAACGGCTCCCCTTCTTAGCGTTGCCGTCGTCACCACCTTCATGCTCACGCTTGGCTCCTTGTTCTTGCTGGGCCTGCGTCTGTGAGCGTGTGGTAGGACCAGTCTGCCCTCCAGAGGGCTCGGAGTTCCCCCCTGGATTAGGGTTGGGGTTGCCTCCGTTCTTGTCCTTGTTCTTGTTGTCGGGCTGGCGGTTAGCGCCTCCTCCTCGTCCACCTTGACCCTTGTCCTGACCACCTTGACTACGTCCTTTTGACTTGCCCTTCCCGGAGTCGTTGCCTTTGGCCTTTCCTCCACCTTTGCCTGAACCTTTGCCAGGATCTTCCCCCTTAAGCTTCGCCGATAGGCGTTGCTTATGGTAGCACTCATCCTCGTAGTGCTTCCGCTTACCGCAGAATGCACACGTGATGGTGCAGCGGTAATGATCCGGCAGCTTCACTTTGGCGCCGGTGATCTTCTCCTGCTGCTTCCCCTGGACGACGAAGCAGTCTCGCTGCTCGCAGTCAGAGGCGTGCTGCAGGTGGCCCTGCTCGTCTCTGGCATCACACCAGAATAGTTCTTTCACGTTCTCCATTAGGCGGGCGTGGGCGTGTTTGGGGGTAGTCCCCTGCCCAGGTCGGGACCCTTGGTACCCTTTGCCCCCAGAACCTCCACCACCAGGACGGTAGTTGTTCAGGTGCTGGTCGCTCTCCTACTCCAGTGCCATCTCCAGGAGCAGCACGCATAGATCCTCGTAGCGGAGGGATCTAGCCTTGCGCTCAGCCGTAAAACGGCACTCGTCCCATAGCTCTCGGGGGAGCTTGGCGCACAACCAGAACAGCAGGTCGTCGCTGCTGTAGGAACCGGGCGTCAGTCGTCCAGCCCAGTGATCCAGGGCAGCCAACAGCTCGGAGACCCTGCCAGGTTTGGGGTTGTTGGGCAGCACGGGCAGGTTCTGGATCTCGGCCCTGATGGAGAGGTCGGTCTCGTAGGTCGGGTACTGCCTCTTCAGAGCAACCAACACATCGGCAAAGGTGGCGGAGTTAGTGACGATCTGCCTGACCTGCTTCTCCAGGTACTTGGTCTTGCAGCACTGCATGAGCAAATCGCACTTCACTCGCCCACTAGCGTGGGTTTGGCCGGTCAGTCGTAGGAACCGGCCAAAATTCTCAGCGAACTCGCTGAGATCCTTGCCTGTGAACTCAGGCAGGTTGACCACTATCTTGGAGGTGGCAATAGCCTTCGCCTCCTGAGCTCGGCGTCCTTCAGGGCGTCGGGTCTTCTTCTTCTTCTTTTTCTTCTTCTTCTTACCCTTGGGGTCCTTGGGGTCCTCAGGGTCTTCGTCATCTGAGGGCGAAGAAGAATCCATCGACGGCGGCTCGTCATCGGAGGGGTCTCCGCCAAGGTCAGTCGAGCCATAAGGCTCTACGTCCACCATAGCCCTTAAGGCTGTCAGCCCCAGCTGGTCCAGCTCGGCCCTTGTCGAGTTCGTCACGTGGCTGTAGGGCGGCTGGGCCGTTCCCGGGACGAATGGACTTCTCGGTACTGCTGCAGGAGTCGGCATCGGTCGGCTCCTCAGGCTCCCCAGGGTATTTGTCAACCCTGCCGCCAGGTGGTTAGCCTGTACTCGGTGGGGTGACATTCCCACCGTCATAGGTGACGCATGGGACGGGATCATCAGGGGCTCCAGTTTCTCCCTGATCTCTTGCGTGAGGTCGCCCACGATTTTCGAAGTGGCTCCTCCGAGCACCTCGTTGATCTCCGACCGCGTCAGGGACCTGTTGGAGGATCTTCCCGATCCTCTACTCCTGCCTCCCAGAGACTCTGGTCCTCTCCTCAACCCACTCAAGGGTGCATACCCAGGTGCATACCCAGGAGCATACCCAGGAACATCCATATAGGTTCCAGTGGCGTGGAGTGGATGGGGATAGTCAGCCGCATACCATCGCGGCGAAGAGCTGGAAGCCACAGGCTCACTGGCAGTAGTTGCCTCATGGAGCGCAGTGGTAGGTGGTCCCATACCATAGGCGGGGTAGGGAGGCATGCCAGTAAAGCCCGTGCCCTCTGCCATAGGCGGGTTGGTTGTGGAAGTGGATGTTGCTGCAGCTGGGAGTGTGGTGGTTATGGGAGAGGGTGATGCGTGGAGGCCAGAAGCGCTTGGTGCGCCTTCGAAGGTAGGGTCATGCGTCGGGTCTTGCCCTTGTTCCTCTCCTTCGTCTGCTCCTTCTCCAGCATCCTTCTCGCTCTCGTTCTCTCTCTTCCTCTTCACAGGCTGAGGCTGAGAGACCACTTCCTCGACCGACAGGGCCCCGAAGGCCGTCTGGAGGCCATCCAGGTAGTCCTCCGCCGTATCCACCGGCCCATGTAAGGGCTCCACCGAAGGTACAGCGCCAGGCGCCGGCCTTGCCGGTGCCTCAGGCGCTGGCGCTGTCTTCACGTCGGCGTCCACTCTTCCTGGGTCCATCTTAATCCGCCCTTCTGCTTATATTTGCCTGCTCGGAGCACTGGTTGTACGGCGCGGGGTCGCTGCCGGTGCACAAAGATAGGCTGCCTCTTGCTACCAGAAAAGTTTAGAGTGTTTTCAGCACTGTGTTCTTGCTTCTCCTGCTGCTTGCTGTTGCTGTTGGGTGTCCTGCTGCTTGTTTTGGGAGATGAAAAGTTTTTTTTTATTGAAATACAGCAAGTCCAAGTCAATCCAGGATACCCCAAGCCAGAAGTGTGCGAGGAGAAGGTAATTCAGGATCAAAGCATGAAGGGCTGCAGTGTAGACAGTGAAAGATGATTGGATATTCACAGAAACTGCAACTCAGGTAACATATGAATGCATATTCACAAAGATAGCTGAAATGTTTTGGGAAAAGAGTTAGAAAACTGCCTCAGGATCACTCTCTCTCCATAGTGCCATCTTAGGAGATGTGCACTCTTTGTTTTGGGTCCCATATGTGCTGAGGTGGCATGGTATGTGGCGATGAGGTCACTGCCATGTCACATGGGATCTTCCTACTTAGCTAGGCTGACCAGGAATTGAACCCAGGACCTCTCAAAAAGAGGTGCCCAGCCCCCTAGGGTGCATACCACTAGGATGGCTAAGAAATCATGGAAAAACATAGATAAATTCATAGGCTCTACTTTAGGTATGTCAGTGCTCAGTCAACTCAGGAAAAGATGTTTTACTTCACATTGAAAGGGGATTAAGGGGTCCACTCCATATCCTGATTGGGTGTTTAGTTCCATAGGTCAAGATGTGTTATCACCACGTTTGGTTGGACCAATACTAAGATTAAAATGCATGGATGCTCAGTGCATCTCTAATACAACTAGAGTATGCCTCAAAGCAATGGAAAAGCACTTTTTCTTACTCCCCCCCCCAAGCACGCCAGACGGAGCAAGGGACCGGGGGAGGACACGCGGAGGGGCACGGACCACGTGGAACGGCCCTACCAGCGCCCGGTGCCGGGACCACGCGAGGTGCGCACGCCACACCACCCAGGGGGGGGGAGGAGCGGACGCCGCGGGAGCGCGAGCGCACACACACGAAAGGGGCACGCGGGGACTACTAGAAGGGCAACCGGACCGAGCGCGCGGAACGCACAGACCGCCTGGAATGGCGTACCAGCGAGCGAGGGTAAGGGACACCCGGACAGTACGGCCCGCCACATGCAGCGCGGAACACGCGGGGCGGGAAGGGGGAAACGAGGGAGACACAACACCAGGTACCGGCCCGAACCCCCCGAACCGGCGGCGAGCGCCGCGCACACACAGACAGGGCACTGCACCCGCCAAGGCAGTAGTGGCACACAGCGCCACGCCCCAACCCCTAGGCTAGGCAGCCTCCGCGCCAGCCGAAGGGGGTCCCACTGGCGACAAGCCAGTAGCACGGGCCCGGCGGCGCCGGCGCCCCGGGCGATCACGCATTAGGGGGGCGACGCAGTGGGTAAGCGCCCGCGGCCACGGCTGCGAATTGATGCACTGACCGGGGAGTGGCGAAACGGGGAAGCCGGGGAAGGACGGGGCTCCGAGCCCTGTGAACCCTGGGGACTCCGCCACCAGGCAGGAGGTGCGTCTTGGACGGGCCCCCCACTAGGAGAATATCATCTGGCCCGACCAGGTGGCCCGCCGGGACCAAAAAGCGTCTAGTACCCGCAAAATCAAACCTCAAACCTCAAACCTGTGCGCTCTGGGCAAAGGACTGAGGGCAGGTTCCCTTCCCCTGTGCGCTCTGGGCTCAGGGCGGACAGCAGGTTCCCTTCCCCTATTCGCTCTGGGCTCAGGGAGGACGGCAGGTTCCCTTCCCCTGTGCGCTCTGGGCACAGGGCGGAGCGCAGGTTCCCTTCCCCTGGGCACTCTGAGATTAGGGCGGAGGGCAGGTTCTTTTCCTGTGTGCGCTCTCGGCTCACGGCGGAGGGCAGGTTCCCTTCCCCTGTGCGCTCTGGGCTCAAGGCAGAGGGCAGGTTCCCGTCCCCTGTGCGCTCTGGGCTCAGGCGGAGTGCGGGTTCCCTTCCTCTTTGCGCTCAGGGCACAGGGCAGATGGCAGTTTCCCTTCCCCTGTGCGCTCTGGGCTCAGGGCGGAGGGCAGGTTCTCTTCTTCTGTGCGCTCTGGGCTCAGGGCTGAGGGCAGGCTGCCTTCTTCTGTGCGCTCTCGGCACAGGGCGGATGACAGGTTCCCTTCAGCTTTGCGCTCTGGGCACAAGGCGGAGGGCAGGTTCCCGTCCCCTGTGCGCTGTCAGGTCAGGCTGGAGGGCAGGTTTCCTTCCCCTGTGCGCTCTGGGCTCAGGGCGGAGGGCAGGTTCCCTTCCCCTATGCCCTCTGGGCTCAGGGCGGATGGCAGGTTCCCTTCTTCTGTGCGCTCTGGGCACACGGCGGAGGGCAGGTCCCCTTCCCCTGTGCGCTCTGGGCTCAGGGCGGAGGGCAGGTTCCCTTCCCCTGTGCGCCCTGGGCTCAGGGCGGAGGGCAGGTTCCCTTCCCCTATGCGCTTTGGGCTCAAGGCGTGGGGCAGGTTCCGAGCCCCTGTGCGCTCCGGGCACAGGGCGGAGGGCAGGTTCCCTTCCCCTGTGCGCTCTGAGCACAGGGCGGAGGGCAGGTTCCCTTCCCCTGTGCGCTCGAGGCTCAGGGCGGACGGCAGGTTCCCTTCCCCTAATCGCTCTGGGCTGAGGGAGGACGGCAGGTTCCCTTCCCCTGTGCGCTCTGGGCACAGGGCAGAGGGCAGGTTCCCGTCCCCTGTGCGAACTGGGCACAGGGCGGAGGGCAGGTTTCCTTCCCCTGTGCGCTCTGGATTCAGGGCGGAGGGCAGGTTCCCTTCCCCTATTCGCTCTGGGCTCAGGCAGGACGGCAGGTTCCCTTCCCCTGTGCGCTCTCGGCTCACGGCGGAGGGCAGAATCCCTTCCCCTGTGCGTTCTGGGCTCAGGCGGAGGGGAGGTTCCCTTCCCCTGTGCTCTCTGGGCACAGGGCAGAGGGCAGGTTCCCTTCCCCTTTGCGCTCTGGGGTCAGAGCGGAGGGCAGGTTCCTCTCCCCTGTGCGCTCTGGGCTCAGAGCGGAGGGCAGGTTCCTTTCTCCGGTGTGCTTCGGGCTCAGGGCAGAGGGCGAGTTCCCTTCCCTTACGCGCTCTGGGCACAGGGCGGAGGGCAGGTTCCCTTCCCATGTGCGCTCTGGGCTCAGGGCGGAGGGCAGGTTGCCTTCCCCTGTGCGCTCTGGGCACAGGGCGGAGGAGAAGTTGCCTTCAACTGTGCGCTCTCCGCTCAGGGCGGAGGGCAGGTTCCCTTCCCCTGTGCCCTCTGGGCTCAGGGCAGAGGGCAGGTTGACTTCTCCTGTGCGCTCGGGGCACAGGGCGGAGGAGAGGTTCCCTTCAGCTGTGCGCTCTGGGCACAAGGCGGAGGGCAGGTTCCTGTCCCCTGTGCGCTGTGGCTTCAGGGCGGAGGGCAGGTTCCCCTCCCCTGTGCGCTCTGGGCTCAGGGCGGAGGGCAGGTTCCCTTCCCCTGTGCTCTCTGGGCACAGGGCAGAGGGCAGGTTCCCTTCCCCTGTGCGCTCTGGGCTCAGAGCGGAGTGCAGGTTCCTCTCCCCTGTGCGCTCTGGGCTCAGAGCGGAGGGCAGGTTCCTTTCTCCTGTGTGCTTCGGGCTCAGGGCAGAGGGCAGGTTCCCTTCCCTTGTGCGCTCTGGGCACAGGGCGGAGGGCAGGTTCCCTTCCCATGTGCGCTCTGGGCTCAGGGCGGGGGGCAGGTTGCCTTCCCCTGTGCGCTCTGGGCACAGGGCGGAGGAGAGGTTCCCTTCAGCTGTGCGCTCCGGGCTCAGGGCGGAGGGCAGGTTCCCTTCCCCTGTGCACTCTGGGCTCAGGGCAGAGGGCAGGTTGACTTCTCCTGTGCGCTCCAGGCACAGGGCAGAGGTGTGGTTCCCTTCAGCTGTGCGCTCTGGGCAAAAGGCGGAGGGCAGGTTCTCGTCTGCTGTGCGCTGTGGCTTCAGGGCAGAGGGAAGGTTCCCCTCCCCTGTACGCTCTGGCCTCAGGGCGGACGGCAGGTTCCCTTCCCCTGTGCGCTCTGGGAACAGGGCGAAGGGCAGGTTCCATTCCACTGTGCGCTGTGGCTTCAGGGCAGAGGGCAGGTTTCCCTTCCCCTGTGCGCTCTGGGATCAGGACGGAGGGCAGGTTCCCTTCCCCTCTGCGCTCTGGGCACACGCTGACGGGCAAGTTCCCTTCGCCTGAGCGCTGTGGGCTCAGGGCGGAGTGCAGGTTCCCTTCCCCTATGCGCTCTGGGCTCAGGGCGGAGGGCAGGTTCCCTCCCCCTATGCGCTCTGAGCTCAGGGCGGAGGGCAGGTTCCCTTCCCCTGTGCGCTTTAGGCTCAGGGCAGAGGACAGGTTCCCATCCCCTGTGCGCTCTCGGGTCAGGGCGGAGTGCAGGTTCCCTTCCCCGGTTCGATCTGAGCACAGGGCAGAGGGCAGGCTCGCTTCCCCTGTGCACTCTGGGCTCAGAGGGAGGGCAGGTTCCCTTCCCCTTTGCGCTCCGGGCACAGCTCGGAGGGCAGGTTCCCTTCCCCTGTGTGCTCTGGGCTCAGGGCGGAAGGCAGGTTCCCTTCCCCTGTGCGCTCTGGGCTCGGGGCGGAGGGCAGGTTGCCTTCCCCTGTGCACTCTGGGCTCAGGGGGAGGGCAGGTTCCCCTCCCCTTTGCGCTCACGGCACAGGGCGGAGGGCAGGTTCCCTTCCCCTGTGTGCTCTGGGCTCAGGGCGGAGGGCAGGTTCCCTTCCCCTGTGCGCTCTGGGCTCAGGGCGGAAGGCAGGTTCCCTTACCCTATGCGCTCTGGGCTCAAGGCGGAGGGCAGGTTCCCTTCCCCTGTGCGCTCCGGGCTCAGGGCGGAGGGCAGGTTCCCGTCCCTTGTGCGCTCTCGTCTCAGGGCGGAGGGCAGGTTCCCTTCCCCTGTGCGCTCTTCGCTCAGGGCGGAGGGCAGGTTCCTGTCCCTTGTGCGCTCTCGTCTCAGGGCGGAGGGCAGGTTCCCTTCCCCTGTGCGCTCTTCGCTCAGGGCAGAGGGCTGGCTCCCTTTCTCTGTGCGCTCTGTGCACAGGGCGGAGGGCACGCTCCCTTCCCCTGTGCGCTCTGGGCTCAAGCGGATGGCAGGTTCCACTCGCCTGTGCCCTCTGCGAACAGGGCGGAGAGCAGGTTCCCTTCCCCTGTGCGCTCTGGGCACACGGCGGAGGGCAGGTTGCCTTCTGCTGTTCGCTCTGGGCACAGGGCGGAGGGCACATTCCCTTCGCCTGTGCGCCCTAGGCTCAGGGCAGAGGGCAGGTTCCATTGCTCTGTGCGCTGTGGGCTCAGGGCCGAGGGCAGGTTCCCTTCCCCTGTGCGCTCTGGGCTCAGGGCGGAGGGCAGGTTCTCTTCCCCTGTGCGCTCTCAGCTCAAGCTGCAGGGCAGGTTACCTTCCCCTGTGCGCTGTGTGTTCAGGGCGGAGGGCAGGTTCCCTTCCCCTGTGCACTCTGGGCACAGAGCAGAGGGCAGATTCCCTTCCCCTGTGCGCTCTAGGCTCACGGCAGAGGGCAGGTTCCCTTCCCCTGTGCGCTCTGGGCTCAGAACGGAGGGCAGGTTACCTTCCCCTTTGCGCTCTGGGCACAGGGCAGAGGGCAGGTTCCCTTCCCCTGTGCGCTCTAGGCTAAGGGCCGAGGGCAGGTTCCCCTCCCCTGTGCGCTCTAGGCTCGGAGCGGATGGCAGGTTCCCTTCTCTTTTGCACTCTGGGCACAGGGCAGAGGGCAGGTTCCCTTCCCCTGTGCGCTCTAGGCTCAGGGCGGAGGGCAGGTTCCCTTCCCCTGGGCGCTCTGGGCTCAAGCCGGAGGGCAGGTTCCCTTCTGCTGTGCGCTAAGGGCCCAGGGCGGACGGCAGGTTCCCTTCCCCTGTGCGCTCTGGGCTCAGGGAAAAGGGCAGGTTTCCTTCTCCTGTGCGCTCTGGGTCCAGGGCAGACAGCAGGTTCCCTTCCCCTATTCGCTCTGGGCTCTGGGAGGAGGCAGGTTCCCTTCCCCTTTGCGCTCTGGGCTCAGGCGGAGGGCAGGTTCTCTTTGCCTTTGCGCTCTGGGCACAGGGCAGAGGGCAGGTTCCCTTCCCCTGTGCGCTCTAGGCTCAGGGCGGAGGGCAGGTTCCCTTCCCATGGGCGCTCCGGGCCCAAGCCGGAGGGCAGGTTCCCTTCCCCTGTGCGCTATCGGCTCAGGGCAGACGGCAGATCCCTTTTGCCTGTGCGCTCTTGGCTCAGGGCGCAGAGCAGGTTCCTCTCCCATGTGCGCTCTGGGCTCGAGCGGATGGCAGGTTCCCTTCCCCTGTGCGCTCTGGGCTCAGGGGGAGGGGAGGTTCCCTTCCCCTTTGCGCTCTGGGCACAGGACAGAGGGCAGGTTCCCTTCCCCTGTGTGCTCTGGGCTCAGAGCGGAGGGCAGGTTCCCTTCCCCTGTGCGCTCTGGGCTCAGGGCGGAGGGCAGGTTCCCTTACCCTATGCGCTCTGGGCTCAAGGCGGAGGGCAGGTTCCGAAGCCCGGTGCGCTCTGGGCACAGGGCAGAGGGCAGGTTTTCTTTCCCTGTGCGCTTTGGGCTCAGGGCGGAGAGCAGGTTCCCTTCCCCTGTGCGCTCTGCGCTCAGGGCGGAGGGCAGGTTGCCCTCCCCTGTGCCCTCTGGGCTCAGGGCGTAGGGCAGGTTCCCGTCCCTTGGGCGCTCTCGTCTCAGGGCGGAGGGCAGGGGCCCTTCCCCTGTGCGCTCTTCGCTCAGGGCAGAGGGCAGGATCCCTTTTCATGTGCGCTCTGGGCTCAGGGCGGAGGGCAGGTTCCCTTCCCCTGTGTGCTCTGGGCTCAGGTTGGAGGGCAGGTTCCCTTCCCCTGCGCGCTCTGGGCGCAGGGCAGAGGGCTGGCTCCCTTTCCCTGTGCGCTCTGTGCACAGGGCGGAGGGCACGCTCCCTTCCCCTGTGCGCTCTGGGCTCAAGCGGATGGCAGGTTCCATTCCCCTGTGCCCTCTGCGAACAGGGCGGAGAGCAGGTTCCCTTTTACCTGTGCGCTCTGGGCACACGGCGGAGGGCAGGTTCCCTTCTGCTGTTCGCTCTGGGCACAGGGCGGAGGGCACATTCCTTTTGCCTGTGCGCCCTAGGCTCAGGGCAGAGGGCAGGTTCCATTCCTCTGTGCGCTGTGGGCTCAGGGCCGAGGGCAGGTTCCCTTCCCCTGTGCGCTCTGGGCTCAGGGCGGCGGGCAGGTTCCCTTCCCCTGTGCGCTCTAGGCTAAGGGCAGAGGGCAGGTTCCCCTCCCCTGTGCGCTCTAGGCTCAGGGCGGATGGCAGGTTTCCCTTCTCCTTTGCACTCTGGGCACAGGGCAGAGGGCAGGTTCCCTTCCCCTGTGCGCTCTAGGCTCAGGGCAGAGGGCAGGTTCCCTTCCCCTTGGCGCTCTGGGCTCAAGCCGGCGAGCAGGTTCCCTTCCGCTGTGCGCTATAGGCCCAGGGCGGACGGCAGGTTCCCTTCCCTGTGCGCTCCGGGCCCAGGGAAAAGGGCAGATTTGCTTCCCCTGTGCGCTCTGGGTTCAGGGCGCACGGCAGGTTCCCTTCCCCTCTGCGCTCTGGGCTCAGGCAGAGGGCAGGTTCCCTTTGCCTTTGCGCTCTGGGCACAGGGCAGAGGGCAGGTTCCCTTCCCCTCTGCGCTCTAGGCTCAGGGCGGAGGGCAGGTTCCCTTCCCATGGGCGCTCTGGGCCCAAGCCGGAGGGCAGTTTCCCTTCCCCTGTGCGCTACGGGCTCAGGGCAGACGGCAGATCCCCTTTGCATGTGCACTCTGGGCTCAGGGCGGAGGGCAGGTCCCTCTCCCATGCGCGCTCTCGGCTCGAGCGGATGGCAGGTTCCATTCACCTGTGCGCTCTGGGCTCAGGCGGAGGGCAAGTTCCCTTCCCCTTTGCGCTCTGGGCACAGGGCGGAGGGCAGGTTCCCCTCCCTTGTGTGCTCTGGGTTCAGGGCGGAGGGCAGTTTCCTTACCCTATGTGCTCTGGGCTCAAGGCGGAGGGCAGGTTCCGAAGCCCGGTGCGCTCTGGGCACAGGGCAGAGGGCAGGTTCCCTTCCCCTGTGCGCTCTAGGCTAAGGGCAGAGGGCAGGTTCCCCTCCCCTGTGCGCTCTAGGCTCAGGGCGGATGACAGGTTCCCTTCTCCTTTGCACTCTGGGCACAGGGCAGAGGGCAGGTTCCCTTCCCCTGTGCGCTCTAGGCTCAGGGCGGAGGGCAGGTTCCCTTCCCCTGGGCGCTCTGGGCTCAAGCCGGAGGGCAGGTTCCCTTCCGCTGTGCGCTATAGGCCCAGGGCGGACGGCAGGTTCCCTTCCCCTGTGCGCTCTGGGCTCAGGGAAAAGGGCAGGTTTCCTTCCCCTGTGCGCTCTGGGTCCAGGGCGGACGGCAGGTTCCCTTCCCCTATTCGCTCTGGGCTCTCGGAGGAGGCAGGTTCCCTTCCCCTTTGCGCTCTGGGCTCAGGCAGAGGGCAGGTTCCCTTTGCCTTTGCGCTCTGGGCACAGGGCAGAGGGCAGGTTTTCTTCCCCTGTGCGCTCTAGGCTCAGAGCGGAGGGCAGGTTCTCTTTCCATAGGCGCTCTGGGCCCAAGCCGGAGGGCAGGTTCCCTTCCCCTGTGCGCTATCAGCTCAGGGCAGACAGCAGATCCCCTTTGCCTGTGCGCTCTTGGCTCAGGGCGGAGGGCAGGTTTCTCTCCCATGTGCGCTCTGGGCTCGAGCGGATGGCGGGTTCCATTCCCCTGTGCGCTCTGGGCTCAGGGGGAGGGCAGGTTCCCTTCCCCTTTGCGCTCTGGGCACAGGAGGGAGGGCAGGTTCCCTTCCCCTGTGTGCTGTGGGCTCAGGGCGGAGGGCAGGTTCCCTTCCCCTGTGCGCTCTGGGCTCAGGGCGGAGGGCAGGTTCCCTTACCCTATGCGCTCTGGGCTCAAGACGGAGGGCAGGTTCCGAAGCCCGGTGCGCTCTGGGCACAGGGCAGAGGGCAGGTTCCCTTCCCCTGTGCGCTTTGGGCTCAGGGCGGAGGGCAGGTTCCCTTCCCCTGTGCGCTCTGCGCTCAGGGGGGAGGGCAGGTTCCCCTCCCCTGTGCGCTCTGGGCTCAGGGCGTAGGGCAGGTTCCCGTCCCTTGTGCGCTCCCGTCTCAGGGCGGAGGGCAGGTTCCCTTCCCCCGTGCGCTCTTCGCTCAGGGCTGAGGGCAGGATCCCTTTTCATGTGCGCTCTGGGCTCAGGGCGGAGGGCAGGTTCCCTTCCCCTGTGTGGTCTGGGCTCAGGGTGGAGGGCAGGTTCCCTTCCCCTGCGCGCTCTGGGCTCAGGGCAGAGGGCTGGCTCCTTTTCCCTGTGCGCTCTGTGCACAGGGCGGAGGGCACGCTCCCTTCCCCTGTGCGCTCTTGGCTCAAGCGGATGGCAGGTTCCATTTCCCCTGTGCGCTCTGCGAACAGGGCGGAGAGCAGGTTCCCTTCCCCTGTGCGCTCTGGGCGCACGGCGGAGGGCAGGTTGCCTTCTGCTGTTCCCTCTGGGCACAGGGCGGAGGGCACATTCCCTTCGCCTGTGCGCCCTAGGCTCAGGGCAGAGGGCAGGTTCCATTCCTCTGTGCGCTGTGGGCTCAGGGCCGAGGGCAGGTTCCCTTCCCCTGTGCGCTCTGGGCTCAGGGCGGAGGGCACATTCCCGTCCCCTGTGCGCTCTCAGCTCAAGCTGGAGGGCAGGTTACCTTCCCCTGTGCGCTGTGTGTTCAGGGCTGAGGGCAGGTTCCCTTCCCCTGTGCACTCTGGGCACAGAGCAGAGGGCAGATTCCCTTCCCCCGTGCGCTCTAGGCTCACGGCAGAGGGCAGGTTCCCTTCCCCTGTGCGCTCTGGGCTCAGGGCCGAGGGCAGGTTACCTTCCCCTTTGCGCTCTGGGCACAGGGTAGAGGGCAGGCTCCCCTCCCCTGTGCGCTCTAGGCTCTTCCTTCTCCTTTGCACTCTGGGTCCAGGGCGGCCGGCAGGTTCCCTTCCCCTATTCCCTATGGGCTCTGGGAGGAGGGAGGTTCCCTTCCCCTTTGCGCTCTGGGCTCAGGCAGAGGGCAGGTTCCCTTTGCCTTTGCGCTCTGGGCACAGGGCAGAGGGCAGGTTCCCTTCCCCTGTGCGCTCTAGGCTCAGGGCGGAGGGCAGGTTCCCTTCCCATGGGCGCTCTGGGCCCAAGCCGGAGGGCAGGTTCCCTTCCCCTGTGCGCTATGGGCTCAGGGCAGACGGCAGATCCCATTTGCATGTGCGCTCTGGGCTGGGGGCGGAGGGCAGGTTCCTCTCCCCTGTGCGCTCTGGGCTCGAGCGGATGGCAGGTTCCATTCCCCTGTGCGCTCTGGGCTCAGAGGGAGGGCAAGTTCCCTTCCCCTTTGCGCTCTGGGCACAGGGCAGAGGGCAGGTTCCCTTCCCCTGTGTGCTCTGGGCTCAGGGCGGAGGGCAGGTTCCCTTACCCTATGAGCTCTGGGCTCAAGGCGGAGGGCAGGTTCCGAAGCCCGGTGCGCTCTGGGCACAGGGCAGAGGGCAGGTTCCCTTCCCCTGTGCGCTCTGGGCACACGGCGGAGGGCAGGTTCCCTTCCGCTGTTCGCTCTGGGCTCGGAGCGGATGGCACGTTCCCTTTGCCTGTGCGCCCTGGGTTCGGGGCAGAGGGCAGGTTCCATTCCTCTGTGCGCTGTGGGCTCAGGGCGGAGGGCAGGTTCCCTTCCCCTTTTGCTCTGGGCTCAGGGCAGAGGGCAGGTTCCCTTCCCCTGTGCGCACTGTGCTCAGGGCGGAGGGCAGGTTCCCTTCCCCTGTGCGCTCTGGGCACAGAGCAGAGAACAGATTCCCTTCCCCTGTGCGCTCTAGGCTCACGGCGGAGGGCAGGTTCCCTTCCCCTGTGCGCTCTGGGCTCAGGGCGGAGGGCAGGTTCCCTTCCCCTGTGCGCTCTTGGCACAGGGCTGAGGACAGGTTCCCTTCAGCTTTGCAGGTTCCCGTCCCATGTGCGTTGTGGTCTCAGAGCGGAGGGTAGGTTTCCTACTCCTGTGTGGCGAAGGGCAGGTTTTCTTCCCCTGTGCACTCTGGGCACAAGGCGGAGGGCAGGGTCCCTTCCCCTGTGCGCTGTGGGCACAGGGCGGAGGGCAGGTTTCCTTCCTCTGTGCACTCTGGGCACAGGGCAGAGGGCAGGGTCCCTTCCCCTATGCGCTCTGGGCACAGGGTGAAGGGCAGGTTCCCTTCCCCTGTGCGCTCTGGGCACAGGGCAGAGGGCAGATTCCCTTCCCCTGTGCGCTCCGGGCACAGGCGGAGGGCAGGTTTCTTTCCCCTGTGCGCTCTGGGCTCAGGGCCCAGGGCAGATTCCCTTCCCCGGTGCGCTCTGGGCACAGGGCGGACGGCAGGTTCCCTTCCCCTATTCGCTCTGGGCTCAAGGAGGACGGCAGGTTCGCATCCCCTGTGCGCTCTGGGCTCAGGCGGAGGGCAGGTGCCCTTCGCCTGTGCACTCTGAGCACAGGGCGGAGGGCGGATTCCCTTCCCCTGTGCCCTCTGGGATCAGCGCGGAGGGCAGGTTCCCTTCTCCTGTGGGCTCCGGGCACACGGCTGAGGGCAGGTTCCCTTCGCCTGTGCGCTCTGGGCACAGGGCGGAGGGCACGTTCCGTTCCTCTGTGCGCAGTGGGCTCAGGGCGGAGGGCACGTTCCCTTCCCCTATGCGCTCTGGGCTCAAGGCGGAGGGCAGGTTCCGAACCCTTGTGCGCTCTGCGCACAGGGCGGAGACCAGGTTCCCTTCTCATGTGCGGTCTGCGCACAGGGCGGAGGGCAGGCTCCCTTCCCCTGTGCGCTTTGGGCACATGGCAGAGGGCAGGTTCCCTTCCCCTGTGCGGTATGGGCTCAGGGCGGAGGGCAGGTTCCTTTCTTCTGTGCGCTCTGGGCACAGGGCGGAGGGCAGGTTCTCTTCCCCTGTGCGCTCTGGGCTCAGGGTTGAGGGCAGGTTCCCTTCCTCTGTGCGCTCTGGGCTCGGGGCGGAGGGCAAGTTCTCTTCCCCTGTGCCCTCCGGGCAAAGGGCGGAGGCCAAATACCCCATCTTGTGCGCTCTGGGCTCAGGGAGGAGGGCAGGTTCTCTTCCCTACACGCTCTGGGCACCAGGCGGAGGGCACGTTCCCTTCCCCTCTGTGCTCTGGGCACAGGGCAGAGGGCAAGTTCCCTTCCCCTGTGCGCTCTGGGCAAAGGGCGGAGGGCAGGTTCCGAACCCTTGTGCGCTCTGGGCACAGGCCGGAGGGCAGGTTCCCTTCTTCTGTGCGCTTTGGGCTCAGGGCGGAGGGCAGGTTCCCTTCCCCTTTGCGCTCTGGGCTGAGGGCGGAGGGCAGGTTCCCTTCCCCTGTGCACTCTGGGCTCAGGGCGGACGGCAGGTTGCCTTCCCCTGTGTGCTTCGAACTCAGGGCGGAGGGCAGGTTCCCTTCCCCTGTGCGCTCTGGGCACGAGGCGGAGGGCACGTTCCCTTCCCCTCTGTGCTCTGGGCACAGGGCAGAGGGCAAGTTCCCTTCCCTTGTGCGCTCTAGGCTCAAGGCAGAGGGCAGGTTCCGAACCCTTGTGCGCTCTGGGCACAGGCCGGAGGGCAGGTTCCCTTCTTCTGTGCGCTTTGGGCTCAGGGCGGAGGGCAGGTTCCCTTCCCCTTTGCACTCTGGGCTCAGGGCGGAGGGCAGGTTCCCTTCCCCTGTGCACTCCGGGCTCAGGGCGGACGGCAGGTTGCCTTCCCCTGTGTACTTTGGGCTCAGGGCGGAGGGCAGGTTCCCTTTCCCCTGTGCGCTCTGGGCAAGGGGCGGACGGCAGGTTCCCTTCCCTTGTGCGCTCTGGCCACAGGGCGGGGCGCAGGTTCCCTTTTCCTGTGCGCTCTGGGCACAGGGTGGAGGGCAGGTTCCCTTCCCCTGTGCGCTTTGGGCACGGGGCGGAGGGCAGGTTCCCTTCCCCTGTGCGCTATGGGTTCAGGGCAGAGGGCAGGTTCCCTTCCCCTGTGCGCTCTGGGCACTGGGCGGAGGGCAGGTTCCCTTCCCTTGTGCGCTCTGGGCACAGGGCGGAGGCCAGGTTCCCTTCCCCTGTGCGCTCTGGGCACAGGGCAGAGGGCGGGTTCCCTTCCCCTGTGCGCTTTGGGCTCAGGGCGGAGTGCAGGTTCCCTTCCCCTGTGCGCTCTTGGCACAGGGCGGACGGCAGGTTCCCTGTCTTGTGCGCTCTGGACACAGGGCAGAGGCCAGGTTTGCTTTCCCTGTGGCCTCCGGGCACAGGGCGGAGGGCAGGCTCCCTTCCCCTGTGCGCTATGGGCGCAGGGCGGAGGGCAGGTTCCCTTCCCCTCTGCGCTCTCGGCACAGGGCGGGGCGCAGGTTCCCTTCCCCTGTGCGCTCTGGGCAAAGGGCGGAGGGCAGGTTACCTTCCCCTGTGCGCTCCGGGCTCAGAGCGCAGGGCAGGTTCCCTTCCCCTGTGCGCTGTGGGCTCAGGGCGGAGGGCAAGTTCCCTTCCCCTGTGCGCTCTGGGCTCAGGGCGCAGGGCAGGTTCTGAGCCCCTGTGCGCTCTGGGCTCGGGGCAGAGGGCAGGTTCCCTTCCCCTGTGCGCTCTGAGCACACGGCGGAGGGCAGACTCCCTTCCCCTATGCACTCTTGGCTCAGGGCGGAGGGCAGGTTCCCATCCCCTGTGCGCTCTCGGCTCATGACGGAGGTCAGGTTCCTTTTCCCTATGCGCTCAGAACTAGGGGCGGAGGGCGGGTTCCCTTCCCCTGGGCGCTCTGGGCACACGGCGGAGGGCAGATTCCCTTTCCCCTGTGCACTCTTGGCACAGGGCGGAGGGCACGTTCCCTTCCCGTGTGCGCCCTGGGCTCAGGGCGGAGGGCAGGTTCCATTCCCCTATGCGCTCCGGGCTCAAGGGGGAGGGCAGGTTCCCTGCCCCTGTGCGCTCTGGGCACACGGCGAAGGGCAGACTCCCTTCCCTCTGTGCGTTCTGGGCTCAGGGCAGAGGGCAGGTTCTCTTCCCCGGTGCGCTCTGAGGTCAGGGCGGACGGCAGGTTCCCTTTCCCTGTGCGCTCAGGGCTCAGGGCAGAGGGCAGGTTTCCTTCCTCTGTGCGTTCTGGGCTCAGGCGGAGGGCAGGTTCCCTTCCCCTCTGCGCTCTCGGCACAGGGGGGAGGGCACGTTCCCTTCCCCTGTGCGCCCTGGGGTCAGAGCACAGGGCAGGTTTCCTTCCCCTGCGCGCTCTGGCCTCAAGCCGGAGGGCAGGTTACCTTCCCCTGTGCGGTATGGGCTCAGGCGGAGGTCAGGTTCCCTTCCTCTGTGCGCTCTGAGGTCACGGTGGACGGCGGGTTCCCTTCCCCTATGCGCTCACGGAGGGCAGGTTTCCTTCCCCCGTGCGTTCTTGGCTCAGGCGGAGGGCAGGTTCCCTTCCCCTCTGCGCTCCGGGCACAGGGCGGAGGGCACGGTCCCTTCCCCTGTGCGCCCTGGGGTCAGATCACAGGGCAGGTTCCCTTCCCCTGAGCGCTCTGGGCTAAAGCCGGAGGGCACGTTCCCTTCCCCCGTGCGCCCTGGAGCCTCTAGGCTCAGGGCGGAGGGCAGGTTTCCTTCCCCTATGCACTCAGGGCTCAGGGCAAAGGGCAGCTTCCCTTCTCCTGTGCGCTCCGGGTCAGGCGGAGGGCAGGTTCCCTTCCCCTGTGCGCTCGGGCTCAGGCGGAGGGCGGGTTCCCTTCCCCTGTGTGCCCTTGGCTCAGGGCGGAGGGCAGGTTCCCTTCTCCTGTGCGCTGTGGGCGCGGGGCGGAGGGCAGGTTCCCTTAGCCTGTGCGCTCTGGGCACAGGGCGGAGGACAGGTTCCCTGACCCTGTGCGCTCTGGGCGCAGGCTAAGGGCCAGGTTCCCTTCCCCTGTGCGCTCTGGGCGCAGGGCGGAGGGCAGGTTCCATTCCCCTGTGCGCTGTGGGCACAGGGCGGAGGGCAGGTTCCCTTCCCTTGTAAGCTCTCGGCACAGGGCGGAGGACAGGTTCCCTTCTCCTGTGCACTCTGGGGGGAGGGTGGGGGGCAAGTTCCCCGTCCGGTGCGCTCTGGACTCAGGGTGGAGGGCCGGTTCCCTTCCCTTGTGCGCTCTGGGCAAAGGGCGGAGGGCAGGTTCCTGAAAGTGCTGCCCTGGGTCGTTGTGGGTGCCGGAGGGCTCGGGGCCGGCAAGACCCGTGGGGCAGGCACGCGAGGAGTCTCCCTGGATGTTGTTATTGGGGTTGGAACCGGATACACGAACACCAACGGAGGCGAGAGCAGCGACAACAGAGGCAAGGTCCATGCTGATTGTGGTCCGGCAGAAAATCCCAGTCTATGAAGAAAATTGAGGGGAATTATTCTAAATACATCTGAGTGTCCACAACTGTCCGAATGAATTTAAATAATCCATTTATGTAAAATTGTATGGCCGATCAGGCCCGCGAGCGCGCGCCAGCGGCAAATGGCGATTCCAGCTAAAATAGCGGAATGCGGCGGATTTACGGGAAATGGACCGCGGAATCAAATCCGGCATATCAGAAATATATAGGAAATATCCTGTGACTGAGCTGCGAGGCGGCAATTCCGCCGAAGCAAAGAAAATGACCAAAATGTAGCCAATCTGGGCAGAATGTCTGAAAATCTGAGCAGATGGGGCTAGCCGCACTTACACTCCCCCTCCAAAAACACACTGGGGTGTGTCGCTACGTCAACGAAGAACGTAGTGCGGGTAAGTCCCAGAAAAACATAGAAATGTAGCCTCGATGAGGCGAAATCTGCTTGATCTGACCTGATTTGGGCTGAATTGGCACTGAATCAGGCTGGATGAACCTGAAATGAGACAGAATGAGAAGTGACGAACAGTCCTCCGTGCAGTAAAACATTAGGTCACGGGCTAAAAAGCATGTAAACGTATCGAGAATCGATACCAAACCATGCATTGGTTGAGCATGAGGTAGATTATTGGTGGATTGAGTGGGGGGATCAAGAATTGGAGTGACATCTCAGCGCTCTGGCACAGTTTCGCTGTCGCGGGCACGCTACGGTGTCCTCGCCGAACTCTACATCGTGTTATCCCGCTTTTCTCGTTCTGAAAAGTACAGCATGTGACTCAGATTTGGCGCATCTGGTGGATGATCACAAGATTCAGCAAAAATGAGAGTGAATTTGGGCAGAGATGAAGGGGATTAAGCAATCACAGAGAGGTTAAACAAATACACATGTAGTCTACAGACCCTAAGTGAACAGAAAATCATAAGCGTCAACGGTGGTTCACTTAGATCTAAACAGATCTTCGAGGAATGATGGGAGATGACAAGGAAATCAATCTAAATTGTCCTAACATGTGTAAATTCCCTGAGATGAAGGTAAAATGAAGCGGAATGTGTACAACAGAAACTACCAACACCTTCGTTTAGACTAAAGTTAATATATATTGTCGTTTATTCAGCTCAATTGTGCTTTCCGGCACGTTGGTTCGCGAGCATCTAACAGATTCTATCAAAATGTGGATCATGTGATGATGCATCATGATGGGACATGCTGGCCCTGGATCCTTGGCATGTAACGCGCCGAAGGTTCGCTGAAGGCGCTTTACTGACAGTATATAACTGAGAAACACCGAATGTACAGTGGCGGTGGTGTCAATCGACTTGGACAAGGCCAATCTTTCGTTGAAATCCCACAAGACACTTGGATTCACCATTCTCGACAGTTTCTGGTCGGATTGAGCTCACATTGGCGTGTGCCAAAATACAACGAAGCTTACGGACTTCAGAGGTTGCTGTTAGAAGTCCCTAGAGCTCCTAGATGAAGATTGTCTGAACAATTGACGTCTGGGTTTCGTACAACAGTGGCAGAATGATGGACAAACCTGAGAAATTCAAGGTAAATTTGAGGATCCTGGATCTGAATCTGGACTTTGGCGTCAGCATCACAGCAAATGAAGGTGAGATCTGAGTTCCTGGCGTCGCCTCTAGGGCAGCCAGTACTACAGGGGTTGCCTGTAGGGGTGAATGTCGCTGCGCAGCGTTTTGATTATGTACATTTGCTTCCATCTGCACGAGTAGCCAAATTCCAAAGATGCACAGACCAACAGAGACAAGATTACCCCGAATCTGCCTGAATTAAGCCTGAGTTTGGTTTTTTCTGAACACGGCAGCACACTCCGTCAGCGTATCTACGCCTTGTCTGCCTAACGGAGACCAAAGAAAAGTTGATTGACGTCAAATTATCAAACATTCGCAGTTCTCCACATCATGACATAAACAGAAAGAATGAACAGTGGATTGAGCAGAATGTGGTAGGATGGCTTCTCAATTCGGCCAAGCACGAATACAGGTGACCACCAACCTGTCTGGTCGGGCCCTGGTACGGCTTGGGCGCTGCAAATCAGCGGCCGAACTCGAAGCTTGGTCCTCATTTGGCTCCTGGGCTGGCCTGACCACAGGAGGGGGGATCGACGGATCAGCCCTGGAATGTGGCTGCTGAGGGCCGTAAAAGGCTGGATCTCGATTCACCACAGGTCGTTTTCCATCGCTCTCCACTTGTCTGTCTGGTTTCGACAAACAATCTGTCAGGAGTACACCAATTTCGGGGTGCTTCTTCAGGAAGTCAATGAACCCCTTGGTGTATCCATGGACAAAAGATTGGGCTGGTTCCCAGTTGTTGTGACTGGAATCAAAGCCCCTCCACTCACACAGAAATTCCCATTCGCCCTTGGCGTCACGTCTTGCTTCAACAATCCTCTTGAGTTCGTACTTTCCCCCTTCGATTACCCGATCGGACAAGTGTTTTGCAGTCCAAAAAAGGGGTTTAACTCGATCCTTGGGGGAGGGGATCTCTCTCTTAAGGCGATCGCCCGAAACGTCAATTTCCCTGCTGACATCCACACGGATCCTCCACCTGTTCTCCCCAAGACGCGCTGTAACAGCGAATGGCCCCTCCCACAAGGGAAGAAGCTTGTCATCTCCGTCCAGGGTGGTTTCGGATTTTCGAAGCCAAACTCGATCATCGACTTCAAAATTGTGGGGGTTTTTTCGACCTTGATTTTGAACCCAAAGCCAGTCAGCTTGATGCTTTTTGATTAAATTCGACACAGATTTATCTGCTCGTTGGACTTCGTCCAAAAACAGCGAAGCATCTTTACAGGGGCGAGGATTATTCAACGGCATGTTCCACCAACACTTCTTTCGTCCAAAGACAATTTCATTTGGAGAAAGGCCATGATACAAAGGCGTGTTGTGGTAACGGCGAAGCAATGCGAAGAGAACTTCAAGCCAGTGGAAATCCTTCTCGCTCGCGAGCTCCTTACGAAGCATATTTATAACAGAGCGGCCGGCTCTTTCGCCAGGCAACGCTCGATGCGAGTGGATTTCACACCTGAGGTGGTGGATTCCAAGGCGAGCACACAATTCTCTCCACCATTCGGAGGTGTACTCTTTGCCTGAGTCCGTGACCACCTCGGATGGGACGTCCCAGCCTCCCATCCAGGTCTGCGCGCACCATTTGGCGGCAGCCTTGCCAGTCATCGACTCAATGTTGCAAGGCAACACTTGAATGTAGCCGGAATGACGGCACTGAATGAGGAGCACACCATTGACTTTTTTATTCGTCCAATGGCACTCTTCGTCATCGAGCTCACCGAGATAGAAAAAATCACTCGTGACTCTGTTGAAGAGACGCTCCGGAATAGGATGAGGCCTCAGATGGCCGTACTTCTTCGCGCTGGGAGGCGTCGAGACAGCACATTGGGCACATCCGGCAGCTACTTTCATGCAATGAGTGTAGAGCCTCGATCCAAACAACCTATGCTTAATCATCGACCACAGTCGACGGCCATGTGCGTGGGGGGACTCCCATTTGTGCCACCAGTTTAACACTCGGGGGGCTAGGGCGTCTGGCACACACAATTTACCCTCCATCCACAGCTTCCCCCCATCCAACGAGTACTCAGGAAAAATCCCATCCCTGTGAGCATCTTTGGATTTGAGATTTCCAAAGACCTCTTTAAACATGGGATCCTGCAGGTAATCGGACGTCCAGTCTCGGATGATAAGGGAATCCTTAGGCAGGGGTGGAGTTTTGGCCGGATCTCGGCGCTTAATGCCCTCGATCAACCGAAATCGATTTACTCGTCGGGTGTAGTCAAACCGTTTCACACTCCCTGTGGAGGGATCGGTGACATTTTCCACGACTTTCATCGTTTTGGTGCAGATCTCGTGAGCATGCGCCGGATCTGTGATGGCCGTGATGTCGTGACACGGCAATGCGTGCTGTTTGACAGCGCACTGCATGCATGCACGTCGAATGAGTTTCTTTTCTTCCTGATCCCATTCGATGATGACATGGCGGTCCTGCTCCGTACCATGGATGTTGGTACTTTGCAGCCCCTCTGAGGCGGGGTAAGCCCATCGGCTCAGAGCATCCGCTACCGTGTTGTGTTTTCCAGGCAAATACGACACATGGAGGTCAAACAGAGAGAGAAATTCGTGCCATCTGGCCCGTCGACCAGCTGGGCTCGCGACAGTATCAATGTGTTCGGTGGCCCAATACTCCAGAGATCGATGATCCGTCAGGACCTCGACTCGATTGGTGCCAACCCACGATTGGTACTTTTTTAGAGCGCAAATTATGGCGTAAGTCTCTTGCTCACGCGGCGACCATTGCATTTGGCGTGGGGCTAGCTTCCGTGACCAAAATGCAAGAGGGTAATGATCGCCGGTGGCTTCATCAACCTGTTCAAGAACAGCTCCGATCGCGTACCTAGATGCGTCGGTTCTAATGTAGAAGGGTCGGTCAAATTGGGGCACATGCAACGTGGCGACTTCGCAGAGGGCTGCCTTCAAGTGATGGAAGGCCTCCTCGCACTCGTCAGTCCACTTGACACGAACCTTTGAACCTGCCTTGCCTGCATCTCTCCCTACCTTCAATAATTCAGTGAGGGGGGCAGCAAATTTGGCATAATTAGGCACAAAAGTGTGGTAAAAATTGCAACAACCTAGGAATCCTCGCAACTCCGTGATCGTCTCAGGGCGCTTCCACTTCTGAATAGCGACGAGCTTCCCTGGACTGGGTCGTCGAGTGCCATTCTCTAGGAGAGAACCACAAAATTCGACTGATTTTAAAAACAATTTTCCCTTCTTTGGCCCACAAATCAGCTGATTGGCGTCAAGAATATCCAAAACTTGGTTCAGCTGCTTCTCATGTAGGGCCACCAGCTCGGCTTCGGTCAGTCCCTCCCCCTCCGTCGCGATGATTATGTCATCTATGTACACACTCACGAAAGCAAGAAGCTCCGGATGGGTTGTGAACAGCACATCCTCCATCATTCTTTGAAAAAATGAGGGGGCGTTCTTCAATCCCATGGGCATGACGGTCCATTGGACTGGGCCACATGGCGTGCACATACAGGTAAGAGGTCTGCTGTCCTTCCTCAACGGCATTTGGTGAAAGCCGTGACGGAGATCCAGCACAGAGAACAAACGACCTCTTGCCCTCTTGGCGATTTCCTCCTCAATGAGGGGCAGGGGGTGTGAATCCGCCTTGGTTTCGGCGTTGAGATTGCGAAAATCAACAACCATTCGCCAACCATCAATGGTGTTCTGGTCTGCAGGCGGTGGCTTCGGGACTGTGAACGGTGAACAGCACCATTCGCTGGTCATACAACCCTCAAGCCAACCAAATTCCCTGAGATTTCTCTCGATGATTTTTCTGAGAATCTCATGTTTGTGTCCATGATTTTCATAAGGGCGCTGTTTTTTTGCCTTGTACTCTTCACGAAGCTCGATGAAGGCTTCACCGAACTGCCCACGGACAGGGGGGTCCCTGATCAACTTTCCTGAAAGGGTTGTATCCTTCCGTTCCTCAAAAATCTTTTCTCTTGACTTGGAACACAATTCAGTGTCCACCTGGTCGCCAGGAATTACTGTCGAAAAAACTTTGGCGACTTCTTCGGCTTTGGCAGGCAGAATCTTCTTACGGATGTCCCTAAACAGGTCCGTATCAACTGCCTCCTGAAGATAGGTGGGTCTTGTGTCGAAATCCCAGAGATTTTCTTCGCGATCCAGCTCCTCGAAAGGATCCATGAAAGCTTCCACAGGGGGTTTTTCATAAAAAACTCTGAATTTGCGGCGCGATTGGGGATTTTTCCTCGCCCGTGCACTGAAGATTCTTTTGGATGTCGACCGTATTGGGGAAGAGGGAGACGAGGCGGATCCATTGGACGTTGAATCACCTTGGGTATCTGACGAACAAAAATCAGAAAAAATAGATTCATCATCAGTACCACGCTCAACCTCAGATTCAGACCCAACACAGGAATCTGTACCAGAATCAGCAGAATTAGAGTCAGAAAGCTTTCCATCCACCAGGAATGCAAGCGAACTCCAGGAGCGCTGTGGCAGGGGACCTGTGTCGTCCCTGGCATACAGCTTAATCTTCCTGGGAAGTTCGATGTAATCTACACAAATGTCTTGCAATTCCTGAAACCAAGGCTTGTCGTCCCACAAGGGCACAACTAGAATTGCCTGGGTTTTATCTTGCTTGATTTTGTGGATGACCTGCTGGATTAAGTGAAACGGAGGATTAATCCACAACTTCTTGTCCCATTTGTGGGTCCAAGCGTCGCTGAAGTGCTTATCAAAGCGCTTGTTCGTGCGGTTAGCAAATGCATCATACTGAGGCCAAAAAGAATGATGTTCATGAAAGTATTCACAAATTGCATCGCGCCATTTGTCGACAACTCTGTAGGATGAAGAGTGCCAGCGCGAAGGGCGTCGTGGCTGGGAGTCCCTACGAAGACATTCTAACTCTTGGGAGTAATCGGCACTCCCATTCACCTCGGCAATGGTGACATCTTCACCAAATTTTGGTGTCACTTTTTGCTTCAAAAATTCTTCTGCACTTTTAAACCCTGCGTGCAAAAAACGAAATTCAGGACGCTCCAAAGGACCTGACTCCAGCAAAAAACAACGACGATGACCTACGGGCGCTACCCTGTTCTTGCGAAGCCAAGGATGCCCCAAATAAAGGTCATATTTTATGTCAGCACGGTAGAAGTAGTCATCCTTAAGGACAACTTCTTCCACATTTTGCTCTTCCCAAAGGTCTTGAGCGACCAAATGGGTGGATATATAACAACCGCGTTGCCCACCTGCGAGAGAATGTCCAGAAACTCCCTCGAGGGTAACAGGATGAGGCGACTCGAACACGCAGTCGTCGGGTAAGAAGGAATTGGATTGGAGATTTACCTCTGATCCATTATCACACAAACAGGTGGCGAGGTGGAAATTTCCCTTGCAATCAGAGACCCACAGCTTTGTGACAAACTGACGAGCCCTGTGCTTGGACTGTACACCAACCTCGTCCACTACAACAGAAGGATCCGCTGCCGGATCCAGGGGAGAGGAGACAAGCGACCCTACATCAAGTAATGGTCGGTCAGGAATTTGGGGATCATGCCTGAAATCGCCTGGGGAGGGGCGATTTTCGTGGCTCCCCTAGGCGTTCTGACCTCCAGCGGCTGCGTTCACATTGTGAACACAGCCGGATTCGTCGATCCATTCATCTTGGAACGGATCATCCGCTGGATTCAGAGCATTTTCGACGTAATCTCGATCCGCATCTGACACCTGGTCTGCACCTGAGACCTGATCCACACGATGGTTTCCCTTTCCACGTCCACGGCCACGGCCGCCGGATGATGGACCACCACCGTCGCCACGCCCTCTGCCCTTACCAGAGAAGGGGGTTCCTGAAGGATTTCCCTTACCCTTACCCTGTGATCCTGGAGCATTTCCTTTATTTGTACCGGATTGAGGGGTTTGGCCTGGATTTCGATTTCCGCCTCCGGCGTTGACATTTGGACCTGTCTGGCCATTCGGCTGCCCACCGGAACCGGATGGAGTCCGATTTCCTTTGCCTTGGGACCCGCCAGGGCCTCCGGTATTTTTGTTCCCACCGGAGGGGTTCGGATTACCCTTTCCCCCCTTGGCACCATGCACCTGTCTGTCATTCCTGTCTGAATTCTGAGGATTACTGACATTTTCACCAATCACCTTGTGATCGTAAGCAGACCATCGGTGATTAGCAGTGGAATGCGTCTTAGCTCGGTTCGTAGAACCTAGAAGGAGACAGATGCCACAATGATCCTGAACATTCCGGGTGTCATTCACCTTTTTGTTGCCCTTTTGGGCCCCATTTTGGGTGTTTTGCTGGGTATTCCTGTTTCCCCCAAGACCTTCGTGGAAATTTTGATTGGCGGCGTCAGCGAGCCTCTCAACCTCTTCCCACAGTTCCTGCGGAGTAAACGAAAACACCCAGTTCCTGGCCTTCAGGCGATTGCCATGGAAACTTACTCCCCTATTGAGGACTTGGACAAACAAGTCCCGATCCTCGTTTTCATTGAACTTGATTTTCCACGTGTTTTCAGTGAATTTCACCTTGGTAAACGACGTGGGGGAGCACTTTTGAAGTGCCTCCCTGACGGTAAACCGGTTGGCCGAGGCGTCAAAGCCATCGATCTCCGCCCACCAGGTCTTGACCTTTTCTTCGGACTGTCGATTCCGAAGGGTGGCGGCGGTTTCAGAGGGGATCTTGTCAAAAATCAGATTTTTCAGCTCGGCACTAGAAAATTTTTCGCCTGAATGTTCGGATTCTTCTACGAGATTCCAGAAGCGCTGTCTCTTGTCCTGCACTTCGTGCAAGATTAAGCGCGAGAATGAGGGAAAATTCTTCAACATCTGGTGGTAATGGTCCTCAGGCAGCCGGGATCCACGTACCTCCAACTGTTCCCACACCTCATCAAAGGTAAGGGGGGAACTTGAATCTTCACGATCACTCCAGGTTCTGAGCCAAGTGTTGGCCGGCGCTCCCTCAAGGCAGTCCAGAAGGGCCATCAGGAACTGATCATCCTGGAGTTTTTGAGTCTTAACCCACAGTTTAAATTCCCGTTGGAACTGAGGCCAACGTCTGGGGTTTCCATTATACTTTGGTTGCTTGGCAACCTGACGAAGTCGCAATGAAGTGGGATTCAGGAGTGAATCCAGCCCAACACCGGCCGTAATGGTAGACACCTTGGCGACATCATTAGCCACACCAGCTCCGGCGAGGGTCTGGGCGAGCAACATCTGGGCAATTGCATTGCAGCAGGAAGGGTAGTACGGGAGGCAGTTCTTTTGGCATTCTGAACCTCAGTCCTAGCCTTCGCCGATCTACTCTGTGATCGAGAGATTGTAACCCTTTCCTTTAGCTTAGTCCTGCTGATCCGTGCATCGGTGGTCTTAGAGTCCACCGAAGAAGCAATCGAAAAAATTTCTGTCGCCTCCTCCGACGGATCTGTTGCCTGATCCACCGATGATGCGCCCTCAGACCTCATGTGGGTCTTGAAAAGATCTTTAATTCCCAAAGTCTGAATGATGAGTTGCATTTGATCTTTGAGCAATTGGAGCTCAGAGTCTCGCTGAGATCTGCAAGAGCAGTCGGCAGGACAGTACATACCGTGTCCTGAAGGGCCTGAGCAGGCTGTCGGACCGCTAATCTCAGTGGTTCGCAGCCAGGAGTCCACTTGGGGAGCTCCTTCAGTCCTAATTTCCAGGCTTGCCTGCCTAGCTGCCTCTAAGATTCCTTCCTCAACCGCGGCGGCTAGATCGTCGCGGATGGAAACAGAGGGATGGGGGACGGAGGGCCCGGCAACCG
Organism: Eutreptiella sp. 'Long Island Sound 2002'; assembly: GCA_964036045.1. NCBI lineage: Eukaryota > Euglenozoa > Euglenophyceae > Eutreptiales > Eutreptiaceae > Eutreptiella > Eutreptiella sp. 'Long Island Sound 2002'. The sequence continues at coordinate 121,134,157 of OZ038378.1, read as the reverse complement.
GTGCCTTGGTCTTCTCCTTCGGGAAGGGGCTTGCCTCCCAGATCTGCAAGAAAATGGAAAAAGATTCATCCTCTTGAGAACACCACCACATCCTGGTATTAATTTCTTCTTGAAGAAGGAAAAAATATTCAAATAAAAATTCGGAGGCGATTCTTTCTTGTCCTATCAGCCTAGACGTGGCTAATAGACACAGGGCCTCAAGCGCCTCAAGGCTACGGGCCACTTCCGGCGACAAATGGTTGTCCCATTGTGCCCATGAGGCTGGTCGATTAAAGGTAGGTACCTCACCTGGACCACCCATCTCAATGTCGTCAATTTCGGCATCGATGGTCTCGAAATGTGGACATTGGTAGGGAGTATTCGTCCCCGCCAAGTCCGTAAGCTCCACCGGAGCGTTGCCATTAGCGTAAGCTGGGAGATTCCAGCTGCTTGATGGCCAATTTCGACTGGGATCTTGATTGTAATCTGGGCCTCCACAGCTGCTGATTTGTGTCCTTCTTGGGCAATTTGGGCTAGCGCAAGGCATTCCTCTCAAGGCCTCGTTCGCACAGCACCACGGGAGCGTGATGGTTACGTCTCCGGAGGTTGCGGAGTCGTACTGAGGGGCTAGCTGTGGTTGGGACACCAAAGGAACAACATTCAGGTAGCCTCTGCTACCATGAAAGTGCTGCCCTGGGTCGTTGTGGGTGCCGGAGGGCTCGGGGCCGGCAAGACCAGTGGGGCAGGCACGCGAGGAGTCTCCCTGGATGTTGTTATTGGGGTTGGAACCGGATACACGAACACCAACGGAGGCGAGAGCAGCGACAACAGAGGCAAGGTCCATGCTGATTGTGGTCCGGCAGAAAATCCCAGTCTATGAAGAAAATTGAGGGGAATTATTCTAAATACATCTGAGTGTCCACAACTGTCCGAATGAATTTAAATAATCCATTTATGTAAAATTGTATGGCCGATCAGGCCCGCGAGCGCGCGCCAGCGGCAAATGGCGATTCCAGCTAAAATAGCGGAATGCGGCGGATTTACGGGAAATGGACCGCGGAATCAAATCCGGCATATCAGAAATATATAGGAAATATCCTGTGACTGAGCTGCGAGGCGGCAATTCCGCCGAAGCAAAGAAAATGACCAAAATGTAGCCAATCTGGGCAGAATGTCTGAAAATCTGAGCAGATGGGGCTAGCCGCACTTACAGTTCCCAGCCCCTGTGCGCTCTAAGCATAGGGGGGAGGGCACGTTCCCTTCCCCTCTGCGCTCTGGGCACAGGGCGGAGGGCAGGTTCCCTTCCACTGTGCACTCTTGGCACAGGGCGGGAAGCAGGCTTCCTTCCCCTGTGCGCTCTGAGCTCAGGGCGGACGGCAGGTTCCCAACCCCTGTGTGCTCCGGGCACAGGGCGGAGGGCAGGTTCCCTTCCCCTGTGCGCTGTGGGCTCAGGACGTAGCGCAAGTTCCCTTCCGTTGTGCGCTCTGGGCTCAGGGCGCAGGGCAGGTTCCCTTCCCCTGTTCGCGCTAGACTCAGGCTGGAGGGCAGGTTCTCTTTCCCTGTGCGCTCAGGGCTCAGGGCAGAGGGCAGGTTTCCTTCCCCTGTGCGTTCTGGGCTCAGGCGGAGGGCAGGCTTTCTTCCCCCCCGCGCTCTGGGCACAGGGCGGAGGGCACGTTCACTTCCTCTGTGTGCCCTGGGGTCAGGGCACAGGGCAGGTCCCCTTCCCCTGGGCGCTCTGGGCTCAAGCCGGAGGGCAGGTTACCTTCCTCTGTGCGGTATGCGCTCAAGGCGGACGGCCAGCTCCCTTGCCCTGTGCGCTACGGGCTCAGGGCGAAGGGCAGGTTCCCTGCCGCTGTGCGCTCTGGGCACAGGGGGGAGGGCAGGTTCTCTTGTCCTGTGCGCTGTGGGCGTAGGGCGGAGGGCAGGTTACCTTCCCCTGTGCGCCCTGGGCACAGGGTGGAGGGCAGATTCCCTTCCCCTGTGCGCTCTGGGTGCAGGGTAAGGGGCAGGTTCCACACCCCTGTGCACCCTGGGCGCAAGGCGGAGGGCAGATTCCCTTCCCCTGTGCGCTCTGAGTGGGCAGAGGGCAGGTTCCCTTCCCCTGTGCGCTCTGGGCACAGGGTAGAGGGCAGGTTCACTTCTCTCGTGCGCTCTGGGCACAGGGCTGAGCACAAGTTCCCTTCTCCTGTGCGCTGTGGGCGCAGGGCGGAGGGCAGGTTCCCTTTCCCTGTGCACTCTGGACTCAGGGCGGAGGGTCGGTTCCCTTCCCTTGTGCGCCCTGGGCAAAGGCGGAGGGCGGGTTCCCAGCCCCTGTGCGCTCTAAGCATAGGGCGGAGGGCACGTTCCCTTCCCCTCTGCGCTCTGGGCACGGGGCGGAGGGCAGGTTCCCTTCCACCGTGCGCTCTAGGCTCAGGACGGAGGGCAGGTTCCCTTCCCCTATGCACTCAGGGCTCAAGGGGGAGGGCAGGTTCCCTGCCCCTGTGCGCTCTGGGCACACGGCGAAGGGCAGATTCCCTTCCCTCTGTGCGTTCTGGGCTCAGGGCAGAGGGCAGGTTCTCTTCCCCTGTGCGCTCTGAGGTCAGGGCGGACGGCAGGTTCCCTTTCCCTATGCGCTCAGGGCTCAGGGCAGAGGGCAGGTTTCTTTCCCCTGTGCGTTCTGGGCTCAGGGCGGAGGGCAGGTTCCCTTCCCCTCTGCGCTCTCGGCACAGGGGGGAGGGCACGTTCCCTTCCCCTGTGCGCCCTGGGGTCAGAGCACAGGGCAGATTTCCTTCCCCTGCGCGCTCTGGGCTCAAGCCGGAGGGCAGGTTACCTTCCCCTGTGCGGTATGGGCTCAGGCGGAGGTCAGGTTCCCTTCCTCTGTGCGCTCTGAGGTCACGGTGGACGGCGGGTTCCCTTCCCCTATGCGCTCACGGAGGGCAGGTTTCCTTCCCCCGTGCGTTCTGGGCTCAGGCGGAGGGCAGGTTCCCTTCCCCTCTCCGCTCCGGGCATAGGGCGGAGGGCACGTTCCCTTCCCCTGTGCGCCCTGGGGTCAGATCACAGGGCAGGTTCCCTTCCCCTGGGCGCTCTGGGCTAAAGCCGGAGGGCACGTTCCCTCCCCCCGTGCGCCCTGGGCGCTCTAGGCGCAGGGCGGAGGGCAGGTTCCCTTCCCCTATGCACTCAGGGCTCAGGGCAAAGGGCAGCTTCCCTTCCCCTGTGCGCTCCGGGTCAGGCGGAGGGCAGGTTCCCTTCCCCTGTGCGCTCCGGCTCAGGCTGAGGGCGGGTTCCCTTCCCCTGTGTGCCCTGGGCTCAGGGCGGAGGGCAGGTTCCCCTCTCCTGTGCGCTGTGGGCGCAGGGCGGAGGGCAGGTTCCCTTAGCCTGTGCGCTCTGGGCACAGGGCGGAGGGCAGGTTCCCTGACCCTGTGCGCTCTGCGTGCAGGGCGGAGGGCAGGTTCCATTCCCCTGTGCGCTGTGGGCACAGGGCGGAGGGCAGGTTCCCTTCCCTTGTAAGCTCTCGGCACAGGGCGGAGGACGGGTTCCCTTCTCCTGTGCACTCTGGGGGGAGGGTGGGGGGCAAGTTCCCCGTCCGATGCGCTCTGGACTCAGGGTGGAGGGCCGGTTCCCTTCCCTTGTGCGCTCTTGGCAAAGGGCGGAGGGCAGGTTGCCAGCCCCTGTGCGCTCTAAGCATAGGGGGGAGGGCACGTTTCCTTCCCCTCTGCGCTCCGGGCACAGGGCGGAGGGCAGGATCCCTTCCACTGTGCACTCTTGGCACAGGGCGGAAAGCAGGCTTCCTTCCCCTGTGCGCTCTGAGATCAGGGCGGACGGCAGGTTCCCAACCCCTGTGTGCTCCGGGCACAGGGCGGAGGGCAGGTTCCCTTCCCCTGTGCGCTCTGGGCTCAGGACGTAGCGCAAGTTCCCTTCCGTTGTGCGCTCTGGGCTCAGGGCGCAGGGCAGGTTCCCTTCCCCTGTTTGCGCTAGACTCAGGCTGGAGGGCAGGTTCTCTTTCCCTGTGCGCTCTGGGCTCAGGGCGCAGGGCAGGTTCCCTTCCCCTGTACGCTCTGGGCACAGGGTGGAGGGCGGGTTCCCTTCCCCTGTGCGCTCTGAGCTCAGGGCGGACGGCAGGTTCCCTTGCCCTATGCGCTCAGGGCTCAGGGCAGAGAGCAGGTTTCCTTCCCCTGTGCGTTCTGGGCTCAGGCAGAGGGCAGGCTTTCTTCCCCTCCGCGCTCTGGGCACAGGGCGGAGGGCACGTTCACTTTCTCTGTGTGCCCTGGGGTCAGGGCACAGGGCAGGTTCCCTTCCCCTGGGCGCTCTGGGCTCAAGCCGGAGGGCAGGTTACCTTCCTCTGTGCGGTATGCGCTCAAGGCGGACAGCCAGCTCCCTTGCCCTGTGCGCTACGGGCTCAGGGCGAAGGGCAGGTTCCCTGCCGCTGTGCGCTCTGGGCACAGGGCGGAGGGCAGGTTCTCTTGTCCTGTGCGCTGTGGGCGTGGGGCGGAGGGCAGGTTACCTTCCCCTGTGCGCCCTGGGCACAGGGTGGAGGGCAGGTTCCCTTTCCCTGTGCACTCTGGACTCAGGGCGGAGGGCCGGTTCCCTTCCCTTGTGCGCCCTGCGCAAAGGCGGAGGGCAGGTTCCCAGCCCCTGTGCGCTCTAAGCATAGGGCGGAGGGCACGTTCCCTTCCCCTCTGCGCTCTGGGCACAGGGCCGAGGGCAGGTTCCCTTCCAGCGTGCGCTCTAGGCTCAGGGCGGAGGGCAGGTTCCCTTCCCCTATGCACTCAGGGCTCAGGGCAAAGGGCAGCTTCCCTTCCCCTGTGCGCTCCAGGTCAGGCGGAGGGCAGGTTCCCTTCCCCTGTGTGCTCTGGGCACAGGGCAGAGGGCGGGTACCCTCCTCTTGTGCGCTCTGGGTTCAGGGCGGACTGCAGGTTCCCAACCCCTGTCTGCTCTGGGCACAGGTTGGAGGGCAGGTTCCCTTCCCCTGTGCGCTCTGGGCTCAGGACGTAGGGCAAATTCCCTTCCGTTGTGCGCTCTGGGCTCAGGGCGCAGGGCAGGTTTCCTTCCCCTGTGCGTTCTGGGCTCAAGCCGGAGGGCAGGTTACCTTCCCCTGTGCGGTATGGGCTGAGGGCAGAGGGCCAGCTCCCTTGCCCTGTGCGCTCCGGGCTCAAAGCGGAGGGCAGGTTCCCTGCCCCTATGCGCTCTGGGCACAGGGCGGAGGGCAGGTTCCATTCCACTGTGCGCTCTAGGCTCCGGGCGGAGGGCAGGTTCCCTTCCCCTTTGCGCTCAGGGCTCAGGGCGGAGGGCAGGTTCCCTTCTCCTGTGCGCTCGGACTCAGGGGGAGGGCAGGTTCCCTTCCCCTGTGTGCTCTGGGCACAGGGCGGAGGGCAGGTTCCCTACCGTTGTGCGCTCTGGGCACAGGGCGGAGGGCAGGTTCCCTTCCCCTGTGCGCTCTGGGCACAGGGCGGAGAGCAGGTTCCCCTCCCCTGTGCGCTGGGGGCGCAGGTCGGAGGGCAGTCTCCCTTCCCCTGTACACTCTGGGCACAGGGCGGAGAGCAGGTTCGCTTCCCCTGTGCGCTGGGGGCGCAGGTCGGAGGGCAGTATCCCTTCCCCTGTGCGCTCTGGGCACAGGGCAGAGGGCAGGGTCCCTTCCCCTGTGCGCTCTGGGAGGAGGCAGGTTCCCTTCTTCTGTGCGCTGGGGGCGCAGGTCGGAGGGCAGTCCCCCTTCCCCTGTGCGCTTTTGTCGCAGGGCGGAGCCCAGGTTTCTTTCCCCTGTACGCTCTGGGCGGAGGGCGGAGGGCAGGTTTGTCTTCCCCTGTGCGCTCACGGCAGAGGGCGGATGGCAGGCTCCCTTCCCCTCTGTGCTTTGGGCACGGAATGGAGGGCAGGTTCCCTTCACCGTGCGCTCTGGGCACAGGGCGCAGGGCACGTTTCCTTCCCTTGTGCGCTCTGGGCTCAGGCGGAGGGCTGGTTCCCTTCCCCTGTGCGCTCTGGGCACAGGGCAGAGGGCAGGTTCTCTTCCCCTGTGCGCTCTGGGCGCAAGGCGGAGGGCAGGTTACCTTCCCCTTTGCGCTCTGGGCTTAGGGCAGAGGGCAGGTTCTGCTCCCCTGTGCGCTCTGGGCACAGGGCAGAGGGCAGGTTCCCCTCCCCTGTGCGCTCTGGGCACAGGGGGGAGGGCAGGTTCCCTTCCCTTGTGCGCTCTGCACACAGCGCCGAGGGCAGGTTCCCCTCTCTTGTGCGCTCTGGGCACAGGGCAGAGGGCAGGTTCCCTTCCCCTGTGCGCTCTGGGCGGAAGGCGGAGGGCAGGTTACCTTCCCCTTTGCGCTCTGGGCTTAGGGCAGAGGGCAGGTTCTACTCCCCTGTGCGCTCTGGGCACAGGGCAGAGGGCAGGTTCCCCTCCCCTGTGCGCTCTGGGCACAGGGCGGAGAGCAGGTTCCTCTCCCCTGTGCGCTCTGGGCGCAGGGGGGAGGACAGGTTCCCTTCCGCTGTGAGCTTTGGGCACAGGGCGGAGGGCAGTTTTCCTTCCCCTCTGCGCTCTGGGCAAGCGGCGGAGGGCAGGTGCCCTTCCCTTGTGCACTCTGGGCACAGGGCGGAGGGCAGGTTCCCTTTTCCTGTGCGCTGTGGGCGCAGAGCGGAGGGCAGGTTCCCTTCCCTTGTGCGCTCTGGGCTCAGGGCGGAGGGCAGGCTCCCTTCCCCTGTGCGCTCTGGGCGCAGGGCGGAGGGCAGGTTCCCTTCCCCTGCGCGCTCTGGGCACAGGGCGGAGGGCAGGTTCCCTTTTCCTGTGCGCTGTGGGCGCAGAGCGGAGGGCAGGTTCCCTTCCCCTGTGCGCTCTGGGCTCAGGACGGAGGGCAGGCTCCCTTCCCCTGTGCGCTCTGGGCGCAGGTCGGAGGGCAGGTTCCGTTCCCCTGTGCACTCTCGGCGCAGGGCAGAGGGCAGGTTCCCTTCCCCTGTACGCTCTGGGCACAGGGCGAATGGCAGGTTTTCTTTCCCCTGTGCGCTCTGGGCTCAGGGCGGAAGGCAGGTTTCCAGCCCCTGTGCGCTTTGCACTCAGGGCGGACGGCACATTCCCTGCCCTCTTGCCCTCTGGGCACAGGGTGGAAGGCACCTTCCCCGTCCGGTGCGCTCTGGGCACAGGGCGGATGGCAGGTTCGCTTCCCCTGTGAGCTCTGAGCACAGGGCGGAGGGCAGGTTCCCTTCCCCTGTGCGCTCTGGGCACATGGCGGGGGGCAAGTCCCCTTCCTCTGTGCGCTCTGGGCTCAGAGCGATGGCAGGTTCCCTTCCTCTGTGCGCTCTGGGCACAGGTCGGAGGGCAGGTTCCCTTCCCCTGTGCGCTCTGCGCACAAGGCGGAGGGCAGGTTCCCCTCCCTTGTGCGCTCTGGGCACAGGGCGGGGGACAGGTTCTCTACCCGTGTGCGCTCTGGGCGCAGGTAAACGGGCAGGTTCCCTTCCTTTGTGCTCTCTGGGCGCAGGCCAAGGGGCAGGTTCCCTTCTACTGTGCGCTCTGGGCACAGGGCGGAGGGCAGGTTCCCGGCCCCTGTGCGCTCTGGGCACAAGGCGGAGGGCATGTTCCCAGCCTCTGTGCATTCTGGGCACAGGGCGGAGGGCAGGTTTGCTTCCCCTGTGCGCTCTGGGCGCAGGCCAAGGGGCAGGTTTCCTTCTCCTGTGCGCTCTGGGCACAGGGCGGAGGGCAGGTTTTCTTCCCCTGTGCGCTCTGGGCACAGGGGAAGAGGGCAAGTTCCCTTCCCCTGTGCGCTCTATGCACAGGGCGGAAGGCAGGTTCACAGCCCCTGTGCGCTCTGGTTCTGGGCAGAGGGCAGGTTGCTCAGCCCCTGTGCGCTCTGGGCAAAGGGCGGACGGCAGGTTCCCTTCCCCTGTGCGCTCTGGGTCAGGGTGGAGGGCAGGTTCCCAGCCCTTCTGCGCTCTGGGCACAGGGCAAAGGGCAGGTTTCCTTCCCCCTGTGCGCTCTGGGCACAGGGAATTAGGCAGGTACCGTTCCCTTGTGTGGTCTGGGCTCAGGGCGGAGGGCAGGTATAATTTCCCTGTGCACTCTGGGCTCAGGGCGGAGGGCACGTTCCCTTCCCCTGTGCACTCTGGGCACAGGGCGGAGTGCAGGTTGCCTTCCCCTCTGCGCTCTGAACAAAGGGCCGAGGGCAAGTTCCCTTCCCCTGTCCGATCTGGGCACACGGCGGAGGGCAGTTTCTCTTCCTCTGTGCGCTAAGGGCTGAGGGCGGATTGCAGGTTCCCTTTTCCTGTGCGCTCTGGGCACACAGGGGAGGACAGGTTGCCTTCACCTGTGCGCTCTGGGCTCAGGGCAGAGGGCAGGTTCCAATCCCCTGTGCGCGCTTGGCACAGGGCGTAGGGCAGGTTCCCTTCCCCGGTGCGCTCTGGGCACAGGGCGGAGGGCAGGTTCCCTAGCCTTGTGCACTCTGGGCTCAGGGCGCAGGGCAGGTTCCCTTCCCCTCTGCGCTCTGGGCACAGGGTGGAGGGCAGGTTCCCCTCCCCTGTGCATTCTGGACACAGGGCGGAGGGCAGGTTCCCTTCCCCTGTGCGCTCTGGGCACAGGGCGGAGGGCAAGTCCCCTTCTGCTGTGCGCTCTGGGCACAGGGCAGAGGTCAGGTTCCCTTACCCTGTGCGCTCTGGGCACAGGGCAGAGAGCAGGTTCCCCTGCCCTGTGCGCTCAAGGCGGAGGGCAGGTTCCGAGCTGCTGTGCGCTCACGGCACAGGGCAGAGGGCAGGTTCCCTTCCCCTGTGCGCTCTGGGCACATCGCGGAGGGCAGGTTCCCTTCCCCTGTGCGCTATGGGCACAGGGCGGAGGGCCGGATCCCTTCCCTTTTGCGCTCTGGGCGCAGGACGGAGGGCAGGTTCCCCTTCCCTGTGCGCTCTGGGCGCAGGCCAAGGGGCGGGTTCCCTTCCCCTGTGCGCTCTGGGCAGAGGGCAGGGGGCAGGTTTCCTTCCTCTGTGCGCTCTGGGCTCAGGGCGCACGGCAGGTTCCCTTCCCCTGTGCGCTCTGGGCACAGGTCGGAGGGCAGATTTCCTTCCCCTGTGCGCTCTGGGGGCAGGGCGGACGGCAGGTTCGCTTCCCCTGTGCGCTCTGGGTCAGGGTGGAGGGCAGGTTCCCAGCCCTTCTGCGATCTGGGCACAGGGCAAAGGGCAGGTTTCCTTCCCCCTGTGCGCTCTGGGCACAGGGAATCGGGCAGGTACCGTTCCCTTGTGTGCTCTGGGCTCAGGGCGGAGGGCAGGTATCCTTTCCCTGTGCGCTCTGGGCTCAGGGCAGAGGGCACGCTCCCTTCACCTGTGCACTCTGGGCACAGGGTGGAGGGCAGGTTGCCTTCCCCTCTGCGCTCTGAACAAAGGGCCGAGGGCAAGTTCCCTTCCCCTGTGCGATCTGGGCACACGGCGGAGGGCAGTTTCTCTTCCCCTGTGCGCTAAGGGCTCAGGGCGGATTGCAGGTTCCCTCTTCCTGTGCGCTCTGGGCACACAGGGGAGGACAGGTTGCCTTCACCTGTGCGCTCTGGGCTCAGGGCGGAGGGCAGGTTCCAATCCCCTGTGCGCGCTTAGCACAGGGCGTAGGGCAGGTTCGCTTCCCCGGTGCGCTCTGGGCACAGGGCGGAGGGCAGGTTCCCTAGCCTTGTGCACTCTGGGCTCAGGGCGGAGGGCAGGTTCCCTTCCCCTCTGCGCTCTGGGCACAGGGTGGAGGGCAGGTTCCCCTCCCCTGTGCGCTCTGGACACAGGGCGGAGGGCAGGTTCCCTTCCCCTGTGCGCTCTGGGCACAGGGCGGAGGGCAAGTACCCTTCTGCTGTGCGCTCTGGGCACAGGGCAGAGGTCAGGTTCCCTTACCCTGTGCGCTCTGGGCACAGGGCGGAGAGCAGGTTCCCCTGCCCTGTGCGCTCAAGGCGGAGGGCAGGTTCCGAGCTGCTGTGCGCTCACGGCACAGGGCAGAGGGCAGGTTCCCTTCCCCTGTGCGCCCTGGGCACATCGCGGAGGGCAGGTTCCCTTCCCCTGTGCGCTATGGGCACAGGGCGGAGGGCCGGATCCCTTCCCTTTTGCGCTCTGGGCGCAGGACGGAGCGCAGGTTCCCCTCCCCTGTGCGCTCTGGGCGCAGGCCAAGGGGCGGGTTCCCTTCCCCTGTGCGCTCTGGGCAGAGGGCAGGGGGCAGGTTTCCTTCCTCTGTGCGCTCTGGGCTCAGGGCGCAGGGCAGGTTCCCTTCCCCTGTGCGCTCTGGGCACAGGTCGGAGGGCAGATTTCCTTCCCCTGTGCGCTCTGGGGGCAGGGCGGAGGGCAGGTTCCCTTCCCCTGTAGGCTCTGGGCACAGGGCGGAGGTCAGGTTCCCTTTCGCTCTGCGCTCTGGGCTCAAGGCGGAGGGCAGGCTCCCAGCCCCTGTGCGCTCACGGCACAGGGCAGAGGGCAGGTTCCCTTCCCCTGTGCGCTTTGGGCACATCGCGGAGGGCAGGTTCTTTCCCGTGTGCACTCTGGGCTCAGGGCGGAGGGCAGGTTCCCTAGCCCTGTGCGCTCTGGGCTGAAGGCGGAGGGCAGGTTCTCAGCCCCTGTGCGCTCTGAGCACAGGGCGGGGGGCAGATTCCCTTCCCCCCTGTGCTCTGGGCACAGCGCGAAAGGCAGGCCCTCTTTCTCTGTGAGCTTTGAGCACAGGGCGGAGGGCAGGTTCCCTTCCCCTGTGCGCTCTGGGCAGAGGGTGGAGGGCAGGTCCCCTGCCCCTGTACGCTCTGGGCGCAGGGCGGAGGGCAGGTTCCCTTCCCCTGTGCGCTCTGGGCACAGGGCGACGGGCAGGATCCCTTCCCTTGTGCGCTCTGGGCGCAGGACGGAGGGCAGGTTCCCTTCCCCTGTGCGCTCTGGGCGCAGGCCAAGGGGCAGGTTCCCTTCCCCTGTGCGCTCTGGGCAGAGGGCAGAGGGCAGGTTCCCTTCCCCTGTGCGCTCTGGGCTCAGGGCGCAGGGCAGGTTTCCTTTCCCCTCTGCGCTCAGGGCACAGGTCGGAGGGAAGGTGTCCTTCCCCTGTGCGCTCCGGGCGCAGGGCGGAGGGCAGGTTCCCTTTCCCTGTAAGCTCTGGGCACAGGGCGGAGAGCAGGTTCCCTTCCCCGTGCGCTCTAGGCACAGGGCGGATGGCAGGTTCCCTTCCTCTTTGCGCTTTGGGCGCAGGCCAAGGGGCAGGTTTCCTTCCCCTGTGCGCTCTGGGCGCAGGCCAAGAGGCAGGTTCCCTTCTACTGTGCGCTCTCGGCTCAGGGCGCAGGGCAGGTTCGCTTCCCCTGTGCGCTCTGGGCACAGGTCGGAGGGAAGGTATCCTTCCCCTGTCTGCTCTGGGCGCAGGGCGGAGGGCAGGTTCCCTTCCCCTGTAAGCTCTGGTCACAGGGCGGAGGGCAGGTTCCCTTCCGCTCTGCGCTCTGGGCACAGGGCGGAGGGCAGTTTCCCTCCCCCTGTGCGCTCCGGGCACAGGGCGGAGAGCAGGTTCCCTTCCCCGTGCGCTCTGGGCACAGGGCCGATGGCAGGTTCCCTTCCCCTGTGCGCTTTGGGCACAGGGCGGAGAGCAGGTTCCCTTCCCCGTGCGCTCTGGACACAGGGCGGATGGCAGGTTCCCTTCCCCTGTGCGCTTTGGGCACAGGGCGGAGGGCCGGTTCCCTTCCCCTGTGCGCTCTGGGCTCAGGGCGTTGGGCGGGTTCCCTTCCCCTGTGCGCTCGGGGCTCAGGGCGGAGGGCAGGTTCCCTTCCCCTGTGCGCCCTGTGCTTAGGGCAGAGGGCAGGTTCCCAGCCCCTGTGCGCTCTAGGTACAGGGCAGAAGGAAGCTTTTCTTCCCCTGTGCGCTCTGAGCTCGGGGCGGAGTGCAGGTTCGCAGCCCCTGTGCGCTCTGAGCACGGGGCGGAGGGCAGGTTCCCTTCGCTTGTGCGCTGTGGGCTCAGGGTCGAGGGCAGGTTTCCTTCCCCTGTGCGCTCTGGGCACAGGGCGGAGGGCAGGTTTTCTTCCCCTGTGCGCTCTGGGCACACGGCAGAGGGCAAGTGCCCTTCCACTGTGCACTCACGGCACAGCAAAAAGGGGTAGGGTTTCCTTCCCCTGTGCGCTCTGGGCGCAGGGCGGAGAGCAGGTTCCCTTCCCCTGTGCGCTCTGGGCACAGGGCAGGGGGCAGGTCTCCTTCCTATGTGCGCTCTGGGCTCAAGGCCGAGGGCAGGTTCCCTTCCCCTGTGCGCCCTGGTTACAGGGCAGAGGTGGGGCTTCCAGCCCCCGTGCGCCCTGGGCTCAGGGCGGAGGGCATGTCCCGTCCCCCTGTGCGCTGTGGGCAGGGGGCAGAGGGCAAGTTCCCAGTCCGAAGCGCTCTGGGCTCAGGGCGGAGCGCAGGTTCCCTTCCCCTGTGCGCTCTGGGCTCAGGGCAGAGGGTAGGTTCCTAGCGCCTGTGCGCTCTGGGCACAGGGCGGCCGGCAGGATCCCTTCCCCTGTGCACTCTGGTCACAGGGCAGAGGGCAGGTTCCCTTCCGCTGTGCGCTCTCATCACAGGGCGGAGGGCAGGTTCCTTTCCCCTGTGCGCTCTGGGCACAGGGCGGAGGGCACGTTCCCTTCCCATGTGCGCTATGGGCATAGGGCGGAGGGCAGGTTCCCTTCCCCTGTGCGCTCTGTGCGCAGGGCAGAGGACAGGTTCCCTTCCCCTGTGTGCTCTGGGCACAGGGCGGAGGGCGGGTTTCCTTCCCCTTTGCGGTCTGGGCGCAGCGCGGAGGGCAGGCTCCCTTCCCCTGTGCGCTGTGAGCGCAGGGTGGAGGGCAGGTTCCCTTCCCCTGTGCGCTCTGGGCAAAACGCAGAGGGCAGATTCTCTTCCCGTGCGCTCTGGGCGCAGGGCCGAGGGCAGCTTCCCTGCCCCTGTGCGCTCTGGGCTCAGGGCAGGTCTCCTTCCCCGGTGCGCTCTCGGCACAGGGCGGAGGGCAGAGGGCAGGTTCCCTTTCCCTGTGCGCTCTGGGCGCAGCGCGGAGGGCAGGTATTTCTCCCCTGTCCGCTCTAGGCACAGGGCGGAGGGCAGGTTCCCTTCCCCTGTGCGCTGTGGGCGCAGGGCGGAGGGCAAGTTCCCTTCCCCTGTGCGCTCTGGGCGCAGGGCGGAGGGCAGGTATTTCTCCCCTGTACGCTCTAGGCACAGGGCGGAGCGCAGGTCCCCTTCCCCTGTGCGCTTTGGGCACAGGGCGGAGGGCAGGTTCCCTTCCCTTGTGCGCCTCGGGCACAGGCGGAGTGTAGGTTCCCTTCCCCTGTGCGCTGTGGGCTCAGGGCGGAGGGCAGGTTCCCAGCCCCTTTGCGCTATGGGCACAGGGCGGAGGGCACGTTCCCTTCCCTTGTGCGCTCTGGGCACACGGCAGAGGGCAGGTTCCCTTCCCCTGTGCGCTGTGGGCGCAGGGCGGAGGGAAGGTATCCCTCCCCTGTGCGCTCTGGGCACAGGGCGGAAGGCATCTTCCCTTCCCCTGTGCTCTCTGGGCACAGGGCGGAGGGCAGGTTCCCTTCCCCTGTGCGCTCTGGGCTCAAGGCAAGGGCTGGTTCTCAGCCCCTGTGCGCTGTGGGTACAAGGCGGAGGGCAAGTTCCCCTCCCCTGTGCGCTCTGGGCACAGGGCGGAAGGAATCTTCCCTTCCCCTGTGCGCTCTGGGCACAGGGCGAAAGGCAGGTTCCCTTCCCCTGTGCGCTCTGGGCACAGGGCAGAGGGCAGGTTCCCTTCCCCTGTGCGCTCTGGGCACAGGGCGGAAGGCAGGTTCCCTTCCCTTGTGCGCTCTGGGCACAGGGCGGAGGGCAGGTTGCCTTCCCTTGTGCGCTCTGGGCACAGGCGGAGGGCAGGTTCCCTTCCCCTGTGCGCTGTGGGCTCAGGGCAGAGGGCAGCTTCCCCTCCCCTGTGCGCTCTGGGCACAGGGCGCAGGGCAGGCTCCCTTCCCCTGTGCTCTCTGGGCTCAAAGCAAGGGCAGGTTCCCTTCCCCTGTGCGCCCTGGGCACAGGGCGGAGGGCAGGTTCCCCTCGCCTGTTCGCTCTTCGCACAGGGCGGAAGGCATCTTCCCTTCCCCTGTGCGCTCTGGGCACAGGGCGGAGGGCAGGCTCCCTTCCCCTGTGCGCTCTTGGCACAGGGCGGAGGGCAGGTTTTCTTCACCTGTGCTCTCTACGCACAGGGCGGAAAGCATGTTTTCTTCCCCTGTGCGCTCTGCGCACAGGGCGGAGGGTAGGATCCCTTCCCTTGTGCGCTCTGGTCACAGGGCGAAAGGCAGGTTCCATTCCCCTGTGCGCTGGGAGCGCAGGGCGGAGGGCAGGTTCCCAGCCCCCGTGCGCTCTGGGCACAGGGCGGAGGGCACGTTCCCTTCCCCTGTGCGCTCTGGGCTCAAAGCAAGGGCAGGCTCCCTTCCCCTGTGCGCTCTGGGCACAGGGTGGAAGGCATCTTCCCTTCCCCTGTGCGCTCTGGGCACAGGGCGGGGGGAAGATTCTTCTCCCTTCTGCGCTCTGGGCACAGGGCAGAGGGCAGGTTTTCTTCCCCTGTGCTGTCTAGGTACAGGGCGGAGGGCAGGTTTTCTTCCCCTGTGCGCTCTGGTCACTGGGCGGAGGGCAGGTTCCCTGCCCTTGTGCGCTCTGGTCACTGGGCGGAGGGCAGGTTCCATTCCCCTGTGCGCTCGGAGCGCAGGGCGGAGGGCAGGTTCCCAGCCCCTGTGCGCTCTGGGCACAGGGCGGAGGGCACGTTCCCTTCCCCTGTGCGCTCTGGGCACAGGGCGGATGGCAGGTCCCCTTCCCCTTTGCGCTCTCAGCAAACGGCGGAGGCCAGGTTCCCTTCCCCTGTGCGCTATGGGCTCAGGGCAGATGGCAGGTTCCCTTCCCCTATGCACTCTGGGCACACGGCGGACGGCAGGTTCCCTTCCCCTGTGCGCTCGGGGCACAGGGCGGAGGGCAGGTTCCCTTCCCCTGTGCGCTCTGGGTACAGGGCGGAAGGAAGGTTCCCTTCCACTGTGCACTCTGGGCTGAGGGCAGAGGGCAGGTTCCCTTCCGCTGTGCGCTCTCATCAGAGGGAGGAGGGCAGGTTCCCCTCCCCTGTGCGCTCTGGACGCAGGGACGAGGGCAGCTTCCCTTCCCCTGTGCGCTCTGGGCACAGGGCGGAGAGCAGGTTCCATTCCCCTGTGCGCTCACGGCGCAGCGCGGAGGGCAGGCTCCCTTCCCCTGTGAGCTCTGGGCGCAAGGCAAGGGCAGATTCCCTTCCCGTGCGCTCTGGGCGCAGGGTGGAGTGCAGGTTCCCTGCCCCTGTGCGCTCTGGGCTCAGGGCGGAGAGCAGGTTCCCTTCAACTGTGCGCTCTGGGCACAGGGCAGAGGGCAGATACCCTTCCCCTGTGCGCTCTGGGCACAGGGCGGAGGGCAGGTTCCCTTCCCATGTGCGCTCTAGGCACAGGGCGGAGGCAGGTTCCCTTCCCTTGTGTGCTCTGGGCACAGGCGGAGGGCAGGTTCCCTTCCCCTGTGCGCTGTGGGCTCAGGGCGGAGGGCAGGTTCCGAGCCCCTGTGCGCTATGGCACAGGGCGGAGGGCACGTTCCCTTCCCCTGTGCGCTCTGGGGACCGGGCGAATGGCAGGTTTTTTGAATGTTTTTAACCGCATCACCTTGTTCTGGGGCTGACGTCCCCCAACGAAAGTATTTGCAACAACATATTATGATATGTACACGGTTGCTCTGATGGTAACGTTAGATGAACGCTGATTTACCCTGTGGGGGAGGGGGGGGGTTCAGGAAGGGGCAGAGGGCTGAAGGGGTCGAGAGGAGGAGACAGAAGATCGCTGCATGGGCGGAAAAAAGTTCGGATTTCCCAGGAGGCGTTGGAGTGGGGGGGGGAAGTGGCAGACAAACCTGGGCACCTAGTAGCGGTGGGCCTAGAGGGGAGAGGTAGGCGTGTTTGACGGTAGTGTGCCTGCGAGCTTGGGGGTGCGAGAGGGGGAGTGGTCCTGGCGCGCTTTGGGGGCGCCCAAACGATTGTGGTCTGATGGGTTTGTGGTGATCGATAGCGTCTTTGTGGTGGCCGTGGGCGTGAGTGCTGAGGAGGGCGGGAAATGGCAAAGGGGGGGGGGGCGTGGTGCGGATGCGCGGCTGGACGGGCGTTTGGAGTTTCTTGGTGCGCGACGAGTGACTGGATGTGCTTTGGCTGACGCTGGCTTGGACGGTTTTTTTAAGGCGTGTTTGAGGAGAGCTGGGGGGTGCTGGTATACGGGGCGGGTCCGAGGGGGCATGTGGACGGAGGTACTGAACGCACCGTGTGAAACCAAGAAGGGGTTGAGAGGGTCGGAGGGGTGCGCCCAAACCTTTGGGTGCAAAGGGAGAGGATTTGAACACAGCCAGTCATGTGCTTTACGCGTTCCTCCAGGGCTAGGCCAAGCATGGCCCTGTGCTCGGCGCGAGTGGAGCCCGGGATTGGCTGGGCGAGGCAGGACCATAGGGACTTAGGTACCAGAGTTCTCATGGAGTTCCTGCGGTAAGCCTTTGAGGGTCCAGAGAGCCACCAGTCGAGGACAATGGGGCTGAAAAGGGGCCCCCAGGAAGAGACGTATGCCTGGACGTGCTGGTCTAACGCTTTGCAGAAGGCCAGGCAGGATAGAGGGTCGAAGGGATGGTGCTGTCCGCACCTGGAACAGTGGTAGTCGTGAAGCATATTGCTCCACTGGTACCCGTGCACATTGTAGCACCCGGACGCCAGTTTGAAAAACAAGGACGAAGACCAGGAAGCTTTATTGTACAGGCTGAAGCTGGGGCCGACCGCTATGTTGTTATGCGAATGCTGCGACAATAGGTGGCGGAATTGCTGCACCTTAAACTTGTGGAGGACAGGCAGGTGGTGTACCGCCATTGAACCCAGGGGGGGGGGGAGGAGGTCTGGGGTACAAAACAGGCTGTGAGCTGCCCATTTAGAGGAATGGTCGCAGATTTCGTTGCCAATAAAATTGGCGTAACCTTTAATCCACATGATGTGGAGGGGGTTGGTGATGAGAAGTAGGGCGCTGTGTACAGCGACGGTCCATGTGTCGTCTTGGAACAGGCTGGGCCTATAGACTTGGCATTTCTGAAGGGTCGACACCACCTGTTCGTTGTCAATCAACAAACATGCTTCGTATTGGGAAAGTTCCCTGTGGATCCAGCAAATGGCTGCTACCGCCCCCCAGAACTCCGAACCCAGAGAGGAGGGATGCGGTGAGGATAGGCACAGGACTCTGGTTGTGCCGTCGGGTAGAAAGGCCGTGACGGCGGCCGCAGGGCGGGACTCACCGGAGGAGCCATGAGATTATAGCCACACCCGCTGTAGGCCGGGGGCCGGCGGCCTGGTTAGTGCCTCCGCGGCATCGTGGCATCCCCACTCGTCGAGGGACTTCTTCTCTAGGTAGTGTTGTGCCTGCGGAGCAAAGAGATGGCCGTGTTGGCTGATTCCCAGTGCGTGTGCGATGTGCGGTGGCGCTGGGGGTTCGGGGATGGTCTCTTGGGGGCGAAAAAATTCAGGGACTAGCTGGAGGTGAGAGGGGCGGGTGTAATCCATGACGGCCTGGCACGGCATGTGCATGGTGTAGGACGTGTGGGTATCCACCGAGTAGACCCCGTCGTGGAATGAGACGTTGGTCCATTTGGAGGTGGCCTCGGTCACTCTTCCTGTGGCCTGTCCTGATTTGAACCTAACGGTTGGCTGGGTACCAGGCGTTGCATCCCGAATAGCAGTGAGTCTCCACGGGCCTATGCTGTGGAAAGATATGCCTAGGGCATGGATGGAGTCCATAAAAGAGTTTTGCACCGGATCCGAGGCCCTCTGGTTCGAGCTGAGTAAAGACTGGACGTACAGGGGGCCAACTGACTTTCAGGCGAGGCCGCAAAGGGCCCGTAATCCATAGTTCACAGTGGCAACGTGGACGCTGTGCGGTAGAAATTTCATTCCCAACCCTCCCTTTGGGCGAGCCGCGAAACTGTCCTTGGGGGAGACTAGACGTGTGATGCTTTGAGACACAACTCCCGCCCAGATGATAGACTGAAGCTTTTCGAGCTGGTTGGGGGAAAGAGAGTGGGTGATTAAGCGGTAGGCGAGTGCTGGGACCGGCTGAGAGTTCGTCAGGCGGACCTTCTCACCAAGTGTAAGAGGCAAGGGAGGAAGTCGGGCAAAATAACTCTGGATCTCTGCCTTGAGCATGTGAAACAGGCCCCTTGCTTGGTGGCAAGTAAAAAGATAAACCCCCAGGTATTTATAGAATGTGTGCGGGCGACCCGTTTTTTTGTAGTACGTGAGGAATTCCGAGCCCCTGGGTGTCAGAAACTCTTTTTGGGGGGCTGTGCTATTGGCGTGGACTTCGGTTTTAGACACACTCATGTCCAGACCCCAGTCCCTGGCTGGCCCATCGAAGTAGTTGAGACTGTTTTGGATGTAGACGACGTCCTCACTTCTGATCAGGATGTCGTCGATGTAAGTGTGGTGGCTAGTGCGGGCATTTGACCGGGGGGGGGGGGGGGAACAGCGGCAAAAAAATGGTGGAAGAGGGAGTTGAGATAGAAAATGAAGAGTAGGGGGGAGAGGGGACATCCTTGTCGGAGGCCTCTGGTTTCGAGGTAAGCGTGGGGAGTACGGCCATTGATGATGGGGCTGTCTTGAGGGAAGGAGTATAGTTGCTTTATGAGAGAAAACGTGGAAGTAGAAACATTTGCCCGTTCGAGGACGGTCCAGAGTGTGCCATGGGGCACCGAATTAAAGGCTTTATTGAAATCGATGAACAGCGAGTAGCTCTTCTTCGATTTCGCATAAAGCGCTTTGAGATGATACAGATGATCAGCGCATTGGTGGCTGGGAAGGCCACCGTGCTGGATTTCTGAAAGAATGTCGTGTGCAAAAGCCTGAGTGCACAGGTGTTTGCAGGTAAAAGTGGCCAAGAGTTTGTAAATACAGTTTAGGAGGGCAATAGGACGGTAGTTTGAGGGGGAGAAAGGGTCGCCTTTTTTATAAAGTGGACATATTTTTGCGCATAGCCAGTGCGGCGGCAGCGGTGAATGGAAGGAGCGGTTTAAAATGGAATGGAAGAAACGTTGAATGGGTTCCGGACAGAGGGCCAGGATGTAGTTGTTTGTTTTGTCCAGTCCCCCGGCTTTTGATGGCTTACTGTGTTTTAAGTGGTTCAGAAACTCCTGCCAGGTCACAGGAGGTATGTGGTCGTTCTTGGCAGAAACGGGGCATTTCGGCGAGTGGGACAGGACATCTTCGACAAACTCCTGGGGGAGGGCGTAATCTGGATGCCCTCCAAGGTGAATCAGGGTGTCCCCAAAAACTTTAGCTACATCTGCCGGGTCACTCAGGCGCTCTTTGGTAGCTGGATCTCTGACAACGAGAGGCTCCAGGTCTGTAGGGCAGAGGGTGCAAGCAACAGTGCTTTTCATCTGGACCCCCCAGACCAGACTACTGTGAAGCTTTCTCTTCGCTTTGGTTTCGTCCGAGGACCGTAAGGCAAGGGCAGATTCCCTTCCTGGGCGCTCTGGGCGCAGGGCGGATGGCAGGTTCCCTCCTCCTGTGCGCTCTGGGCACACGGCAGATGGCAGGTTCCCTTCCCCTGTGCGCTCTGGGCACAGGGCGGAGGGCAGGTTCCCCTCCCCTATGCGCTCTGGGCACACGGCAGATGGCAAATTCCCTTCCCCTGTGCGCTCTGGGCACAGGGCGGAGGGCAGGTTCCCCTCCTCTGTGCGCTCTGGGCACAGGGCGGAAGGCATCTTCCCTTCCCCTGTGCGCTCTGGGCACAGGGCGGAGGGCAGATTCACTTCCCCTTTGCGCTCTGGGCACAAGGCGGAGGGCAGGTTCCCTTCCCTTGTGCGCTCTGGTCACAGGGCGAAAGGCAGGTTCCATTCCCCTGTGCGCTGGGAGCGCAGGGCGGAGGGCAGGTTCCCAGCCCCCGTGCGCTCTGGGCACAGGGCGGAGGGCAGGTTCCCTTCCCCTGTGCGCTCTGGGCTCAAAGCAAGGGCAGGCTCCCTTCCCCTGTGCGCTCTGGGCACAGGGTGGAAGGCATCTTCCCTTCCCCTGTGCGCTCTGGGCACAGGGCGGGGGGAAGATTCTTCTCCCTTCTGCGCTCTGGGCACAGGGCAGAGGGCAGGTTTTCTTCCCCTGTGCTGTCTAGGCACAGGGCGGAGGGCAGGTTTTCTTCCCCTGTGCGCTCTGGTCACTGGGCGGAGGGCAGGTTCCCTGCCCTTGTGCGCTCTGGTCACTGGGCGGAGGGCAGGTTCCATTCCCCTGTGCGCTCGGAGCGCAGGGCGGAGGGCAGGTTCCCAGCCCCTGTGCGCTCTGGGCACAGGGCGGAGGGCACGTTCCCTTCCCCTGTGCGCTCTGGGCACAGGGCGGATGGCAGGTCCCCTTCCCCTTTGCGCTCTCAGCAAACGGCGGAGGCCAGGTTCCCTTCCCCTGTGCGCTATGGGCTCAGGGCAGATGGCAGGTTCCCTTCCCCTATGCACTCTGGGCACACGGCGGACGGCAGGTTCCCTTCCCCTGTGCGCTCGGGGCACAGGGCGGAGGGCAGGTTCCCTTCCCCTGTGCGCTCTGGGTACAGGGCGGAAGGAAGGTTCCCTTCCACTGTGCACTCTGGGCTGAGGGCAGAGGGCAGGTTCCCTTCCGCTGTGCGCTCTCATCAGAGGGAGGAGGGCAGGTTCCCCTCCCCTGTGCGCTCTGGACGCAGGGACGAGGGCAGCTTCCCTTCCCCTGTGCGCTCTGGGCACAGGGCGGAGAGCAGGTTCCATTCCCCTGTGCGCTCACGGCGCAGTGCGGAGGGCAGGCTCCCTTCCCCTGTGAGCTCTGGGCGCAAGGCAAGGGCAGATTCCCTTCCCGTGCGCTCTGGGCGCAGGGTGGAGTGCAGGTTCCCTGCCCCTGTGCGCTCTGGGCTCAGGGCGGAGAGCAGGTTCCCTTCAACTGTGCGCTCTGGGCACAGGGCAGAGGGCAGATACCCTTCCCCTGTGCGCTCTGGGCACAGGGCGGAGGGCAGGTTCCCTTCCCATGTGCGCTCTAGGCACAGGGCGGAGGCAGGTTCCCTTCCCTTGTGTGCTCTGGGCACAGGCGGAGGGCAGGTTCCCTTCCCCTGTGCGCTGTGGGCTCAGGGCGGAGGGCAGGTTCCGAGCCCCTGTGCGCTATGGCACAGGGCGGAGGGCACGTTCCCTTCCCCTGTGCGCTCTGGGGACCGGGCGAATGGCAGGTTTTTTGAATGTTTTTAACCGCATCACCTTGTTCTGGGGCTGACGTCCCCCAACGAAAGTATTTGCAACAACATATTATGATATGTACACGGTTGCTCTGATGGTAACGTTAGATGAACGCTGATTTACCCTGTGGGGGAGGGGAGGGGTTCAGGAAGGGGCAGAGGGCTGAAGGGGTCGAGAGGAGGAGACAGAAGATCGCTGCATGGGCGGAAAAAAGTTCGGATTTCCCAGGAGGCGTTGGAGTGGGGGGGGGAAGTGGCAGACAAACCTGGGCACCTAGTAGCGGTGGGCCTAGAGGGGAGAGGTAGGCGTGTTTGACGGTAGTGTGCCTGCGAGCTTGGGGGTGGGAGAGGGGGAGTGGTCCTGGCGCGCTTTGGGGGCGCCCAAACGATTGTGGTCTGATGGGTTTGTGGTGATCGATGGCGTTTTTGTGGTGGCCGTGGGCGTGAGTGCTGAGGAGGGCGGGAAATGGCAAAGGGGGGGGGGGCGTGGTGCGGATGCGCGGCTGGACGGGCGTTTGGAGTTTCTTGGTGCGCGACGAGTGACTGGATGTGCTTTGGCTGACGCTGGCTTGGACGGTTTTTTTAAGGCGTGTTTGAGGAGAGCTGGGGGGTGCTGGTATACGGGGCGGGTCCGAGGGGGCATGTGGACGGAGGTACTGAACGCACCGTGTGAAACCAAGAAGGGGTTGAGAGGGTCGGAGGGGTGCGCCCAAACCTTTGGGTGCAAAGGGAGAGGATTTGAACACAGCCAGTCATGTGCTTTACGCGTTCCTCCAGGGCTAGGCCAAGCATGGCCCTGTGCTCGGCGCGAGTGGAGCCCGGGATTGGCTGGGCGAGGCAGGACCATAGGGACTTAGGTACCAGAGTTCTCATGGAGTTCCTGCGGTAAGCCTTTGAGGGTCCAGAGAGCCACCAGTCGAGGACAATGGGGCTGAAAAGGGGCCCCCAGGAAGAGACGTATGCCTGGACGTGCTGGTCTAACGCTTTGCAGAAGGCCAGGCAGGATAGAGGGTCGAAGGGATGGTGCTGTCCGCACCTGGAACAGTGGTAGTCGTGAAGCATATTGCTCCACTGGTACCCGTGCACATTGTAGCACCCGGACGCCAGTTTGAAAAACAAGGACGAAGACCAGGAAGCTTTATTGTACAGGCTGAAGCTGGGGCCGACCGCTATGTTGTTATGCGAATGCTGCGACAATAGGTGGCGGAATTGCTGCACCTTAAACTTGTGGAGGACAGGCAGGTGGTGTACCGCCATTGAACCCAGGGGGGGGGGGAGGAGGTCTGGGGTACAAAACAGGCTGTGAGCTGCCCATTTAGAGGAATGGTCGCAGATTTCGTTGCCAATAAAATTGGCGTAACCTTTAATCCACATGATGTGGAGGGGGTTGGTGATGAGAAGTAGGGCGCTGTGTACAGCGACGGTCCATGTGTCGTCTTGGAACAGGCTGGGCCTATAGACTTGGCATTTCTGAAGGGTCGACACCACCTGTTCGTTGTCAATCAACAAACATGCTTCGTATTGGGAAAGTTCCCTGTGGATCCAGCAAATGGCTGCTACCGCCCCCCAGAACTCCGAACCCAGAGAGGAGGGATGCGGTGAGGATAGGCACAGGACTCTGGTTGTGCCGTCGGGTAGAAAGGCCGTGACGGCGGCTGCAGGGCGGGACTCACCGGAGGAGCCATGAGATTATAGCCACACCCGCTGTAGGCCGGGGGCCGGCGGCCTGGTTAGTGCCTCCGCGGCATCGTGGCATCCCCACTCGTCGAGGGACTTCTTCTCTAGGTAGTGTTGTGCCTGCAGAGCAAGGAGATGGCCGTGTTGGCTGATTCCCAGTGCGTGTGCGATGTGCGGTGGCGCTGGGGGTTCGGGGATGGTCTCTTGGGGGCGAAAAAATTCAGGGACTAGCTGGAAGTGAGAGGGGCGGGTGTAATCCATGACGGCCTGGCACGGCATGTGCATGGTGTAGGACGTGTGTGTATCCACCGAGTAGACCCCGTCGTGGAACGAGACGTTGGCCCATTTGGAGGTGGCCTCGGTCACTCTTCCTGTGGCCTGTCCTGATTTGAACCTAACGGTTGGCTGGGTACCAGGCGTTGCATCCCGAATAGCAGTGAGTCTCCACGGGCCTATGCTGTGGAAAGATATGCCTAGGGCATGGATGGAGTCCATAAAAGAGTTTTGCACCGGATCCGAGGCCCTCTGGTTCGAGCTGAGTAAAGACTGGACGTACAGGGGGCCAACTGACTTTCAGGCGAGGCCGCAAAGGGCCCGTAATCCATAGTTCACAGTGGCAACGTGGACGCTGTGCGGTAGAAATTTCATTCCCAACCCTCCCTTTGGGCGAGCCGCGAAACTGTCCTTGGGGGAGACTAGACGTGTGATGCTTTGAGACACAACTCCCGCCCAGATGATAGACTGAAGCTTTTCGAGCTGGTCGGGGGAAAGAGAGTGGGTGATTAAGCGGTAGGCGAGTGCTGGGACCGGCTGAGAGTTCGTCAGGCGGACCTTCTCACCAAGTGTAAGAGGCAAGGGAGGAAGTCGGGCAAAATAACTCTGGATCTCTGCCTTGAGCATGTGAAACAGGCCCCTTGCTTGGTGGCAAGTAAAATGATAAACCCCCAGGTATTTTTAGAATGTGTGCGGGCGACCCGTTTTTTTGTAGTACGTGAGGAATTCCGAGCCCCTGGGTGTCAGAAACTCTTTTTGGGGGGCTGTGCTATTGGCGTGGACTTCGGTTTTAGACACACTCATGTCCAGACCCCAGTCCCTGGCTGGCCCATCGAAGTAGTTGAGACTGTTTTGGATGTAGACGACGTCCTCACTTCTGATCAGGATGTCGTCGATGTAAGTGTGGTGGCTAGTGCGGGCATTTGACCGGGGGGGGGGGGGGGGGAACAGCGGCAAAAAAATGGTGGAAGAGGGAGTTGAGATAGAAAATGAAGAGTAGGGGGGAGAGGGGACATCCTTGTCGGAGGCCTCTGGTTTCGAGGTAAGCGTGGGGAGTACGGCCATTGATGATGGGGCTGTCTTGAGGGAAGGAGTATAGTTGCTTTATGAGAGAAAACGTGGAAGTAGAAACATTTGCCCGTTCGAGGACGGTCCAGAGTGTGCCATGGGGCACCGAATTAAAGGCTTTATTGAAATCGATGAACAGCGAGTAGCTCTTCTTCGATTTCGCATAAAGCGCTTTGAGATGATACAGATGATCAGCGCATTGGTGGCTGGGAAGGCCACCGTGCTGGATTTCTGAAAGAATGTCGTGTGCAAAAGCCTGAGTGCACAGGTGTTTGCAGGTAAAAGTGGCCAAGAGTTTGTAAATACAGTTTAGGAGGGCAATAGGACGGTAGTTTGAGGGGGAGAAAGGGTCGCCTTTTTTATAAAGTGGACATATTTTTGCGCATAGCCAGTGCGGCGGCAGCGGTGAATGGAAGGAGCGGTTTAAAATGGAATGGAAGAAACGTTGAATGGGTTCCGGACAGAGGGCCAGGATGTAGTTGTTTGTTTTGTCCAGTCCCCCGGCTTTTGATGGCTTACTGTGTTTTAAGTGGTTCAGAAACTCCTGCCAGGTCACAGGAGGTATGTGGTCGTTCTTGGCAGAAACGGGGCATGTGGGCGAGTGGGACAGGACCTCTTCGACAAACTCCTGGGGGAGGGCGTAATCTGGATGCCCTCCAAGGTGAATCAGGGTGTCCCCAAAAACTTTAGCTACATCTGCCGGGTCACTCAGGCGCTCTTTGGTAGCTGGATCTCTGACAACGAGAGGCTCCAGGTCTGTAGGGCAGAGGGTGCAAGCAACAGTGCTTTTCATCTGGACCCCCCAGACCAGACTACTGTGAAGCTTTCTCTTCGCTTTGGTTTCGTCCGAGGACCGTAAGGCAAGGGCAGATTCCCTTCCTGGGCGCTCTGGGCGCAGGGCGGATGGCAGGTTCCCTCCTCCTGTGCGCTCTGGGCACACGGCAGATGGCAGGTTCCCTTCCCCTGTGCGCTCTGGGCACAGGGCGGAGGGCAGGTTCCCCTCCCCTATGCGCTCTGGGCACACGGCAGATGGCAAATTCCCTTCCCCTGTGCGCTCTGGGCACAGGGCGGAGGGCAGGTTCCCCTCCTCTGTGCGCTCTGGGCACAGGGCGGAAGGCATCTTCCCTTCCCCTGTGCGCTCTGGGCACAGGGCGGAGGGCAGATTCACTTCCCCTTTGCGCTCTGGGCACAAGGCGGAGGGCAGGTTCCCTTCCCCTGTGCGCTCTTAGGACACGGCAGATTACAGGTTCCCTTCCCCTGTGCACTCTGGGCTCAAGGCAAGGGCAGGTTCCCTTCCCCTGTGCGCTCTGGACACAGGGCGGAGGGCAGGTTCCCCTCCTCTGTGCGCTCTTGGCACAGGGCGGAAGGCATCTTCCCTTCCCCTGTGCGCACTGGGCACAGGGCGGAGGGCAGGTTCCCTTCCCCTGTGCGCTCTGGGCACAGGGCGGAGGACAGGTTTTCTTCCACTGTGCGCTCTGGGCACAGGGCGGAGGGCACATTCCCTTTTCTTGTGCGCTCTGGTCACAGGCGGAGGGCAGGTTCCATTCCCCTGGGCGCTCGGAGCGCAGGGCGGAGGGCAGGTTCCCAGCCCCTGTGCGCTCTGGGCACGGGGCGGAGGGCACGTTCCCTTCCCCTGTGCGCTCTGGGCACAGGGCGGATGGCAGGTTCCCTTCCCCTGTGCGCTCTCAGCAAACGGCGGAGGGCAGGTTCCCTTCCCCTGTGCGCTATGGGGTTTGAGGTTTGAGGTTTCATTTTGCGGGTACTAGACGCCTTTCAGCCCCGGGGGGCCACCTGGTCGGACCAGGTGATATCCTCCCCACCAGGTCCTATTTGGGGGGCCCTCTAAGACGCACCTCCTGCCTGGTGGCGGAGTCCCCCGGGTTCACAGAGCTCGGAGCCCCGTCCCTCCCCGGCTTCCCCGTTTCGCCACTCCCCGGTCAGTGCATCAATTCGCAGCCGTGGCTGCAGGCGCTTACCCACCGCGTCGCCCCCCTATGGCGTGGTCGCCCGGGGTGCCGGCGCTGCCGGGCCCGTGCTACTGGCTTGTCACCAGTGGGACCCCCGTGGGCTGGCGCGGAGGCTGCCCAGCCTTGGGGCTGGTGCGTGGCGCTATGTGCCACTACTGCCTTGGCGGGTGCAGTGCCCTGGTCGTGTGTGTGCGGCGCTCACGGCTGGTTCGGGGGGGTTTGGGGCCGGTGCTGGGTGTTGTGTCTTCCCTTTTCCCCCCTGCCCGCCCCGCGTTTCCTGCGCAGTGTGTGGCGGGCCGTCCCGTCTGGGTGTTGCTTATCCTCGCTCGCTGATACGCCATTCCATGGGGTCTGTGCGTTCCGCGGGCTCGGTCCCGTTGCCCTTCTGGTTTTCCCCGCGTGTGCTTTGTGTGTGTGTGCGCTCGCGCTCTCGCGGTGTCCGCGCCCCCCCTTCCTACGCGCGCAACTCGCGCGGTCCCGCCGCTGGGCGCTGGTAGGGCCGTTCTACTCGGTTTGTGCTCCTCCGCGTGTCCTGCCTGGGTCCCGTGCTCCGTTTGGCTTGCTAGGGGGGGGGGGGGCAGTCCCGTTTCCCCCTACCTGGCTTGGGGCTGCGCGCTCCCCGTGTGGTGCTGCGGGCGTGGGGACCCGTCACCAACCCCACCGGGCGCGCTCTTGCAAGCTGGCCTTGCGCGCTGGCTTGGCCCGCTGTAGGGGCGGCATGAGGGCGCCCGGGGGGGGCGACTCTTGCCTGGGTGCAGGGCGTCCGGGGTCGGGCGCTCTCCCACCCCCGACCACTCGTCCTTTCAGGCCTGCGGCCGGGGCCCACTACCCACTGGCTGTGGGTGCGGGGGGTGCGGGCGTGGGGACCCGTCACCAATCCCACAGTGCGCACTCTTGCGAGCTGGCTTTGGGCGCTGTAGGGGCGGCATGAGGGTGCCCGGGGGGGGCGCCTCTTGCCTGGGTGTGGGGCGTCCGGGGTCGGGCGCTCTTCCACCCCCGACCACTCGTCCTTTCGGGCGTGCGGCCGGGGCCCACTACCCACTGGCTGTGAATGCGGGGTGTGCAGATGTGGGGACCCGTCACCAACCCCACAGTGCGCACTCTTGCGAGCTGTCTTTGCGCGCTGTGGGGGCGGCATGTGGATGCCCTTGGGGGGCGCCTCTTGCCTGGGCGTGGGGCGTCCGGGGTCGGGCGCTCTCCCACCCCCGACCACTCGTCCTTTCGGGCGTGGGGCCGGGGCCCACTACCCACTGGCTGTGAATGCGGGGTGTGCGGGTGTGGGGACCCGTCAACAACCCCACAGCGCGCGCTCTTGCGAGCTGGCTCTGCGCGCTGTGGGGGCGGCTTGTGGGTGCCCCCGGGGGGCGCCTCTTGCCTGGGTGTGGGGCGTCCGGGGTCGGGCGCTCTCCCACCCCCGACCACTCGTCCTTTCGGGCGTGGGGCCGGGGCCCACTACCGACTGGCTGTGGGTGCTGGGGGTGCGGGCGTGGGGACCCGTCACCAATCCCACAGTGCGCACTCTTGCGAGCTGGCTTTGGGCGCTGTAGGGGCGGCATGAGGGTGCCCGGGGGGGGCGCCTCTTGCCTGGGTGTGGGGCGTCCGGGGTCGGGCGCTCTTCCACCCCCGACCACTCGTCCTTTCGGGCGTGCGGCCGGGGCCCACTACCCACTGGCTGTGAATGCGGGGTGTGCAGATGTGGGGACCCGTCACCAACCCCACAGTGCGCACTCTTGCGAGCTGTCTTTGCGCGCTGTGGGGGCGGCATGTGGGTGCCCTTGGGGGGCGCCTCTTGCCTGGGCGTGGGGCGTCCGGGGTCGGGCGCTCTCCCACCCCCGACCACTCGTCCTTTCGGGCGTGGGGCCGGGGCCCACTACCCACTGGCTGTGAATGC
This sequence comes from Eutreptiella sp. 'Long Island Sound 2002', assembly GCA_964036045.1. Lineage (NCBI taxonomy): Eukaryota > Euglenozoa > Euglenophyceae > Eutreptiales > Eutreptiaceae > Eutreptiella > Eutreptiella sp. 'Long Island Sound 2002'. The sequence continues at coordinate 121,106,171 of OZ038378.1, read as the reverse complement.
GGGGTGTGCGGGTGTGGGGACCCGTCAACAACCCCACAGCGCGCGCTCTTGCGAGCTGGCTCTGCGCGCTGTGGGGGCGGCTTGTGGGTGCCCCCGGGGGGCGCCTCTTGCCTGGGTGTGGGGCGTCCGGGGTCGGGCGCTCTCCCACCCCCGACCACTCGTCCTTTCGGGCGTGGGGCCGGGGCCCACTACCGACTGGCTGTGGGTGCTGGGGGTGCGGGCGTGGGGACCCGTCACCTACCCCACAGCGCGCACTTTTGCTTGCCGGCTTTGCGTGCTGTGGGGGCCGCATGAGGGTGCCCGGGGGGGGCGCCTCTTGCTTGGGTGTGGGGCATCCGGGGTCAGGCGCTCTCCCACCCCTGACCTCTCGTCCGCTCGGGCGTGTGGCCAGGGGCCACTGCCCACTGGCTGTTAGTGCGGGGGGTGCGGGCGTGGGGACCCGTCACCTAGCCCACAGCACGCGCTCTTGCAAGCTGGCTTTGGGCGCTGTGGGGGCGGCATGAGAGTGCCAGGGGGGGGCGCCTCTTGCCTGGGTGTGGGGCGTCCGGGGTCGGGCGCTCTCCCACCTCCGACCACTCGTCCTTTCGGGCGTGCGGCCGGAGCCCACTGCCCAGTGGCTGTGGGTGCGGGGGGAGCGGGCGTGGGGACCCGTCACCAACCCCACAGCGAGCGCTCCTGCCAGCTCGCTTTGCGCGCTGTGGGGGCGGCATGAGGGTGCCCGGGGGGGGGGGGCCTCTTGCCTGGGTGTGGGGGGTCCTGGGACCGGTGCTCTCCCAACCCTGACCTCTCGTCCGTTCGGGCATGCGGCCGGGGCCCACTACCCATTGGCTGTGGGTGCGGGGGGTGCAGACGTGGGGACCCGTCACCAACCCCACAGCGCGCGCTCTTACGAGCTGGCTTTGCGCACTGCGGGGGCGGCATGTGGGTGCCCGGGGGGGGCGCCTCTTGCCTGGGTGTGGGGCGTCCGGGGTCGGGCGCTCCCCCACCCCCGACCTCTTGTCCACTACCCACTGGCTGTGGGTGCGGGGGGCGCGGGCGTGGATACCCGTCACCAACCCCACAGCGGGCACTCTTGCGAGCTGGCTTTGCGCGCTGTGGGGGCGGCATGAGGGTGCCCGGGGGGGGCACCTCTTGCCTGGCTGTGGGGCGTCCGGGGTCCGGCGCTCTCCCACCCCCGACCACTCGTCCTTTCGGGCGTGCGGCCGGGGCCCACTACCCACTGGCTGTGGGTGCGGAGGATGCGGGCGTGGGGACCCGGTAGCAACCCCACAGCGCGCGCTCTTGCGAGCTGGCTTTGCGCGCTGTGGGGGCAGCAACCCCACAGCGCGCGTTCTTGCGAGCTGGCTTTGCGCGCTGTGGGGGCGGCACGAGGGCGCCCGGGGGGGGCGCCTCTTGCCTGGGTGTGGGGCATCCGGGGACGGGCGCTCTCCCACCCCCGACTTCTCGTTCGTTCGGGCGTGCAGCCGTGGCCCGCTTCTCACTGGCCGTGTATGCGGTGTGCGGGCGTGGGGGCCCGGCTGTCCTTGGCACCTTGTCCCTTGCCGCGGTTCGTCGTTTGTTGCGCGCGCTTCCGGGGTTCGCGGCACCCGGTGGCCGTTGTGGCTTGGCACCTGTCCTCGTGCCGTGGTTGTGGTTGATGACGTGCCTCTCTGGCGTGCCTCGTGGCCCCACGTTGGTGCGCCGCTCCTCGGCCGTTCGGGTCGCTCTCGATGCTCCAGTCAGCTTTCCCGTCGCCGTGGTGCCTCTCCCACCCCAAGGGGCTGTCGCCCCCAGCTTTACTGGGTGTCTGCGCGGGGCACGCGGAGGCCGGCCGACAACCGGGCTTCTTGTGCCTGCCGCTGGCCCCTGCCCAGGCAAGGGCGCTGGGCGCGCTCCGCGTCGTACCCGTTCGGGGCCCCGCGATGGGGTTGTTCCTGGCGGGTCCCTCCGGCTTCGGTCTTGGGCTGCGTGCGCTGAGGTGGTGTCGCGTGTGTGGACCCGGTCACTGACGCGTCCGGTTTCCCGTACCGTCCGTCTTTCGAAAGCGGACTCGGCCGGTGCACTGGGTCTGTTTCGTGTGGACGCCGACATCGCCCCTTTCGGGTCGGAGGACGCCACGCCCGGGTCCTGCGCGTGTGTGCGTGTGCGTGCCCTGCTTGGCCGGGTCGGGCGGGCCCGCCTCCCGGGCGCGTTCTGGTGCGCCTCACCTTTCCTTCCGCCGGTCTTGGCGCGCTCTCTGCTTGTTCGGCCTCCTCCGAGCTGGGGTTGCCCCGTTTGTGGTAGTGGTTGGGTTTTTTTTTTCTCCTTCCTCCCCCTTGTTGCGCCCCCGTTGTGTCCTGCTTTGCGTGTTTTCCGCCCTCAGGTGCCTTCGGCCTTGGCGTCTTCTTGCCCCCCCCCCTCCCCCCCCCCGTTGCGCCCCGTTGTCTCCTGCTTTGCGTGTTTTCCGGCCTGGGGTGCCTTGGGCCTTGGCGTCTTGTTGCCCCCTCCCCCTTGATTTTTTCCCCTCCCCCCCCCCGTTGCGCCCCGTTGTCTCCTGCTTTGCGTGTTTTCCGGGGTGCCTTGGGCCTCTGCGCCTTGTCGCCCCCCCCTCCTTTGTTTCCTTTGTTTCTTGTTTTTTCTCTTCTTTTTCTGCCGGTTGTGCGGTGTGGGGCGGGTTTGTGTGTCTTGGGCTGTCGGGTGTGCCCGTGTGCGCCTCGTTGGTGCTGTCCCTGTCGTTGCTCTTTGTGCGCTGGCTGGTGTTGTGTGGTGTTGGCTGTTGGGCCTGGCTGTCCTCTGCTGTCTCCTGGTGGGTCTTGGTGTCGTGTTTCAGTGGTGCTGTCCTTGTCTGACCGCGTGGCTCGCCGCCCTGTTGTTTGGCGTGGTGTGTCTTGGTGTTCCGCTGCCCTGTGTTGTGTTCTGTTGCGCTGTGCTGTCGTGTGGTGGTGTGCTGTCGTGCTCTGCCGTTTGTTTGCGTCGTTGCCTGTGCCTGTTGTTTGTTTCTTGCCGCTGCACGTCTGCTGTGTGTGTTCTGGCGTGTCATGCTGTGTGTTCCCTGTCCTCTCTGCCCTGTGCGGTGCTGTGCTGCGCTGTGCTGGTACCCTTTCGTTTTGCCGTGCGCGTCCTCTGTGCTGTTTCTGGTGGCTGGTGCTGTTGGTTCCTTGTGTTGCTGCCTTTTGTTGGGGGTCTGCTGGGGGCTCTGGTTGCCTGGCGTTGTCGTTTGGTGGTGTCTGTCGGCTTTGGTGCCCGTGTCTGGTCTGGCTGTCGCTCAGCGCCTTCCCTGTGGTGTCCTGCTCCCCTGTGTTGTGTCCTGTGGCGCTTTGCTGCCGTGTGGTGCTGTGCTGCGGTGCCCAGTCTTCTTTTTTTGTTTTTCTCCTTGCTGGTGGCGCTGGTTTCCTGTTGTTCCCTGTTGGTTCTGGGCTCTGGGCCGGTTCCGGGTTGATTCTGTTTCTGTGCTCTGCCCGTGCGGTGCTGTGCTGGTGTGCCTGCGTCGTTGCTCTCTGTGCGGTGCTCTCTTGCCCTTGTGGGGCTGGCTGGTGTTTTTTTTTGTTGCCTGTTGTGTTTGTGTGTTTGCTGGTGGGCCTGGTTGTCCTCTGTTGTCTCCCGGTGGGTCCTGGTGGCTCCTGGTGTCATGTTTCGGTGGCGTGCTGTGGTGTGTCCCTGGGTACTGTGCTGCGCCGTGTTGCTGCGCGTTGTGCCGCCTAGCGTTGCGGCGTTGTGCGCTGTGTTGTTTTGTTTTGCTCCGTTTGGTGCTGCCGCGCGCTGTGTTGTGTCCTGGGGCGCTGTCCGTTGTCTTGGGGTCCTGTGCCTTCTGGCGCCGTCTTTTGTCTTATCCCCCCGCGCTGTGTGTGTTTTGCTGTGGTGTGTCGCTGCGTGATGTTGTTCACCGTTGTGCTTTGAGCCGTGTGCGCCCTGGCGTGTCGTGTTGTGCGTTTTCTGTCGTCTCCGCCCTGTGCGGTGTTGCTGTGTGGCCCGCTCTTGCTCGCTGCCCTGCTCCCCTGTGCTGTGCCCTGTGGTGCTGTGCTGCCGCGTGGTGCCGTGGTGTCCTGTCCTGCCGCCTTGTTGGGTTTGGTTCTTGCGTGGGTGTGGTTGTACCTACTTGAAAAACGGCTGCAAAATTTCTTAAAATATTTTTTTCTTCTTTTTTTGGCTTTTGAAAATAAAAAAAAATTATACACGACCCAACACACTCGCGTGCAGCAAGACCATGTACGCTGCAGTGTCTTAAGTGCTACCCGTCGTTCTTGATGTTACTGGCCTTGTACTTCCGCGTGGCATCGTGGAGCGTGTTGGTGTCCATTGCTAAGGGTTGACCGCGTTCCCCCAGGGCCGCCGCCTGAGCTGCAGGGCAAGGGGAGTGATGGGCATGTGGGTGGGGAGGGAGGTGCATGGAGAAGAAGAAGAAAAAGGCGGCAGGGCGCGACGTGAGGGGTCGTGGCGAGTTAGGAAAAATTTTCGAGTTTTATGCGCTGCTCGCGACGCGTTTTTCTATGCGCTTATAGCGAGTTAGACGACGGTGGGGACGGTGTTAGGGTCCTACGAGCGTTACGGTGCTTACGGCCTTGACGATTCACCTATTTCGGGTCGAAACATCTTTGCGTCGCGTTTTTACGCGTTTCGCAGCGCGCTTTTTGGCCTAAGCGCTTTTTATGCTAATTAGCTTCATTTTCAGCTATTCAGAACCTTTTTTCGTCCTGGTTTACCCATCTTTTTATTTCATTCTGGGACAGGACCCCAGCGCCCGTGACAGCAGAGCATGTTGTGTTGCGCACCGTTGCACCCTGTGCGCTATGGGCTCGGGGCAGATGGCAGGTTCCCTTCCCCTGTGCGCTCTGGGCACAGGGCGGAGGGCAGGTTCTTTTCCTCTGTGAGCTCTGGGCACAGGGCGGAAGGCAGGTTCCCTTCCCCTGTGCGCTCTGGGCACAGGGCGGAGGGCAGGTTCCCTTCCTCTGTGCGCTCTGGGCACAGGGCGGAAGGAAGGTTTCCTTCCTCTGTGCACTCTGGGCACAGGGGTGAATGCGCTCTGATCATGTGGAGGAGGGCAGGTTCCCTTCCGCTGTGCGCTCTGGTCACAGGGCGGAGGGCAGGTTCCCTCCCCCTGTGCGCTATGGGCATAGGGCGGAGGGCAGGTTCCCCTCTCCTGTGCGCTCTGGGCGCAGGGCGGAGGGTTGGTTCCCTTCCCCTGTGCACTCTGGGCACAGGGCGGAGGGCAGGTTCCCTTCTCCTGTGCGCTCTGGGCGCAGCACGGAGGGCAGGCTCCCTTCCCCTGTGCGCTCTGGGCGCAAGGCAAGGGCAGATTCCCTTCCTGTGCGGTCTGGGCGCAGGGCAGAGGGTAGGTTCCCTGCCCCTGTGCGCTCTGGGCTCAGGGCGGAGAGCAGGTTCCCTTCCCCTGTGCGCTCTGGACACAGGGCAGATGGCAGATACCCTTCCCCTGTGCGCTCTGAGCACAGGGCAGAGAGCAGGTTCCCTTCCCCTGTGCGCTCTAGGCACAGGGCAGAGGGCAGGTTCCCCTCCCTTGTGCGCTCTGGGCACAGGGCGGAGGGCAGGTTTGCTTCTCCTGTGCGCTATGGGCGCAGGGCGGAGGGCAGGCTCGCTTCCCCTGTGCGCTCCGGGTGCAGCGCGGAGGGCAGGTTTTTTTTCCCCTGTACGCTCTAAGCAGAGGGCAGAGGGCAGGTTTCCTTCCCCTTTGCGCTCTTGGCACAGGGCGGATGGCAGGTTCTCTTCCCCTGTGCGCTCAGGGCACAGGGCGGAGGGCAGGTTCCCTTCCCCTGTGAGCTCTGGGCACAGGGCGGAAGGCAGGTTCCCTTTCCTTGTGCACTCTGCGCACAGGGCGGAGGGCAGGTTTCCTTCCCTGTGCGCTCTGGGCACAGGGCGGAAGGAAGGTTGCTTTCCCCCGTGCACTCTGGGCACAGGGTAGAGGGCAGGTTCCCCTCCGCTGTGCGCTCTCATTACAGGGCAGAGAGCAGGTTCCCTTCCTCTGTGCGCTCTGGGCACAGGGCGGAGGGCAGGTTCCCTTCCCCTGTGCGCTCTGGGCATAGGGCGGAGGGCAGGTTCCCCTCCCCTGTGCGCTCCGGGCGCAGCGCAGAGGGCAGGTTCCATTCGCCTGTGCGCTCTGGGCGCAGCACAGAGGGCAGGGTCCCCTTCCCTGTGCGCTCTGGGCGCAAGGCAAGGGCAGATTCCCTTCCCGTGCGCTCTGGGTGCAGGGCGGAGTGCAGGTTCCCTGCCCCTGTGCGCTCTGGGCTCAGGGCAGAGAGCAGGTTCCCTTCCCCTGTGCGCTCTGGGCACAGGTCGGAGGGCAGATACCCTTCCCCTGTGCGCTCTAGGCACAGGGCGGAGGGCAGGTTCCCTTCCCTTGTGCGCTCTGGGCACAGGGCGGAGGGCAGGTTCGCTTCTCCTGTGCGCTATGGGCGCAGGGCGGAGGGCAGGTTTTCTTCCTCTGTACGCTCCGGGTGCAGCAGGGAGGGCAGGTTTTCTTCCCCTGTACGCTCTAGGCAGAGGGCAGAGGGCAGGTTTCCTTCCCCTTTGCGCTCTTGGCACAGGGCGGATGGCAGGTTCTCTTCCCCTGTGCGCTCAGGGCACAGGGTGGAAGGCAGGTTCTCTTCCTCTGTGCGCTCTGGGCACAGGGCGGAGGGCAGGTTCCTTTCCCCTGTGCGCTCTGGGCACAGGGCGGAGGGCAGGGTCCCTTCCCCTGTGCTGTCTGGGCACAGGGCGGAGGGCAGGTTCCCTTCCCTTGTGCGCTCTGGACACAGGGCGGAGGGCAGGTTCGCTTCTTCTGTGCGCTTTGGGCGCAGGGCGGAGGGCAGGTTCCCTTCCCCTGTGTGCTCTGGGCACAGGGCGGAAGGAATTTTCCTTTCCCTTGTGCAGTTTGGGCAGGTTTTGCTTCCTGGTCTGGGCAGGAAGGTGAGCAGGTTTTGCTTCCCCTGTGCTCTCTGGGCGCAGGGCGGAGGGCAACTTCCCTTCCCCTGTGCGCTCTGGGCACAGGGCAGAGGGCACGTTCCCTTCCCCTGTGTGCTCTGGGCACAGGGCAGATGGCAGGTTCCCTTCCCCTGTGCGCTCTGGGCAAACGACGGAGGGCAGGTTCCCTTCCCCTGTGCGGTATGGGCTCAGGGCAGATGGCAGGTTCCCTTCCCCTGTGCGCTCTGGGCACAGGGCGGAGGGCAGGTTCCCTTCCCCTGTGCGCTCTGGGCACAGGGCGAAAGGCAGGTTCCCTTCTCCTGTGCGCCCCGGGCACAGGGCGGAAGGACGGTTCCCTTCCCCTGTGCGCTCTGGGCACAGGGCGGAGGGCAGGTTTCCTTACCCTCTGCGCTATGGGCATAGCGCGGAGGGCAGGTTCCCCTCCCCTGTGCGCTCTGGGTGCTCGGCGGAGGGCAGGTTCCCTTTTCCTGTGCGCTCTGGGCACAGGGCGGAGGGCAGGTTCCCTTGCCCTGTGCGCTCTGGGCGCAGCGAGGAGGGCACGCTTTTTTCCCGTTTGTGCTGTGGGCGCAAGGCAAGGGCAGATTCCCTTCCCGTGCGCTCTGGGCGCAGGGCGGAGTGCAGGTTCCCTGCCCCTGTGAGCTCTGGGCACAGGGCGGAGTGCAAATTCCCCTCCCCTGTGCGCTCTTGGCACAGAGCGGAGGGCAGGTTCCCCTCTCCTGTACGCCCTAGGCACAGGGCGGAAGCAAGGTTCCCTTCCCTTCTGCGCTCTGGGCACAGGGCAGAGGGCAGGTTCGCTTCTCCTGTGCGCTATGGGCGCAGGGCGGAGGGCAGGTTCCCTTCCCCTGTGCGCTCTGGGCGCAGGGAGGAGGGCAGGTTTTCTTCCCCTGTCCGCTCTAGGCACAGGGCGGAGGGTAGGTTCCCTTCCCCTTTGCGCTCTTGGCTCAGGGCGGATGGCAGGTTTCCTTCCCCTGTGCGCTCAGTTCACAGCGCGGAGGGCAGGTTTCCTTCCCCTGTGCGCTCTGGGCACAGGGCGGAAGGCAGGTTCCCTCCCCTTGTGTGCTCTTGGCACACGGTGGAGGGCAGGTTCCCTTCCCCTGTGCGCTCTGGGCACAGGGCGGAGGGCAGGTTCCCTTCCCCTGTGCGCTCTGGGCACAGGGCGGAGGGCAGGTTCCCTTCCCCTGTGCGCTCTTGGCTCAAGGCAAGGGCAGGTTTCCTTCCCGTGCGCTCCGGGCGCAGGGCGGAGGGCACGCTCCCTTCTCCTGTGCGCTCTGGGCACAGGGCGGAGGGCAGGTTCCCTTGCCCTGTGCGCTCTGGGCACAGGGCGGATGGCAGGTTGCCATGCCCTGTGCGCTCTGGGCACAAGGCAGAGGGCAGATTTCCTCCCCCTGTGCGCTCTGGGCAAAGGGCGGAGGGCACGTTCCCTTCCCCTATGCGCTCTGGGCACAGGGCGGAAGGCAGGTTGCCTTCCCCTGTGCGCTCTGGGCACAGGGAGGAGGGCAGGTTCCCTTCCCCTGTGCGCTCTTGGCACAGGGCGGAGGGCAGGTTCCCTTGGCCTGTGCGCTCTGGGCTCAAGGCAAGGGCAGGTTCCTTTCCCCTGTGCGCTCTGGGCACAGGGCAGAGGGCACGCTCCCTTGTCCTGTGCGCTCTGGGCACAGGGCGGAGGGCAGGTTCCCTTCCCCTGTGCGCTCTGGGCACAGGGCGGATGGCAGCTTCCCTTGCCCTGTGCACTCTGGGCACAGGGCGGAGGGCAGATTTCCTTGCCCTGTGCGGTCTGAACACACGGCAGACGGCAGGTTCCCTTCCCCTGTGCGCTCTGGGCACAGCGCAGAGGGCAGGTTCTCTTCCCCTGTGCGCTCTGGGCGCAAGGCCAGGGCAGGTTCCCTTCCCATGCGCTCTGAGCACAGGGCTGAGGGCAGGTTCCCTTCTCTGGTGCGCTCTGACCTCAAGGCAAGGGCTGGTTCCCTTCCCGTGCGCTCTGGGCGCAGGGCGGAGGGCACGCTCCCTTGTCCTGTGCGCTCTGGGCGCAGGGCGGAGGGCGGGTTCCCTTCCCCTGTGCGCTCTGGGCACAGGGCGGAGGGCAGGTTCCCTTCCCCTGTGCGCTCTGGGCACAGGGCAGAGGGCAGGTTCCCTTCCCCTGTACGCTCTGGGCACAGCGCAGAGGGCAGGCTCCCTTCCCCTTTGCGCTCTGGGCACAGGGCGGAGGGCAGGTTCCCTTCCCCTGTGCGCTCTGGGCACAGGGCGGAAGGCAGGTTCCCTTCCCCTGTGCCTTCTGGGCACAGGGCGCAGGGCAGGTTGCCTTCCCCTGTACGCTCTGGGCACAGCGCAGAGGGCAGGTTCCCTTCCCTACGAGCTCTGGGCACAGGGCAGAGGGCAGGTTCCCTTCCCCTCTGCGCTCTGGGCACAGAGCGGAGGGCGGATTCCCTTCCCCTGTGCGCTCTGGGCGCAAGGCAAGGGCAGGTTACCTTCCCATGCGCTCTGAGCACAGGGCGGAGGGCAGGTTCTCTTCCCCTGTGAGCTCTGGGCGCAGGGCAGAGGGCAGATACCCTTCCCCTCTGGGCGCCGGGCAAGGGGCAGGTTCCCTTGCCCTGTGCGCTCTGGGCACAGGGTGGGGCGCAGGTACCCCCCGCCTGTGCGCTCTGGGCACAGGGCGGAGGGCAGGTTCCCTTCTCATGTGCGCTCTGGGCGCAGGGCGGAGGGCAGGTTCCCTTCCCCTGTGCGCTCTGGGCACAGGGCGTAGGGCAGGTTCCCTTCCCCTGTGCGCTCTGGGCACAGGGCCGAGGGCAGCTTCCCTTCCCCTGTGCGCTCTGGGCACAGGGCGGAGGGCAAGTTTCCTTCCCCTGTGCGCTTTGGGCACAGGATGGGGCGCAGGTACCCCCCGCCTGTGCGCTCTCGGCACAGGGCGGAGGGCAGGTTTCCTTCTCATGTGCGCTCGGGGCGCAGGGCCAAGGGCAGAATTTCTTCCCCTGTGCTCTCTGGGCGCAAGGCGGACGGCAGGTTCCCATCCCCTGTGCGCTCTGGGCACAGGGCCGAGGGCAGCCTCCCTTCCCCTGTGCGCTCTGGGCACAGGGCGGAGGGCAAGTTCCCTTCCCCTGTGCGCTCTGGGCACAGGGTGGGGCGCAGGTACCCCCCGCCTGTGCGCTCTGGGCACAGGGCGGAGGGCAGGTTCCCTTCTCATGTGCGCTCTGGGCGCAGGGCGGAGGGCAGAATTTTTTCTTCCCCCTGCTCTCTGGGCCTAAGGCAGAGGGCAGTTTCCCTTCCCCTGTGCGCTCTGGGCACAGGGCTGAGGGCAGGTTCCCTTCCCTTGTGCACTCTGGGCAGAGCGCAGAGGGCAGGGTCCCTTCCCCTTTTGCGCTCTGCGCACAGGGCGGAGGGCAGGTTCCCTTCCCCTGTGCGCTATGGACACAGGGCGAAGGGCAGGTTCCCTTTCCCTGTGCACTCGGGGCACAGGGCTGAGGGCAGGTTCCATTCCCCTGTGAGCTCTGGGCACAGGGCGGCAGGCAAGTTCCCTTACCTTGTGCGCTCTGGGCACACACAGGAGGGCAGGTTCCCTTCCCCTGTGCGCTCTGGGCATAGGGCGGAGGGCAAGTTCCCTTCCCCTGTGCGCTCCAGGCTCAGGGCGGAGGCCAGGTTCCCTTCCCCTGTGCGCATGGGCTCAGGGCGAATGGCAGATTCCATTCCCCTGTGCGCTCTCGGCACAGCGCGGAGGACAGGTTCCCTTCCCCTGTGCGCGCTGGGCACAGGGCGGAGGGCAGGTTCCCTTCTCATGTGCGCTCTGGGCGCAGGGCGGAGGGCAGATTTTCTTCCCCTGTGCTCTCTGGGCGCAAGGCAGAGTGCAGGTTCCCTTCCCCTGTGCGCTCTGGGCACAGGGCGGAGGGCAGCTTCCCTTCCCCTGTGCGCTCTGGGCACAGGGCGGAGGGCAAGTTCCCTTCCCTTGTGCGCTCTGGGCACAGGGCGTAGGGCAGGTTCCCTTGCCCTGTGCGCTTTCGGCACAGCGCAGAGGGCAGGGTCCCTTCCCCTTTTGCGCTCTGTGCACAGGGCGGAGGGCAGGTTCCCATCCCCTCTCCGCTATGGACACAGGGCGAAGGGCAGGTTCCCTTCCCCTGTGCGCTCTGGGCACAGGGTTGAGGGCAGGTTCCATTCCCCTGTGCGCTCTGGGCATAGGGCGGAGGGCAAGTTCCCTTCCCATGTGCGCTCTGGGCTCAGGGCGGAGGCCAGGTTCCCTTCCCCTGTGCGCATGGGCTCAGGGCAGATGGCAGATTCCATTCCCCTGTGCGCTCTCGGCACAGGGCGGAGGACAGGTTCCCTTCCCCTGTGCGCTCTGGGCACAAGGCGAAGGGCAGGTTCCCTTCCCTTGTGCGCTCTTGGCACAGGGCAGAGGGCAGGTTCCCTTTCCCTGTGCGCTCTGGGTGCAGCGCGGAGCGCAGGTTCCCTTCCCCTATGCGCTATGGGCTCAGCGCGGATGGCAGGTTCCCTTCCCCTGTGCACTCTGGGAAGGGGGCGGAGGGCAGGTTCCCTTCTGCCGTGCCCTCTGGGCACAGGGCGGAGGGCAGGTTCTCTTCCCTTGTGCGCTCTGGCCACAAAGCGGAGGGCAGGTTCCCTTCCCCTGTGTGCTCTGGGCGTAGGGCGGAGGGCAAGTTCACTTCCTCTGTGCACTCTGGGCACAGGGCGGAGTGCAGGTTCCCTTCCCCTCGGCGCTCTGGGCACAGGGCGGAGGGCAGGGTCCCAGCCCCTGTGCGCTCTGGGCACAGGGCGGAGGGCAGGTTCCCTTCCCCTGTGCGCTATAGCGTCAGGGCGGATGGCAGGTTCCCTTCCCCTGTGCGATCTGGGCACAGGGCCGAGGGCAGCTTCCCTTCCCTTGTGCGCTCTGGGCACAAAGCGGAGGGCAGGTTCCCTTCCCTTGTGCGCTCTGGGCACAGGGCAGAGGGCAGGTTCCCTTCTCCTTTGCACTCTGGGCACAGGACGGAGGGCAGGTTCCCTTCCCCCGTGCGCTATGCGCTCAGGGCGTATGGCAGGTTCCCTTCCCCTGTGCGCTCCCGGCACAGGGTGGAGGGCAGGTTCCCCTCCCTTGCGCGCTCTGGGCACAAGGCGGACGGTGCGGTTCCCTTTCCCTGTGCGCTGTGGGCGCAAGGCGGAGGGCAGGTTCCGGGCCCCTGTCCGCTCTTGGCACAGGGCGGAGGGCAGGTTCCCTCCCCTGTGCGCTCTGGGCACAGGGTGGAGGGCAGGTTCCCTTCCCCTGTGCGCTATGGGCTCAGGGCGGATGGCAGGTTCAATTCCCCTGTGCGCTCCCGGCACAGGGTGGAGGGCAGGTTCCCTTCCCCTGTGAGCTCTGGGCGCAGGGCGGAGGGCATGTTCCCTTCCCCTTGGCCATCTGAGCACAGGGCGGACGGCAGGTTCCCAGCCCATGTGCGCTCTGGGCACAGGGCAGAGGGCAGGTTCCCTTCCCTTGTGCGCTCCCGGCACAAGGCGGAGGGCAGGTTCCCTTCCCCTGTGCGCTCTGGGCGCAGGGCGGAGGACAGGTTCCCTTCCCCTGTGCGCTCTGGGCACAGGGCAGAGGGCAGGTTTCCTTCCCCTTTTGCGGTCTTGGCACAGGGCGGAGGGCAGGTTCCCTTCCCCTGTGCGCTCTGGGCTCAGGGCAGAGGGCAGGCTCCCTTCCCCTGTGCGCTCTGGGCTCAGCCCGAAGGGCAGGTTCCATTCCCCTGTGCGCTATGGGCTCAGGTCGGATGGCAGGTTCCCTTCCCCTGTACGCTCTGGGCACAGGGCAGAGGGCACGTTCCCTTCCCTTGTGCGCTCTGGGCAGAAGGCACAGGGCAGGTTCCCTTCCCCTGTGCGCTCTGGGCGCAGGGCGGAGGACAGGTTCCCTTCCCCTGTGCGCTCTGGGCACAGGGCAGAGGGCAGGTTTCTTTCCCCTTTTGCGCTGTTGCAACAGGGCGGAGGGCAGGTTCCCTTCCCCTGTGCGCTCTGGGCTCAAGGCGGAGGGCAGGTTCCCTTCCCCTGTGCGCTCTGGGCTCAGGGCCGAGGGCAGGTTCCCTTCCCCTCGGCGCTCTCGGCACGAGGCGGAGGGCAGGGTCCCAGCCCCTGTGCGCTATCGGCACAGGGCGGAGGGCAGGGTCCCTTCTCCTGTGCGCTATAGGCTCAGGTCGGATGGCAGGTTCCCTTCCCCTCTGTGCTCTGGGCACAGGGCCGAGGGCAGGTTCTCCTCCCTTGTGCTCTCTGGGCACAAGGCAGAGGGCACGTCCCCTTCCCTTGTGCGCTCTGGGCACAGGGCGGAGGGCAGGTTCCCTTCCCCTTTGCGCTCTGGGCACAGGGCGGAGGGCAGGTTCCATTCCCCTGTGCGCTATGGGCTCAGGGCGTATGGCAGGTTCCCTTCCCCTGTGCGCTCCTGGCACAGTGCAGAGGGCAGGTTCCCCTCCCTTGTGCACTCCGGGCACAAGGCGGACAGCAGGTTCTCTTCCCCTGGGCGCCGTGGGCGCAAGGCTGAGGGCAGGTTCCCAGCCCCTGTCCGCTCCGGGCACAGGGTGGAGGGCAGGTTCCTCTCTCCTGTGCGCTATGGGCTCAGGGCGGATGGCAGGTTCCCTTCACCTGTGCGCTCGAGGCGCAGGGCAGAGGGCAGGTTCCCTGCCCCTGTGAGCTGTGGGCGCAGGGCGGAGGGCATGTTCCCTTCCCCTTGGCCCTCTCAGCAAAGGGCGGAGGGCAGGTTCCCAGGCCATGTGCGCTCTGCACACAGGGGTGAGGGCAGGTTCCCCTCCCTTGTGCGCTCTGGGCACGTAGCAGAGGGCAGGTTCCCTTCCCCTGTGCGCTCTGGGCGCAGGGCTGAGGACAGGTTCCCTTCCCCTGTGCGCTTCGGGCACAGGGCAGAGGGCAGGTTTCCTTCCCCTGTTGCGCTCTTGGCACAGGGCGGAGGGCAGGTTCCCTCCCCTGTGCGCTCTGGGCTCAGGGCGGAGGGCAGGTTCCCTTCCCCTGTGCGCTCTGGGCTCAGGGCGGAGGGCAGGTTCCCTTCCCCTGTGCGCTATGGGCTCAGGTTGGATGGCAGGTTCCCTTCCCCTGTACACTCTGGGCACAGGGCAGAGGGCAGGTTCCCCTCCTGTGTGTGCTCTGGGCACCAAGCAGAGGGCAGATTCCCTTCCCCCGTGCGCTCTGGGCGCAGGGCGGAGGACAGGTTCCCTTCCCCTGTGCGCTCTGGGCACAGAGCAGAGGGCAGGGACCCTTCCGCTCTGCGCTCTGGGCAGAGGGCGGAGGGCAGGTTCCCTTACCCTGTGTGCTCTGGGCTCAGAGCGGAGGGCAGGTTCGCTTCGCCTGTGCGCTCTGGGCTCAGGGCAGAGGGCTAATACCCTTCCCCTGTGCGCCCTGGGCACAAAGCGAAGGGCACTTTCCCTTCCCCTGTGCGCTCTGGGCACAGGACGGAGGACAGGTTTCCTTCCCCTGTGCGCTCCGGGCTCAGGGCGGAGGTCAGGTTCCCTTCCCCTGTGTGCACTGAGCTCAGGGCGGATGGCAGGTTTCCTTCCCATGTGTGTTTTGTGCTTAGGCAGGAGGGCAGGTTTCCTTCCCCTGTGCGCTCTGGGCTCAGGGCGGAGGACAGGTTCCCTTCCCCTGTGCGACCTGGGCACGAGGCAGAGGGCAGGTTCCCTTCCCCTGTGCGCTCTGGGCTCAGGGCGGAGGGCAGGTTCCCTTCCCTTGTGCGCTCTGGGCTCAGGGCGGAGGGCAGGTTCCCAGCCCATGTGCGCTGTGGGCTCATGGCGGAGGGCAGGTTCCCTTCCCCTGTGCGCTGTGGGCTCAATGCGGGCAGGGCAGGTTCCCTGACGCGATGAGGCCGCCTGGGTTTAGCCACTGGGGGCTGCTCACCTCCCAGAAAACGAAAATCCGCGTACCCCCCCCCACACACACAGCTAGGAAGAACCTCCGGGGGCGAGAGTTGGGACCCTCCCCCATGCGCCCTGGGCCATGAATTGACATGAGCCCCCAGTTAAACCAGCCTCCGCCGGCCTGTGGCCGCACACGACTGAGCCACCCCCCGGGGGCAGCGAGTGGAGAGATGTCCCGGCGCTCCCCCCTCCTACGGGGCGGGGCCAATAGCCTGTGTTGAGGCCCTGCTGCACACACACCACCAGCTCCAATACCCTTCTGGTGAGGAGCTCGGCACCAGGGGGAGACGCCTGTGGTGAGGCGCCCCCCCCCCCAGCGCAGCCCTGGCCGCCCCCGCATCCCCAAGCCCGCCCAGGCTGCCGCCACACGTTTGGGCCCCTCTGCAGGGTCGCTGACCAAGCGGAGGGGGACGCAACCACACACACACAGCAGCGCGCGTCCGACCACGCGCAACTGAGCAGCACAGCGTGCATCGCCCACCAGCGTCGACACACGCGCACCCACAACACAGCCACGCGCGCACCGCTGCAACCACCAAACGCCAGCAACCTCCTGGTGGGGCGCCGGTGGCTTTACGAGGACGCCAAGAGCCTGTGGTGAGGCGTCCCAGCAGCCCCTGCCTCCCCCTGCGTAGTCACACACTACGCCCCAGCGCTGCCCCACACTGCTCCCCGGCGCAGCCCCATGCTACGCTCTTTACGCAGCCCCGCGCTTCTCCCCGGCTTACTCCCACGCTGCGCCCCTAGTGCAGCCCCACGTTGCGCCCTTGCGCAGCACCACACGGCACCCCTCTGTGCAGCCTCAAGCTACGCCCCAGCGCAGCCGCAATGCTGTGCCCCTGCGCGGCATTACACAACGCCCCTTGCGCAGCCCCGCGCTGTGCCCAATGCGCAGCCCCACATAACCCCTCAACGCAGCCGCCTGCTGCACCCCGCGCATTTCCACGCTGTGCCCCTGCGAAGCCTCATGCTGCGCCCTAGCACAGCTACATGCTGCGCCCCTGCAGAGCTCCACGCTAGGCCCCTGCGCAGCTCCACGCTGCGCCCCTGCGCAACCCCACGCTGCGCTGCTGGCCTGCCCCACACTACGCCGATGTGCAGCCCCACGCTGCGCCCCTGCGCAGCCCCGGAATGCGCCCCTGCGCAGCCCCACGCTGCGCTCCTCACAGCCCCGCGCTGCACCCATGCACCGCCCCACGCTGCGCCCATGCGCAGCCCCACGGTGCGTCCCTGCGAAGCACCAGGCTGCGCCCCTGCGCAGGCCCACGCTGCACGCATGCGCATCCCCAGGCTGCGGCTATGCACCGCTGCATACTGCGCCCCTGCGCAGCCCCAGGCTGCGCCCATGCGTGGCCGCATACTGCGCCCATGTGCAGCCCCATGCTACGCCAATGCACAGCCCTGTGCTGCGCCCATGAGCAGCCCCACGCCGTGCCCCTGCGCAGCCCCACGCTGCGCCCTTGCGCAGCCCCACGCTGCGCCCCTGCGCAGCCCGACGCTGCGCCCATGCGCAGCCCCAAGCTGCACCCATGCACCGCTGCATGCTGCACCCCTGTGCAGCCCCACACTGCGCCCTTGTGCAGCCCGACCCTGTGCCCCTGTGCAGCTTCACGCTGCGCCCATCCGCAGCCCCACGCTGCGCCTATGCGCAGCCCCACGCTGCACCCCTGCGCGGCTTCACGCTGCGCCCCTGCGCAGCCCCACGCTGTGCACATGCGCAGGCCCACGCTGCACCCATGCAGCGCTGCACGCTGTGTCCCTGTGCAGCCTCACGCTGTGCCCCTGTGCAGCTCCACGCTGCGCCCCTGCGCAGCCCCACGCTACACCCCTGCGCGTCCCCACGCCGCGCCCCTGCGCCGCCCCACGCTGTGCCCCTGTGAAGCCCCACGCTGCGCACATGCGCAGGCCCACGCTGCACCCATGCACCGCTGCATGCGGCGCCCCTGTGCAGCCCCAAACTGCGCCCCTGTGCAGCCCCACGCCGCGCCCCTGCGCAGCCCCATGCTGCGCCCATGCAGAGCCCAACGCCGCAACCTTGCGCGGCCCCGCGCCACGCCCCTGCGCAGCCCCACGCTGCGCCCATGCCCAGGCCCACGCTGCGCCCATGCACAGCCCAACGCTGCACCTTTGCGCGGCCCCACGCCACGCCCCTGCGCGGCCCCTCGCTGCGCCCCTGGGCAGCCCAACGCTGCCCCCTTGCGCGGCCCCAGGGTGCGCCCCTGCCCGGCCCAATGCTGCGCCCCTGGGCAGCCCCACGCTGCGCCCCTGCGCGGCCCCACGCCGCGCCCCTGCACGGCCCGACGCTGCGCCCCTGCGTGGCCCCACGCTGTGCCCCTGCACGGCCCATTGCTGCTCCCCTGCGCAGCCTCACGCTCTGCCCGTGCGCAGCCCCACACTGCGCCCCTGCGCAGCCAACGCTGCGCCCCTGCGCGGCCCCACGCTGCACCCATGCGCAGCCCAACACAGCGCCCCTGCGCAGCCCAACGCTGCACCCCTGCGCAGCCCAACGCTGCGTCCCTTGCGCGGCCCCACACTGCGCCCCTACGCAGCCCAACGCTGCGCCCCTGTGCAGCCCCACGTTGTGCCCATGCGCAGCCCCACGCTGCGCCCCTGCACGGCCTCACGCCCCGCCCATGTGCAGCTCCACCCTGCACCCATGCGCAGCCCCAACCTGTGCCCCTGCGCAGCCCCACCTTGTGCCCCTGCGTGGCCCCACGCTGCGCCCATGCGCGGCCCCACCCTGCGCCCATGCGCAGCCCCACCCTGGGCTAATGCACAGCTCCACCCTGTGTCCATGTGCAGCCCAACCCTGTGCCCCTGCACAGCCCACGCTGTGCCCATGCGCAGCCCCACGCCGCGCCGATGTGCAGCCCCACCCTGCGCCCATGCGCAGCCCCACCCTGCGCTCATGCGCAGCCCCACCCTGTGCCCCTGTGCAGCCCCACCTTGTGCCCCTGCGCGGCCTCACGCTGCGCCCATGCGCAGCCCCACCCTGCGCCCATGCGCAGCCCCACTCTGCGCTAATGCACAGCCTTAGCCTTTGCCCATGTGCAGCCCCACCCTGCGCCCCTGCGCAGCTGCACCCTGCGCCCCTGCACAGCCCCACGCTGCGCTCCTGCGTCGCCCCACGCTGCGCCCATGCGCAGCCCCATGCTGCACCCCTGCGCAGCCCTGGGCTACGCTCCTGCGCAGCCCTACGCTGCGCCCCTTGCGCCGCCCCACGCTGCGCCCCTGCGCATTTCCGGGCATTTCCCGCGCAGCCCCAGCGCAGCCCCATTCAGCGCCCTTTGCTGAGCCACACACTGCGCCCCTTCCGCGGCCGAAGCAGCCCAGCGTAGCTTCACGCTGCCCCCTGCGCAGCCCCATGCTGCACCCGTGCGCAGCCCCTGTGCCTATGCGCAGCCCCACCCCGTGCCCCTGCGCGGCCCCACACCGCGCCCATGTGCAGCCCCACCCTGCGCCCATGTGCAGACCCACCCTGCGCCCATGCGCAGCCCCACCCTGCGCCCATGCGCAGCCCCATCCTGTGCCCCTGCGTCGCCCCACGCTGCGCCCCAGCGCCGGCCCACGCTGCGCCTCTTGCGCCGCCCCAAGCTGCGCATCTGGGCGGCCCCGAACTGTGCCCCTGCGCCGCCCCACGTCGCGCTCGTGCGCGGCCCCAAGCTGCGCCCCGGCGCATTTCCACGCATTTCCCGCGCAGCCCCAGCGCAGTCCCCATTCAGTGCCCTTTGCTGAGCCACACGCTGCGCACCTTGCGCAGCCGCGGCAGCGCGGCCTAGCTTCACACTGCCCCCTGCGCAGCCCCATGCTGCGGCCGTGAGCAGCCACATGCTGCGACCATGGGCAGTTCTCTGCTGCGCCGCAGCGCAGCCGCTTGCTGCAATCATGCGCACTTCCACGCTGCGCCCCCTGCGCAGCCCCAGGCTGCGCTCCAGCACGGTCCTACGCTGTGTTCCAGCGCAGCTCAAGCTGAGCCTCCTGCGCAGCCGCATGGTGCACTCCTGCGCAGTCCCATGCCCTGCCTCCGCGCAGCTGCACACTGCACGCCCCCGCGGCCCCTGCGCTGCCCCAAGCTGCGCCGATGCGCAGCCCCACAATGCGCCCCTGCGCAGCTCCACGCTGCGCCCCTGCGCGGCCCCACGCTGCGCCCCCGCGCAGCCCAACGCTGCACCCTTGCGCGGCCCCGCGCCACGCCCCTGCGCAGCCCCGCGCTGCGCCGCTGGGCAGCCCAACGCTGCGCCCCTGCGCGGCCCAACGCTGCGCCCCTGCGCGGCCAAACGCTGCGCCCCTGCGCGGCCCAACGCTGGGCCCCTGGGCAGCCCCACGCTGCGCCTCTGCGCGGCCCTACGCCGCGCCCCTGTACGGCCCCAGGGTGCGCCCCTGCGCGCCTTCACGCTGCGCCCCTGCGCGGCCCAATGCTGCTCCCCTGCGCAGCCCCACGCTCTGCCCGTGCGCAGCCCCACGTTGTGCCCCTGCGCGACCCCACGCTGCGCCCCTGCACGGCCTCACGCCGCGCCCATGTGCAGCTCCACCCTGCTCCCATGCGCAGCCCCACCCTGTGCCCCTGCGCAGCCCCACCTTGTGCCCCTGCGTGGCCCCACGCTGCGCCCATGTGCGGCCCCACCCTGCGCCCATACGCAGCCCCACCCTGCGCTAATGCACAGCTCCACCTTGTGTTAATGTGCAGCTCCACCCTGTGCCCCTGCACCGCCCCACCCTGTGCCCATGCGCAGCCCCACGCCGCGCCCATGTGCAGCCCCACCCTGCGCCCATGCGCAGCCCCACCCTGCGCCCATGCGCAGCCCCACGCTGTGTGCCTGCGCAGCCCCACCCTGTGCCCCTGTGCGGCCTCACGCTGCGCCCATGCGCAGCCCCACTCTGCGCCCATGCGCAGTTCCACGGTGCGCTAATGCACAGCCCAACCCTTTGCCCATGTGCAGCCCCACCCTGCGCCCCTGCGCAGCTGCACCCTGCGCCCATGCACAGCCCCAGGCTGCGCTCCTGTGTGGCCCCACGCTGCGCCCATGCGCAGCCCCATGCTGCACCCCTGCGCAGCCCCGGGCTGCGCTCCTGCGCAGCCCTACGCTGCGCCCCTTGCGCCACCCCACGCTGCGCCCCTGCGCATTTCCACGAATTTCCCGCGCAGCCCCAGCGCAGCCCCATTCAGCGCCCTTTGCTGAGCAACACGCTGCGCCCCCTCCGCGGCCGAGGCAGCCCAGCGTAGCTTCACGCTGCCCCCTACGCAGCCCCATTCTGCACCCGTGCGCAGGCCCTGTGCCTATGCGCAGCCCCACCCTGTGCCCCTGCGCGGCCCCATGCTGCGCCCATGTGCAGCCCCACCCTGCGCCCATGTGCAGCCCCACCCTGCGCCAATGCGCAGCCCCACCCCGCACCCATGCGCAGCCCCATCCTGCGCCCCTGCGGCGCCCCACGCTGCGCCTCAGCGCCGGCCCACGCTACGCCCCTTGCGCCGCCCCAAGCTGCGCACCTGGGTGGCCCCACGCTGCGCCCCTGCGCCGCCCCACGCCGCGCCTGTGCGCGGCCCCACGCTGCGCCCCTGCGCATTTCCAGTCATTTCCCGCGCAGCCCCAGCGCAGTCCCCATTCAGCGCCCTTTGCTGAGCCACAAGCTGCGCCCCTTGCAAAGCCGCGGCAGCGCGGCCTAGCTTCACACTGCCCCCTGCGCAGCCCCATGCTGCACCCGTGAGCAGCCACATGCTGCGACCATGGGCAGTTCTCTGCTGCGCCGCAGCGCAGCCGCTTGCTGCAATCATGCGCACTTCCACGCTGCGCCCCCTGCGCAGCCCCAGGCTGCGCTCCAGCACGGTCCTACGCTGTGCTCCAGCGCAGCTCAAGCTGAGCCTCCTGCGCAGCCGCATGGTGCACTCCTGCGCAGTCCCATGCCCTGCCTCAGCGCAGCTGCAGACTGCACGGCCTGGCGGCCCCATACTGCGCCCCTGCGCTGCCCCACGCTGCGTTCATGCGCAGCCCCACACTGCGCCCCTGCGCAGCCCCACGCTGCGCCCCTGCGCGGCCCCACGCTGCCGCCCCGCGCGGACCCATGCTGCGGCCCCGCGCAGCCCAACGCTGCGCCCTTGCGCAACCCCGCGCCACGCCCCTGCGCGGCCCCTCGCTGCGCCGCTGGGCAGCCCAACGCTGCGCCCCTGCGCGGCCCAACGCTGCGCCCCTTGCGCGGCCCCACGCTGCGCCCCTGCGCGGCCCAACGCTGCGCCCCTGGGCAGCCCCACGCTGCGCCCCTGTGCGGCCCCACGCCGCGCCCCTGCACGGCCCCACGCTGCGCCCCTGCGCGGCTTCACGCTGCGCCCCTGCGCGGCCGAATGCTGCTCCCCTGCGCAGCCCAACGCTCTGCCCGTGCGCAGCCCCAACCTGCGCCCCTGCGCAGCCCACGCTGCGCCCCTGCGCGGCCCCACGCTGCGCCCATGCGCAGCCCAACGCAGCGCCCCTGCACAGCCCAACGCTGCGCCCCTGCGCAGTCCAACGCTGCGTTCCTTTGCCCGGCCCCACACTTCGCCCCTACGCAGCCCAACGCTGCGCCCCTGCGCAGCCCCACGTTGTGCTCATGCGCAGCCCCACGCTGCGCCCCTGCACGGCCTCATGCCGCGCCCGTGTGCAGCTCCACCCTGCTCACATGCGCAGCGCCACTCTGTGCCCCTGCGCAGCCCCACCTTGTGCCCCTGCGTGGCCCCACGCTGCGCCCATGCGCGGTTCCTCCCTGCGCCCATGCGCAGCCCCACCCTGGGATAATGTCCATGTGCAGCGTCACCCTGCGCCCCTGCACAGCCCCACGCTGTGCCCATGCGCAGCCCCAGGCCGCGCCCATCTGCAGCCCGTGCCTTTGCCCATGCGCAGCCCCAGCCTGCGCCCATGCGCAGCCCCACCCTGTGCCCCTGCGCAGCCCCACCTTGTGCCCCTGCGCGGCCCCACACTGCGCCAATGCGCAGCCCCACCCTGCACCCATGCGCAGCCCCACCCTGCGCTAATACACAGCTTCATCCTTTGCCCATTTGCAGCCCCACCCTGCGCCCCTGCGCAGCTGCACCGTGCGCCCCTGCACAGCCCCACGCTGCGCTTCTGCGTGGCCCCACGCTGCGCCCATGCGCAGCCCCATGCTGCAACCCTGCGCAGCCCCAGGCTGCGCTCCTGCGCAGCCCTACGCTGCGCCCCTTGCGCCGCCCCACGCTGCGCCCCTGCGCATTTCCACGCATTTCCCGCGCAGCCCCAGCGCAGCCCCATTCAGCGCCCCATGCTGAGCCACACGCTGCGCCCCTTCCGCGGCCGAGGCAGCCCAGCGTAGCTTCACGCTGCCCCCTGCGCAGCCCCAGGCTGCACCTGTGTGCAGCCCCACCCTGTGCCCCTGCGCGGCCCCACGCCGCGCCCATGTGCAGCCCCACCCTGCGCCCATGTGCAGCCCCACCCTGCGCCCATGCGCAGCCCCACCCTGCACCCATGCGCCGCCCCAAGCTGCGCACCTGGGCGGCCCCACGCTGCGCCCCTGCGCCGCCCCACGCTGCGCCCGTGCGCGGCCCCACGCTGCGCCCCTGCGCATTTCCGCGCATTTCCCGCGCAGCCCCAGCGCAGTCCCCATTCAGCGCCCTTTGCTGAGCCACACGCTGCGCCCCTTCCGCAGCCGCGGCAGCCCAGCGTAGCTTCACACTGCCCCCTGCGCAGCCCTATGCTGCACCCGTGAGCAGCCACATGCTGCGACCATTGGCAGTTCTCTGCTGCGCCGCAGCGCAGCCGCGTGCTGCAATCATGCGCACTTCCACGCTGTGCCCCCTGCGCAGCCCCAGGCTGCGCCCCAGCACGGTCCCAGGCTGTGCTCCAGCGCAGCCCAAGCAGAGGCTCCTGCGCAGCCGCATGGTGCACTCCTGCGCAGTCCCATGCCCTGCTCCAGCGCAGCTGCAGACTGCACGCCCCCGCGGCCCCATAATGCGCCCCTGCGCTGCCCCACGCTGCGCCCATGCGCAGCCCCACACTGCGCCCCTGCGCGGTCCCACGTTGCGCTTGTGCGCGGCCCCACACTGCGCCTGTGCGCGGCCCCACCCTGCGCTTCTTGCGCGGCCCCAAGCTGTGCCCCTGCGCAGCCCCACCCTGCGCCCCTGCGCCGCCCCACGCTGCGCCCCTGGGCGGCCCCACACTGCGCCCCTCCGCGGCTCCACGCTGCGCCCCTGTCTGGCCCATAGCTGCGCCCCTGCGCGGCCCGACGCGGCGCCCATGCGCAGCCCCACGCTGCGCCCATGCGCAGCCCCACCCTCCGCCCCTGCGCAGCGCCACGCTGCGCCCCTGCGCCGCCCCACGCTGCGCCCCTGCGCCGCCCCACGCTGCGACCCTTGCGCCGCCCCAAGCTGCACCCCTTGCGCGGCCCCACGCTGCGCCCCTGCGCCGCTCCAGGCTGCGTCCCTGCGCATTTCCACCCATTTTCACCTCCCTTGCAGTGCCAGCGCAGCCTCATTCTGCGCCCCTTCCTGAGCCACACCCTGCACCCCTCCCGCAGCGGCAGCAGCCCAGCCCAGCTCCACGCTGCATCGTGCGCAGCCCCATGCTGCACCCATGCCCGGCTGCGTGCTGCTAGCATGCGCAGTTCTCTGCTGCGCCGCAGCGCAGCCGCCTGCTGCGCTCCAGCGCAGCCCAAGCCGCGCCCCCTGCGCGGCCGCATGGTGCACTGCTGCGCAGTCCCCGCCCTGCCTCAGCGCAGCTGCAGACTGCGCGCCCCCGCGGCCCTGTACTGCGCGCCTGCGCAGCCGCATGCTACGGCCATGCGCAGTTCTCCGCTTCGCCCCAGCGCAGCCGCATACTGCACTCACACGCAGTTCCACGCTGCGCCCCTGCACAGCCCTGCGCTGCGCCCCAGCGCGGTCCCCCGCTGCACCCCAGCGCAGCCGCATGCCGCGCTCCAGCGCAGCCCAAGCTGCGCCCCCTTGCGCGCCTGCACAGAGCACTGCTGCGCAGTCCCACGCCACACCTCAGCGCAGCTGCAGGCTGTGCGCCCCCGCAGCCCCGTACTGCTCCCCTGCGCAGCCCCTTGCTGCGCCCATGCGCAGCCGCCTGCTGCGGCCATGCGCAGTTCCTCGCTGCGCCCCTGCGCGGCCCCACGCTGCGCCCCTGCGCAGCCAGATGCTGCGCTCAGGCGCAGGCGCATGCTGGGCCCCAGCACAGCCCGATTCTGTACCCTTTGCTCAGCCACACGCTGTGCCCCTTCCACAACCGCCGCGCCCCAGCGCAGCTCCACGCTGCCCCCTACACGGTCCCACGCTGCGCCCCAGCGTTGCCGCAGGCTGCGCTCAAGCACAGTCCCACGCTGCGCACCAGCGCCGCCACATGCTGCGCTCCAGCGCTGCCGCGTGCTGCCCCCCTGCGCAGCCCCACACTGCGCCCCCCACTCAACCGCACGCTGCGCGCCTCGCACAGCCGCTACGCCCCGGCGCAGCTCCACGCTGCCCCCTGCGCAGTCCAATCTTGCGCCCATGCGTAGCCGCATACTGCACCGCTGCGCCCCTTGCGCAGCCCTGCGCTCCCCCCCCCCCCCCCCTAAGAAGGGCACCTCCACCACACCAACGCGGAGCCCCCCCTGCCCCCCAAGCACAACATTTTTACGGCTGGTGACAGCCCCCGGTGGCACGGGCTGTGCTGTCACTGGCTGCCCGCTTCGGCCCACCCTGGCGGGACCGAGTAAACCGCCCTGTGGACGGTTGGGGGCTTCGATTTTCTAGCGGCCTCCCTTCGGCTTTGCCGTCGCCTCGGGCAGGCCAACCAGAAGCCAGAAACCCGAAAACCTTCCCCTGTGCGCTCTTGGCACAGGGTGGAGGGCAGGTTCCCTTCCCCTGTGCGCTCTGGGCACAGGGCGGAGGGCAGGTTCCCTTCTCCTGTGCGCTATGGGCTCAGGGCGAGGGCACTTTCCCTTCCCCTATGCGCTCTGGGCTCAGGGCGGAGGGCAGGTTCCCTTCCCCTGTGCGCTTTGGGCACAGAGCAGAGGGCAGGTTCCCTTCCCTGTGCGCTCTGGGCACAAGGCAGAGGGCAGGTTCCCTGCCCCCGTGCGCTCTTGGGACAGGGCGGAGGGCAGGTTCCCACCCCCTATGCACTCTGGGTGCAGGGCGGAGGGCAGTTTCCTTTCCCTATGCCCTCTGGGCACAGGGTGGGTGGCAGGTTTTCTTCCCGTGTGCGCTGTGGGCACAGGGCGGAGGGCAGGTTGCCATCCCCTGTGCGCTCTGGGCGCAGGGCAGAGGGCAGGTTCCCTTCCCCTGTGCGCACTGGGCTGAGGGCGGAGGGCAGGTTCACTTCCTCTGTGCGCTTTGGGCGCAGGGCAGCGGGCAGTTTCCCTTCCCCTGTGCACTCTGGGCACAAGGCGGAAGGCAGGTTCCCTTCCCTTGTGCGCCTTGGGCACAGGGGGGCGGGCAGGTTGCCTTCCCCTGTGCACTCTGGGCGCAGGGCGGAGGGCAGTTTCCTTTCCCTATGCGCTCTGGGCACAGGGTGGGAGGCAGGTCTTCTTCCCCTGTGCGCTGTGGGCACAGGGCGGAGGGCAGGTTGCCATCCCCTGTGCGCTCTGGGCGCAGGGCAGAGGGCAGGTTCCCTTCCCCTGTGCGCTCTGGGCGCAGAGCAGAGGGCAGGTTCCCTTCCCCCATGCGCTCTGGGCTCAGGGCAGAGGGCAAGTTCACTTCCTCTGTGCGCTTTGGGCGCAGGGCAGCGGGCAGTTTCCCTTCCCCTGTGCGCTCTGGGCACAAGGCGGAAGGCAGGTCCCCTTCCCTTGTGCGCCTTGGGCACAGGGGGGAGGGCAGGTTGCCTTCCCCTGTGCACTCTGGGCGCAGGGCGGAGGGCAGTTTCCTTTCCCTATGCGCTCTGGGCATAGGGTGGGCGGCAGGCTTTCTTCCCCTGTGCGCTGTGGGCACAGGGCGGGGGGCAGGTTCCCTTCCCTTGTGCGCTCTGGGCACAGGGCGGATGGCAGGTTCCCTTCCCCTGTGCGCTCTGGGCAAAGGGCAGAGGGCATTTTTTCTTCCCTTGTTCGCTCTGGGCACAGGACGGAGGGCAGGTTCCCTTCCCCTGTGCGCTCTGGGCTCAGTGCCGAGGGCAGGTTCCCTTCCCCTGTGCGCTCTGGGCTCCGGGCGGATAGCACATTCCCTTCCCCTGTGCCCTCTGGGCTCAGGGCGGAGGACAGGCGCTCTGCAGTACATTTTGTGTGTGGTGCTGCGCTACACGGCACGCCCTGCACTGCACGGCGCTGTGCTGTGCTCTACACTACGCTTGGCGTGCTATGCTACGCTGCTCAGTGCGGTGCACCGATCTGCCCTGTGCGTGAAATGCCGTACTGCACTGTGCGTGTTGCACCGCTCAGTTCAGTGCGTCGTGTGCCGCACTGCACATGTGTATTGTGCTCCCTTGCACTGTGCGCGCTGGGTTTCGCAACTGCACACTCTGCGTGCTGTGCGGCACTGCACTGCGCGTGCTGCGCTGCACCGCCCCGGTCGTGGCTGGTGAGCACATGTCAGGGCGGGAGAGGGACATTTGGCAGGCAGCTTGCCCTAGTCGTGGCTGGTGCACACACGCCAAACCTTGAGGGGGACACGTGACAGGCCGCTCGCCGCGGTCGTGGCTGGTGGGCGCACGCCGATGGCGGGAGTAGGACTAATGAGACGCTGCTCGCTCCGGTCTAGGCTGATGCGCGCACGCCGGGACAGGAGGGGGACACATGCCAGGCAGCTCGCCCTGGTTGTGGCCGGTTTGCGCATGCCGGGGCAGGAGGGGGGTTACTCGGCCGGCCGCACGCCCCGGTTGTGGACGGTCTGCACTGGTCGGGGCGCTAGGGGGACACGTGACTGGCAGCACCACGGCATAGGGCGGAGGGACTGGTTTTGCTCCCCTGTGTACCATGGGACAGGGCGGAGGGACAGGTTCCCCTCCCCAGTGTACCAGAGCACAGGCCAGAGGGATAGCTTCTTCTCCCCTGTGCTCCACAGCACAGGGCGGAGGGACAGGTTACCCTCCCCTGCGCACCATACCACAGGGGGGAGGGTCTGGCTCCCCTCCCCTGTGCACAACAGCACAGGGCGGAGGGACAGGTTGCCCTCCCCTGTGCAGCATAGCACAAGGTGGAGGGACTGGTTCCCCTCCCCTGTGTACCATAGCACAGGGCGGAGGACAGGTTCCCCTCCCGTGTGCACCATAGCACAAGGCGGAGGGATAGATTTCCCTCCCCTGTGGCGCCACAGCACAGGGCGGAGGGACAAGTTACCCTCTCCTGCGCACCATAGCACAGGGGGGAGGGTCTGGCTCCCCTTCCCCGTACACGAGAGCACAGGCCGGAGCGACAGATTGCCCTCCCCTGTGCAGCATATCACAGGGCAGAGGACAGGTTCCCCTCCCCTCTGCACGGCAGCACACCGCGGAGGGATTGGTTCTACTCCCCTGTGTACCAAAGCACAGGGTGGAGGGGTAGGTTCCCCTCCCCTGTCCGGCGCACGGCCTGCACCATCGCTTTGTGGTGGCTTAACTTTGGGCCAACTGGGGGGGGGAGGTGGGGGGTGACAAGGGGGATGAGAAGGAAGGGAACACGGAGGGTGAGAAGGAGGGTGCCGGGACCAAGGATGAGCCCTGGCGGCCCCAAACCATGCAGGAGGGGGCCTGGGAGGGCAGAGGGGCTAATGGAGCTAACCGGGCTAATTGGGCTAACCAGGGACCCTGTGATTGGCCACGGTGGGGCAGTTTATCTTTGAGGAGTGGCGGAGCATTCACATATATCGTTTCAGCGGCGTTCTAGCAAATCCTTCTAGCGGCGTTCTAGCAGCGCTCGCTACAACGTCGCTGGAGCGCCGCTAGAACGGAAAGTGTTGGGACACCAAAATCAGGTGAAAGCAGTAAATTTGTGACAAAAAAGTTATGGGCCCCCGAGTATGGATAGGGTGTTCCCGGTTCGACACCTCATCCCCCCCCTTTTGGGGGGGTGTCCCCCTCTTTTTTTCGTTCTAGCCGCTCCAGCCGGTTCTAGGCAAGAAGGAGGTTGGGTATTCTAGCGTGTACCAAGGGTTGAGGGGCGGTTGCCAACCCCTGCTGTGGTGATGCTGCTGCTGCTGCTGCTGCTGCTGCCGCTGCTGCTGCTGCTGCTGCTGCTCGCCTCCGCTCAGTCCTGCAACCTCCCCCAACCCTTGCGCTCCGGGTCCATGCCCCTCGCAAACCTGCGAACTTTGCGACTACCGAAACTCTCCAGCACCGAGACTGCCAGATTGGGGTCTGTCCCAATCATCCCGCCCAACTCGGTGACCCCCACGAGGCGCGTCCGCCCTCCGCCATCCCGCCACTCCACACGCACCTGCGGGGGTCGGCTCCACATGTCTGCAGGCTGACAACCTGATGACGGAAAGAAAAAGCAGGTGCGTTCTAGCGGCGTTCTAGGCAACTGTTCTAGCGGCGGTCTAAAGACGTTGTAGCGGCGGCGCCATGGCGTTGGCTAGATCAGCGCTAGAACGGTTCGCTAGATCAACGCTACAATGCAATTAGCATACCTTGCCTTGGCGGTCCAGGGCGGGGAAGATGGCCGGCAGAGCCTTGGTGAAGGCGTCCCGGGGGTGGGGGGGCTGCGGCTGCAGGGGGCCCCCAGCGGGGGTGGCGGCGGGCTTGGGATTGGACTTGGGCCGGGAGACGATGCCGTGCACCACCCCGGCATACGCCCCCCGGTTCGCCGCCTCCGTTGTTGAAGCCCCCGAAGTCCAACAGCGCCGACCTTGTCGGCATCCAAGTCCACGCCTTCCCCGCATACTCCATCCCCCCGTAGCCCAGCCCATGCCAGCAGTTGGCGACGAATCGCCAGCTGGTAGCCCCGCCCCTTTTTCCTCTCGGGGGTGAACGTGTTGGTTTGCGCCAACTCAGACATGTTCATCCCCATTTCGGGGGAGGGGGGCGCAACGCCCCCCATCTCTTCCCCGGGCACGGCAACTCAGGTTGCCATCTCCACCACCGGTTGACCACCCCTAGGCGATGGGGCCTGTCCAGGTGGACCACGCCCCCCTCGTCCACCCATACCCACCGCGGCCCCCCCAACAGCTGGTGGTCCACCTGCTGCAACAAAAAACCGGAGAGTCCCAGCGGGATTCTGCGGGGCAATGAGGAGAGGGGTATCCAGGTTAGAGACAGAGGGCCAGCCAGGTCAGCCGGGTCCCTTGGCACAAACTTGAGGGCCCCCGCATCCCTCGACCCCATCAACCCCCTGAACCGCTGGCTCAGCCCCCCCGTTGGAGGCGGTGCTGATGGTGGAGGTGGGGTTTGGGGTTGGGGCTGGGGCTTGGCTTCATGATTGGCGAGGGGGGTGGCTTGCTCTTCGGGGCCTGCTCGGCCTTCGACTCGGCCTGCTCAGTCTGCGCCTGCTGTGCCACTCGCTGCGCCGCCATCACCTTTGCCATCGGCGCCTGGGTTGCCTGGTTTTATAGGAAAAACAGGAGCGTTCTAGCGGCGTTCTAGACAACCGTTCTAGCGGCGTTCTAGCGACATTCTAGCGACGGATTGTGCTGCCTAGAACAAAACTAGAGCGATTCCCCAGATCAGCGCTAGAATGCACAATGCACAGCAAGACAATATACCTGGCAGAGCAGCTCGTCCATCAACTCTTGCGATGCCACCTTGTTGGTCATTATTCTGGTTCACGAAAGGCTGCATGTGGCCCTGGCCCCTCCTTACCTCCATGGCATCCCTGCCCGGGAACGGCACCTGCGACTGCGGCCCCCCATGCACAGCCCACGACACGTCAAAGTATGCAAACAACCATGTCATGCACTGTGCTTGCACATTTGCCTCCCTGTGGATTGCCGACCACTGACGACCCGACACCTCGTCCACCCCCTCCACCAGACGCCCCCCCCCCCCCCCCCGGTTGCTATGCTCGTTGTGACCATGTTTCAGAAGGCGTTTGATGCTTTCCGAAATAGTACCAGGAACCATAGCCAGCCCAAATGGCTTCATGTTCTGCAACATCATATCTACATCATGCTCAAGGCTCAGTAGATACCATGATGCTGTTGCTACAGTACAGTGGCGCTGGAAATCACGGGCCACGGCAGCACAGTTCAATTGGTTAGGGCCCTGATATTCCTTTGGCTATGGCTCTCGGAGCCGTCGCGCGTCTCCCGTGTCCCTCGTGGGGAAGTGTTGGCTTTGGGGGTTTTTGGGGTTGCCGAATCCATTGCCGAGGTTGTTTTTGTGCGGTTTCCGGGTTTTTGGGGTCAGAGCCACTGTGGGAACTTGGCTTTTGCGTTCTGCGTGTCCCCGCTGTTGCCCTCTCCCCCCCATGGTGCCTTGCACGCCTCGCGCCTGTCGCGCGCGTCGCGCACGTCGTATTTTTTTTTGCTCCTGGGTTTTCCCTGGGGACGGTTGCTCGTTGGGCACGTTTTGCGTGTTTTGCAGGGTTTTCTTTTAGGGACAGGGGCCGAGAACACGGAGGGGGGCTGGCTCCCCTGAGACCTGAGGGCTATTGGTAAGCCCTGCCACCGGTAGCCACCAGCAAGTGTGTTCCCTGTTTAAAAGCAACACCGAAGTGCCAGTGACGTTGAGTAGGCCGCGGTCCTGTAGCAACCAAGTAGTCCACAAGGCGGTACCAGGGCCACCAAGGCCACACGTTCTCCCATAGGCCACAAGCTGCACCCACGGCCAGGCCGGCAGCACCACGAGGTGCCTAAGCAGTGCATTGTTGTCATCGCCTTCCGTAGCCTCTTTTAGACACAAACAGTGGCTGGTGGTTGGAGCTTGAAAAACAGAGGAATACGAGCATCGGTGTGTCTTGTGTGTCTTCTGTGTCCTGTGCGCTGGCTTTGCATGTGTACCTGCAATCCGTTATTCGTCCCGCATGTCCTGCATGTTCTCCAATGTTCTCCGGTGTGCACTAGTCCTCAGGTGCAGGCATGGTGCAGCCGCTCTACCCGTCATCATACTAAGTTGCTGGTTCGCACTTGGAGCAATGCGACCCGATGTCCGCGGCTGATATGGAGCCTGGGACAGCCGCGGTCATCGTTCAAATTAAGCAACAAACCAGTATGCGTTCTCTGATTCCTTTCCGTGCCTGTTGGCTGTCTTGCACGGCCGCTTTTCACATGGCTCTGGGGACACGTTCTTCACTTTTACTGTGTTACAGCCGGCTACCACGTGGGCTGGTTGCAAGGGGTGAAGAATCTCAAGGACCCCAAGACAAGGGAAGTCGACGACGGCCTCTACCTGTCCCAGCTCATCAGCTACAAGATCCACACCCGCGAGAACAAGAAGACCGGTGCGAAAGAAAGCGGTATCGAGAACCAAAGGAGCCAAGGAAGTTTCGCCGTGGCGAGGCGCAAGATCAAGAGTGGCTGTTTCTGGGGATTCATCCCAGTTGAGGTGCGCGCGCGTCCTTCGCGTCGTTTGCGTTGGCTCTCCCTCTGTCCCTAGTGACTGTCTGAATGACGTGCCTGCTATGCGCGTCCAGAGACGCAGGCTCTGGGACTGTCCCTAGGGACAGGAAGGCGTCAGGCGCGTCGTGCGCATTCCCCACACGTTACTGACCTCCTGTACTCGTGGCCACAGCCAAAGACCCCTCATTCCCTGGACTCAGGACCTTCCCTTGACTCGCCAACATGATGCCCTGAACCAAGTCAAATAAGATGGCTAAATGCCATGTGTCAAAAGTCACTACACAAACCCCAAAAATGTGTTCACTCCAAAGCCTCTAAATCCTAGCCCAATAGGGGGGGTGGCATGTCATGGCCTAGAGTGGCACTCAGGACCATGCCCTACCCTGACATAACTTTGGTTGTACTTGGAGTCGATTGGGCTTGGAGAATGGCCCCATGAAGATGACCTCACAACATAGCAAAATTAGACAAATCACACCATAATGCCCAAAATTAAATTATATACTCAAAAAAACATACAGCAAATGTTCAAATGCTCCGTGCATGTGTCAAACCGGAAAGTAATATACAAGGGTGATATAGACCAAAGGTTCCTTGCCCAAGAATATCCCAACATTGGCTCCCAAACCCCTCCAGATATATACATGCCATGCTTCACAAGTCAACTCACGAATTTCAGACCTAATTTGGTGAGGCCTCGTGTGCCACGCCAAAGTGACCACGTGATCCGGCATATGGTGAGGTGCAACACCGAAGCATATGCCAACATATCAGCAACATACCAGAGTTCACGGATCTTCAGGCACTTTACTGTTAGCCGACCAGTTGAGCACATAAAATACAACAATGAGCATAAAATGAGGTCAAAAACATGCAAATATTGCCAAATTCAAAGTAATCACAATAGTATGTAACTTCGCTCACCCATCATATGGTTCAAAACATAATTGCTTGGGACCATTTGCAAACAATCCCGCCATTTGGATCCCCACATGGACGCATTGGGACACCTTCGAACCTCCCCCCGACATGCACCATGAAAATGGAAAAATTGCTAGTGGCGCTTGTGGGTCGCTCCGTAAGCCTTCCCACATGCACTATATGTGCGGTAGACTTAGTCTAGTGCTATGGAGCGCACCATTGTGACATGGGCGAAGCCCTTGCCAGGTCTGACTCCACATATCTTCCTACAAACGAAGATATATAACATGGGCGTGAGCAGAGCGAAGCACATACCATGCATATAACACATACCCTCAAAAGTGGCTCCCACCATGGTATGCCATGCCCCTCCATGGACATAACTTCACGTTAAAAATACGTAGGAACCCAAGGAAGTTCGCATTGAAATATTCGGTCCCATGGTCCAAGAGTTATAAATCATTTTCTACCCTCTTGATAATTACCCCTTGTCACACCAGGCATGTGTACACATCAAGAGCGTTTGATGCTCCCCAAATTAGGTTGAGACCAAGGCGATTCCAGCCCATATCTCAAAATTGAAATTCCTCGCAATGAGCAGGAGATATGATTCTTCAAAGTGGCCTCACGAATCAATTTTGTTTCGACTATATCTCCAAGAAAAATGAAGGAGACAACAAAAGGAAGGTTGATTCGTGATCGGGGAAAAATGTAGGACCACTCCAAGTTCATCATATCCAGTGCGGCGACCTCGAAGTCGAAAATAGGATTCTGAATGTCTGAAAAAATCGGATTGATTTTGCGAGTGTATAACATGAAAATTGCGGAAGCAACGAACCCTTTACTGATGAAATCTGACCCCTCATCGGGGTTTCCGCTAAAATATCTGGAAATAACAGTTAACCAATCGGTTACCGCAAAATCGCGAGCCAACTGACAGTCGCCGATACATTGACAATCAGAAGGGATAGCTGAAAAATTACGGAAACATTATGATAGAAAAAACCTGTTGATTCCTGATATTCTGATATATAAATCTCAGCCGGCGGCGCCTCGGTATTGAATATGGCCGCTCATAGCTGGAATGGCCAAGCCTATCACACTATCACATCAGGCCAGGTCAGGTGGATGAGAGAGTATGATGACAGCCAATGGCGGCTTGCCGGCACATAGATACACACCCCAAGTGACCCAAAGGTGGCCACGGGGGTCCCAACCGGCTTCACCCCCCTTCTCAGAGCGTTGTTTCCGCTCGGAAGTCATTGAAGAGAGGACTGGAGGACACCAATGGGCTCCAACCCCCCCCCCCATGTTCCAAGGACACATGGAGGCCCCACATACGGCGTAGGCGTCCCCCATGCCCCAAGGGAGGGGTGAGAACACTCATAATCGGTGCCCTCCGCCATATCTGGTCTCCTCTTGATCTACAACATGGACCAAGCAGATCAAAGATAGGGAAACGTCGTCGGTCGACCTAAATAAGTATACCACAATGAATTATATATGTGGAGACCGAGTGAAGGGGGTATATGGCCAATCAAGGCCCCAAAACCCCCGGATGAACGCCCTCACCCGTCTCTGAAGCACAAAAACAAACAAAAATGCCAAGGTGGATCCATCACGGTGCTGCTGCAGCCACCAAATGGACCAACACGTCCTTGACATCCAAGGAAATGTTCTTTTTCCTTAGATAATTCATCCATGTATACCTCGGCACAAAACTGCTCGGAAGCTCCCACGAATCCCTGCATGCGGCGAATCCCTTCCAACGGACTTTATATAGCCTCCCCCCAGGTGTCCCCGGGTCCGGCTTGTCCATCAGGATCCTCTCGGCGGTGAAGTCGTCGTCCTCACCCTCGTCATCCGAGTCCACATCGCCGGCTGTGAACTCGAAGGTGACGGGACGTCTGCTGGGGTCTGGTGCTCGGGGACAAAGCTGGGTATGGTCGCGGTCCAGGATCTTGTTATCCCCCACACGAACCGCATACACATCCTGCCCGACCTTCCTCACGATTACCCCCGGCACATACCAAGACGCCTGCCGATGCCTGGACAGGACATCCTTGTGGTGCCGCTCCACCCATACGGTGTCTCTGAGAGTATATTTCTGGACTTTTCCCTGCTTGAAGTACTTGGCCCCCTTCTCATGCTCGTCCTGAAGTGCTTTGCACACCTTGGCCGCCGTGTCGTCCGCCTCAGCAATCATAGCACTCGCATCCCGGGCCACTTTGCCATGGTTCAACCACGGGAGAGTGCGTGACACTCGATCCTGTAGGAACAGGATACGATGGGGCGACAGTTCAGTGGGCCCCGGAAGGTCGTGGTATGCCTGGAGTACTCTCCACAGCGAATTGTACCAATTCCGGCCCGGTTCGTCAATGTGCAGCTGGCGAAACTTTTCGAACATCTGCCGCCCAGCCACCTCAGCCGGCCATTCGACTGGATGTGGTACGCCACGGTCTTGGCGTGCCGAATCCCCATGTGCTTGCACATTGTCTTGAACCACGTCCCCACAAATTGACTGCCCCGATCGCTGCAGATGACAGCTGCGACAGCAAAAATCGTCAGCCAATGCCTGATCATGGCATTAGCGACGGTCTTGGCCTGCAGACCCACTCCATGCTTGTCCTTCTTGTCCTTCTTCTTGGACTTCTTGCTAGGGACCGCCACGATATACTCGCTGTGCCTATCCACCGCCAGGATGACACAGTCGTAGGTCTCTCCTTCCACGGTGACCTCAGGCATTGCGAATACATCCATGGCCACGGACCGCATAGGGGCCTCCGGTATAGCCGTGTACAGCGGGTTGTCTGCCGTGGAGTGGTTGGGGCTCTCGTTGCCCAACACACGGCGCAGTTGCTGCAGTACTTGTCCAGGATGGCGTAGTACCCCGGTGGAAACTTGAAGCGCCACTCCAGGTCCTGCTGCATCTTGTACCGACCAGAATGCATGAGCTGGGCGTTATGCAAGTGGTCAATGAGCTCCTCCATTCGGTTCTCAGGGACCAATAGCTTGTCCTTGGGATAATTTGTCCCCATCCTCCGTCAAGCCCTCAGGCCATTCGTCGTTCGACGGGGCGCTCACGGCATTCCAGTACCTGCTCCAGTGGTCGGATGCCGCATAGTCATCCGACCAGTCCCCTGTTAGCACCGACCTGACTAGCTCTACGGGGGCCACCATCCTTTGCTTGAGGGTTTCCTCTCGAATAGCTTGGACTCGGGTGCCTCGGAACTTGGCCAGTTCTTTACGGTTTGCCATCACCACAAAGCACTTGACCCCCTCTTGCTCCATGGCCTTCTCCATCTCGGTGATGCGCTTGGCCTCCTCGGTCTCCTCGGCGTCCCCATGGCTGGATATGTCCATCCACGCCTTGCCCGCGGGGTAGGCCCATCGACTGAGGCAATCTGCCACAGTGTTGTCCTTCCCCGGGACATATACGACGCTGAGGTCAAACTTGGCAAACGTCTCGTGCCACCGGGCCCTCCTTGCCGCCGGTCCTGAGGGGGTGTCGACGTGCTCCTTGTGCAAGCTCTGTAAGGACTGATGGTCCGTGCAAACCACGACCGGTTGTAATCCGATGTGGCCAGACCACTTCCTGAGCGCACAAACAATGGCGTACGTCTCCTTCTCCCTCGCGGTCCAGGCTCGACGTTGGCCCTCGGCCATAATCCGGCTCCAAAACGCCACAGGTACGTGCGACCCGTCGTCCGGGACCTGCTCGAGGACTGCCCCTACAGCAAAGTCCGAGGCGTCCGTCCGTAGCACGAATCCCTTGTCGGGGTCCACCAGGAATACCCCAGCTGCCCCAGGAGTCGCTCCTCCAGGCAGCTGAACGCATCTTCGGCCTCAGGGGTCCAGGCAAGCTTCTTCTTGCTCCCCTTCTGACCATCGAAGTTGCCCACCTGCAGCATCTTGTGCAGCGGGCCCGATAGTTCTGCATACATCCAGACATAGCCCGAATAGTAGTTGCAGAACCCCATGAAGGATCGGAGTTCGCTGATGGTCTGGGGCTTCTCCCAGTGGTGCAGGGACGCCAGCCTCCCAGGTATGGGACAGCGTTGCGCGTGACCAACCACCCAACCCGCAAACTCCACTTCCTTCACGAAGAGCGAGCCTTTGGTGGGCTTGCACACCATGTTGTGCTTGTCTAGCTCGCTGAGCACTCGGCGCAGATCCTTCTCATGCGCTTCGATGAGCTCGTCCTCAGTCATGTCCTCCGTGCCGGACCCGATGATGATGTCATCCACAAAGGGGTGGGCACAGTCCCGGAAAGGACCGAGTAGGTCCTCCATCATGCGCTGGAAAGCGGCGTTGCGATTCTTGGCGCCCATAGGCACTGCTTTTCACTGCATGGGCCCCAGCGGCGTCGACATCGCTGTGCAGGGCCTGGAGTCCGGGTGTAGCGGCATCTGGTGATAGCCGTGTTTCAGGTCTAACACCGTGAAGATCCGCTTTTTTTGTTGTTTTTGGAGGATGGTGTCGATCAGAGGAAGCGAGTACGAGTCGTGCTCGGTTTGCTCGTTCAAACCTCTGTAATCCACCACCAACCTCCACTCGCCTTCTCTTTCTTGGGCACGATAAAGGCTGGACTGGCCCACTCACTGTCAGAGGGTTTGATCCAGCCCCGCTCAATGAACTCGGCCAACAACTTCTTCATGGCCTCGGCCCGATCGCCCACAAGTTGGTACTCCCGATGACGATAGATCTTGGGGTTCTGCTTCAGCTTGATCCTCGCTGTGCCAAACCTCCCACAATCTGGAGGGTTCTTGTTGGCGACGCCACTGAATAGCCGCCGATAGGCATTGATCAGCCTCTCCTTCAGCTCGGCCACCTTCGGGTTCTCTTGGGCCTCTTCAGCCGCTTGCTTCGGTATCGATACAACCGACCGCACTGCGGTATAGGCCCCTTCCGGGTCCGAGTTCGACTTCTCCTCGTCCGATATGCCGTCTTCATCGTCGTGGGGTGCACTTCCCACCAATAATCTTCAGAGACTTGCGGCATCAGCCGAGTTCTTGTCGCTACCGGCCCCCATTCTTGGAAAATCCCACGTCGGCGGGTCCGACCCAACCGGACCATCGTATTAGTCCGCTATGTGATCCATGGCCCTCGCCACGAACTCATCTTTCTCGTACTTGCCGGTGACCAACATCTTGTCACCCCACCAATGCGGAGATGTGGCCATGGCCCGCCCCTCCTTGGCTTCTACACGCTCGTGCATCCCCATCCGCATGTAGTTGACGACGTGGTCAATCTCGGCGTGGGACAGGACGTCAATGCCATCCATTGGCTGATCCGTCCCCTCCTTGGGCTCAAACATGACCCGCATGGGCACCGCCTCAACCCTACGGATGAATGCTTCATCACCCGTGGGCTGGGCTTGCGCCCCATGCACCAGGAAAGCCTTGGTACCCCACGCTTGACCCGGGGAGGGCATTGATAAACCCTTGGCGTCGATGAACAACTCATCCTCTGGCCCGAATGACATCTCGTTCAGGGTGATGGAATCCAGCGTCGACTTGAGACCTTGCAGCGGACATGGGGTGGATCCTCTGCCGGTTACGACCAGGATCCCCTTCGCCCTATCTGCGACGATCTTCTCCACTGTACGTCTGGTATTTTGCAAGGAGCCATGCCAATACATGGGCCCCCACTCCTTCAAACCCCAATGCCTGTGCCAGGCTGAGTCTCCTCGATGCCAATGCCTCCTACATTTCCTCAAAAGTGGGGCATCCGAGGAAACGAAGACGTCCGTCTCGGGCGCTTCGTCTCCCAGCGTCTGGATCATCTTAGCATACACCTGCGGCACCATTCCATACTCCGTGAGCTGATCTCCGCAGTCTCCTCTGGACTTGGCACCCACAGCTTGCACCGCTTGGAAGATCCGATCCTCTTCCTCAGCATTCCATTGGGATGATCCGCATGCATAGTCCGTGGACAGCCATGTAAGGCATTCATCATCCTCCCGGACCAGCGTTGCACGATGGGGAATGGCTCCAATGGCGTTTCCCACCATGAAGTCATACCCCATGATCGTATCCCAATCTGTAATGTTGGCCACATAGAAGTTCCCGGATAGAGTGCTTCTCTTCGCCAAATCAGGACAGTTCAAGCGCTCATGCTCCCAGAATTCCATACTGATAGTGGCCTCATGGGTGCCCCCACCCATAATCTCTTCATTGGCCACCTTCAGGCGTACCGGTCTACGGCGTGGCTGCAGGGATTCCTCCTTGAACAACCCCCTCCGGACCAGGCTCACCTGGGCACCCGTATCCACCAAAACATCCACCACCAACTCCTCTGGTCCGCACCGTGCACGCACCTTCAAGTGCAACTGCCGCTCGTCACCATGCGGTGTATGGACAACTCTCACGGCATGCAACTCTAGCACATCCGGGTGCATCAGGACTTCGAGGGTATGGTCACGGATGGTCTAGATCTTGGGCTGGTCCTGCCCGTCCACGGGGCTCTCCGTGGTCGCTCCTTCTTTCTTGCCACGTCCCTTGCCCGCATATACTTCCCTTGGCAGGGCGCTCCAGGGGTTGGGAGTGGCGAAACTCAGTGGTTTTGGCTCTTCTGGAGCCTTCCTGGGCACCCGATGTGCCTTCGCTTTCTCTAGGATTCCACTGATTTTTGGAGGAGAGACCTCCGAGGTCCCACTCCCGTGGGGGCTCCTCTAGACGTGGCCTGCCGCAGCTCCCTCCTGCTGCGATCCGCTCAGACTTTGTCCACCACGTTGCTGGGCTTTGAGTTCCTCCAACGTCCTCAACATGTCCCCAGCAACCTCCTCGATCGACCTCACGCGTAGGTCTGGGCAGGGTCCTCCAGCATAGCCTTTTCCTCCGCCTTTCCCTTGGCCCTTTCCTTGGCCTCTTCCACCGCCTCCGCCCTTTGCCTTCCAATCGGCAATTCGTTGCTCCTTGGGCTTCTTGTCGGGATGGGCGGCGAAATAGGTCTTCTTGTCCTCCTCATATACCTTGCAATGCCGGTGGACATGTGCATGGTTGCCCCCCTTGCCGTAGCAGACCCAGCAATCGTCGTGCTGTGATCTGTACTCGCGGAACGAGAGCGGCGGGTTCCCAATCCTCCGCGGTTCCCTGCGGTTCTTGGTCCTTGGGTCCAGGCGGTTCAACCTGGACCTGTCCTGCCCATGCTCCTTCATATTGTGCGCTACGAACGCGAAGAAGTGGGCTTCTTCTTGATCCTCTTAGGTGGTCGCGGTCCAGAGATTTTGGCTCCTTCCACTCCCTTCCTCCGTGGTGCCGACCGTGTCCTCCTTGACCTCTCGGTGTTGGCGATCTTCCCGATGACCCGGATGTCCATGGCCCTGTCGATCCTGCACGTGGGCCTCGTTCTTGGCGTTGAGCTTCAGCTCCACCGTGATGTACTTCACGATCTCGTCCAGGCTCATGCGGGCGAAGATGACCTGCATCCTCAGCGGCTCTCCGCGCCTCCACTCCGCGTTGTTGAGGCGCATCAGCCTTTGCCCCATGGTGTCGCCGAATACCTCCACGTAGACGGCGTTCTTCAACCCCAACATTCGGCTGGGCTCGCCGAGGTTTCGCCGGAGAAAC
The DNA here is from genome assembly GCA_964036045.1 of Eutreptiella sp. 'Long Island Sound 2002'. NCBI lineage: Eukaryota > Euglenozoa > Euglenophyceae > Eutreptiales > Eutreptiaceae > Eutreptiella > Eutreptiella sp. 'Long Island Sound 2002'. The sequence goes on along the minus strand of OZ038378.1, from coordinate 121,066,575 downwards.
TCCATTATTCCGGCGTGGGTGTCCTCTGATGCCATGATCCGTACGGCTACGCGCTTCTTTGCTCTCTTCTTCTCCTCGTCCTCCACCCTTCTCTTCCAGTGGCCGGGGAGGACGTCCTTCAGCAGGTTTCGGATGTCGCTGGACTCCTTCCAGTCCTCCACCAGCTCGAGGCTTCTTCGGTACTTGCGGATGTACCGATTTCATTCCCGGACCCGCAACTCCCCGCGCTCCAGCGGCAGCGGAATGGACCACAAATCCTCTAACTTCTGGTTAGGGGCGTCCACTCGGTCCTCATCCTCCAGCCACTGGAGGCAGGCCTGCTCCGTCTGGATCAATCCCTCGCGGATCTGATCCCTGAGCTCCTCCTTCAGGTCCTGCGCCAGCCTGTGTGGGAATGTCCGACATACCCACTTGTCCCTTGGCGCTCCCTTCATCTCGCCGACGACCTCCTTGGCGAAGTCCTCCCAATCCAGGATGAAGTCCTCCAGGTTGGAGGGGTTGTCATCGTAGTAGGGGATTTTGATTCCCCGCAGGTCGTCAATCCTGATGACGTCTCCGACTTCCGCAGCCACCACTCCACCGAGACGGATACCACCTGTGGCCGGGGGGTGTGAGTACACTCCCCGTACATCCCTCTCCTCCATGGAGTGCGGTGCAGTTGGGCCTGAACCCATGGGGTTTGCGATGCGGGAAGGACTTGCTCCACCGGCTGTCCAGATTCCCGTAGTGGGGTCCTTCACCGGCAGATTTCCGCCTGGATGGCCTCGACCATGTCCGTCGGCCGTTCCCATGGTTCGCCCCTGCATGGTCTGGATCTCCTCTTCCGCATTACATGCATGGGCAGTCATAGCGGTCGGTGAATCCTGGGCGGCATGGGACATCTGTACCGTCAGGCTCCTCAGGTCCGTGGTTGCGTGCTCTTCCCGCATGCACCCAGCCGGTGCCGTATGGTCCCCAAGCATTGTGGATTCGCTGAACATGGGAACAAACGGCAGCGCACCCGGGTCAACACGCGGAGGCGCGCATGGTGCCTCTGCAGGGCCGCCCATGGGTTTATCCATGGCGCTCCTGAGGGTCTTAACCCGCTCCACCAGCTCTGCCGTTGCCGGCCTTGCCGGGAGCTCCGGACCTGAGGCGAGGGGTTGTCACTCCTCTAACCTTTTCAGGCGTCCCGACATGTCCTCCACCAGGTGGAGGAGGCTGTCCACCACTCGCTGCTGCTTCTGCAGGGCCATCCCCAGCTTCTCCCGGTACCGGTCTTGCTCCGCTCGCAGCTCTGCCATGTCTCTCTCCGCTTCCGACTGGTCATCCAGGATCCCCGCGATGTCCTCCTCTAGGCCGTCCTTCTGGTTGTCCAGGCGGTTGAGGTGCTGCACGACGGCGTCCATCCCCATCTTTGGGTACTTGCCGATGAGGAAGGATACGTGCTCGCAGTGGCACTCAGCGTGCTTTCCACCTGATCCGGCGCATCGCGTGGTTCCCGGCGCCTCGGACTCCTCCGCCATGGGTGTGTCGCCCATGTGTCCCGCGTTGGCTCCGTGTGCCGGGCCACAGGGGCCGTTCGGGCTCTGGCAGGCCTCTCCAACGCCTTGGCGTCATGCTCCAGGCTGGGTTCGGGGGCCGTGTGCGCCCATGTGGGCGGTATCGCCATCTCCCCCGATTCGGAAGGGAAAGCAGTCCGATAGCCATCGGAATGCCCCTCGGAATCTGCAGCTGCCCACAGCCTGACCGGGCTGGGATCCGTCTCCATCGCCCTGGCTTCCGCTGCTGGTTTTGAGGACCCCCGCTTCCGGTAACGCCGGGCCCTGCCGTTGCTGCCAGTCTCCTCCAACTCCTCCGCAGCGGAACGGAGATTGCAAGCCTTGCAGCATTGCCTTTCACACATGGAGGCCAGGTCCTCCATGTCTAGCCCATGTCCTGCAAGGGCTCTCCGTTCTGAGCATCTTCGCTCTTCTCGGGCTTCCATGTCCGGCGTCGACTCCACGGACTCAACGATCTGCAGCCGGGGCGTCCTTGGGCAGGGCTCATGAGGGCCCAAGTCCCCGGTGCGGCGGTAGGGGGCAGGTACTCCTCTGCTACCATAAAGAAGGTCCCTACCAGGACCGGCCCCTGCTGTACCCCTTCCACCATTTCCTGTCACTCCTATGGTCTTGCTTCTCACCAGGTTCTGCATGATCTTGCCCTATCCTGCACAATTTCCCACAAAGAAGAGTAAAATATGGCTCCTTCACACACATTCCTGTTCCCTTGCAATACCCCACTCCCAGGTACAATAGCTCAAACCCAAAAAATCCACATTGAGGGCTTCCAAGGGTGTTTGAGGTCCCGCGTTGACACTCAACAACTCCTTTCAACACGCCGGTTGTCTCACCGTGCACACGGAGACACGGGCGTTGGGCATGTACATAGAATTGCACCCATAGAATAAAGGACAAAGAAGCCCTGAAATTGGCATATGAACACAATTCAAGCAAAATTAAGGAAAGATGGAAACATACACAATCACAGCCATAGACCCCTCATTCCCTGGACTCAGGACCTTCCCCTGACTCGCCAACATGATGCCCTGAACCAAGTCAAATAACATGGCTAAATGCCATGGGTCAAACGTCACTACACAAACCCCAAATATGTGTTCACTCCCAAGCCTCTTAATCCTAGCCCAAAGGGAGGTGGCGTGTCATGGCCTAGAGTGGCACTCAGGACCATGCCCTACCCTGACATAGCTTTGGGTGGACTTGGAGTGGATTGGGCTTGGAGAATTGCCCCATGAAGATGACCTCACAACATAGCAAAATTAGACAAATCACACCATAATGCCCAAAATTAAATTATATACTCAAAAATGCATACGGCAAATGTTCAAATGCTCCATGCATGTGTCAAACCGGAGAGTAAAATAATAGGGTGATATAGCCCAAAACTTAATTCCCAAGAATATCCCAACATTGGCACCCAAAACCCTCCGGATATATACATGCCATGCTTCACAAGTCACCTCACGGATTTGAGACCTAATCTTGTGAGGCCTCGTGTGCCACGCCAAAGTGACCACGTGATCCGGCATATGGTGAGGTGCAAAGCCGAAGCATATGCCAACATATAAGCAACATACCATAGTTCACAGATCTCTAGGCACTTTACTGTTAGCCGACCAGTTGAGCACATAAAATACAAAAATGAGCATAAAATGAGTTCAAAAACATGCAAATATTGCCAAATTCAAAGTAATCACAATAGTATATAACTTCGCTCACCCATGGTATCAACATATGGTTCAAAAAACGATTGCTTGGGATCATTTGCAAACAATCCCCCCAGTTGGATCCCCACATGGACGCATAGAGACACCTTCGAACCTCCTCCCGACATGCACATGAAAATGGGAAAATTGCTAGTGGCGCTTGTGGGTCACTCTGTAAGCCTTCCCACATGCACTATATGTGCGGTAGACTTAGTCTAGCGCTATGGAGTTCACCATTGGGACATGGGCGAAGCCCTTGCCAGGTCTGACTCCACATATCTTCCTACAAACGAAGATATATAACATGGGCGTGAGCAGAGCGAAGCACATACCATGCATATAACACATACCCTCAAAAGTGGCTCCCACCATGGTATGCCATGCCCCTCCATGGACATAACTTCACGTTAAAAATACGTAGGAACCCAAAGAAAGTTTCTATGCAACACCAACACTCATGCGATACACTCGAAAGTCGCATTGAAATATTCGGTTGCATGGTCCAAGAGTTATCAATCATTTTCTACCCCCTTGGCCATTATCCCTTGCTGCAGGGGGCATGTGTGTACATCAAAGGCGTTTGATGCTTCCCAAATTAGGTTGAGACCAAGGCAATTCCAGCCCATATCTCAAAATTGAAATTACTCGCAATGAGCCGGAGATATGATTCTTCAACGTGGCCTCACGAATCAATTTTGTTTCGACTATATCTCCAAGAAAAATGAAGGCACAACAAAAGGAAGGTTGATTCGTGATCGGGGAAAAATGCAGGACCACTCTAAGTTCATCATATCCACTGCGGCGACCTCGAAGTCGAAAATAGGATTCTGAATGTCTGAAAAAATCGGATCAATTTTGCGAGTGTATAACATGAAAATTGCGGAAGCAACGAACCCTTTACTGATGAAATCTGACCCTTCATCGGGGTTTCCGCTAAAATATCTGGAAATAACAGTTAACCAATCGGTTACCGCAAAATCGCGAGCCAACTGACAGTCGCCGATACATTGACAATCAGAAGGGATAGCTGAAAAATTACGGAAACATTATGATAGAAAAAACCTGTTGATTCCTGATATTCTGATATATAAATCTCAGCCGGCGGCGCCTCGGTATTGAATATGGCCGCTCATAGCTGGAATGGCCAAGCCTATCACACTATCACATCAGGTCAGGTCAGGTGGATGGGAGAGTATGATATTGGCCAATGGCGGCTTGCCAGCACATAGATACACACCCCAAGTGACCCAAAGGTGGCCACGGGGGTCCGAACCGGCTTCAGTCCACAGCCGGAGAAGAAGTCGAAGAAAGGGAAAGAGAAGTCAAAGAAGCAGAAGAAGAAGCAGAAGGAGAAGGAGCAGACAAAGAGGAAGAAGAAGAAGGGGAAGGAAAGGAAGATGAGGGGCCAAGCTCCAAAGAAGAAGAAGGAGGAGGCAGCGGACGAAGGGGAGGAAGGTGAAGAAGAAGAGGATGACGAGAACCCTGAGATAGTACTTCTCCGCAAAAAGCAGGCCAGGGTGGCGTCGGCGAAGGCAGAGGTGGCCAGGATGACAGCGGCGGGGATTCGGATGGGGAAGCAGGTGAGGTTAATGGTGTTGGAGAGGGAAGACCCCATGTCCTCAGACAGTGCCAAGGCAAAGTCCAGATCAGGGTCGGGCAGCGAGTCTAGCAGCAGCGGCAGCAGCAGCACCAGCACAAGCGTCAGCAGCAGCAGCGATGACACCAAGGCGGATGAGCCAAGCAAGTTGGCAAAGACCAAGAGTGCACTTCGTAACGTCAAATTAGAGGACGTGGCCGCGTGGGCGAAGAAGCACCCGCACTTTTACGTGGAGACCTCAGGGTGGCACCCACGTGTGTTGCCTACCAAGGCGACCCGCCAAGAGAAAAATAAGTGCAGCGATGCCCACCAACGAAGTCTCCAAATCCTCGACGAGTTCGTGCAGGAGTACGACAGCAGCGTGGGGCAACTGGTACACCGTTACAAGGAGTATTATAAGAAGAGGGACCACCCTGCAGAAGGTGTGTACCCTTTGCGTGTCATTCGTGCTGTCTCTCGACAGGTCTCTGGCCGCCCTGACGTTCGTCGCGTGTGTTCTTCGCGTTTTCTGTGTTGTCTCCAAACATGTCAATGACGCCTTGGCAACGTTCCACACTTCGAGCGCGTTATCCCGCTGACCCCTTTATTTTGTAGAGCGGTACGATTTGGCGATGGCGCTCACGTTGTCGTCCAACACCACTCCACATACCATCCAGGCCGTGCTGGGGTGCTGATCGAAGAATGGGTTAAGTGCAAGCCAGGCTTACAAGTACTTCAAGCAGCAGTTCTCCACCAGTGCTCCGGCAAATGCGGCTGCCTGGATGTTGCGGGCCATGGCGCAATGCACGATAGTATGTGACATGGCGGAGCCATACACCGATGGTCAAGATGTTGGCAGCGTCAAGACGAAAGGCGTGTCGTTTGGTGCCCCGAGTGCTGCGGCGCCGTGGGAGGCGTTGGGCACAAGTGGCGACAAGAGGGGGCGTGGGGATATGGATACGTGGAGTGGGTTCCGCGGGGAAGACCTTATCAACATGTCCTTCGAGAGGATGGCCGACAAATATGAGCGGACCCTGAAGACGGCAGGGTTGCTCCGATATATATTGACGTAGGATGGCACCGACGATGAGACCCTTGCAAATCTGGGCAAGAACTGGAGATTGATGAGCAGCCCCGACTATGACGACTACATGACGTTGAAGCTGCCAGAGACTATGTCACTGCCTTACGCACTCTGCATGTCGTGCGTGTCGGATCTACCGCTGTCCCTGGCGCCCCTCGTCACTGCTGCATGCACTCTGCGCGTCATACGTGTTGTCTCCGCTCCTGTCTCTGGCGCCCCTCATCACTGCTGCACGCCCTCTGCGCGTGATACGTGTGGGCTTCTTGTTCCAGCCATCTCCGTCCCATTCCACAGACCGCGCAGCCGGCGCACTACCCGCAGCGCCGGCCGTATGACTTCTACGCCCGGCCGTATGAGTACTACGGGCAGCAGCCGGTGTTTGCCAAGTACCAAGTGCAACCCATGTACCACGGGTACGGGTCTCAGCGAGAGAAGCACGTTCACCAAGAGGAGCAGCCCCCACCCCCGCCTCCCGAGCCGGTGGTTGATGAGGGGAGAACAAACCGGAGGAGACAACCTCCAGCTCAACAAGGAGGAGGATGAGGCGGTGGCGTACGAGGGCGTGCAGGACCTGGATGCTGAGCCGGAGAATAAGAGGGAGACCGCAGATCCCCGCGAACCGGCCCCATCCCGTGGAGAACCGTTGTTGACGCAAAAGGTCCGGAAGCCGATGTGGCCACAGATGGTGAAACAGGGTGCGGGTATGTTCCGTCATGGTGCTATCGCATCTGTTATTCCCGTTCTTCATGTCCGGCTCTGATGTGGCTCTGAGGACACACGGCAGTGCCCTGCGCGTTTCATGCGTTCTGCGCGTCGGCTTTCTGCGTGTCCCTGGGAACCTCCGGTGCGGCCTGCATGTTTCACGTGTCCTGCAGAATGGCCGTCTGAGGCTCCGCTTGAAGATGACCAATAATGGGACACGGATACTGTACTCGGCAGATAGACAACGCAGCCAGCAAGGGCGTTTACTCTGTGGGACGCAGTGGGCGGCAGACCACACTCACAACCCGTGCAACAGTACTGGCAGCGATGATTTCATTGACATTGGGAGTGGGAGCAGGACGTGCAAAACGCGGCCGACAAGCGCATCCGGGGACAAGTTCAGAGACAGCGTGCGGAACGCGCCCAGCGTCAGTGCGGACCGGGGACCAGCCGAGGGACAGCTTGGAGGGGGAGGAAACAGAAGGGGGACAGTGGGCAGTGGGCAGTGGGCAGCGCACACCATCGATGTGCTCGTACCCGCTGCAGTGTGCATTGTGGAGCGGGTGGCTGCCGCGTTGTGATGCCCTGCCTGTTTGCGGGCCCAGGCCGCACAACAACCTATCTCTTGCATCAACAACCCCTGTTGTGTGCATCCCCCCCGCCAGGAAGGCCTGCCCTCCCGGGAGGAGTGGGGCTGAGTGGCGCGGTGGCTGTGTGGGAAGCGGTGCATCCGTGGCAGGGGAAAGCCGCCGTTGGGGCAGCGGGCCCAACAGGGGGACAGTGGTTGGCAGCGGCAGCGGGGAAGGATGAGTGGAAGGACAGAAGGAGAGTTAAAGGGAGGTAAGGAGGTAAGGGAACCTAGCGCTCCGTGAGTCAGTCCTGGACTCGTGGACTTGTGATTGACCTCGCGAGGCCTTGGTAGCTAGGGCAGCTTCCCTTTGGGGAGTGGCGGAGCAATGTACATACAGATTTATATATTTGCGGCACTTTTTTGTCACGATTAGTGTGCTGAAACGCGTGCAACGCCCGCAACGCACTGTGCGGCCCAAGGGACAGTATGGGGGACATCATGTAGGACGCGCAGAACGTTGTTGTGGCCCCAGAGACAGGTCTGTGAACAAGGTGCACGACATGCAAAACGCATGCATTCTTTGTTAACAGCTCATACATGCCCTCATTGGAACGTCTTTCGTATGGGCCGCTACCACGTTCCCAGTGCAAAAGTGATCTCAGCAGCCCATACGACCCGGGGTATCATGAGTGGATGGATTCAACATCGACGAGGTCTGGGACCACATGCTGAAGCCAATGACCGGGCCGCAGTGCGCCATCCTCATTGCACAACACCAACAGCAACTCATTCCATGGGTGGACAACTACGTTTTGCACTTCATGCGATGCGGCTCCGGCCGTCGTGCGCATTCTGCAGGGTCGCTTCGTTTGTTGTTCCTCACCTTGGCACCGTGTTCCCACGCTTGTGTCTTAACTATTTGTAGGTACAATTCGTTCCTGATTTGCCTCGGCATGGTCCGACCGGTACAAGTGGACGGCATTTGGGATAAAAGGCATCTAGCGTACAACAAGTACATGGCTTCCCTCTTACCCCGGTCTATGTACTACCGGCTACAAAAACTTCTACGAACCGATATTACCGACCTACTTGAGGAGTGCAACTTTGTGTGGAGTGCAGTTTGGGATATTGGTGGGGTGGTGTGTGGGGATGAGGCCATCGTCCCCCACACCGGGGGCCGGTGCATGGGGCTACCGCAATACATCGCCCACAAGCCCCATGCCATTGGTATAAAGTCATGTGTCCTTGCCGACAACACGGGGGGATACGTTTTGGACGTCTACCTCTGCACCGGCCGTCACGGGCAAGGCCGGCGGTTTGGGTCGTGTGCGGAGAACTTCAATGCCAAGCGCATTGTAGGGCTTTGGGCACGACTCATCCCACATGGGACTGTGTTCGTGACCGATAGCTTCTTCGGAAGCCATGCCATGGCACAAGACCACACGACGCGTGGGACGCCTTACTTGATGCTCATCATTAAGGACAAGCAGGATGCCAGCCTAACAAAGGCCAAGCAGCTGACCCAAGAGGGCGATTGTGCACGGGCCATTGTGGACGGCACCTACGAACTGTGCGTTCACAAGAACCCGAAGGTCGGGCACAAGCGCCCGAAAATCGTCTGCTTCCTTACCGAATGTTGGTACAGGTTCGACAATCCTGCGCGGGATCGGAGGGGCAACAACCTCCCCGCCGTGGTGGCCAAGTACCGCGAGGTCTCGCGTGCCGTGGACGGGGCAGACTCCCGGGGGTATGGCAAGCGTGGGGCAAAATCCATGAAACGTTGTTCCATTTGATCGTGGAGTATTCGCACAGTGGGTCAAAATCAACACTTTGTTTGCGCCGCCTTACAATGGCCTCCTCCCAAGCACACCTGCCTATCCGATACAGCGATGAGGAAGGGGAGCGCGATCTGCATCTTGGCAGGATGTTTGCCACTGTTACCACCCCTTGCCCTGAAGATAACATCAGGGAAACGCTCAATCATGGGCTTGAAATGAAGTTCGAGGTCCGCAAAACCAGGCGGTAGCGAGTACACTTGTGGAAGCCTGTCCGACGGATGTTAGTTGTTGGAATAGTGTGTTTCTGAGTGCGTCGCCGGAGTTGTCTGTCATTGTGGAGCGCATCGTGCGCCTACTATGACCACTGCCGACCGTGAGGGTCATTTGGCACCCGCAGTGCAACTGGGGAGTGAAGTGGATGCGCGTGATGTCTACTGCACTTGTGGACGCTACATGTCTGAACGTAGTGGTATGCGCGCGTTGGTGGCATTGCAGTTCAAAATACTACAAGGGTGGCCCATGTTTTCCTACGTTTAAGTGGGCTTCTTTGTGCCCAGCTTTCAACGTAAGGCAGAGGCCAAGGCGCACAGAAGGGCAAAGAGAAAGAGTAGGGTGGGTATTATACGAGATGCCCAACAGCTGTTGGTTGTTTGTGATCCTTCTCAGGTGACTCATCCGCGGAGTACGTGCTGACCGGGCACGTGCCCCAGGGATATCGCAGTGCGCAGCACATTTTACCAATGCGGCCATCTAAGCTGCATCGGAGCATTGTAGTTGATGCACAGGATTCCTCTTAGCCCGCAGGGGATCGGCAGGCGACATAGGGGACTCCCCGAGTGGCAGTGACAGTGAGGGCAACAGTGGGAGTGAGAGTCTGAGTGAGAGTCGGAGTGGTAGTGGAAGTGATGCCTCGGATGCTGACACAACCAGCAGTGCTGTCACAGTCGGCAGTTCTGACCCTCAGGTTGCCACACATTCTGCAAGACGGCCCCGCGCTCTGCACAACGGTTGTCCCAGCGGCCAGCCCCTGTTGTCCTGGATGTTGATGTCGCATCTAGCTGAACAGCCGTAACCCGTTTTCGGAGTGAGGGGGACTTCTTTCCTACCGACACTGAAGATGCTTTGAAACAGGTGACCAAGCCATAACTCATTCGCGTTGTTTTGTATGTCTCTGTTTTTGCATGTACCGTGGGGATGACCAACTGGGCTCGGCGGGAAGCGGGATGTGGACACTGGGTTTCCTACTGCTGTGCGTGTTTTGCCTCTACCGGCCATTCCTGGCTGGGGTTTGTGGCGTGTGTGTTTCGGTACGGGTTTTGTCTTAACCTCGCCAGTCCGGGGTCTGGTTTTTGGTCTGTGTGTTTGTGCCCAAGGTTTGCTTTCACCCCGCCGTTCTTCGCATGGGTTTGCGGTGTGTTTGTTTGGGGATGGGTTTTGGCCTTTGCTCCGGGATTCCTGGCTTGGGCTTGTGGTGTATGTGTCTTTGTGCGGGTTTTACCCTTACTCCGCCAATCTTGGCTGGGCCTGCTGCTGGTTTTCTCCTGGTGATCCCTCGCCAATCCTGGCTGAGGTCCCTATTGTTGCAATTTTTTGCCAATCCAGCCTAGAGCCTGCTGCTGGCTTTTGTGGGTTGGTCCCTCGGCACCTCTGGCTCAGCGCCCTTTGAGGGCAGTTCCCCGCCACTCCTGGCTGGGGCCTGCTGCTACGGTTTTTTTTTTTGGCCGGTCTCTCGCCAATCCTGGCTGAGGTCCTTATGGGTGCTGTTCTCCGCCCATCCTTGCTTGGGCCTGTTGCTGGCTTTTGTGGGGTGGTCCCTTCCCAATCCTGGCTGACGTCCTTGTAGGTGTGGTTTCCAACCAGTCCTGGCTGGGGCCTCCTGCAGGCTTTTGTGAGTTGGTCCCTTTCCAATCCTGCCGCAGGTCCCTGTGGGTGCTGTTGGCCGCCGATCGTGGCTTTGATCTGCTGCTGGCTTTTGTCGGGTGGTCCCCCGCCAATCCTGGCTGATGTCCCTGTGGGTGCAGTTCCCAACTAATCCTGGCTTGAGCTTGCTGCTGACTGTTGTGGAGTGGCTTCTGGCCGATACTGGCAGAGGTCCCTGGGGGGCAGTTCCCCGCCAATCTTTGCCGGGGCCTGCTGCTGGCTTTTGCGGGGTGGTCCCTAGCCAATCCTGTCTGAGGTCCCGCTGGATGCAGTTCCACGCCAATCCTGGACAGGCGTGCTGTTGGTTTGCTCGGGGTGGTCCCTCGGCAATCTCAGCTGAGGTCCCTATGGGTGCAGTTCAATGCCAGTTCTTGCTGGGGCCTGCTGCTTGCTTTTATTTGGTGGTCCCTCGTCAATCCTGGCTGAGGTCCCTGAGGTGCGGTTCCCCGCCATTCCTGGCTGATGTCCCTGTAGGTGTGGTCTCCCACCAGTCCTGGCTGGGGCCTCATGCTGGCTTTTGTTGGTCGGTCCCTTTCCAATCCTGCCGGAAGTCCCTGTGGGTGCTGTTGGCCGACAATCGCGGCTTTGTTGTGCTGCTGGCTTTTGTCGGGTTATCCCTCGCGAATCCTGGCTGATGTCCCTGTGGGTGCAGTTTGCAACCAATCCTGGCTTGAGCCTGCTGCTGACTGTTGTGGAGTGGCTTCCGGCCGATACTGGCAGAGGTCCCTGGGACGCAGTTGCCCACCAATCTTGGCCGGGGCCTGCTGCTGGCTTTTGCAGGGTGGTCCCTAGCCAATCCTGTCTGAGGTCCCCCTGGGTGTAGTTCCACGCCAATCCTGGACAGGCGTGCTGTTGGTTTGCTCGGGGTGGTCCCTCGGCAATCCCAGCTGAGGTCCCGGTGGGTGCAGTTCCCTGCCAGTCGTTGTTGGGCCTGCTGCTTGCTTTTGTTTGGTGGTTCCTCGCCAAACCTGGCTGAAGTCCCTGAGGGTGCAGTTCCCCGCCAATCCTGGCTGGTGCCTGCAGTTGGCTGTTGTGGGATTGTCCGTAGCACATCCTAGCTGGGGTTGTTGTGGGTGCAGTCCCCCGCTAATCCTGGCTGGGGCCTGCTGCTGGCTTTTGTGGGGTGGTACCTCGCAAATCCTGGCTGAGGTGCTGCGGCTGCAGTTCCCAGCGGATCCTGGCTGGGGCTTTTGTGCGGTGGTTCCCCGCCAATCCTGGTTAAGGTACCTGTTTTGCAGTTCCTTGGAAATTCCGGCCGTGGCGTGCTACTGGCTGCCATGCACAGGTCCCTGGCGAATCCTGGCTGAGGTCCTTTTGCATGCAGTTTCCCGATCACTCTTTGCTCGGCCCTGCTGTTGATTATCTTCGTGTGGTCCCTGGCAAACTCTGGTGGAGGTCTGTGTGGTTGCAGTCCGCCACCAAACCTCGCCTGGGGCTGCTGTTGGCTTTCTCGGGGTAGTCCCTCGCCAGTTCTGAGAGAGGTACCCAAGGGTGCTGATGTGTGTTTGATTGCAGGTTTGGATGCCTTGTTCAGATTTTGGCTGTGTGTGTTCCTGTCTGAGTTTTGTCTGCATCGCGCCAATCCTGGCTGAGCTTCGTTGTGCGCCGAATTTGGTTTGGGTCTGCCTTCACCACGGCAATCCTGGCTGGGGTAGGTGGTTTGTGTGTCCTTGCGTTTCTTTTGCCTTACCCCGGCCGGTTCTGGCTCAATATCGTGGTGTGTCCTTGTGTTCCGGTTTTGCCTGCAGCCCGTCATTCCTGGCTCGTGTCTGTGGTGCCGGTTTTGCCTTCAGCTCGCCGTTCCCCGTTGGGGTTTGTGGTTTGTGTGTTTGTGTGAGTGTCTGGCTTTCTCTTCGCCAATCCTGGCTCCGCTCTGTGGTGTGTGTGTCTCTGCGCTAGTTCTGTTTCAACCCCGGCATCCCTGGCCGGGGTTTGTTGTTTGTGATTGTCTGCGGGTTCTGCCCACACTTTGCTATTCATGGCTAGGGTGTGTGGTGTGTGTTGGGCAACAGGGATTGTCTTCACCTGGCTCTTCTCAGCTGCGGTTTGTCGTGTGTGTGTTTGTGTGTGGATTGGGACTTCATTTTGCCAATCCTGGCTCGGGCTTGTGGTATGTCTGTCTCTGCGCTGATTCTATCCGAACCCTGCCGATGCTGGCTGAGGATTGTGGTGTGCGTTTGTGTGCAGGTTTGTTCTTCATCCTGCCAATTCTGGCTGCCGTCTGTGGTGTGTGTGTCCTCGCACTGGTTGTGTCTGAGCCCCGCCAATCCTGGCCGGCGTTCATGGTGAGTGTTTGTGCGCAGGTTTCGTCTGCACCCCTTCATTCCCGACTGGGGTCTGTGGTGTGTGCTAGGGTGTGGGGTTTTCCTTCACCACGCCGATCCTCGCTGGGACTAGAGCTGTGTGTGTCTCTGCGCTGGTTCAATTCTTGCCCCGCTGATCCTCCCTTGGGGTTCGCTTCTGTGTTTGTGGGCAGGTTTTGTCTGCAGCCCACCATTACCGGCTGTGGTTTGTGGTCCGGGTGCTTATGTGCAGGCTTTTCTTTCATCTCGCGGATCCTGGCTCGGGTTTGTGGCGTATGTGTTTGCGTGTTCTTTTCACCTGCATCCCGCCATTCCTCGCTGGGGTTTGTGGTATGTTTGTTTGTGGTTACGTTTGCTGTTCACCCCGCCATTCCTGGCTGGGGTGTGTGGTGTGTGCGTTTGCGGGCAGGTTTTCCCTTTACCCAACCATTCCTGGCAGGGGCTTTAGTCTGCCCTGCTTGTGCCGCGCCTCTCACCGCTCTGTCTGTGGCTTTTGGGCCTGCTTTGGCGTGCCCATGGGTGGTTTCCCGCAGCGCTTATTCTTTGCCATTGTGCGTGTGCTCGAGGTTTGCGGCAGCTGTTGGCCGTTATTGCCTGACACCTGCTAATGTGCCGTGGTTCTGGCTGGTGGCATGCCTCTGTCGCTTGCCCTGGGGCCTCTTGTCTGAGCGCTGCGCCCCGTCTGGCCCGCTCACTCTTGGTACCCCGCTCAGCTGTCCTGTTGCCGCGATGCCGTCACTGCCGGGTTCATCCCCACTCACTTGGTGCATTGCGCACGCGGTCTTCGTGTCTGTGGCTCCCCGGGGCACGTGGAGGCGGGTCAAGAACAAGGCTCGTGGTGCCCGCCTGCAGGCCCATGTTGACCTGGGCTCGCCCCGTGTCGCATTCCTTCAGAGCCCCGGTGCGGAGTGGTCCCTGAGGGATGCCAACGGTGTCGGTCTTGCGTTGCGTGCGCTGCACTGGTGTTGCGTGTGTGGATCCGGTCACTCACGTGTCAGATTTCCCATACCGTCCGCCTTGCGGCAGGGTACTCGGCTGGTGCACGGGAGGTTTTTGATGTCAACAGGGGCACCTTCCCTGGCAGGTTGCAGTGCGCCATGCGAGGGTTCCCTGCACGTGTACTTGTGTGTGTCCGTCCTGGGCTGGATGTGCTTGTCGGCCTCCTGGGCGCGTTTTGGTACGCCTCATCTTTCCTGTGGCCTTTCTCGTCGGTTTATTTGTTCGCTCGGTTCCCTCTTGACTTGGTCTGCCGTACGTTGGTGTGGCTTCCTTGCCCTTCTGTTTTTTTCTGTTGGCACTCGTGGTTTCTAAGTGGTGCTCCTCCTGTGTGTGTTTCTATGTGGCCCTTCTTGGGCTGCTGCTGCCCGCCTGCGTCAGGTTTAATGCCCGTTTTGTATTTGTTTTTTATTATTGTCCTTTTTTTTGTTTTTTAATTAATCAGGGCTCTGGCTTTGCCTGGTTGTGAACTTGGGTGCCCTTGTCCTTTGTGCGTTCCTTGGTTGTGCATTTGTTCCTACTTCCTGGGTGCGCGGTGCTTTTTCATTTTTCTTGGTAAGCCCAGCCCCTGCATCGTTTGTTTTTGGTGCTTGTCTCCTTGTCCTTTATTCGTGTGCCGGTTGTGTGCCTTGTGGTGACCTCTGTTCCCGTATTCTGCCGTTTTGTGTGGTTCTTTGAATGCAGTATCGCCTCTTGCTGTGTTGTGGTCGTTGTCTGCTGTGCGGGTTGTGGTGTCCTGCGTGAGCGGAGCGTTGAATGTGGCACCGTTGTGCTCCCCCGCCCTCCGCCCCTGTCGGAGTTTGCCTTTGATGTCGTGCTTTGTCCTGCCTCCTGTTGTGTTTTCCTGTGTGTTGGTTTATGTTGCGTTCCGTGTCCTGCCATCCTGTGGGGGGCCTTTGTGCTTGCCTTGCGGTGTCTGGTGCGTTGTGGAAATCTATGTTCTGTGCCGCGTGTTGTTTCCTTGTTGTATGCTGCCTGGTTTCCCTTTGCCGTTCACCTCTTTCTTCCCTTTCCTTGTCCCCCGGCGCTTGCTGCCCTTGGTGTCATGCGTTGTCTTTTGTCTCCTTGTCCTCTTCTGCGGTGCCGATGGCCTGGTGTGCTAGCTTCATGCTGCGCCGTGGCTTTCTTGTGTTGTGTTGTCTCGCCTTGCCTTTCTGTGATTTTTGTTGATCTCTTTCGTATTCTGCTTTGCTCTGTTGCGGTGCGCCTGGTGTTGTGCACTGTTTTCTGCCTTGTTGTATTCTGGCCTGGCCTGTTGTGCGGCGTGTATGTTGCCGTGTTTGCGGGAGCTGATGCACGTGCTTGTCGGTTTTTTGGTGCCACGTCGCGTAGTGTTGCACTGTTGGTATTCCATCTTGCTTTGGTGCGGTGTGTGCCGTGCTGCTTACGTGGATGCTGGTTCTTGGATGCTGCTTTTTGCTGTGCCCCGGTGCGCTGTGTTCCGGGGATCGGGGCCGTGCCCTGCGGCGCTGTGCTGTGTGCAACATGCGGTTGTGTTGCCCCTCCTCCCGCTCGCTCCCTCGCCAGCTGTTTCTTCTGGCGTTGTGCGGTGTCCTGTGTCTTGTTGTGTGGTGCCTTGGTATGTGGTGCTGTCTGTTTTGCGTCCTGCGAGGTGCTGTGTTGTGCTGTGCTGGCCTGCTTTTGGTCGCTTGCTGTCATGCGCCGTTGTTTGCTGCGCTGTTTTTCCTTTCGTTCCGTGCGGTCTCCCATGTGCCCTGCTGTTCCCTGCGGTGCTGCGTCGCGTTGCTGTGCGTTATGCGTCGTAGTGCGCTGCGCCGGACTGGTGTTTTTGCGCCATTCTGTCCGGCGCGTGTTATGCTGCATTCTGTTGTGCTGTTTTTCTTGTATTGTGGTGTCGTGCGCTGTTGTGTGCTATGCCGATTTCTCGAATGCTGTGCCTTACGGTTCTGTTGCGCTGCGTCCCATTCCTGTCTTTGTTGTGCTGCGCCGTGGTGGGTGTTGCTCGTTGGCGTGGGTGTGGCGCATTGCGCTGTTGAGCTGATGTCTGCTATGGTGTGATGCTTGCTGCTGTGTTGTGCCGTGGTGTGTCTCGTAGTTCTGTTGTGTGGTCTTCTTTTCATCCCGGGGAGTCTCTGGCACCTTGCCTCATCTCCTGCCGCAGTGCTTTGTTGTGCGCTGTCCTTCGGTGCGCCGCTGTGTGACTCAGCTGTGCTGCCTGCTGTGCGTTGCGCTGTTTTTCTTTGTGCTGTGATTTGTGGCGCCTCTTGTGCGATGCTGTGCTGTGCAGTGCTGACGTGCCTGCCTTTTATCTCTCTGTGCAGTGGTCTGTTGCCTCTTTTGCGCTGGTTGCTGCCTTGAGTTGCTGCGTGTTGATGCTGGGTGTTTGTTGTTGGGTCTGGTGCTTCCCTTTTGTCTCCTGGGGGCATGTTTGCATGTTGGTGTACCTTGGCTGTCTCGACTGCTGCCCTGTTTTTTGTGTGTTTTTTTCCGGTGCACTGCTCCCCTGTGCTGTGACCTGTGTGTCTGCGCTGCTGTGTGGTGCTGTGCTTTCTGGGGCTGCTGTAGTCTTTGCTTTCCTGCTAGAGTTTGTTTTCTCTTTTTTACCTTTTACAATGACTGCAAAAAAAATTCCTTCTTGAAACATGTCCCTGCGGTTTTGAAAACAAAATCCAATTAAACACAACCAGTCACCCAGCACACACCGAGGAAGCAGGACCACGGCTTTCAACTTACATGTTACCGGCCGTAGGTGGCAAACGTGTTGTGCTCGTAGTATGTTCTTGTTTTTGCAAGGGGTTAACCTCATTTTCCCCAGGGCCAATCGCCTCAGATGACAAAAAGGAGGCAACCGGGGAACGCTGGAGGGGAGTTCGGTGCATGGAGAACAAAAGAAAATAAGAGGGAACAGGGTTTAGGGACGCCGCGACTTAGAGAAAGGTTTCAAATTTTACGCCCTGCTCGCCACGCGTTTTTCTCTATTTAAACGGCACCTGAAACGACGAGAGGCGCAGCAAAGGAGCTAGTTTGGAGACTTTTGAAAGTGAGTTGCATCTAGTACACCTATTGAAATGTTCGACGAAAGGTCAAAAAAATAATTCAACACCTTGTTGGAGCAAATGATCAGTATTGGATGTGTATTACCTACATTCGCGTGCAGCGAGACCGTCAGATAGAGCAATGAGGATGAAAAAACAACTATATCGACGAACAACTAGTTTGAAGCCTTTTGGAAGTGAGTTGCACGTAGTACACCAGTTAGAACATTGTAAAAAAGGTCCGAAAAATGTTGAAATAACTTTTGGAACAACCGATGACTCCTACACGTGTATTACCTTCATTCATTTGTATGTACAAGGTCATAATCACAAATGAAATGCAAAGAAACAAATAGAGGAACAAAGGAGCTAGTTTTAAGCCTGTGGAAAGTGATTGGCACCTACTACACCGGCTGGAATATTGTACGAAAGGTCAAATAAAGGTTGGAACAACTTGTTGAAACAAATGATGACCATTGCACTTTATTGCCTCCATTTTCGAGTAGCTAGAACGTTACAATGGTGAAAGAAGATGAAAAAAAACACTGCACCAACAAACGAGGTACTTTGCAGCCTTTTGGACGTCAGCTGCACCTACTGCACCGATGGGAAGCTTGTAGAAAAAGTCAATCAAAGGTTGGAACACCTTGTTGAAACAAATGACGACTATTGCATGTGAATTGCCTCCATTTGTGCGCATCTAGAACGTCACAATGGTGTACGACGGCACCAGGCCTACCCCCCCGTACGCCATCGTATGCGAGGCGTTCCCCAGGGAGCCCACTTGGTGCCCCGCCCTCCCGCCGGCGACGCACGCGCCCCGCGGCTGGGCTAACCCAGACCTGTCCCCCCCCCCTCTCCACAACCAGGGGTGCCCACCAGAGGGGGGCAGCTCCTCTGGCAAGAGTGCCCTGGCACCCCCCTGCTCCTCCTCGTCATCGCGACCCGCGGGGACCCGGGGCGGATCCTCGGGATCACCCCCACCCACCTCTATGGGGCAACACCCGTACCCCGCCCCCCCCTCCCGGCGCCCGCGGCGCGGGACGGAGTACACACCTTCCTGCTAACACAGGAGGTCACCGCCGTTACGGGGGTCCACCTGGTGCGGCTCCCCCCGACACCACTCGACAACCCCCGGGGGCCCTATGCCCTGGGCCCCGCCCCTGACTCGGAGCTATGGCGCGACGCGTGGGCCGCGTGGCTCCCCCGCGTCCCCTCCCAATGCCGGTGGATAGCCGCCGGCCCCCGGCCGTGCGGGGCTGACGCCACAGCCGGCTCCCCACCCCCTCCCCCCCTCCCCCCCGCAGAGCACCACACGGCACTGCCCACGGCACGGCACTAATGCACCAGGAGGTAGTGGGAAGGGCGCGCCTGCCACCACGCATGCCTACCAGGATAGAAGTGATGGCAGACTCCGATGGCTCCCCCAAGCGGGACGACCGCCACCACCGCCGGTCCCGCTCCCGCTCCCCTGCCTCCCCGGAGTGGACAGGGGAGACCCTCGCGGAGCGCGAGGAGCGGAGGCTGGCGGAGGCGGCGGTGCTGGTCGGGCCGCCGCCACCAGCCCGGGAGCCTGAGCCAGCCGAGATGACCGCCCCCGCCGCCCAAGCAGCAAGCCCCGCCGCCCCGCCCCGGGAGGGGGCCCCAGACGCGCAGGAAGCGGAGACCGCAGCCCCAGCGAGCCACGCCGCGGCCCCAACCCCGGCCCCCGGCACGCCGCCGACACGGGGGGTAGCCCTGGCGCAGGGACCGGGCGCATCGCCGAGGGCTGCCGCAGCCGCAGAGGAGAGCGAGAAGGGCGCGCGAGGGGTTGCGACCGCGGCCCCGGCAGGCCGCGCCACCGCCTCGGCCGGCCACGCCGCAACCCCCAGCACGCCGCGAACGCGGGGGACGGACCCCGCACCGGCCACGGGCGCCTCGTTGGCGGCCGCCGCAGCAGCAGAGGAGAGCGAGGAGGGCGCGCGAGGAGTTGCGACTGCGGCCCCGGCGGGCCGCGCCACCGCCTCGGCCGGCCACGCCGCGACCCCCAGCACGCCGCGCAAGCAAGGGAAGAACCCCACGCGGGCCACGGGCGCCTCGCCGGCGGCCGCCGCAGCAGCGGCAGTGGGCAGGGAGAGCGCGAAGTACCGCGCCCACGCCAACCCCATCCACACCCACACCAGCCCCCCCAAGCACTTCCCCCCCAAGCCCTTCCCCCCGGGGCAGGAGCGGCACGTCCGCCCCCCGGCGCCCGAGCGCGCGCCGCCGGGCGTCACGCTGCCGCAGCTGCAAAGGCAGCGGGACGCCCGGCGAGTGGTCCAGGAAGGGCGCAGCAGCAGGGGGGAGCAGAGCGCAGGCAGCGGACGGCGCGACTCAGGGCAGGGGGCCGGGAAGGGGCCAGGGCACGGGAAGGGCGCGCAGGGGCAAGGGCAGGGAGACCAGGTGCAGGGGGCAGGGCGCGGGGAGGTGGGTGAGCGGGCGGGCCAGGACGTGGGGGACGGGAGGCGGGACCCGCGACACGGGCAGGGGGCTGGAAAGGGGCCCAAGGGCAAGAGCAAGGGCGCCGCGGGCCCCAAGTAACAGGTGGGACGGGGCATGGGAGCCCAGGGGGGAGGGCGGGACGAAGGGAGGGGGGCGGAGGGCGGGGCGCACCCGCAGCCGGACGTGCAGCCGGTGAGGTGCATCCCCCCCGACATCCAACAGATGCCGGCGCACCACACCCACCACCACCACCACCACCACCACCACCACCTCTACAACATCGGCCCCTGACGCCGGCGAGCTCGTCCCCCCCCAACCCCCACGACCCCGGCACCAGCCAGCCCCCCCCCGCGCCGGGGGCGGAGCCGGCGCAGATGGCCTCGGCGGAGGGGGGGCGGGGCGCGGCATCGGCGCCGCAGGCACAGGGGCAGCGAGGGGGGCCGGCGCGGGGGGCAGAGGGGGGCCGGCCATGGGACCGGGACTGGGGCGGGGTCCCGGACCCTCTGGGGGAGGAGACCCTCCCCCTGGTGGGGGAGGTGTACGGGTGGTTGTGCTGGGCCAACCAGGGGACCTCCAGGAGGTCGAGGAACCAGCCCTCCGATGCCGTGCTCCTCCGGAGAGACGGAGGAAACCGAGAGGTACCCCCGGGGGGGTGGGCAGCCCCAGAGGACCATGAGAGGGTCCTCAGGTCAGTGATCCGGGCAGCGTGGCCCGACAGGGAGCCTACGTGGCCGGCCTTCCTGGAAGGGGGAGCGGTGCTCCGCATCACGGATGCGGACGCCAACAACTGGCTCCCCCGGGCTTTGCGCAGCGCCTTCGCCCACTGGCGCTACCGCCGGCACAACCAGCCGCCGCCACAGCCCCAGCCCCCACAAAAGCGGCGACGCAGGTGATGGCCCAGACGGCGGATGCGCGAGAGTGGGGGGGGGAGCTGGGCCCCCCGACCCACGCCCCCCCCACGGTACGGCACGACGCATGAGAGCGTGCCACCTCCCGCGGGAGGGAGGGCGGAGACAACGAGCGCGTGGGGGAGCCTGCTGCCCCGCAGCCCGCTAACCACTGACCGCTAACCCTCACGGCCGCCCCCGGCCGGCCAGCGCCGCGCGACAACCGCTGGGGGGATGAGGGGCCCGAGCGAGGGCCTGCACGAGGGTCCGGCTCTAGGTAGAGGGGGGCGGGGGAAGGGCGCGACCCCCTCGCCGATGGCTGGCCCCCGGGGCCGGGACTGTCATGCCGCCCCCCCCCCCCCCCGGCCGTCAGGAGGCGTCGCCAGGGGACCAGAGGGCCCCCCCCCCTCCCCCCCCCCCCCCCCCGCATTCCCCCCAGCTGGGGAGCCACGGGCGCGGCACTCCGCCTCCCGGAGCCGGGGGGGCGACGCGGTGGGGGGAGCGGCGGCTGGACCTGCTCCCGCGAGCCCACACTGGCGTGCCGGAGCAACGCGCACAACGGAACAGTATGGAGGCCGCGCCCCACATGACCCTCCCTTGACCACAGCCCACTCAGGGAGGGCAGAGGGGGAGTTCAGGTCTGCAAGGGCCCCCGAGGGAGCGGTCCACGGGCGGCCTTCAACCCCGCCAACCCCGGGGCGGCACTTCTGTCCCGACCGCACGCGCACGCCGGAAAGGGAGCGCGCCGGCGACACAAAGGGGGCCAGGATTGAGTACCGCAGGCTGCACGCCCAGAGGGGGGGCAGGGAGGCCGCGGCGCGACACCCCCCCCCCCGCCCCCCCACCAGCCCGCGGGCCGCGGGGGCCCCGGCCACCACCCCCCGAGGCAGGGGGGATGGTCCCCCCCCCGCCCGAGAGAGGAGCCGGAGCGCGACCCGCCCCCCCGCCCCAGCCGCCGGCTCCCATGGGGGCCGCGAAGAACAAGCGAGCCAACGCCTACGCGTCAGGACACCGCACAGATCGTACCCAGAGAAGCCAGGTGAGCACGAACCGGAGTGGTATGGGGGGCCACGCCCCCCATGGACAGCACAACGCCAGTGACACCCGCTTTGTTGCCTGCCCAGAGAAGGCAGAGGGACGGAATGAGGCAGAGCTACCCCCCGCCCTACAGGCCCCCCCCCCGGCCGCACAACCGGGGGGTACGGCGCACGCCCCCCCCCCCCCCCAGCCTGCCCCCCAGCACATGAACGCCACGGACCCGCCCCGCGGCGCGCAGCCCCCACAGGGCGTGCCGGCCGAGGGGACAGAGCAGGGCCCCCACACCCGCACGCCCGCGCCCACGGCACGTGGATCGCGGACCCCGACAGCCCGCCCAGTGGGCGGGCAGTCGGAGGAGGGGGAGGGCATGACCCCAGACGCCCCTCGCAACGGTAGAAGGCACCCCCCCCGGGGACGCCCTGCCGCCACCCCGACAACCTCCAGCCAAGTAGGGGGGAACCGGGACCGGACCGCCCCCCCCCAAGCACGCCAGACGGAGCAACGGACCGGGGCAGGACACGCGGAGGGGCACGGATCACGTGAAACGGCCCTACCAGCGCCCAGTGCCGGGACCACGCGAGGTGCGCACGCCACACCACCCAGGGGGGGGGGGAGCGGACACGGCGAGAGCGCGAGCGCACACACACGAAAGGGACACGCGGGGACTACCAGAAGGGCAACCGGACCGAGCGCGCGGAACGCACAGACCGCGTGGAATGGCGTACCAGCGAGCGAGGGTAAGGGACATCCTGACGGGACGGCCCGCCACACGCAGCGCGGAACACGCGGGGCGGGGAGGGGGAAACGAGAGAGACACAACACCAGGTACCGGCCTGAACCCCCCGAACCGGCCGCGAGCGCCGCGCACACACAGACGGGGCACTGCACCCGCCAAGGCAGTAGTGGCGCACAGCGCCACGCCCCAACCCCTAGGCTAGGCAGCCTCCGCGCGAGCCCAAGGGGGTCCCACTGGCGACAAGCCAGTAGCACGGGCCCGGCGGCGCCGGCGCCCCGGGCGACCACGCATTAGGGGGGCGACGCAGTGGGTAAGCGCCCGTAGCCACGGCTGCGAATTGATGCACAGACCGGGGAGTGGCGAAACGGGGAAGCCGGGGAAGGACGGGGCTCCGAGCTCTGTGAACCCGGGGGACTCCGCCACCAGGCAGGAGGTGCGTCTTGGAGGGCCCACCACTAGGACCCGGTGGGGAGGATATCACCTGGCCCGACCAGGTGGCCCCCCGGGGCCAAAAGACGTCTAGTACCCGCAAAAATAAAAACTCAAACCTCAAACCACAATGGTGAAAGAAGACGAATAGCACAACTACACCAACGATCGAGTTTGGAGCGCTTTGGAAGAGTGTTGCACCTAGTACACCGGTTGGAACATTTGTACCAACCGTCCAAAAATGTTGGAACATTATTTCGGAACAAATGATAACTTTTGGATGTAAGTTGGCTTTGTTTGCGTGCATCCAGAGTGTTGCAATGATAGAGACGGGCGCAAAAAACAACTGAACCAAGGAGCTCGTTGTGAGCCTTTTGAAAGTTAGTTGCACCTACTACAGCGGTTGAAACATTTTGCGAAAGGTTGAAAGAAGGTTGGAACACCTTGTTGGAACGAGTGAATACTATTGCATGTGTCTTGCCTCTATTTGTGTGCATCCAGAACATCACAATGGTGAAAAAAAAAGAAGCAAACAACTACACCAATGACGGAGCTGGTTTTGAGCTTTTTTCGAAGTGCGTTGCACTACTACACCGGGTGGAACATTGTACGAAAGGTCACAAAAATGTTGCAACACCTGTTTAGGACAAAGGTTGAGTATTGGATGTCTATTGCCTTCATATGGGTGCCTCTACAACGTCGGAATGATCAAAGAGAATGAAAAAACACTTACAACAAAAAGAGGGGCTAGTTTGGAGCACTTTGGGAGTGCGTTGCACCTAGTACACCAGTTGAAACATTGTTCCGAAGGTCCAAAAAATGTTGGAACACCCACATCAGGTGAAACTAGCATCTAGCACGTCATCATGATGAATGTAGATGAAAGAAACCTTCAAACCACCAATACATGCCTAATTTCAGTGACTGGAACCAGTCCACAATGCCATTGAAATTATGCGACAGAAATGCAAACGTCAGTGTCAGAAGTGGAAAAGTGAGTCAGCGAAGGTTTGTGATGAAGGCGCAGGCTGAAGTCCAGGGTTTATAGGGCCTGTGTTCTGTTGATCACCAGACTGGTGGGCGTTTGTCCCCCATGGCCTAGGTTTGGGGTCTCCCCCATATTTCTCCTGGTTCTTCTTGTTCCTCTTGTCAGGACCACCGCATCTTTCTTTGGCTTGGGCTTGGCCCATGCCCCTGCCCTTGGATTTGCCTTTGCCTTTGTCACCAGCGCTCTTGCTGCTTTGACCAGCATTTGGCGGGAGTTCAGACTTCAGCTTGGCCAAGAGGCGCTGCTTGCGATGGAAATCATCTTTGTAGTCCTTGCGGCCTCAGTGGAAGACACAGGTAATGGCACACCGGTAGTCCTCTGGCATCCTGGTGTTGCCGCCGGGGTTGGTCTCCTGATTCTTTCCCCGCACCACGAACCATTGGTGGCGATCACAGCCTTGAACATGGGGAGGTGGCAGATGGCCGCTGCTGAGAATGGCCGATCCTGTTCCTGAGGAGCCAGCCTCTCAGGAGCACCGATCCTGGCTCCTCAGGAGCACCGACCCTGGTACCGCTCCTCAGTCGCATCGACCCTGATATATGCACCCCAGGAGCACCGAGCTTGTACAAGTTCCAGGGGCGGCAATTCTCAGCAGCGGTGGTTGTCTTGTTAAGCATTTTGCTCGTCAGGAGCGAGGGTCATTGCTCTTTCAGAGCTAGGGGCGTGGCTCCTCAGCAGCTAGTGTCAAAGGGTGGCATTGCTCCGCAGGAGCTAGGAAGGGGGGGGGGGGGGGATCGAAGCTTGCCAGTCAGGTATGGTCTATGTATGGTTTCTTCCATGATGCATGCATTTATAAGTGGAATGGTTGTCATGATTTTTCATGTACTGGTTTTCTGCAGCGTATGCGCCATAGTTGATTAAGGTGATATTTATTACTTTGAAAACGATTTCTCACAAGCTCACACAGGAACAAAAAACCCAACATGGGTAGGTGGTAGATGGCCGCTCCCGACAAACGCCTATCGTAATCGTTAGGAGCCAGCTTCTTAGGAGCACCCACCCTGGCTCCTCAGGAGCACCAATCCTGGTACCGCTCCTCAGGAGCACCGACCCTGATAAATGCTCCCCAGGAGCACCGACCATGTTCGATCACCAGGGTCGACTATTTTCAAGAGAGGCGGTTGTCCTGTTAAGCGTTTTGCTCCTAAGCAGCCAGGGGAGGTCATCGCTCTTTCAGAGCTAGGGGAGTGGCTTCTCAGCCAGCTACGGCCAAAGGTTGGCATTGCTCTGCAGGAGCTAGGAAGGGGTGGGGAAAAAACACGAACATTCACAGGCAACTATGGTCTATGTATGGTCTCTGCCAAGATGCATACATTTATAAGTGGAATGGTTGTCATGAACTTTCATATATTGGTTTTCTCCAGTGCATGCGCCATTATTGATTCAGCTGATATTTATTACTTTCGAAACCATTTCTCACGAGCTTAGAAACGGTAAAAAAAAAAAGCTGTTGAACCAGAAAACACCACCACCGTGAATCATGATTTGCATGTTGCGAAGCGCGCTGATTCAAGCAGCAGGAGAAAATGAATTGTCATCCCCACTCGATGCTGAACTCTACAGAAACGTTCATTTGTAGATGTCCAATTTATTCATCCATCATTAGAAACTTTCGCCATGTTCCAAGTTACGCCTCTCCACGAATCACCGTCAGTCGTTGGTGAGCAATGGTTGAAAGCGGGATGACCAGATTGCTGCGTAAAGCACTGGTCCCAAGCCGTCACTCTACCGTTGAAACGTTACGAGTGGCAACATTCCATAAGGAATTGTGCCCCACAAGAGTCCATGGGGCCACGATACGCGCTGACGCTTGGTGACAACTCGGTGCATGCTTGATGTGTCCCCTCAAAGACTGCAGATGAGCTCTGTCCACATATATCTCCATGTAGGCTGGCGACCATCGTCGTGTTGAAACGGAAGTATGTATCCTAATTATGTATATTACATGATTACTGATCATTTTATTGTATTGTTCAATCAGATCAGCAAGTGCTTGCTGCATGGTTGCGTGGTTAAGGCATTGAAAAACAAGGTTGATTCGAAAAAGATAGCACAGGTGATTTGAGACTAAAAATGCCCAATCAAAGCACAAACACACGTTTTTTGTGGTTTCAAAATAGAGGCAGTGATGTTGTTTGAAAAGAAAACAACACCATAGTTGCATGGCTATAAGAGCTTTAAATTCAGATTTTTGAATCAAAGTATCTTCTTGACTGACATATGTCGCAAAGCAAACATCTAAGCAAAGGAAACAAATGTCTAGTGGACTTTCTAAAGCGCAATGCAACTTTTTGGTTGTTGGAAATGTTGCAAGAATGATCCGGAACAGATGTTGAAATGATGCGAAACAACAAGCAGAAAGTCAAAAGCACTTAGGTTTGTTTTAGCTCCCCAAAAGAAACGAACGGTGGTCGCCCGGTATAAAAATGCTCTTCAGAAGCGATGGTGGTTCTTCTCAAGATCAAACATTCAAACAAGCTAACTGGATCAGGTAAATAAATTTTGGAACAAATATCTAGTTCAACCTCCAAAGGTAAAATAAATGCAAGTTTGATCTGCCTTGTTGGCAATCTAGTGTGCACCATGGTACAAAAACGTACACATAAGTAATGAGAAGTGGGAATTACTCTTTTTGATTTTGCTCTTGAGGGCCACTTTTCTTCGAAAACAGAATTGTTGCTAAGTAGCAGAGGTGATGTTCCTCAGGATCAATCATGCAGACATTAGCAAGGCCCGTAAGACTCCAAAAATGCGACTCTTATGTAAGTTGTCTGCAGCTTTGCGGCCACAATGGGCACCAATTGTACAAAATATGCAACGTACTAAGCAAAAATTGAAAAATGGCCTTTTTCATTTTTGGCTCTTCAGGGGCCAGGGTCGGTGCTCCTCAGGAGCCACCTTGCTCCTCAGCAGCAGCGACGGTGCTCCTCAGGAGCGCTGGCTCCTGAGGAACCAGGGTCAGTGTTCCTCAGGAGCCCCGTCATGGTCGCAGCTCCTCAGGAGCCAGGGTCAGTGCTCCTGAGGTGCACTCCAGGTGAGTGCACCCCAGGGTCGGAGCTCCTGAGGAGTAGGAGCCAGGAGCTGCCATCTCCCACAACACAGAGCATGGACTACGCCACTTTTCTTGTCTCCAGGCTTGCACCAGAACAGCTCCTGGGTGTTGCTCATATACCGATTTTCCTTCAAGGTTTTTTTCGGGAGGGTCCACAGCCCTGATATCCACGTCCATGGCCATTGCCTTGGCCTTCAGACTGGTTGGGGTTCAGCTGCTGGTCAAACTCCTTTTCCTACGCCATCTCCAGTAGAAGTACCAACAGGTCCTGTTAGGTGAGGGTTCT
The DNA here is from genome assembly GCA_964036045.1 of Eutreptiella sp. 'Long Island Sound 2002'. Classification (NCBI taxonomy): domain Eukaryota; phylum Euglenozoa; class Euglenophyceae; order Eutreptiales; family Eutreptiaceae; genus Eutreptiella; species Eutreptiella sp. 'Long Island Sound 2002'. The sequence goes on along the minus strand of OZ038378.1, from coordinate 121,039,469 downwards.
TGCCTTGTGGTCGGCTGTGGTGTGACAGTTTTCCAAGACATTTCTGGGGATCGTGGCCACAAGCAACAACTGCAGCCCCTCGCTGCCGCAAGATCTCGGTATCAGTACCCCTACCTGGTGGTGCAAGTCTTCCAATAGGTCAGAGGTACATGCTACTTTAGAGATGTTTGCGGGCGTAGCCAGGTTCTGGATCTCCGTTGAAATCAATCAATCAATCTCATACAACAGATATTGCGTCTCAAGGGCAACCAGGACATCCGCAAACGTAACAGACTTAGTCACGATCTGCTTGACCTGCTTCTCCAGGTACTTTGTCTTGCAACACTGCGTGAGTTTGGCCAGTCATCCTGAACGACCAGGCAAGGGCTCTCGGCGAACTCGCTGAGGTCCACTCCACTGAAATCAGGTGGGTTCATAAAACTCTCTTGGAGTCGGTGATAGCCTTGGCCTCCGTGGAGCGGCGTCTTTATTTGCGTCCACTCTTCGTTGTGTTCTTCTTCTTCTTGCCAACAAGTTCATCTGGGTCCTCAGCCTCATCATCCTGAGAGGGTGACGCCGACTGCAGGGATGGTGGTTCGTCGTCTCAGGGATCGCCACCCATATAATTGGAGCCGTGGGGCTCTAGATCCACCGTAGCCCTCAAGACCGTCAAACCGAGCTGGTCAAGCTCTGTGGACTTCTGTAGGTGGCTGCAAGGGGGTTGAGCAGTCCTTGGCACAAAGATGCTCCTTTGAATAGCCGCAGAGGGGTCCTTGGGCAGACTCCCCACAGCACCAAGTTTACGAGTTAGGGCAGCAACCAAACTGTTGGCCTGTACCCACTGAGACAGAGAGTAAGAAAACGTAACTGCCATGTCTCTCGTGGAGTACCTGATCCAGGCCAAGCCCCCCCTAATGCTTCGGAAGTTATGCAGACTAACACTTAATCATTTTTGTCACTCTTTTTGAAGCTTCAAGTACAGTTTTCAAAGTAACTGGGGTTACAACCCTAGCCCCCCATGAAGTTCACCCCTACCACTCAAGTGAGCGGAAGTATGTTCCTTAACGGAGGTAATACCGAGCTAAAGTAGGCATTTCATGCCTGGGGCTTTGTTGGTTAAGCCCAGTGGTCTCCCACCTCAGGACCCCTATACTCAATTGCTTTTTCTACTTCTTGTGGGCGTAGGCTTTAACTGATTCTGGATTCGGTTGCTTGGCCATGCTGGCCAAGCAATATCCTGTTTCTGGCCCAGCCTACTTGCCCCAGGTTCCTACCCAACTCCATCGCATGTCACAAGGTGCACATGAAGTGCTTGGGACGATCTTGGTGGCCAGAATTATGTCAGTGTTCTTTACAATATCATTTGTTTTCTTCATAATTGACTGAAGCATTGTATGTGAGCCTGCAGTGTCTGTTTGCAGCCCCTCTTTGTTACACATTGTTGGATTGTGGAAGGACCTTTCCTGATTTCATTGATCCAGTGCCTGGACTTGCTCTACTTCATCTCTGTTTGGACCGTATGTTCTCTTGGGGAAAGTCAGCAGAGTTTTGTTAAACGGATACAAGGGACCAGTACAAGTGTGGGCAAACCAGAAACTCTTTCTGGTAGCAGAGGAAGGCCCTAGAAGACTAGCCCAAAACACAAAGAACACCAAAAAACACTGGTATCCTGTACTGTGGAGATGTCTGTCACATTCAGTGCCAAAACTGTGCCGATCACAAGCACCAGATCAATGACTGGTGATGTGAGGACTGGACGTTCATCTACAAGTGGTCTACCCCGTGATACTGGTCCTCTAGGAGAACATGCAGAACAAAGAGAGGCGAAGGAGAATGCAAAAGGGGAAAGGGAAGGATGCAGCTTTGGGGCCGATGTTCGAGGCTACTTGGCGCGAACAGACGTTCGAGGTATATTATGGCGAGTTGGATGCATCTGTGTCCACCCGTTCGTCAAATTGGGAACTGCACTGGATTTCCAGAGAGCCTACAGCTTGGAAGGAGCTGAAGGAGCCTGAGAGCCTGGAGCGCGTGCCCTCTCGAAGGGGGATGGCTGCTTAACCCTCATGCGTGGAGCGACCTTTGCCCCCACAAATGGCGGCCCCTACTCGGGGTCTCATTGAGACGATGGAGCTGCTTTGACAGGTCCTGGGTGCAGGTGATGAAAGCTCTGACCTGAGTGCACTGTTAGCAGCACTCAAGGCAAAACTGGGGCTCTGCAATTTGGAGAAGCCCGCCCCTACCATATCCCCTGGTGTGTAACCTTGGACCAGGGACATGAAGAGCTGCGGAGGCATCCGCAGCTCTCCCGGGGGGGGAGGTCAAACCCCTCGGAGATGCTCCGGTAAGGGTAACCTTGGTTGAAGACGAAGGTTGTCAGCCCCCTCCACTGGTGGTAGACGAGCAGACAACGCATCACCTAAGGGTGAGCAGTAGGGTGAAAAGCGGACTCTTGCCTCCACCCCCAGCGCTGGGGGCGCCGAAGAGAATGAGAACGCCAAAACGCAGGCTCACCTGGCACTTCAAGTGCCTGCAATCTGCTTGGGTGGATGTGAAGTTCCCTGAAGAGTGATGGGGAGGTGGCTGCGAGGATGAGGATTTGGTTTTGTAGATCACCTTTAGAATAGGTGATCAGCTTTACAGGGTGGTCTTTGACACGGGCGCCAGGCTTTCCATCCTGGCCCGCAGATTGCTAAAATAAACCAAGATCTGGAAAACCAAGACCGTCACTATAGGGGCAGGGGATGGGAGAACCATCCATTCCCTGGGGGCGGTCGATGTGACCGTCTGTTTGGGCGATGAACAGGTGACTCAGCACTGCAAAGTGCTTGACACCGACGCCTTTGACATTGTCATCAGCACAGATTTCCTGCGCCGTAACCTTTAGGTGAAACTGTTGTCTTTGTAATGTCCCTATGCCCTACACTGCAACTTCAGCAGTCGCCTTTTCTCTGTCCCTCGGAAGCTGTCAGGACGAAAAGAATCCGGTCTGCGCTACGTGAACCGGTCTTATTGAACTGAAAACTATCAGTTGGTGTACCGCGTCTTGGAAAGTGGACTGGCGGCCCTACAGGTAGACCTGGATGAAGTTCAGGTGGAATTGTTCACGAGTAAGGAGCAGCATATGATGCAGCTCTATTGTTGGCGATATCTCAATAACATGCTATCGCATCTACTGGAAATCGATGGGGTTGTGCTATGCTAACCCCGCATTCTCTCAACTCTCTAAGGTGTTGACCAAAACCGCCCTTGAGGGAGCGCGATAGGTACTGTGCATCGCCAACTTGGGTACCACGGGGGAAAACGCCTTTTGGAGGCGCTTGTTGGACCGTATGACATTGGGTAGACTTGAAATCCCCAACGGCCGAATGTACGATCCTGAGGACTCTCAGGAGACCATGGCCGCCCCTGAATGGGGCAGTTTCTTGTGAATCGTCCATTGCTCTGTAAACCCTGTACCGGTGCCTGACCTTGACCAGGTAGTAGTCAAGGAGATGATGCCCGAAAACCGAGACCTTACCCTCCTGAATCTTAATAAAAGATCCGAATACTCTTCGGTCACCACTACGAGTGGTCAGTGCTCCAATGAGCAGGAGGCTCCCGCAGTCCCTACTCTTTTGGCCAATGCCGACCACCCAAGTGAGATTGCTAGTGCTATCCCACCGGTGGACCCAGAGGTGCTTACAATGAGAGGACAGCGCTTTCCTAGCGCAGTTGCTAATGGATGAGGTGGATCTCAGTGAGTCCACCGCCAGCGGTTGTCACGACCACACTGTTTTCTCTATGCGGGCCACAAATGGCCCTACAGGTCAGGTACCTTGTGCTAAGCCCTCAGCCAATAACATGTGTGTCTCTTGGTACGACCTACAGGATCTCCAGGGGGTTCCATGGGCTAAGGTTGAGGGTGTCGAGCGACGGACCCGCCTGGGCCTCCTCGACAGGAGCTTGAAAAAATATATATGGTCCGAGGAGGACGATGAAGAAATGACTCTCCCCGATCCTGAGGTACCCCTGGTATACTTCCTTCACTATGTCCAGCAGGGTCGCCAGGACTTGGTGGATGAGCTACCCCCTGAAACTATGCCGCGTATGAAGAAACAAGCAAAACAGAAGAGCAAACTCCACGCTGAGGAGGACCTTTCTTAGACACCTGAGAGCATGAACCTTGGCCCTCGTCTCAGTAAGTTTATCCAAAAATACCATGAGGCTTTTGGAGCGTTGCCCCCAGCCCTGTCATTCAATAACCTGGTCCAGATGGACCTGAGACTCAAACCAGAATTTGCAGGGTCTGTGGTGAGATGGCGTCTGTACCCGGCCCCACAAGATCAAATTGGCGAGATCAAACGCCAGATCCAGGAATGTATAGATACTGCCCTCGTCAAGGAGTATAAACACGGGGACTATCCCCGCCATTGTAGCCCTGGTTTCCTAGTGGCTAAATCTGGCTCCACTGCTCTGCGCTTGGTCGTCGACTATGGTGAGGTCAACAAAAACACCCAAAACCACTCAGGGAGTATTCTCAACATGCAGAACCCCCTAGAGAGGCTCGCCAAGTGTCAATTCAAGACCAAAACAAACAGGCCCTTGGATTCTGGCAGGCAGACCTAACCTGAGCAGCCCAGGAACTGCTCGCTTTTGTAAAGCCTAAGGGCCGTGTCTTCCGCTGGAAGGTCATGCCCTTCGGTGTCGCGAATGCCCCTGCAGTCTTTCAGGAGCTGATGAATAAAATGCTATATATCCTGAGACGCAGACCCCTTGTTCAGCAACTGGTCTCCCGCAGGGCTGAGATGGAGGTCCACATCGATGACGTGAGCCTGGGTACTAATACCAAGGAGGATCACATACTCCTCCTACAAGAGGTTTTCAATGTCTGTCAGGAAGGCCATCTCCGCATCAAACTCGAGAAATGTGAGTTCATGCGTGAGTGAATGGAGTATCTAGGTTTTGACGTTGGGTATGGCTGGTGGAAGCCAGCCACATCTAAGAAGCAACCCCTGCAAGACATGCAGATACGTGATGACCCTAAGAAGGGTCTTCACGACGTTCAAAGGTTTATTGGTGCGTGCAATTTTTACTGGCGCCATGTACACAATTTTACATATTAATCAGTCCCCCTGACTGACCTCATGAGAAAAACCAACCCTTGGCTGTGGACACAGGGAGGAGGATTGTTTCCAGGAGTTGAAGAAGAAAATCTCCTCTACCAACTGCCTCGGGGTACGCCGCCCTAAGGGCGAGATGATATTCGTCACAGATGCCTGTGATGGAGGGGGGGGGCTACCCTATACCAGTCGCAGGAGCTTAAACCCGCTGAGACGTCACACTGCCAGTCTCATATTTCAGGTTTGAACCGCGGTAACACGCTGAAGCATTACTACCCTGCCAATGAATTGCGTCTGGTGCCCCTTGGGCACTGGAACTGGAGATGGAATCAAGCACGATCCAACTACAGTACCTACGACTCTCCTGGCTGGGAGGCTCGTGCTCTCTTCTCAGTCCCGCCTTCTTGGCACTAACCCTATTGTGTGGCTCTGTGACCAAGAGCCTGTGAAATCATTTCAGAAAGGTCCCTCGCCTAAAAAAGCGAAACTGAAACAGTGGTGGACCTACCTCAGTCAGTTGAGGTTGACTGTCCACCATATACAGGGTACGAAAGACGAAATGGCTGACTATACATCTCGTAATAACTTCGATGCCCTTTTAGGTGAGAGCTGAAAGGCGTTGGTCAAAGAGGCGTTTCAGCGCATTGATGTCCAGCTGGACCTGTCCATGCGCACTGCCGGTGTACTGCAGGATTGGAGTCTGAAAGACTACCAGTTGGAGTACCAATGTGTACTCGACTCCCTCAGTGATGGCCGAGAGGCACACCTGATAGACGGCGACCGGGGGTATAAGGATAACCAGTATCTGTACTCTGAGGACCGTATAGTTGTGCCTGAGGCACGGCTGGACAGTTGCCTACAGTCGGTCCATCTCAGTTCAGGGCACACAGGGTGCAACCGCTGTGTTCATTTTCTTTGGGGGCCATTTCTACTCCCGACTAACATGCGTTGAATTACGCGCTCGTATGCAGCCCATAGTGGACTCCTGTGGCTGTCACGCCAGCAAACAGAGCGACTCACGTGACCGGGGACTTGTCTTCAGTCTGCCTATCCCCTACTGTACTAACTCTCTGTTGTACACGGATTTCATCCACCGTCTGCCTAAGTTTGGTGGTCATGATAGCTGTCGAGTTGTCACCTGTGGACTGCCTCGTTTCACCTCTGTGTTTCCCTGCAAAAACATGATCACAGGGGAACAGACTGTGAACATTTTGGTTGAACAATGGTGAGAACACTATGAAGCGCCTAAGAAGATGCACTCAAACGAAAATTTACGCATCCAGAGTGACACCGGATGGTACAAGCGGGTACTGGATGCCCTGAACGTCCATGTCACCACAGCTGTGCCCTACACTCACACTTCTCACCCTCTGTGCGAGAGACAAAACCTTGTGGCAGAGCAGGAGCCGAGGAATCTGATGAAACAAGAACATACTAAGGATTGGATACGCTTGTTACCCTGGGCTGTCCGAACCATGAACTCTCAGGAGAGTTCCTCAACTGACTATACCCCCCGCAAACGTTTCCATGGGGAACGTCCTGCGTGGTTTTTCAAAGCCCCCTTCCCTGACGACTGCAAGAGCCCCGCAGGTGATTGGCTGGAACGCAGGCAGGACCTGGCTAAGCTAGCTAGAGCTAACCTGAAACACTGTTGAGAACGTGAGCTAACCAGGCGTAACCGCACGAGACGTCCTGCCAGTTTCAAGGTAGGAGGCCTGGTGATGGTACACCACTCGCGATTGCCAACTTGGCCCCGCACTTGTTTGCAGGAGCCTTCCTTTGGGCCATACAACATTTTAAAGATAAATGGATCCACGATCCATGTGAGGTGCAGTCCCTGCCTAGGCGGAGAGCTGCTGTGTGCACTCAAACAGCTGAGATATTATCAATCTCCTAACGAACTGTCCTGGGATGAGTGGTGTCTGTCTGACAGAAAGGTCGAGGGTATCGACCTAGAGAATCCTGCCAACACTGAGGAGGCCTACGAACTAGAAGAAATGACTGCCGATGGGACGGCAGTTGATGGCTACTACGTGGTTGCAGGTATTACACGCCACGAGTATCAAAAAGTTTGGAAGTTCTTTACCCTGCAGGATGGCTATGGGCTATCTGAGGGAACCTGCGATTCCATGTCACCCTTTATACAGCCAGATGGGAGTATCAACCCGATCTTTTGTTCCTACCTCGTTGAGAGCAACGAGGGACAGCTACTAACCCCCGCTGAGTCCCTGTCCCAGTGTAAGAAGAAAACTAATCTCCTTGTGCCTATCTATTTATTCTTCCTAACCGAACTGAGGAGGTTGCAAGCTTCAGCAGGCCGTGGTACTTCCCAGACATCCCCTCCTCCCGTTTGTAGTCTCCTTCGGGCCACTCTTGCACGAGTGTAGGCTCCCCCCGGAGGTACACTTGCCCCTCACCGAGGAAAGCAACACCGGGGATCATCGAAAAACCACCACGCCGCGTATCCTGTTTGCAGTCCAATGGTCGGTGAGAGCTACCGCCCCAGCCCCCCACCCTGCCATCATCCTGCACAGTGCAGTATCAAGAACACGCGCACTCGCTAGACTAGGTACCCATGGGGTCGGATCAGTCCGAGTTTCATGCCTCCATACGACTACCCCAACTGAGGGTAACCTGAACACGCTGGCCTACGTGTACAGATTTCGTCCCTTTGGAACGCACAGTTGAGGGACTTTATTCGCAACCCCCTCTGTTTTCTTACCTCCTGCCGGCAGTGAGCACTCTTGTGCTGACACCTAGGGCTACTCAGCGTGTGCCAGTACAGGTTCAGTACTCTGGTAGAGCTCCAGTTACGGTAAGTGTACTAACGCCCGCCGTCAATCGGGTTCTGTCGTCCCAACACCTTCGCATCTGCTGCTTTTGGAGCCACGCCCCTACCTTGGTTGTTTGCTGCCTTCCCATGCCTGTGGTTACCAGCGTGAGTGAGTGCCTTTTTGACTACGTGTTGCATGGGATATGCCCTTATGTGATGACCTTTGGGGAGCCAGCGAGAAGCGGTGGCTTCCTAGACCAGGGGGGAATGGCAAAGAAAGGTGATGAAAGACAAAGTGTGCCCACCCTCCTTGGGGACAAGGGTGCCCACAGTTGGGACCCCTGACTGGTCCTGACCCATGGGGTTCTACCTGTATTGGCGGTGTCACCATACCCCTAAGTGTGCTACTTATGTCTGTGTGTGTCTCACCCCAGCGTGGCTGCCATCAACGGCCTTCACTGATGTTGGACCGAAGGTGCTAGTGAGCTACTGGTACCACTCCTATGGCGCCCAATGTCTGTGCTGGCGCCTATCCTTTGGGTGAACGGCAAAAGCCCTACCTAAGAGAGAGGGAGGGGCTGGCCAAGTGTGCTAAGGGCATACAAAAGGCCCATTGTTCCAAAGGCCAAAAACTCACGCACTCCCCTGCCCGAGAAGACAGAGACACCACCACACTACACTCAGAAATGCCAGCACCAGCCTTCAAAGGTAGGATGAGCACACCCGTACTCAGTCCCTACCAAGCTTGCTGACCCTGACCCCTACACGCACTACTGGGTGGTGTTGGCAGTGAAGACGCGGGCCCTATTGGCCCTTATGTGAAAGGGCAAGCAAACAGAACGCCACTAGACTGCTATGGCCTTACAGAGACACCCTCACGCATTTCTCTGACAGGCCTTGGAGAGAGTGCACTTGTGTGTTGGGCGCACAGCGTGTAGTAAGTGTTATCCATGGCCAAGCCGTTGAGAAACCCCAATGTTTTCCTGTGATCAGAACCCCTGTTTAGCAGGGCTTTGTAGTGACACCAATTCACCCTACCTTTTCCCACCTGACAGGTGCACATGCAGAACAGTTTGAGACGGAAGAACCTAACCAGCCTCGCCGTATTGTACGGTTCTTCGACTGGAAAAAAATACACTGTTCCCAAACCGACCTATGGAGCAAGCAAGCTTTAAGGACTCCACCCGTTCTCTTATAGAACGTAGGGCGGAGCCCTGGGTAACCTAACAAGGGTTGTACCGCAAGTAAGGGGCGTGGCCTACTCCCTTTAATGCATTGTGAGCATGCAGGGAAGGGAGGCGTGGTAACAACAAACAATTCTGTCCTACCCTTTAACCAGCATCACGAACCAACTCAAACAGGAGGTGAACTTCTCCTGGGCTTACTCGCCTCACTCACCATGAACTGTGTGAATGCCGAGGAACAACGAGCGCACGAAGTAGCCTAAGCGCTTAAACAACCCTACAGCGATTTGTAACAACCCTAAGCGATTAATTCATTGTGTGTATTCTGCACTTCCTCGTTCGTTACCTGCAGGAGAGAGGGAGAGAGAGAGAGAGAGAAGATTGAATGGCAACTGCACAGCGCAAAACAAAGCCTAGCGATTCAAGCAACCCTACTTTAACGCTACGCCGAAAGCAGGGACACACAAACCGTTTCTTTTTCACCTGTGAAGAGAAGGAGAGAGTGATGGGATGCACTGGGAAAGCACCACAATGTGTGAATGCTTGGATTAGGCACATGCATCGCGCGCACAGTGCTTACTCTAACGCTACGTGCGGGCTGCCTGCTCTGTTTGTTTCCCTTGTTTCACCTGTGCAGAGCAAGAATGTTGAGGACCCCAACCCCCAATAAACGCAGCGGTGACAACCCTAGACAAAACTAACAACACGGACACAGTGCATATGTCTGTCATGACAGTAACATACCTGAGAGGCGGGTTGTGCACCTGCTCTGTTGTGTGGCTCTTTGTTTCCCTCTGTTTCCTAACGTTTCTCAAGTTTTTGATGCAACTGTGCAAACATTTTTTTAAAAGCTTTAAAAACCACAGCTCATACCTTCTCTTCTTGGAGTCGTTTGAGCTTCGGAGCCTCTTTTCCTGAATGCGGCTCAGTTGCGCTTGTTTTCGACGGTAAGTTTTAGACAAATCATGACAATTTCTAACGCATTTTCGTCAAATTTTAGCAATTTGACTATTTACATTGCTACCCTTTCGGGAAACCACAGGATTCACACCCTGTTGGTTACATTTTCTATTTTGTTCTGCTCCTGGAGTTTTGAGCACTCCATCAGGAGTATTGCTCCGCCCTGGCCTTTGGTACGAAGGTTTACTGAAACGCTGTTTATACAGTGATAGAAAGATGTCCTTGATTAATGCCCTAGATATTTTGATGAAATCCTGCAGGTTTTGAAGTTGAAAACCCAAACCAAAGCAGCAAGTAGAGCAAGAACAGGATGTGGATCGAATCAATGAATAGTTTTGAAATCCAGTGTAACACAGAAGGGCTGCAGATAGACAAAGCAGGTATAAACACAAAGGTTCAATCACAATTGGATAATACAAAAGATTTTATATGAAAACTGGACTGACTGTAGCCTCCAAGATAGCATCAAGCACTTCATGTGCACTCTTTTGGGTGAAATGGTGCTGGTTAGGAATGTGGGGCATAGATGTCAGGCCAACACAGAAAATGACTTGGCCAAGCAACTGAATTCAAAAACAGTTAAAAAGTAGAACCAAAATAAGTCGTAGAAACAATTGAGTATAGGGGTCTTGGGGTGGGAGACCACTAGGCTTAACCTCCAAGGCCTAAAGCATGAAATGCCTATTTTATTTCCGTATATCCTCCATGAAGCAAGGTACCTCCGCTCAGTTCAGTGATAGGGGTGAACTTCATGGCGGGCTAGGGTTACAACCCTACTTACCTTGAGAAAGTGTACTTTAGGCTTCAAAAGAGTGATAAAAATACTTACGTTAGTCTTAGCATCAACAGAAGGGTTTGAAGGGGGGCTTGGCCTGGATCAAGCCCCCCAAGAAAGACATGGCAGTGACTTTTTCTTACTCCCCCCTGGAGTACTAGTTAGCTAAGCTAGTAGGACCAAGGAAGAAGGCTCCAATATTCCCAAATTTACCTCAGAAAATGCATTAAACTTACCAAAAGCATCCTCATCAGTTCATAGAAGCCTATCACACTGTAGGTACCCTCGAAAAACAGTGTAATGTACCGTGAATGATGTCCCTTCGATGGGGCATTCCTCAAAAGTCGCCGGCGTGCGACAAAAACATTTGGTAAAAATTTGGGGGTACTGGGGTTCAACCAAGGACTCCCTCCCTAGAGCACATATGCTTGCCCACTAGAGTACAGTCGAACGCTCTGATGCGGACGGCTATCGCTGTATAAACAGCGTTTTAGTAAACGTCCTGACCAAGGGCCAGGGCGGAGCAATACTCCCAATGGAGGACACAAACCTCCAGGAGCTGAAAAAAATAGAAAATGTAACCAACAGGGAGTGATTCCTGCGGTTGGGCGAAAGCGGTAGCGGTTTAACAAGTCGAATCGCTAAAAATTGGCGAAATCACGCCAGACATCGTCATTTTCACACCAAACTCAAAGTTGCACACAAGCGCAAAGGAAGCGGACTTCAAAAACAAGGTTGCGCAAGCGTAAACGGCTTTTGAAAAAGAAGGTATGAGCCGTAGTTTTTAAAGTTCTAAAGGAAGTTGTTGCACAGCTGCATCAACGTTTTAATAAACATTAGGGAAAAGTATTCAAGCTCAACCCACACCACAGAGCAGGGGGACAACCCACCTCTCAGGTATGCCAGTGTCATCTCACACGCATGCATTGCATTCGTGTTGGTTGCTTCCTTACAACGTTAGGGTTGTCAACGCTGTGTTCGTTGAGGGTTCGGGCGCTCATCTCCTTTGCTCTGCACAGGTCAAAACAGGAATGAAAGGTATGCGATGCGAATGAGGCGCGCAGCGCGCACGTAGGGTTAGAATATGCGCTGTGCTCGCGATGCATGTGCCTAATTGAGGCATTCACACGCTGTGACGCTTTCCCTGTACCCCAATTCATCCTTGTTCTCTCTTCACAGGTAAGAAAAGAAAGTGTTTGCTCGTGTGTAGCCGTAGCGTTAAAGTAGGGTTGCTTAAAACGCTTAGGCTTGTTTATAACTCGCAATAGGCTTGTTTTGCGTTCGCTTCACTTCGGCATTCACCTGATGCATGGTGAGTAAGGTAGGTAAGCCCAGGAGGAGCTCACCTCCTGGTTGAGTCAATGTGGTCATGGTTCCGCCTCCCTTCCCTGCATGCGTGCACACGATGCATTAAAGGGATTTGACAGTAGGCCACGCGCTGTGCACGCGGTATGAACCCTTGCCAGGTTACCCAGGGCTTCGCCCTACGTTCCATAGGGGAACGGGCGAAGTCCTTAAGCTTGGTTGCTTGCAACTGGGTTCAGGAACAGTGTATTATAGGGCACACTAAGAAGCGTATAATACGTGGAGTGTGTTTTGGTTCCTCAGTCTTGAACCCAGTTCATTGGCCTCTGTTGTACAGGTGGGAGGGGTTCAGGGTGATTGGTGCACGCAGCAGCTGCCTTTGGCGGCCATCCCATTTTTCTGCCCCCGCTAAACAGGGGCGCTGATCACACAATCAATTGACTGCGCCTCAGCCAGGAGTGGCGTGGGCAGTTCGACTCCATCGACATCCGCGCTGTGCACGCAACAAGAGCACCCCTTCCCTCCAAGCCCTAGCAGGGAAACGTGTTGTGACGTCCCTGTTAGGCCACAGTTGCTTAGCAGCGCTGTGTTCTCTTGTCTTCTTCACAGGAGGGTCATTAGGACCCGAGACTTCATTGACAGCAACACCAACTAGCGTGTGTAGGGGTTAGGGTCAGCAGGCCCCGCAGGAGTTGCGTGCAGGTGATGAGTGCTCACCCTGCCTTCAAAGGCCGGTGCTGGCGTTAGTGAGTGTAGTGTGGTATCTCCTGTGCCGCGTGCTTTTCCTCGTGGGCAGGGGAGTGCGTTACCTTTTGGCCCTTATCAAAAATGGGCGTTTTGTAAGCCCTTAGCACACTTGGCCACCCCCCCGCTCTAGTAGGTAGGGCTTTTGCCGTCTTCTCCCGAGGATAGGCGCCAGCACAGAAATGGGGCGCCATAGGAGTGGTAATAGTACGTGGTTAGGACCTTCGGTCCGACGTCAGCGAAGCCCGGTCTCCGGGAGCCACGCCGGGGAGAGAAGTGAGACACACACAGACATACGTAGCACACATAGGGGTATGGTAAACCCTGTAAGGAAGGGTAGAACCCCATGGGTCTGGACCAGTCAGGGGTCCCAACCGTGGGCTCGCTTGTCCCCAAGGAGGGAAGACACACCTTGCCTCATAACACCTTGCTTGTCGTTCCCCCCTAGTGTAGTAAGCCACCGTTCTTTGTTGGCACCCCAAGGTCATTACATCAGGGCAGTCCCCAGGCGACACATGGTCAACAAGGCATACACTCGCTTGGTGGCTGCAATCCTGATAAGCGGCCACCTGGCCCACACTGGAAACCATAGGCATGGGTCTGCAGGGCACAGACAGGGTCAGTGCAGTGCTCAGTAAGCAGTAGTCTGTGAAAAACCAATGGCCTTCGGCCAGGGAGTGGTTGTCACGGGGGGCTAACGGTCCTGTCCTGCGATGCTATGCGGGGCAACTGTGACAACTGCTCTTACACCCATACACAGGCACGTCTGCAGAAGAGTGCTCGCTGCACCTGTCAGTAGACTGACACAGGGAAATTAGTTTCGCTTTTTACGCTGGGACATAGTCTCAGCACGGGTAAGGAGCTGCCCCTCGTTGTTCTCAACGAGGTAGGTGCGGAAGATGGGGTTGATACTCCCCTCTGGTTGTATGAAGGCTGACATAGGTTCCCAGGTCGCCTCAGATAACCCATAGCCGTCCCACAGGGTTAGGAATTTCCAACCCTGTTTATACTCGTGGCGAGCAATACCTGCAACCACGTAGTAACCATTGACTGCCATCTCATCCGCAGTCATCTCTTCGAGTTCGTCTGCCTCCTCTGGACTGGCAGCGTTCTCTAGGTCTATACGCTCGACCTCACTGTCGCTGAGGCGCCACTCATCCCAAGACAAATCGTCAGGGGAGTGATAGTGCCTCAACTGTTTAGGTGCACACAGGAGTTCAGCAACTAGACGTGGACTGCACCTGACATGGATCCTGGATCCATCTATCCTGATGATACGATAGGGTCCAAAGTAAGGGTCCTGTAGGCAGTTACGTGGCCAGGAGGGTAGGCGTGAATGGTGTACCAAAACAAGTTCACCAACCTTGAAGCTGGCAGGTCGCCGTAGGCGGTTCCGTCGGCTGAGTTCACGGTCACGAATGTGTCTCAGGTTAGTCCCGGCCTGGTTAGCCAGAGACTGCTTGTGTTCCAGCCAATCTCCCACAGGGCTCTTGAAGTCCTCAGGAAAGGGGGTTTTGAAGAACCAAGCAGGTCGTCCTCCATGCAACAGTTCGTGGGGGGTGAAACCGGTAGAGGGGCTCCGCTGTGAGTTCATGGTCAGCACTGCCCAGGGCACTAGGCGTACCCAGTCCTTGGTACGCTCCTGCTTCATCAGGATTCTTAAGTTTTGCTCCACCACACGGTTCTGTCTCTCACAGGGAGGGTTAGACGTGTGGGTATAGGGCACATTTGTGGGTACCTCCACTTTCAGGGCATTTAGCACTCGTTTGTACCACCCAGTGTCACTGGGGATGCGTACATCCGCATCAGAGTGCACCTGCTTAGGTGCTCCATAGGGTTCGAACCATTGTTGGACCAACACTTTCACAGTCTGCTCACCTGTGATTTTCTTATTGCAAGGGAACACACGGGTGAAGCGAGAAAGGCCACAGGTGACCACTAGGCAACTATCATAGCCGCCGAAGCGTGGTAGGCCGTGGATGAAATCCACGTAGAGAAGAGAGTTAGCACAATAGGGTATGGGTAAGCTGGAGATCAGGCCCCTATCCCTACTGTCGCTTTGCTTGCTGGCATGACAGCCACAAGCATCCACAATGGTCTGCATACGTGACCTCAGTTCAGTCAGGGTTAGACTAGAGTAGAAACACTCACGGAAGAAGTCCACTGAGCGATTAGCGCCAGTGTGACCAGAACTGAGATGGGACCACTGTAGGTACCCATCCAGTCGTGCCTCAGGCACCACAATTCATTCCTCGTAGAAGAGGTACTGATTGTTTTTTTACCACTGATGCCCGTCAATGACACGGGGTTCGAGACCAGTGCTGAGGGTTTGGAGAATTTCTTTATACTCTGACTGATAGTCGGTTAGACTCCAACCCTCCAGGATTCCAGCAGTGTGCATGGACAGGTCAAGCTGGACATCCATACGCTGGAAAGCGTCTCTGGCGAGCGCCTCAGAGCTCTCACCTATAAGCACATCGAAGTTGTTGCGCGATATATAGTCAGACAGTTCATTCTTTATTCCGGGGATATGATGCACTGTCAGCCTGAACTGGCTCAGGTAAGTCCACCACCGCTTTAGATTTGCTTTCTCTGGTGCTGGGCCCGTCTGAAAAGACTTCACAGGTTCCTGGTCACACAGCCAGACAATAGGGTTAGATCCCAGCAGTCGGGACTGTGACGAAAGCACCAACATACCAGCCAGGAATTCCTGGTCATAGGTGCCGTAATTGGAACGCGCTTGGTTCCATTTCCAATTCCAGTGTCCCAGTGGCACCAGTCGCCACTGACTGGTAGGATAGTCATGTGTCAACGAACCATCACGGTTCAGTCCACTAGTACGATAATGGCAGTGGGTTAGTTCAGCGGGGGTAAGCTCCTGCCATTGGTAGATCGTACCATCCCCCCCTACATCACTGGCATCAGTGATCAGGACTATCTTGCCCTTAGGGCGTGGTACTCCCAGGCAGTTGGAGGAGGCAATCTTCTTCTTCAACTCCTGGAAACACTCTTCCTCTCTGGCGGTCCACCTCCAGGGAGTAGTTTTCTTGATTAGGTCAGTGAGGGGGGCAGAGGAGTAAGTAAAATTGTGGATGTGACGCCGATAGAAATAACAGGCGCCCACAAAACTCCTCACGTTGTGTAGACCCTTCTTAGGGTCATCGCGAATCTGCATGTCCTGCAGGGGCTGCATCTTAGACGCGGCTGGTTTCCACCAACCATACCCCACATCGAAACCCAAATGTTCCATCTCCTCTTTCATAAACTCACATTTTTCGAGTTTGATTCAGACATGGTTTTCTTGACAGATAATAAAAAATTCACGGAGGGGAAGGACATGGTCCTCTTGGGTATTAGTACCCAAACTCACGTCGCCGATGTGAGCCTCCATTTCTGCACCCCGAGAAATCAACTCCTGTACTAGAGGCCTGCGCCTCAGTATGTACAAAATTTTGTTCATTAGCTCCTGGAAGAGCGCTGGGGCATTAGCCACCCCGAAAGGCATAACCTTCCACTTAAAAACACGGCCCTTAGGGGTTGTAAAAGCCAGCAGCTCCTGAGCTGCGGCGGTTAGGTCCACCTGCCAGAAACCAGAGCGTTTGTCCATTTTGGTCTTGTACCTGCATTTGGCAATACGCTCCAGGGTATTTTCCATGTTACGAATACTCCCTGAGTGATTCTGGGTTTTCTTGTTGACCTCACCATAGTCTACAACCAGTCGTAGGGCAGTCGACCCTGGTTTGGCAACCAGGAAACAGGGACTGCAGTGATGGGGGTAGTCCCCCTTCTTATATTCTTCAAGGAGGCCAGCATCAATACATCAAACCCCCCCCCTATTAGTGTACCCCCCCCAAATACTATACCCCCCCGAATACTATACCCCCCTTGGCTTAATGAGCGTTTTGCCAAACAGTATACCCCCTTTTCATCACATACAAGCAAACGAAACACGAACAGATTCGGGACACGGTCTCAACACCACTACACAGTAGCTCACTTGAAGAAAGCGGTGATTGTGGTTTGCCACTTTACATTTGAAACACTGCCAGAGGCGTGGGCCACAGCAGCTGAAGGTGCTGCTGCAGCCCCATCAGCACCTGTGACACACACATCCGCAAAAGCCTCATCAGGATCAAACTTGTAGTCAGGCAAAGAGCGGAGGCTGACCACCTCACCGTGGCCCCAGGTTTCTTCTACAGTGTGTACCGCGTGTAGTTCAAAATCAGATTCAGAATCAGAATCACCCATGGAGCCAACACAAAGCAAAACTGAATAGCAAGCAGTGGTAGTGGCAGTGACAGTGTACAACAAGCATGCACACAAAGCATATCTAACAGCCGCATCAGCATCGAAGCCGGATGCCACCCATCTGGATAGGGCTGCATACCTATGACGGAAGAGAAGACAAAGAGGGGTGAGGGTGAGGGTGACAGCGAAAGGGCTGAAATACCATACCCCCCAATTAGTATACCCCCCAAATAGTATACCCCCCTGGCCCTATTGAGCGTCAGGCAAATAGGGTACCCCGGGGTACAGTATTCGGGGGGGGGGGGGTTTACTCGATCTGGCGCTCGATTTCCTCAACCTGTTCCTGTGGAGCGGGATAGGGACGACGCCTCACTCGCGTCTTTTCAAATTCAGGTTTCAGTTTCAGGTCCATCTGGACCAGTTTTTTACAAGAGAGGGGAGGCGGCAAGGCGCCGAACACCTCCTCATAGGTTATCAGCAGTTTCTTCAGTCGGGGGTCAAGGTTAAGACTCTCGAGTTTCTGCAGGAAATCCTCCTCAGCATGGAGGTTGCTCTTTCCATGTTCTTTCTTTTTCGGCCGATCAGCAGTTTCGGCAGGCACAGAACCATCGCCCCACTCAGGGGGACATTGCTGCCCAAAGTGCAGAGAATACACTAGCAGTATCTCAGGATCAGGCAGCGTATAGGAATCATCGTCCTCCTCAGACCAGATGGAGGATTTCCAGGTCTGTCTGAGGTATTGCAGCCGCTCTTGGCGCTCAATACCTTCGGCCTTCAGGTACAATAACCGCCGGAGTTCCTGAGTGTCATGCTCAGACAATGGCATGTTATTAGAAGCAGGTCGCGCCAGAGCATCAGCACTCCGGGCCACGGGTTCACCTGTGTGCATAGGCTGCATGTGCAGCACTGGCTTCCCAACAGGGGAAGCAGGCTCACAGGTTGACTCTAGATCTACCTCCTCTAGCAACAGCTCGGCTAGGAAGGCACTGTGTTTTAGGTCAATACAGCTGGGATCAACATGAGGGATATTGCTGGCGATCTCAGACAGCTGGTCGTCAGCATCCTCCTTTACAGCTGCAGGTTCCAGACAGTCATCGGGAGACTCACACCCTGTAAGTGTGGCAGATAGGTGCTCAGGAGATCAATTTTTGAGATCAGAAAGGGTCAGGCCACGATTTTTGGCCATGACCTCTTTCAGTAGCACCTGGTCTAGGTCACACAGGGGTACATGATTGAGAGATCCATCGAAGATGGACAGGAGACTGGCCCACTCAGGGGCCTGCATAGCTGTGTCTGAGTCCTCAGGCACATAGATGGGGCCGTCGGGGAGTTGCACTCTTCCCACGGTCATTCGATCTAGCATACGGCGCCAGTAAGCATGTTCACCAGAGCAGCCCCAGTCAGGGGTGCACATGACAACCCTTCCTCCCTCATAAGCGATTTTGGTTAGAACCTTTGCGAGCAGGGAGAAGGGAGGGTTAGCATACGCTAGGCCCATTGCTTTCCAGAAGAAACGGAAAGCATTGTTCAATTGTTTCGAGCAGTACAACTGCATGATGTGCCGTTGTTGGCTTGCAAACAATTCCACCTGGACCTCATCCAGGTTTACCTGAAGGGCCGCCAGTCCATTTTCAAGAACGTGACGGGCCAATTGGTAGTTTTCAGTACGATAGTTAGTCTTGGATGCGTAGCGCAGCCGAGACTCTTTTCGTATTGACAGCTCCAAAGGTACGGAGAACAGCCCACTGCCAAAGTCGCAGTGCAAAGAATAGGGGCGCTGGAGAGACAGCATTTTTACCTGGGGGTTTCTTCGTAGGAAGTCTGTACCAATGACGATGTCAAAGGCGTCGACGTCCAGTACTCTGCAGTGTTGGGTCACGGTTTCGTCGCCCGGGCATATAGTCACATCGACCCCCCCCAAGGAATGGATGGTAAACCCATCCCCTACTCTTATGGCCACGGTCTTAGTTTTCTTGAAAGTCTTTAGCAGGCGCCAGGCCACTATGGAAAGTGTTGCACCGGTGTCAAGCACTGCTCGAAAAACTTGATCCCCGATTTTCACGAGGATCCAGAAAACCAAGTCCTCCTCTTCAGAGCCGCCCCCCTACTCTTCATCAGGGAACTTGACATCCACCCCTGCAGCTATGAGGGACCTGGCCATCCAGGCCAATCGCCTCTTCTTGGAGTTATTCCCCTCAAGGGTAGCGTTATCCCCCTGGGGGCGCTTCTTGGGATCACCTGCGGCAGGAGGGGGTGTAGCAGCAGGAGGGGCTGTAGCAACGGGCGCTGATGAGCGCCTCTGGGGGTTAGGGGGTCCACCTTTGCCATCCCCCTTGCCACCTCTTTTACCACCTTTGTCCCCATTCTGGGGGTTTCTGGTGGGTGTTTGGGTCTTCTGGCGTTCGGCCTCCTGACGCTTGAGTTTATCACGCTCGCGTGTCTTTATGTGACATTCGTCCTTGTAGTGACGACATTTGCCACAATAGCCACAGGTGATGGTACACCTGAAATGATCCTAATGGGTCACAGGTTTCCCATCCTTGGTATGCTGCTGTCGTTTTATCCGCAGCATACAGCTACTGCATTGATCGCAGTCAGGGGCATGACAAGGCCCCCCCTTGTCATTGACAGGTTTGCAGTAGAAAAAAGGGGGTGTACCTGCCTCAGGTTTAACCTCATTCATGGCACGTAGGTTACCCCTTCCTTTACCACCTCCCTGGTGTGCGTTAGTGGGATTTTTAGGCCCTTTCCCTTCGCCACGTTCGGGGGTAGGGTTACCCCCTCAACCCAAGTGCTTCTTGAGGAATTTCTCCATCTGGACAGATCGAGATGGTCAAGAGCTCCCAGGCCGCCATCGCCACCCAGAAGCTGCTGGACATCGCCAGGCGCGAGACCAGGCAGCTGAACAAGGTCATCAGCGGCCTGCAGCAGAGGCTGGATGCGCTGGAAGCCCGTGGGAGCGTCGGCAGCGACCACCCACCCCTGGAGTCTGGCTCGTCGCACGACGGCTGGGGACCCGGACCAGGTCCAGGCAGACCCCACGCCCCAGGCGGAGCCCCCAGGAGTCCTCCCAGCGCCAGTGCCCCCTCTCTCACCGCCCCCTCTCACCACAGCGCGGGCCGCCGCAAGGAGCGCGTGCCGCCCGGCAGTGGCAGTGAGGATTGGCGTGATGAGTGGCTCAGCGCGGAGTACCACAACCGCCGTGCTCGACCGCGGACACCGGTACGCCCCCGACGCCCCGCACCAGCCCCGGAGCCAATCCCAATGGCTGGTGGACGTTATGGTGGACTCAGGGATGAGGTCCCCAGAGGAGACGTGGAGTGGGATGTTGGCGGAGGTGAGGACCTGGACCTGGACCTGGAGGTGTTCGACATCTCCCTGCCGCGTGGGGTACGACGGGAGGCCGCTGAACGCAGCCGCCGGCGCCGTGATGAGGAGGCATACATGGAAGGAGTACGTCGTGAACATCTGGGTTCAGCGTACATGGAGGAATGACGGCGTAGCCACGCGGATACCGGGGAGGAGATGGAAGTGGCAGCCGTGGGAGTCCGTGGGAGAGGCCGAAGGGAACCTCGGTCAACCTCGCGACCGGCGTTCATGGTCTCTAAGGCCGCAGACGCCGCCGTGTGGGAAGACTTGAAGGACATCAAGCCCCCCATGTACGATGGCAACCCCCTCAACCTCGACCGCTTCTTGGAGAAGCTGGACGATTGGGGGGTGACCGTCACTGAAGACATGGATCCCGCAGACGCGGAGAAATATGTCTTCAGACGGTTCAGGTACCGCCTGCCAGAAGTGCTCCAAGAGCTATACTTCGTGGCAACCAAGGAGGGGAAGATCAGGACCCTCAAGGAAGCCAAGAAGTGGCTCAAAGAGCAGGAGCGGGTGGACGCTCCGCAGGTGGCTACCAAGCGGTGGTAGTCCATCAAGCTTCAGCATGATGGACGGGAGATCCGCCTACGGGACTGGCGAGACTTCCGAGGGCAATACACCCTCTTCCGCCGCAACGTGGAGGACTGGAACGAGGGTGACGAGCAGGCTTGCCTGCTCTCCATGCTGCCGGAAGCATGGATCAAGAGAGTCACCAAGGAGGAAGCCAAGAGGGCCAAGTCCAACCACACGGTCAAGATGATGCTCCCCAAAGAGTATCATACGAACGTGGTGGCTTGGACGAGGAAGAACGTGGCCCGGGATGTCAAACGGCACTCCCTGCGGAAAGCTCTCCTCATCACCGTCTCGGGCGATCGCGAGAAGACCGCGATGTGGCGCCTTGACGAGTGTGACGTGAGCGGCCAGACCATCCGTCTGCAGGCCATCCCGGCGCGGATAAGCTGCGACGAGATCCTGGAGTGGGTTGGAGAGGAGGTGCTCAAGGAGTACCGGAACCTCCACCACACCCGCGGGTTGAGGCCCGGCGACCGCGACGTCAACTACGTTGGCGAGGGGCCTGGCGGGGAAGCTGCCATGGACCCAGCGGGAGCCGATGGCGATGAAGCTCTCGTCATCGATGACGACGACGATGAGCCCGCCGAGATGGCCGTTTGTGCCTTCGTCGCCCACAACGGCGCGGGGAGCAACCGGGGAAGCTGGAAGCCCCTGCAGCCGGGTTGGAAGAAAGAGGAGAAGAGGGACCCTCGCCGCATTGGCGACCCTCCGCTGTCCTTTGGGGAGTTCATAAGAGCTCACCCTCAGGGCTGTTTCGTGTGTTATGGGAGGAAGAAAGGCTTCAACCATGACCACCGAACATGCCCCACCCACCAGGCCGACACGGAGGCCTACAAGAAGGCGCACGGGTCGAAGAAGCGTGCACCTGCGGGTATCCGGGAGGCCAAAGTGGAGGTGGACAAGGACGAGCTCTCCAAGCTGGTGTCGGTGGGGACCGAGTTGGCCAAGGAGATCCAGGAGATCAAGAGGAACTGGGTCCCCAGGTCGGACAACAAGAACAAGGAGAACAACCAGAATGACCAGAACAAGGACAAGGACAAGAAGCCTAGGAATAGGAGGAAGAAGGGTGTCAACGAGGTTGACGCGGAGGATAATACCCCTACTTCCACAACCGACGCCCCCTAGCGGAGCCCCTGCAGCCAAGGGCCCTAGCTAGGGCGGTCGCATGATGGTGTCGTGGGAAGCGCCACACCATCCCAATCGGGAGTCGGTAAGCACAAAGGGATTGCCGCGGGCTGAGGGCCCGGTCCGGCACCCAGTCGCGGTGGCGGGGTGAGGGCAAGTGAAGGCACGAACCCTTGCGCCCGTCCATCCTTCGCGACCAAGAACGTGTTTGATGTACTTCAAGACCTATCCGAGAGTATCGGAGGATCACCCGGACCGCAGCTGGATGCTGCAGATGGGCAGCCTGAGCCCATTGTCCACGACCTGCACCAGTCGCTTGTTGAGCTTCTGGAACGGCCGGAGATCCTGAGCTTGCACGCCGTGCGCCGATTTGGGCGTGAGCGGCAGTTGCACCTTAAGGTCCGTGCCTTATGCGGGGAAGTGGAAAAGGTCTTTGACGTGTTGGTCGACACGGGCGCTCAGGTCAGCTTGGTCAAGGCTGGCCTACTTCTGCCAGAGTGTCTGACCGACAGTCGGAAACCTGTCAGGCTGAAGGTGGCGAACGGCCAGTACATGGTGGGAGGCACGAAGGAAGCGGCCATCGGGCTGCATTTCGTGAACCATCGTGAGCTGAGCCGCCCAGACCTCGGCAAGGAAATCCTCCTGCAACGTCGCTTCTACGAGGCCGAGATGGACTGGGACATGATCGTTGGGTACGACTTCATGATGGAGACGGACTCTGGCGTCCTCCGGGCCCGGGCCTCCATGACCCTGTACCAGGACGACCAGCTCTCGTGGCTTTCGTCACCTGAGCACCATGTGGAATGCCAATGGATCCACCCCGAACGCAATCAGCTGGAAGTGGCCGCGCTGGACACTGAGCCAACTGGGCCAGCAAACCAGGAGTACGGCGTAATGCCGGAAGTGGCGAGCCGAGTGGTTGCGGACCTGGGAGCTTCGGATCTTGCCCTGGATGCGTTCTCTTCAGGAACCTCCGCCCATCTTCGGGTGTGTGAGAAGTACTGGAGAGCACAGGACTCCGCGTGGAAGAAGCACTGGGGTCCGCATCAGGGCTTGATGTGGATCCATTGCCCTCGATGGGACATTCCAAGGGCGGTAGCGAAGATACGCAAGGACCGCTCCAAGGCAGTGCTGGTTGTTCCTATGGGATGCACCGAGGAGGAACGTACCCGACATTGGGTAGTCTCATTGACCAACATGACCTTAAACAAGGTCGTCCTACCGGCTGGAGAGAGTGCTTATCAGGACGCTAAGGGACAGCCCATGCCACCCTAGAGATGGCCAACGGAATTCCACTATGTGGATGGGGGCCTTGATCAGGCCGACACCACGGATTTCGTGTGTGTCAACCGCATCATAGCGGAGCCATGGGGGCAATGCTTTGCGGTTCCCCCTGTTGACATCGGAGAATCGGAAGACCCCCTCACTGAAGAGGAGTTGGATCTGGTTCAGGGGTATATGGATCAGCCCTTTCACGACTGGGGAAGCCAGCGTGAGGGCGAAGGCCAGGACAAAGCCTGGTGGGAAGTGGACTCGATCGTCTCTGGTTCCTATGATGGGGATACCTTCGTCAGGAGGGTACTGGACCACTTGTGCAGCCAGGACGAGCCAATCGGGGGTAACCCACCCACCTACGGTGACCTATTCCGAGGCAAGACCAGAGATTGCCCTTTGGGCCACCTGTAAAGACCACCTGAGCCGAAGCCGAGTGGGGTCGCTACCCCTCAAGTAAGCTCAGTGGTCCAGGTGCCCGGAAAGGCCAAAGCGGAGTCCGATGATTGCCCCAAGATCCAGGCATTGAGGGCCAGGCTGAAGCAGAAGTATGGGGACACCTTCTTCAGCGGAAAGCCTGTGTTTCCCCCATCGGTGCGTGGACCGTATGGCGAGGCCAAGATACGACTGAAGCAGGACCCCCATGTGTATCGGCACGGGAGTTTGCCCTGAGGGGCGAGAGCAAGGAAGCCATGGAGAAGATCCTCCGTGATTTCATCAAGAGAGGCTGGCTTGAGCCGTGCCAGTCCGAGTGGGCCTCTCCGTGCTTCGTCGTCCCCAAGAAGGTGGCCGGTGAATGGCGGCTCGTGGTCGACTACCGCGGCCAAAACGCCCAAACGCAGCACGACAGCTATACGCTGCCCCTCATTGAGGACATGCTGCAAAAACTACACCGGCGGATGATCTTCACGGTGATTGACCTGAAACATGGTTATCATCAGATGCCTCTAGCCGAGGAGTCCCGTGCCTGCACAGCCATGAGCACCCAACTTGGACCTCTCCAGTGGAAGGTGATGCCCATGGGCGTTACCAACGGCAATGCGGCTTTTAAGCGGATGCTGGAGAACCTGCTTGAGCCGGTGCGTGACTGTGCAGACCCCTTCGTGAACGACGTGATCATCGCGTCCGGGGACCCCAGTATGAGCTACGAGGAGCTCCTGGAGGCACATGAGAGGGACGTCACTCGAGTGCTGGACCTTCTGGTTTGGCACAAACTCACGGGCAGCAGTGACAAGGCCACCATTGTGGTAAGCGAGGTGGTCTTCGCTGGCCACGTGGTCGGGAACGGGCAGCGAAAGCCCATACCTGGCAAGGTGGCTGCGATCGGGCACTGGGAAAAGCCCAAAACGGTCTCTGAGCTACGGGCGCATCTTGGGTTCTGCAACTACTACTCGGGGTATATCAAGATGTATGCCGAGTACGCAGCCCCCATGACGACCATGCTCAAGGGCAACCGAGAGGAGACCAAGAAGGGGTCCAAGAAGGCTCTGGTCTGGACTGCTGAGTCCGACCGTGCCTTTGAGGGGATGAAGCAGGCGCTGCTATCCGCAGTGGGTCTGCACCTCGTGAATCCCGACCGAGGGTTCGTCCTGCGCACCGACGCTTCCGACTACGCCGTTGGCGCTGTGTTGGAACAAGTGCTTGACAATGGGAGGCACGTGCCCGTGGCCTTCTGGAGCCGAGTCCTGGCGGAAGGCGAGAGACGGACGTGGACGCCCCGAGAAAAGGAGGCGTATGCCATCGTCATGGCTCTCAGGAAATGGGCTGGGTACATAGCCCTCCATCCCGTCACCGTCTGCACCAACCATCAGAGTCTGCAGTCGTGGCACAAGGAGCACGTGGACACCCCCTCTGGTCCCGCCTCCTGACGGGCAAGATTCAAGCGGTACCCAGAACCCCATGGCCAGGTTACGGCATACAACCGGTCTCCGGTCCACTAACCCCATGTACGGAAGGGAAGACCGGTCTCCGGTCCACTAACCCCATGTACGGAAGGCGCCCATTGACGGCCGGTGCGAGCCCGGCGGGAGCGTGTTCCGTGCCGTAAAGCCCCGCATCGGCAACCGATGCACCGCCAGCGGAGATTTGTGTATCAGAATATCAGGAATCAACAGGGTTTTATTTTCATATTGTTTCCGTCAATTTTTACGCTTCCGTTCTGATACTCACTGTTTTGACTGCTGGCGGTTGGATCGCGACTTTACCGTAACCGCCAGTTTAACTGTTTATAATGGAAATTTTAACGCTATCCGTGACGAAGGCTCCAAAGTCTTCAGGAATTGCGTTGATGCATCCGCAATTTTCACATTCTACACTCGCAACCTTAATCCGAATTTTTCAGGATGTCGAAATCGGATTTTCGACTTCGACATCCCCGCACTTGATTTGACCTCTTTCGAGTGGACCTACGTGCTTCCCTATGCACGAATCAACTTTCCTTTTATCCTGCCCTCCATTTGTCTTAAAGATATGGGCAAAACAAAGTTGATTCGTGAGGCCACTTGTGAAGGTCATATCTCGTGTTGCTTGCGAGGAATGACAATAAGAAAACGTGGGATGTATTCACAATACTCCCGACGTAATTTAGGAAGCACCATATGCATTGCGTCCCCACACGTGCGCGCTAGCGTAATGGATCATGGTCAGGGGGGTAGAGTTTGCGTTATAACTCTTTGGCCATGATATTGCGTGCGTTAAGATAACTTTCGAGTGTAGCGCGCAAGTGTTGGTGTTGCATAGGAACTCTCTTTGAGTTCCCATGAGCGATTGACACAAAGTTATGCCCTTGGAGGGGCATGACATATCGTGGGGGGAGCTGGCGTTTTGGGCAATATGGAGTATGTGCCTTGTGTTGCCTTGCGTGCCCATTTGGCGGGTCAATCGCTCCAAGCCAAACCCGCCAATGGACCTCATATTGTGCAAGCCCCTTCTCCATACTCCCTACAATCAATTACAAGCCTAACCTTTGTGAAGGGAAGCTTGTGTGGTGATCCCGAAGCGATGCGTTGGGAGCAAGGTGTGTGTTTTGCAATTTTCCATATTTTCATGTGCCCACTTGGGAAGTAGCGTGCGTAACCTTTCAAGGCGCCCCAAGTGGAGCACATATGTGGAATCGAAGGTCATTGGTGTCAAGTCATTGTGTTTAGAAGGATTAGTTGATTGCACGATCCAAGCCGAAGATATTATAATATAATTGTGCGCCTTTCAAGGCACTTTTGTGTGTCTTTGTGCCAATTTTGCCGTTTTTGGCCGGTCATGATGTCAAGTGGCGACCTTGTATCTCAACGTTGCGCTCAATTGACATCATGACCCAAGTATGTTATGAGGGTACATACTTCGGTGCCCATCATATCTTGAACCCGGCGAATAACTCCTCTTAGGCTTGGCATACCGCGGCCGCCATGTTGGCAATTTGGGACTATCCCAAATCATGGGCTCACTTGGCGACCCTGCCATTCCCAATACCGGAGGAGTTGGGCGACGCCCAAAAGATATGTTGGACACATATGACTTGATACCAATCCTATGGCACACTCCGGTCCGAGTCGGGCATGTGCTTCATTTGCCCCAACCATAAGTGTGCCCATTTTTGGCCATTTTGAGCAATTTTCCACTTTTGCTGCCCGCCGTGCCCCATGTTCTAACCCTCGTGCACGCCGGACGCATGGACCGATGGACCATATATGACATGGGTGATATGGATATTGGTCCCCATGGTTCACACACCACGTGGGCGAAGCGGAGCAACCTTCGTTGAGGTGCTAGCCCAAAATGAGTGTGGGCAATTTTGCCATTTTGGCATTTGTGGACCCAATTGGGATCGTCACCACGCCGAGTGGCATGGAGATCTTCGGGAGCCAAAGGCATGGGAGTCTCTGTTCGACCCCCGGTGGATCGCGTATTGAATGGCGGATCCGATCTCCAAGCCGACGTGGAGATATACTATTGGGAGCACACCAAATTTTGGCTCATTTCAAGCAGCCAAAATGACCCCATTTTGGGACCCCAATCTCCCCCATCCGTGTGGTCAATTGGCGGCCCCATTTCTCTATGCCCACAATGAGACCAGACCTAAATCCAAGTCGTACACTCAGATAAAAGTCCTCGGTCCTGCCTCCTAACCTGTGAGTCATTGGCCTTGCCCTGGCCGGGCGAGCCACGCGTGGGAATGACCCCAATTTTGGTGATTTTGGCATCATGACCCCACTTGACGAATCCGTGTTGCCCTGATGCCGGGACCTCAGAGGGAACCAGGTTGGGTGAGGGCTCCAGGGAGTTCGTATGCGAAGCGCATAGGGTCAGTTGCCTCGTCCCTACCTCTGGCGGGTCCCGACGAGAGGTAAATTCTGGATTTTTTCAAGCTAATATCGGTTTGGCTGAAACAGCCCATTTTCAGCTACCAACTCCTGAGGGATAATGGCGGGGCCATATCTCTCGCTCAGAGTGGAGTTGGGACCTGCTGTTGAGAGAGCATGGGGAGCCACTGTTGGTTGGCCTTGGAGTCTCTTGGTGCCCAGGTACTCGCCTGTGGCTGGGCGGAACAGCCCCCCTATCAGCAGGGTTTCAGGGTCCGGACTGAGCAGGGCATGGGTTGTGTTTGAGCCCCCGCCCCCACCAGCCACTGAGAGGGTCGGACCTGGGATTGGGATACGAGTTAGGACTGAGTGTCTATTGTCCTGTGATGCACTTACTCCAGTCCAGTCCTAACCCCATGTGTACATATCCTGATGTGTTGCTGTACATACTTTCATTCCCTTGTTGCAGAGGGGCAAGGATCCTGAAACGCTTTGTCACATGACACGAGCGTATTGATGCCCTTGCGAGCGTAGTGCTTTGCCTGCCTGCTCACCTGTGCATGTCACCGCAGCGTCCCGTGGCCGGCCCCCCACGGGAACGTGTCAAAAGCGTTTCACCGCCGCGGGGTTACCCAGCCCTCGCGTGCCACTCGGGGCCACCAACCCCGAGCAGCGCGGCGCAGCAGCTCGCGGCTCGCAGCTCGCAGCGCAGCGCAGCACCTCGCAGCGCAGCACCTCGCAGCGCAGCGCAGCGGCTCGCAGCGCCGCCCAGCGACAGCGCCGAGTTCATCACGGAGCCCGCAGCGCCGTCCAGAGCATCGCCCTGACCGCGCCGCAACCGTGAAGGAGGTTCACAGACCAGACCCATCGGCCGACCAGCAAGGCCGCGTCAACTACCTCCACGACCACCGGCTGACCAGCACCAGCCGCACACCCAGTCCAGTGCTGCATCACCCGCCTCAACAAACACCACCAGAACCAGTTCGCTGAGCGCAACGAGTGACCACCAAGGACCTCAAGACCAACTACGCCCCCCGCTGCCATGGTAAACTGGCAGGAAGCGGGCAGGATGTGGCCGCGGCCCCACCCCCATGCGGCACGCCTGCTGCGTGGGTTGGTTTGGGACCAGCACTACCGCCACAGCCACCCCCAGTGCGAAGGCGGCATGCCCGGGAGCTTCGAGCTCCACGAGGACATGGGGGAGGACCGCCTGCGGGCAGTTGAGGAGTGGCTGCGGGCGGAAGGGTACGAGTAACGATTCCGCCGCAAGCGCTGGAGGATGTGGACCCGGCCGGACAGGCCCGGCGAAGGCCTGCGTCCCGACGGGATTGAGGAGGACTAGATGCCCAACGAGTAACCGTCGGGCGCCTCGATCAACGTCTCCATGTGGGACATGATCGAGAAGAACTTCCCGGAACCGGGGAGCGAGCGCAGGCTGCAGGGCAGCAGCAGCGCGTCTCCGGGGAAGGAGAAGCGGTCCGCCGGGGACAGGAAGCGGGACCGGAAGTGGCGGGAGTACCAGGAGTCCCTGGCCACCGAAGCCGCCCAAGGCGCCAAGGGCGGAACCCCAGCCCCCAGTCCCCAACGGGCCAATGGTGGTCATCACCCCGGCCACGCCACCCTCGGCGACTTCATCCAAGTCGCCAGGCAGACCAAGGCCAAGCCCCGTCCGCTGCTCCTGAGGCCCGAGCAGGCCCCAGCAGGCCCCAGCAGCGACGTGGAGTCGGCCCACCGCGGGAGGATGCCGGCCGACCAGGCCAGCTCCAGCAGCAGCGTCGCTCCCGACAGGGACGTGGCGCGCGCCTGTGAGCGCGCCTGTGGGGTGCCCTGCAACCTTCGGGTTGTTCGACAACGGGCCAGGCAGCACAGCGCCGCCGTCGAGGGCGCCGTCGGCATCGCCCAGGAGGAGGCTGCGGAGTGGGCGCATGGCATGGCCATCCACGCCCAGACCGTGGCGGCCATTGCGGCCGGACTCACGGCCGTAGCCGCCCATGGGGCAGCGACTGCCCAGGTCAACGGTGAGTTGGCGGCAGCCGACGAGGAAGCCCGCCTGACGCAGGAGGCCATTGCCTGCAAGGAGGCCGAGGTGAGGGCGCTGGAAGAGGCGCTTGCCCAAGGGAGGGCAAAGAAGGAGGCGGAGGAAAGGGCCCACGCCGAAGCGACGGCTAAGGCCCAGGCGGACGCCGCCAAGAAGGACGCCATCGAGGCCGCGCGACGGAAGGTCGCTGAGGAGAAGGCCAAGACGGAGGCGGAGCTGGCGGCGTTGGAAGCGCAGAAGGCGCGGCTGCAGCAGGCCCGGGAAGCCGAGGCGGCTCGTGCTCGGGAGGAAGCCGAAGTGCGGGCTGCCGCAGCCACCGCCGCCGCAATGGAGGAGGCAGAGGCCAAACTCCGCCGCGAGACCCCCCCGGGAGGATCACGAGTGGAGACCCTTCGAAAGCTGTTCGAAGGGGACGCCTCCTCCAAGATGACGCTGGACGAGGCCGACACGGGCAGCAGTGGGAGCAGTGGCCCCACTGCCCATCGACGGAGGAAGGGCAAGGGGAAGAACCCCGAGAGGCCGCGGAGGCCAGCGGGTGGACACCCCCACGACAGTGACCCCTTCTTCACCGCCAGCGACGGGGATGAACGAGGCCGCCGACATCGCCAAGTGGTGGCTTGGACGGGCGGAGGAGGCGGAGACGTCCCCATGGAATCGGAAGGTGAGGATGAGGATCTCCCTCCTCCCTACCGGAGCTCGGAGTCTTCCGAGACCGAGAAGCCCAGGTGGGGCGACATGGACGAGGATGACGACATGGACTTCGGCATCACGAAGAAGCGCCCATCCTCGGACCCACCGAGGCGACCCGGCGGATACCCACCGGGATTCCCTGGCGGAGGACCATCAGGACCCCCTGGAGGACGCCCACCAAGTGGACCCCCTGGAGGCGGACCACCGGGCGGGGGAGGACCCCCTGGACCGGGCGGACCCGGCGGAGGCCCTCCTGGAGGACCCCCTGGGGACCCCGACGACCCACCAGGGAACGGCGACCCGGATACCACCTGGCGGTGGATTGTCTACCTCCGCAGGAGGGTCTTTTCCCTCGAGTGCGAGGTAGACACGGGCAAGGGCAAGATGACTCGCATCTCCAAGGTCGCCGCGCGCGCGCAGACAGAGCTGGACATCGCCAGGGCCGAGATCAGACAGCTGAACACGGTCATCAGCGGCCTGCAGCAGAGGCTGGACGCGCTGGAAGCCCGTGGGAGCGTCGGCAGCGACCGCCCACCCCTGGAGTCTGGCACGTCGGACGACGGCTGGGGACCCGGACCAGGTCCAGGCAGACCCCACGCCCCCGGCGGAGCCCCCAGGAGTCGCCCCAGCGCCAGTGCCCCCTCTCTCACCGCCACCTCTCACCACAGCGCGGGCCGCCGCAACGAGCGCGTGCCGCCCGGCAGTGGCAGTAAGGATTGGCGTGATGAGTGGCTCAGCGCGGAGTACCGCAACCGCCGTGCTCCACCGCGGACACCGGTACGCCCCCGGCGCCCCGCACCAGCCCTGGAGCCAATCCCAATGGCTGGTGGACGTTATGGTGGACTCAGGGACGAGGTTCCAGAGGAGACGTGGAGTGGAATGTCGGCGAAGGTGAGGATCTGGACCTAGACCTGGAGGAGTTCGACATCAGCCCGCCGCGTGGTGTACGACGGGAAGCCGCTGAACGCAGCCGCCGGCGCCGTGATGAGGATGCGTACATGGAAGGAGTACGGCGTGAACATCTAGGTTCAGCGTACATGGAGGAACCGCATCGTAGCCACAGGGATTCCACGGAGGAGATGGACGTGGCGGCCGTGGGAGTCCGTGGGCGAGGCCGATGGGAACCTCGGTCGACCTCGCGGCCGGCGTTCATGGTCTCTAAGGCCGCGGATGCCGCCGTGTGGGAAGACTTGAAGGACATCAAGCCCCCCATGTACGATGGCAACCCCCTCAACCTCGACCGCTTCTTGGAGAAGCTGGACGAATGGGGGCTGACCGTCACTGAAGACCTGCCTCCCGCGGATGCGGAGAGATACGTCTTCAGACGGTTCAGGTACCGCCTGCCGGAAGTGCTCGGCGAGCTATGCTTCGTGGCGACCAAGGAGGGGAGAATCAAGACCCTCAAGGAAGCCAAGAAGTGGCTCAACGAGCAGGAGCGCGTGGACGCTCCGCAGGTGGCTGCCAAGCGCTGGAAGTCCATCAAGCTTGAGCATGATGGACGGGAGATCCGCCTACGAGATTGGCGAGACTTCCGAGGCAAATACACCCTCTTCCGCCACAACGTGGAGGATTGGAATGAGGGTGACGAGCAGGCTCGCCTGCTCTCCATGCTGCCGGAAGCATGGATCAAGAGGGTCACCAAGGAGGAATCCAAGCGGGCCAAGTCCAACCACACGGTCAAGATGATGCTCCCCAAAGAGTATCATACGAACGTGGTGGCTTGGGCGAAGAAGAACGTGGCCCGGGATGTCAAACGGCACTCCCTGCGGAACGCTCTCCTCATCACCGTCTCGGGCGATCGCGAGAAGACCGCGATGTGGCGCCTTGACGAGTGTGAGTTGAGCGGCCAGACCATCCGTCTGCAGGCCATCCCGGCGCGGATGAGCTGCGACGAGATCCTGGAGTGGGTTGAAGAGGAGGTGCTCAAGGAGTACCGGAACCTCCACCACACCCGCGGGTTGAGGCCCGGCGACCGCGACTTCAACTACGTTGGCGAGGGACCTGGCAGGGGAAGCTGCCATGGACCCAGCGGGAGCCGGCGGCGATGAGACTCTCGTCGACGATGACGACGACGATGAGCCCGCCGAAGTGGCCGTGTGTGCCTTTGTGGCCAAGAACCTGAGCGCGGGGAGCAAGCCGGGAAACTGGAAGCCCCTGCAGCAGGGTTGGAGGAAGCAGGAGAAGAGGGACCCTCGCCGCATTGGCGACCCTCCGCTGTTCTTTGGGGAGTTCATACGAGCTCACCCTCAGGGCTGTTTCGTGTGTTATGGGAGGAAGCGACGCTTCAACCATGACCACCGAACATGCCCCATCCACAAGGCCGACACGGAGGCTTACAAGAAGGCGCACGGGTCGAAGAAGCGTGCGCCCGCGGGTATCCGGGAAGCCAAGGTGGAGGTGGACAGGGACGAGCTCTCCAAGCTGGTGTCGCAGGGGACCGAGTTGGCCAAGGAGATCCAGGAGATCAAGAGGAACTGGGTCCCCAGGTCGGACAACAAGAACAAGGAGAACAACCAGAATGACCAGAACAAGGACAAGGACAAGAACAAAGGTAAGAAAGGGGGAAGGAAGAAGGGCGTCAACGAGGTTGATGCGGAGGAGAACACCCCTTCCTCCACAACCCACGCCCCCTAGCGGAGCCCCTGCAGCCAAGGGCCCTGGCTAGGGCGGTCGCAGGATGGTGACGTGGGAACCGCCGAACCATCCCAGTCGGGAGTCGATAAGCACAAAGGGACTGCCGCGGGTGGAAGGCCCGGTCCGGCACCCAGTCGCGGAGGCGGGGTGAGGGCAAGTGAAGGCACGAACCCTCGCACCCGTCCGTCCTTCGTGACCAAGAATGTGTTTGATGTACTACAGGATCTATCCGAGAGTATCGGAGGATCACCCGGACCGCAGCTGGATGCTGCAGATGGGCAGCCTGAGCCCATTGTCCACGACCTGCACCAGTCGCTTGTTGAGCTTCTGGAACGGCCGGAGATCCTGAGTTTGCACGCTGTGCGCCGTGTCGGTCGCGAGCGGCAGTTGCATCTTAAGGTCCGTGCCTTATGCGGGGAAGTGGAAAGGGTTTTCGACGTGTTGGTCGACACGGGAGCTCAAGTCAGCTTGGTCAAGGCTGGCCTACTTCCACCAGAGTGTCTGACCGACAGTCGGAAACCTGTCAGGCTGAAGGTGGCGAACAGCCAGTACATGGTGGGAGGCACGAAGGAAGCGGCCATTGGGCTGCAGTTCGTGAACCATCGTGAGCTGAGTCGCCCAGACCTCGGCAAGGAAATCCTCCTGCACGGTCGCTTCTACGAGGCCGAGATGGACTGGGACATGATCGTTGGGTACGACTTCATGATGGAGACGGACTCCGGCGTTCTCCCGGCCCAGGCCTCCATGACCCTGTACGAGGACGACCAGCTCTCGTGGCTTTCGTCACCTGAGCACCATGTGGAATGCCAATGGATCCACCCCGAACGCAATCAGCTCAAAGTGGCCGCGCTGGACAGTGAGCCAACTGGTCCTGCAAACCAGGAGTATGGCGTAAGGCCGGAAGTGGCGAGCCGAGTTGTCGCGGACTTGGGAGCTTCGGATCTGGCCCTGGATGCGTTCTCTTCAGGAACCTCCGCCCATCTGCGGGTGTGTGAGAAGTACTGGAGCGCACAGGACTCCGCGTGGAAGAAGCACTGGGGTCCCCATCAGGGATTGATGTGGATCCATTGCCCCCGTTGGGACATTCCAAGAGCGATAGCGAAGATTCGCAAGGACCGCTCCAAGGCAGTGCTGGTTGTTCCTATGGGATGCACCGAGGGGGAAAGTACCCGACATTGGGTAGCCTCATTGACCAACATGACCTTAAACAAGGTCGTCCTACCGGCTGGAGAGAGTGTCTATCAGGACGCTAAGGGACAGCGCATGCCACCCCAGAGATGGCCAACGGAATTCCACTATGTGGATGGGGGCCTTGATCAGGCCGACGCCACGGACTTCGTGTGTGTCAACCGCAGCATAGCGGAGCCATGGCGGCAATGCTTTGCGGTTCCCCCTGTTGACAGCGAAGAATCGGAATCGGAAGACCCCCTCACTGAAGAGGAGTGGGATCTGGTTCAGGGGTATATGGATCAGCCCTTTCACGACTGGGGAAACCAGCGTCAGGGCAACGGCCAGGACAGAGCCTGGTGTGAAGTGGACTCCATCGTCTCCGGTTCCTATGACGAGAACACCTTCGTTCAGAGGGTGCAGGATCATATGTCCAGCCAGGACGAGCCGCCCGGCGGTAACCCACCCACCTACGGTGATCTATTCCGAGGCAAGACCAGAGATGGCCCTTTGGGCCACCTGGGAAGACCACCTGAGCCGAAACCGAGCGGGGTCGCTACCCCTCAAGTAAGCTCCGTGGTTCAAGTGCCCGGAAAAGCCAAGGCGGAGTCCGATGACTGCCCCAAGATCCAGGCGTTGAGGGCCAGGCTGAAGCAGAAGTATGGCGAGACCTTCTTCAGCGGAAAACCTGTGTTCCCCCCACCGGTGCGTGGACCGTATGGCGAGGCCAAGATACGACTGAAGCAGGACCCCCGTGTGTATCGGCACCGGGAGTTTGCCCTGAGGGGCGAGAGGAAAGAGGCCATGGAGAAGATCCTCCATGATTTCATCCAGAGAGGCTGGCTCGAGCCGTGCCACTCCGAATGAGCCTCTCCGTGCTTCGTCGTCCCCAAGAAGGTGGCCGGTGAATGGCGGCTCGTGGTCGACTACCGCGGCCTGAACGCCCAAACGCAGCACGACAGCTATACGCTGCCCCTCATTGAGGACATGCTGCAAAAGCAACACCGGCGGAGGATCTTCACGGTGATTGACCTGAAACATGGTTATCATCAGATGCCTCTCGCCGAGGAGTCCCGTGCCTGCACAGCCATGAGCACCCAACTTGGACCTCTCCAGTGGAAGGTGATGCCCATGGGCGTTACCAACGGCAATGCGGCTTTTCAGCGGATGCTGGAGAACCTGCTTGAGCCGGTGCGTGACTGTGCAGACCCCTTCGTGGACGACGTGATCATCGCGTCCGGGGACCCCAGTATGAGCTACGAGGAGCTCCTGGAGGCACACGAGAGGGACGTCACTCGAGTGCTGGACCTTCTGGTTCGGCACAAACTCACGGGCAGCAGTGACAAGGCCACCATTGCGGTAAGCGAGGTGGTCTTCGCTGGCCACGTGGTCGGGAACGGGCAGCGAAAGCCCATACCTGGCAAGGTGGCTGCGATTGAGCACTGGGAAAAGCCCAAGACGGTCTCTGAGCTACGGGCGTATCTGGGGTTCTGCAACTACTACTCGGGGTATATCAAAATGTATGCCGAGTATGCAGCCCCCATGACGACCATGCTCAAGGGCAACCGAGAGGAGACCAAGAAGGGGTCCAAGAAGGCTCTGGTCTGGACAGCTGAGTCCGACCGTGCCTTTGAGGGGATGAAGCAGGCGCTGCTATCCGCAGTGGGTCTGCACCTCGTGGATCCCGACCGAGGGTTCGTCCTGCGCACCGACGCTTCCGACTACGCCATTGGCGCTGTGTTGGAGCAAGTGCTTGACGACGGGAGGCACGTGCCCGTGGCCTTCTGGAGCCGAGTCCTGGTGGAAGGCCAGAGACGGACGTGGACGCCCCGTGAAAAGGAGGCGTATGCCATCGTCATGGCTCTCAGGAAATGGGCCGGGTACATAGCCCTCCATCCCGTCACCGTCTGCACCGACCATCAGAGTCTGCAGTCGTGGCACAAGGAGCACGTGGACACCCCCTCATGTCCCGCCTCCCGACGGGCAAGATGGCATGAGACCTTGGCCAAGTTTGACCTCACGGTTGTGTATATTCCTGGAAAGGATAACACCGTGGCGGACTGTCTCAGTAGGTGGGCCTATCCCGCCAGCAAGGGCATGACGGATATCTCTGCCCATGGCGATGAGGCTGAGACCGCTGAAGCCAAGAGGATCATCGAAATGGAGCGCCTGATGGAGGAGGAGGGTGCTAAATGCTTCGTCGTCATGGCTGCAGATGCCCCCCTCGCTTCGAGGGTGAGCAGAGCGGTCAGTGCACTCGCCCCTGAGGGAGCTGAGTCCGACAAGCACCTCTTCCCGGAGTCTTGCCTCCAGGACGACTGGACCGACGATTACGCCAAGTCTGAGGCCTCTGCGGCCGAGTATGGGGCTGTGACCGACCCTGACGACGGGCAGCAGTGGCCAAAGGGGCTGACCGAGGAAGACCGCAAGCTCTACCGGAATGGTAAGCTGCTAGTACCGGAGTCCCGGGTGCTCGAGCTTTGTGAAGCTTGGCACCACCACATGCTGCACCCAGGGGTCAAGAAGCAAGCCCTTGACATGCAGCGCCGGTTCGAGATCGACCATATCGTTCTCTACACCGCCATCAAGAAGGTCAGGAAGGGTTGCTCGGTCTGTCAGGCCTGCAATCCCGATAACCGGAACGTCAAGGGGGAACCCCACTGGACCCCGGTTCCTGACCAGCCCATGGAGAGCGTGGCCATGGACGTCTTCTCCATGCCCGAAGTGCACATTGGCAAGGAGACCTTTGACTGTGTGGTTCTCTGTGTTGACCGCCACAGCGGCTACGTTGTAGCCGTTCCTGCACGCAAAAAGGGGTTGCTTGCCAAGGAAGTGGCAGTCATGATGATTCGTCATTGGCTGACCGTCTTTGACATCCCCCGCACCATTTGCATTGACCAAGGGCCCCAGTTTACTGGTGGCTGGTTCAAGGCTATGTGTTCCCTCGTGGGAATACGTCACGCCAAGAGCGTCGCCTATCTCAGCCGGTCTAACGGCCGTGCTGAAGTGGCTGGACGGCAGCTGTTTGAGAAGCTGCGCAAGATCCACATCACCAATCCACGTCGGAACTGGTTTGAGGAGATGTGGCCTGCTCTGAAGGCCCATCATGACACCCCCACTCCGGGCGGTTTGTCCCCTCACCATATTCTGTTCGGCAGGGACCCCCTGGGTAGGGGACTTCCCTTGTCTGGTGATGGTATGGCCATGGACGCCAAGGAATTCTTTGCGCGGCAAGAGCAAACGGCGCGGGACATCCGCCAGCAGCTCGAGAAGGAGCATGCTGAGCGTCAGAAGTCCGCCCCGAGCTCGACAGCGCAGAAGTTCAGGGTGGGAGACCCGGTGTGGGTGATCAGACCCCGCCCCATGGGCACCCACCGCACCAAGACCTGGTTCACACCCGGCGAGGTGGTCCGCAGGATTGGTGAGGACACCTACCGCATCAAGGTGGGTCACGGACAGTTCCAGGAACGCCACGAGAGTCAACTCCGTGTGCGGGAACCTGACCTCCGTGGCCAACATGTGTCCCTGGACTATGCCGCACATGAGGCTGATTCGGACGACGATTATGCGGAGCAGGACGACTATACTGTCGAGAAGATCCTGGCTCAGCGTCCGAAAGCCTCGGCACCCGGGGGTCTGGAGTTCAAGGTTCGTTGGCGAGGCTATGGGCCGTCCCACGACACCTGGGAACCCGTCTCCTCGTTCGTGCCGCGGGTCAATACTCCCTTCATGGAGTACATCCGCAAGCACAAGACCAAGATCCACGTTTCTGACTTGGCAGCACTCACCCGGGCGATTGCAGCCAGGGGTGCCTGATCAGCGCCCTGAGCTGTCCACTGATGCGTTTTGAGCGCTTGTGAGGCCGACGAATTGTCCCTTACTTGCTTGCTCTCTTCCATCTTTCGGTGACAGAGTGGCCATGTACCCCCCCCTGCTGAATCAAGAGGAGGAGGGCCCCTCTCTTCTTCTATTCGTCACCCCCCCCCCTGCTGAATCCTTGGGAAACCAGGTAGGGCGACTGACCTTCATTTTTCTGAGCTCTTGGGGCCTTGAAGCCCATACGACGTTGCGCAACGGATGCCGCTGTCAACGGCATTGTGATTTTTTGGTGTGTGGTCTGGTTCCATGGCACTTGCGGAATCCAGACCAGTCGACGTGTGTCTGCAGACTATATATGGCCTGAATTCAGGCGTTTTCCTGTCCACCCTCCTGCATTTGCCTTATCCTGACCGTGGCGTGGTTTTGCACTCTGTCCAGAGTGTGTTTACACGCCTCCTTACCCCGCTTGTTTTGCTTTTCTGCTCCCCAGGATATGTGCATTTGTATGTTACGATTGTCAGCCCATCACCGACAGATGAACTGTTTTCTCCCCCCCGAGGGGATTCGAATCGCAATACAGAGGCGCCCTGAGTCGCCGTGCACATGTTTATACACAGGGTCCGGCCTGGACCAGTACCGCATTACATATTCTTCTGTTTGAGTGCCCGTGATACCGTGTTGCCCTATTCGCTGTGTGTGGAGATCCTGATGGCGCCAGGCGGGAAGCCCAGTTGCCTGACTACACTCCCAGCGGTCCGCCACTGTCAGTCCCAGTGTGAGCCTACCGATTCGCAGACGCACTTGCAGTCGGATGGCGGCCTCCGGTGCTCCTGACCTCGGTCCGTCTGCCTGGGAAACTGGTGGTTTGGGGAGTCGACGCCTCCGCCCACACTGCATGAGGACTCCCTCATGTATGGCCTTCGTGGTAAAAGGGCGAGGGAAAAGACGGCCTTGATGCCCGATCCCTTAAGGAGGAGCTCCCTTAAGATCCCTTAAGGAGTTCGGCTGTATCACTCTGGACTCGCGTCGTATGGATATGGACATGGTGCGCCCGAGGAAGGACCCGTGGGGACTCTCCCCAGTCGGCGGGCCTTGGGAAGCTTGGGGTAGTCTGATGGATCTTTGTGGTCGCTCTCGACCTGCGGGACCACCTCGGTCGTCGTGTGTCGCCTATGTTGGCCGTGTATGCCACTGCCACTGTGGTGGTGACCGTAGCAGCCGGCACCCGGTGCGCCTGGGATGGGTTAACGGGTCCTTTGGATGCCGAACAATCGCCGCCAGGACCCGGGATTTGATACTTGATACTATACTTGCAGCTACAAGCCTTTACAGCATCATACCTGTTTTACTGTGGGGATTGACAGCCTAACCTGCGAATCAGCCTGAAGTGAGGATGTGACACCCCCCCTTCAGGAGATGGTCCTGGGTACCCGCTGCCATGCGTGCATGTTATCGAGCCCCCCCCAGGGTTTGCTCTAAGGAGGGGGGTGAAGCGGTACCCAGAACCCCATGGCCAGGTTACGGCATACAACCGGTCTCCGGTCCACTAACCCCATGTACGGAAGGGAAGACCGGTCTCCGGTCCACTAACCCCATGTACGGAGGGCGCCCATTGACGGCCGGTGCGAGCCCGGCGGGAGCGTGTTCCGTGCCGTAAAGCCCCGCATCGGCAACCGATGCACCGCCAGCGGAGATTTGTGTATCAGAATATCAGGAATCAACAGGGTTTTATTTTCATATTGTTTCCGTCAATTTTTACGCTTCCGTTCTGATACTCACTGTTTTGACTGCTGGCGGTTGGATCGCGACTTTACCGTAACCGCCAGTTTAACTGTTTATAATGGAAATTTTAACGCTATCCGTGACGAAGGCTCCAAAGTCTTCAGGAATTGCGTTGATGCATCCGCAATTTTCACATTCTACACTCGCAACCTTAATCCGAATTTTTCAGGATGTCGAAATCAGATTTTCGACTTCGACATCCCCGCACTTGATTTGACCTCTTTCGAGTGGACCTACGTGCTTCCCTATGCACGAATCAACTTTCCTTTTATCCTGCCCTCCATTTGTCTTAAAGATATGGGCAAAGCAAAGTTGATTCGTGAGGCCACTTGTGAAGGTCATATCTCGTGTTGCTTGCGAGGAATGACAATAAGAAAACGTGGGATGTATTCACAATACTCCCGACGTAATTTAGGAAGCATCATATGCATTGCGTCCCCACACGTGCGCGCTAGCGTAATGGATCATGGTCAAGAGGGTAGAGTTTGCGTTATAACTCTTTGGCCATGATATTGCGTGCGTTAAAATAACTTTTGAGTGTAGCGCGCAAGTGTTGGTGTTGCATAGGAACTCTCCTTGAGTTCCTATGAGCGATTGACACAAAGTTATGCCCTTGGAGGGGCATGACATATCGTAGGGGGAGCTACCTTTTTGGGCAATATGGAGTATGTGCCCTGTGTTGCGTTGCGTGCCCATTTGGCGGGTCCATCGCTCCAAGCCAAACCCGCCAATGGACCTCAAATTGTGCAAGCCCCTTCTCCATGCTCCCTACGATCAATTACAAGCCTAACCTTTGTGAAGGGAAGCTTGTGTGGTGATCCCGAAGCAATGCGTTGGGAGCAAGGTGTGGGTTTTGTAATTTTCCATATTTTCATGTGCCCACTTGGGAAGTAGCGCGTGTAACCTTTCAAGGCGCCCCAAGTGGAGCACATATGTGGAATCGAAGGTCATTGGTGTCAAGTCATTGTGTTTAGAAGGTTTAGTTGATTGCACGATCCAAGCCGAAGATATTATAATATAATTGTGCGCCTTTCAAGGCACTTTTGTGTGTCTTTGTGCCAATTTTGCCGTTTTTGGCCCGTCATGATGTCAAGTGGCGACCTTGTATCTCAACGTTGCGCTCAATTGACATCATGACTCAAGTATGTTATGAGGGTACATACTTCGGTGCCCAACATATCTTGGACCCGGCGAATAACTCCTCTTAGGCTTGGCATACCGCGGCCACCATGTTGGCAATTTGGGACTATCCCAAATCATGGGCTCACTTGGCGACCCTGCCATTCCCAATACCGGAGGAGTTGGGCGACGCCCAAAAGATATGTTGGACACATATGACTTGATACCAATCCTATGGCACACTCCGGTCCGAGTCGGGCATGTGCCTCATTTGCCCCAACCATAAGTGTGCGCATTTTTGGCCATTTTGAGCAATTTTCCACTTTTGCTGCCCGCCGTGCCCCATGTTCTAACCCTCGTGCACGCCAGACGCATGGACCAATGGACCATATATGACATGGGTGATATGGATATTGGTCCCCATGGTTCACACACCACGTGGGCGAAGCGGAGCAACCTTCGTTAAGGTGCTAGCCCAAAATGAGTGTGGGCAATTTTGCCAATTTGGCATTTGTGGACCCAATTGGGATCGTCACCACGCCGAGTGGCATGGAGATCTCCAGGAGCCAAGGGCATGGGAGTCTCTGTTCGACTCCGGGCGGATCGCGTTTGGAATGGCGGATCTGATCTCTAAGCCGACGTGGAGATATACTATTGGGAGCACACCGAATTTTGGCTCATTTCAAGCAGCCAAAATGACCCCATTTTGGGACCCCAATCTCCCCCTTCCGTGTGGTCAATTGGCGGCCCCATTTCTCTATGCCCACAGGGAGCCCGGACCTAAATCCAAGTTGTACACTCAGACATAAGTCCTAGGTCCTGCCTCCTAACCTGTGTGCCATTGGCCTTGCCCTGGCCGGGCGAGCCACGCGTGGGAATGACCCCAATTTTGGTGATTTTGGCATCATGACCCCACTTGACGAATCCGTGTTGCCCTGATGCCCAGACCTCAGAGGGAACCAGGTTGGGTGAGGGCGGCAGGGAGTTCGTATGCGAAGCGCATAGGGTCAGTTGCCTCGTCCCTACCTCTGGCGGGTCCGGACGAGGGGTCAATTTTGGAGTTTTTCAAGCTAATATCGGTTTGGGCTGAAACAGCCCATTTTCAGCTACCAACTCCTGAGGGATAATGGCGGGGCCATATCTCTGGCTCAGAGTGGAGTTGGGACCAGCCGTTAAGGGAGCAGAGGGAGTCACTGTCGGTTGGCCTTGGAGCCTCTTGGTTCCCAGGTACTCGCCTGTGGCTGGGCGGGACGCCTCCCCTTGTGGCAGGGTTTCAGGGTCCGGACTGAGCAGGGCATGGGTTGTGTTTGAGCCCCCGCCCCCACCAGCCACTGAGAGGGTCGGACCTGGGATTGGGATACGAGTTAGGACTGAGTGTCTATAGTTTTGTGATGCCCTTACTCCAGTCCAGTCTTAACCCCATGTGTACATATCCTGTTGTGTTGCTGTACATACTTTCGTTCCCTTGTTGCAGAGTGGCAAGGATCCTGAAACGCTTTGTCACATGACACGAGCGTATTGATGCGCTTGTGAGCGTAGTGCTTTGCCTGCCTGCTCACCTGTGCGTGTCACCGCAGCGTCCCGTGGCCGGCCCCCCACGGGAACGCGTCAAGATGGCATGAGACCTTGGCCAAGTTCGACCTCACGGTTGTGTATATTCCTGGAAAGGACAACACCGTGGCGGACTGTCTCAGTAGGTGGGCCTATCCCGCCAGCAAGGGCATGACGGATGTCTCTGCCCATGGCGATGAGGCTGAGACCGCTGAGGCCAAGAGGATCATAGAAAAGGAGCGCCTGATGGAGGAGGAGGGTGTTAAATGCTTCGTCGTCATGGCTGCGGATGCCCCCCTCGGAACGAGGACGGGGAGAGCGGTCAGAGTACTCGCCCCTGATGGAGCTGAGTCCGACAAGCACCTCTTCCCTGAATCTTGCCTCCAGGACGACTGGACCGACGACTACGCCAAGTCCTCCCCCTCCCGCTCCCCCCTCCGCCCGTACCCGTCCTCCACCCCCAGCCCCCGCCGCCGCCGCTCCCGCTCCCCGCGGCACCGCCACCCCCGCCACCACCGCAGGTCCACGTCCTCCCCCCGCCGCACCACGACCACGGGCACGGACCCCTCCCCCCCCCGGGCCCCCGCCCACCTCGCCTGGTGGTCTCCCCCCGCTCTGCAGGAGCTTTGCCGCTGGGTGAAGTGGGCCGGAGGAGCGGGAAGGCACGAAGGGGTGCACATGGTGCATACCTTCGAGGAGGTGCGCACCCGCACCCCCGCCAACCCCAACGAGGCCGCCCCGGAGGCCATCATGCCGCAAGCGGCATGGGAGGCCCTCCTCCGCGATGCGGTCCAGGGCCTCCGCCCCCCCTACACCCCCCAAGCCCTCCGCCAGTGGCTCCAGGCCACCCACCCCCAGGCCTGGGCCGCCGGCGTCCCCTCCCCACCCCGCCCCTCCTGCCACCACCACACCAGGATGGGGCAGGACAAGGGCAAGGGAAGGGCAAGGGGCACCAAGGAGCACTCAGGCAAGAGGGCAGGGAAGGGCCCCAAGTGAGGGCAGGCACTCGCAGGGACAGGACGCCGGAAGCGACACCACATGGGGGCAGAAAACCACCCAAGAACCAGGAAGGGGCGGGAGCAGGGACCAAGACACGGAGGAAAGGGACACCACGGCAGGCACCACGACCCACACCCAGGAAGGGCACACCACGACGGGGGGACCAGCGCCGCCCCAGCCCCACCAAACACCCCAACACACACCACCGAAGCAAACATCGGACGCCATGCGGATC
Source organism: Eutreptiella sp. 'Long Island Sound 2002' (assembly GCA_964036045.1). Classification (NCBI taxonomy): domain Eukaryota; phylum Euglenozoa; class Euglenophyceae; order Eutreptiales; family Eutreptiaceae; genus Eutreptiella; species Eutreptiella sp. 'Long Island Sound 2002'. The sequence continues at coordinate 120,995,731 of OZ038378.1, read as the reverse complement.
ACACCAGCGCACGCCCACCGGCCACCGGAAACCACACGGAGAATGGAGGGCACACCTACACGGGGAGAACGGGCCACACCCACAGAGGAAGCCGCAGGGAACGCCGCCGCACGGCGCACCACCACGCCCTCACCGCCAGGCGACGACCCCGGCCACCACAAGGGCCACCTCACAGGCACCGGAAGAGGACGAAGGCACGGCCGCGGCACCCACGACTAGGGACCGAAACCCCCAGAGGACACGGGACCAAGGCACAGGCCCCCAGGGAGGGCAACCCCACGGACCGTCACGCGACCACGCTTTTGGCTAAGAGGGCAGGGCTGCGTTACTGTCGCGGTTCGACGCAGAGTATTGCTATGCACTTGGACTGATGGCCAGGGGCTTGATCTCAGCTGGTCTCACGTCCGTGATGGCCTCCGTCACCAACCTGTTGCGTCCAGTGGAGGAATGGCACTGCGGCGGCACGCCGATCCCGTCCATGATGAATTTCGAGCGCCGCAAGGGGAAGTGGAAGGCTGTGATCGCGAAGACCTTGGTGCTGCTGGACGGTGCCCCCTTCAAGGCCTTCTCCGAGCGCCGTGAAGACTGGAAGTCCCAAGATTACTACCGGTGCCCCGGACCCCTGCAGTTCAGCACCGGAGATATGGACATCCCCCTGACCCTGAAGTATGAGCTCATGCCTGCCGGCGGCACCGACCCGGACCCTCATGTCCCTGCCAGCGCAGCCGAGCTGCAGTGCAAGCCTTTCGCCACTCAAACGGCGTTCGGAAGCCACCTCCACCGTCCGACTCCTGATTTCTGTTTGTCTGCCTTGGAGAAGGAACGTCTTTCCTACACCCCGAATACGCCTGCCTGTCTGCGAGGCCCGGTGAAGATTGAGTCCATGGGTGAGGGTCAGTGTGCACGCCCCAAGGACAGCGTGATCATTCAGCGGAATTTCCCGAAGACCTACCCGACCCACCAGCCCGAGCGGCACGCCAAAGCCCCCACAGCACGGACCCAGCGAGCCACCCACACCTAACCGCACCCCCCAACCACCAGCCAGCCACACTCTGGCCCGCACTCCGCACCACGACACATGCCAGGCTGACCTCCACTGACCCACCGCGGCACCACGCGAGACCACGGCACACCGCACCACAGCGCGTCACAGTGCAACGCACCACAGCACGACGCGACGCGACGCGGCACAGAGCGGCAGAGCACGACACAACTGACCCTAACCTGAGGGACTAACCGAGGCCAGCCACCGCACACCCTGGAAGGCGCCGCGCCAGCACGCCACACACCAGCACCGCAGGCCACACACGGGGCCACAGCGCGCCAGGCGACAACGGTGGCGGACCACCCAGAAGATTACAGCCGGCACCGCAGAGGGGAAAGGACACGAACAACCCAAGCCCCCTAACCCAAAACCACAAGCACCCGCCTGGCGAAGCCGCCCAGCCGGCAGAGCCAGGACCAAACCCGGCAAGAAGGGGCGCCGAGCCCACCGTGTACATAGCCCACCCGACCCATGGGGCCGGAACGCGGCACACAGAACGCAACTGAAGACAGCAGCCCGGAAGACAACACTGAATGCAGGCCAGTGCGTGCGCCAGCCAAGGGAAGGCAGAGGGAGGAACAGGCAAGCCCCCCCCCAAGAAAAAAAAAAAGGAGGGGGGAAGGGGAAAAGGCACGAAAACAGCCCACAGCCGCCAAACCGCCCGCCAACACCACCACAGGCGGCCAAACCCCCCCCAAGAAGGCACCGAAGACAGGACCCCCACAGAGGCACAGGGGGACCACCCACCCAAAACCGGCAACACCAAGCCAGTAACAGCGACCCACGGGGAAAAGAGACACCGAAACGAAAAAAAAAAAAAAAAGGGAGAGCCACCAGCCCAGCCCGAAAGAAAGGGGATAGAGGGACAGGGACCACAAAAACCGGAAAAAAAAAACCAAAGAAAAAACAAAAGCGCAAAAAACACACCCCGACAACCCAGCCAAGAATGGCTGGGCACAGCCGAGACCCGGGCCCAACACACACGCCAACACCACACGCCGGAACCGGAAACGGCGGGGGGCAAGCAGGGCGCCCACGAAACCACACACGTCCCAAAAGCAGGCCGAAACCGAAGCCCAACCACGAACATCACAAACAGCCGACACTGGAGGGACAACGCCACAAACCGTGCCCAAACACACCCACCCAAGACCCCAGCCAGGACTGGCGGGGTTAACAAAACCCACACCCAACCGCCAACCGGACCCAAACACAAACGCCGCACAACAGTAGGAAACCCAGTGCCCACAGCCCGGGCACTGAGGCAGCCCGTGCCATGCAGGTGACCCGGCCAAACAAGATCCGGAGACCGGGGGTAAGGCTGCATCCTAAGGCCTGCGCTGCTTTGGGACTCGAGGCGGAGCGTGCGACACCCAAGCACCTCGGAACCCTAGTACCAAGAACGTGCATGCATGCCTTGGGAACGGGATACGCCAGGAAGTCCGGTGAACCCCTAGGGTTCCGCCCAAAGGAGCGGACGTGCGCAAGCACGGGGGCACACCCTCCCGGCGAGACAAGAATGTTACGCTGGCGGCAATCAGCCCTCCCGGCGTTGCCCGGGGCCGCTTTGTTGGGGGCCAACAGTCAGGTCTAGCGGGAAGTAAGCCGCCTCCCCTCTTCACGCGCGGAGCCTCTTCCTGTTCGTCACACGGGCGACGCCAGGGGGAACCATGGGGCGCCTCTCCACGACCGAGTGCGCCTACCTACCCCTACCTACCTACCTACCTACCTACCTACCTACCTACGCCAAGTCCGAGGCCTTTGCGGCCGAGTACAGGGCTGTGACCGACCCTGATGACGGGCAGAAGTGGCCAAAGGGGCTGACTGAGGAAGATGGCAAGCTCTACCGGAATGGTAAGCTGCTAGTACCGGAGTCCCGAGTGCTCGAGCTGTGCGAGGCTTGGCACCACCACATGATGCACCCAGGGGTCAAGAAGCAAGCCCTTGACATGCAGCGCCGGTTTGAGATCGAACAGATCAATCGCTACACCGCCATCAAGAAGGTCAGGAAGGGTTGCTCGGTCTGTCAGGCCTGCAATCCCGATAACCGGAACGTCAAGGGGGAAGCCCAATGGACCCGGGTTCCTGACCAGCCCATGGAGAGCGTGGCCATGGATGTCTTCTCCATGCCCGAAGTGCACATAGGCAAGGAGACCTTTGACTGTGTGGTTCTTTGTGTGGATCGCCACAGTGGCTACGTAGTAGCCGTTCCGGCACGCAAAAAGGGGTTGCTTGCCAAGGAAGTGGCAGTCATGATGATTCGTCATTGGCTGACCGTCTTTGACATCCCCCGCACCATTTGCAGTGATCGAGGGCCCCAGTTTACTGGTGGCTGGTTCAAGGCTATGTGTTCCCTCATGGGAATACGTCATGCCAAGAGCGTCGCCTATCTCAGCCGGTCTAACGGCCGAGCTGAAGTGGCTGGACGGCAGCTGTTCGAGAAGCTGCGCAAGATTCACATTACCAATCCACGTCGGAACTGGGTTGAGGAGATGTGGCCCGCTCTGAAGGCCCATCATGACACCCCCACTCCGAGTGGTTTGTCCCCTCACCAGATTCTGTTCGGCAGGGACCCCCTGGGTCGGGGACTTCCCTTGTCTGGTGATGGTATGGCCATGGACGCCAAGGAATTCTTTGCGCGGCAAGAGCAAACGGCGCGGGACATCCGCCAGCAGCTCGAGAAGGAGCATGCTGAGCGTCAGAAGTCCGCCCCGAGCTCGACAGCGCAGAAGTTCAGGGTGGGAGACCCGGTGTGGGTGATCAGACCCCGCCCTATGGGCACCCACCGCATCAAAACCTGGTTCACACCCGGAGAGGTGGTCCGCAGGATTGGTGAGGACACCTACCGCATCAAGGTGGGTCACGGACAGTTCCGGGAGCGCCACGAGAGTCAGCTCCGTGTGCAAGAACCCGACGTCCGTGGCCGACATGTGTCCCTGAACTATGCCGCACATGAGGCTGACTCCGACGACGACTACGCCGAGCAGGACGACGATACAGTCGAAAAAAATCCTGGCTCAGCGTCCGAAAGCCTCGGCACCCGGAGGTCTGGAGTTCAAGGTTCGTTGGCGAGGCTCTGAACCCTCCAACGACACCTGGCAACCCGTCTCCTCGTTCGTGCCGCGGATCAATACCCCCTTCATGGACTACATCCGCAAGCACAAGACCAAGATCCATGTCTCGGACTTGGCAGCACTCACCCGGGCGATTGCAGCCAGGGGCGCCTGATCGCCGTGCTGAGCTCTCCCCTGATGCATTTTGAGCACTTGTGAGGTCGACGGATCGTCCCTTACTTGCTTGCTCTCTCCCATCTTCCGGTGACCTGCCATCAGAGTGGCCATATACCCCCCCGTGCTGAATCCAGAGGAGGATGGCCCCTCTCTTCAACTTCTATTCGTCACTCCCCCCCCTGCTGAATCCTTGGGGAACCAGGTAGGGCGACTGACCTATTTTCTGAGCTCTTAGGGCCTTGAAGCCCATACGACGTTGCGCAACGGATGCCGCTGTCATCGGCATTGCGATTTTTTGGTGTGTGGTCTGGTCCCATGGCACTTGCGGGATCCAGACCAGTCTACGTGTGTCTGCAGACTATATATGGCCTGAACTCAGGCGTTTTCCTGTCCACCCTCCTTCATATGCCTTATCCTAACCGGGGCGTGGTTTGGCGCTCTATCCAGAGTGTGTTTACAAGCCTATTACCCCGCTTATTGCTTGTTTTTCTGATCCCCAGGATATGTGCATCTGTATGTTAAGTGTTATCAGCCCATCACTGAGATGTGGACTGTTTTTCTCCCCGAGGGGATGCGAATCGACTACGAAGGCGCCCTGAGTCGCGGTATACATGCTTTTACATAAGGTCCAGCCTGGACCAGTACCTAAGTACAGATTCTTCTGTTTGAGTACCTGTGATAGCGTGTGCCCTAGTGGCTGTAATGTGCTGAGATCCTGATGGCGCCAGGCGGGAAGCCCAGTTGCCTGAATGCACTCCCAGCGGTCCGCCACTGTCAGTCCCAGTGTGAGCCTACCGACTCGCAGACGCACTTGCAGTCGGGTGGAGGCCTCCGGTGCTCCTGACCTCGGTCAGTCTGCCTGGGAAACTGGTGGTTTGAGGAGTCGACGCCTCCGCCCACACTGCATGGGGACTCCCTCATGTATGGCCTTCGTGGTAATAGGGCGAGGGAAAAGACGGCCTTGATGCCCGATCCCTTAAGGAGGAGCTCGTTCGGCTGTACGACTCTGGACTCGCGTCGTGGATATGCACATGGTGCGCCCGAGGAAGGACCCGTGGGGACTCTCCCCCAGCCGGCGGGCCTCCGGAAGCTTGGGGTAGTCTGATGGATCTTTGTGGTCGCTCTCGACCTGTGGGACCACCTCGGTCGTCGTGTGACGCCTATGTTGGCCGTGTATGCCACTGCCACTGTGGTAATGACCGTCGCAGCCGGCACCCGGTGCGCCTGGTATGGGTTAACGGGTCCTTTGGATGCCGAACAATCGCCGCCAGGACCTGGGACTTGATACTTGTTACTCTACTTGCAGTTACTAACAGCTACAGCACCGTACCCGTCTTACTGTGGGATTTGGGCAGCCTGACCTGCGAATCAGCCTGAAGTGAGGATGTGGCATCCCCCCCCCTAAGGGGATGGTCCTGGGTACCCGCTGCCATGCGTGGTGTTATCGAGCCCCCCCCGAGGGTTTGCTCTAAGGAGGAGGGTGAAGCGGTACCCAGAACCCCATGACCATGGTGGGGAACACAACCAGTCTCCGTCTGCCCACTAACCCCATGTACGGAGGGGAAGACGCCCGGTGAAGCCCGATGAGAGCCCGGCAGGAGCCTGTCCCTTGCCGTAGAGCCCCCGTGACGGCATTCCCGCCACTTGGGGCATGTTACCATGTACCGGCAAACTGCCATTTGCCAGTATCTTACTATTTCACGCCAATCTGCCCCGCACCGCCTTCGGCTGTCGATTCGGCAACCTAACCCTAACAACAGATGTAGGTAAGACGTGTTTGTGTGAGAGATCTGGGCATTTCAGCTATTAGCGACCGCATCGGCAACCGATTCGTCGCCCGCTGAGATTTACACATCAGAATATCAGGAATCAACAGGGTTTTATTTTCATATTGTTTCCGTAAATTTTCACGCTTCCGTTCTGATAATCAATGTTTTGACTGCTGGTGGTTGGCTCGCGACTTTAGCGTAACCGCCAGTTTAACTGTTATTTGCAGACATTTGAGCGCAATCCGTGACGAAAACTCTAAAGTCTTCAGGAATTGCATTGATGCATCTGCAATTTTCACATTGTACACTCGCAACCTTAATTCGAATTTTTCAGAATGTCGAAATCGGATTTTCGACTTCGACATCCCCGCACTTGATTTGACCTCTTTCGAGTGGACCTACGTGCTTCCCTATGCACGAATCAACTTTCCTTTTGTCTTGCCCTCCATTTGTCTTAGAGATATGGGCAAAACAAAGTTGATTCGTGAGGCCACTTGTGAGGGTCATATCTCGTGCTGCTTGCGAGGAATGACAATAGGGAAGCATGGGATGTATTCACAATACTCCCGACGTAATTTGGGAAGCTTTGTACGCCTTGCGTCTCCACACGTGCGCGCTAGCGTAATGGATCATGGTCAAGAGGGTAGAGTTTGCGTTATAACTCTTTGGCCATGATATTGCGTGCGTTGAGATAACTTTCCAGTGTAGCGCGCAAGTGTTGGTGTTGCATAGGAACTTTCCTTGAGTTCCTATGAGCGATTGACACAAAGTTATGCCCTTGGAGGGGCATGACATATCGTGGGGGGAGCTACCTTTTTGGGCAGTATGTGGTATGTGTGTTGTGTTGTATTGCGTGCCCATTTGGCGGGTTTGGCTAAGAGCGATACACCCACCAATGGACCTCATATTGCACAAGGCCCTTTCCTTATGCTCCTTACGATCAATTGCAAGCCTAACCTTCGTGGAGGAAAGCTTGTGTGGCGATCCCAAAGCGATGCGTTGGGAGCAAGGTGTGTGTTTTGCAATTTTCCATATTTTCATGTGCCCACTTGGGAAGTAGCGCTCGTGACCTTTCAAAGCGCCCCAAGTGGAGCACATATGTGGGATCGGAGGTCATTGGTGCCAAGTCATTGTGTTTAGAAGGATTGGTCGATTACTCAATCCAAGCCGAAGATATTATAATATATTTGTGCGCCTTTCAAGGCACTTTTGGGTGCTTTTTCGCCGATATTGCTGTTTTTTGCCCGTCATGATGTCAAGTGGCGACCGTGTATCTCAACGTTGCGCTCAATTGACATCATGACCCAAGTATGTTTTGAGGGTACATACTTCGGTGCCCAACATATCTTGGAACCGGCGAATAACTCCTCTTGGGCTTGGCATACCGTGGCCGCCATGTTGGCAATATGGGACTATCCCAAATCATGGGCTCACTTGGCGACCCTGCCATTCCCAATACCGGAGGAGTTGGGCGACGCCCAAAAGATATGTTGGACACATATGACTTGATACCAATCCTATCGCCCACTCCGGTCCAAGTCGGGCATGTGCCTCATTTGCCCCAACCATGAGTGTGCGCATTTTCGGCCATTTTGAGCAATTTTCCATATTTTCTGCCCGCCGTGCACCATGTTCAGCCACCTTGTGCACGCCGGACTCAGGGACCAATGGACCATATATGACATGGGTGTTATGGACATTGGTCCCCATGGTTCACACACCACGTGGGCCAAGCGGAGCAACCTTCGTTAAGGTGCTAGCCGGAAATGAGTGTGCCGACAATTTTGCCATTTTGGCATTTGTGGACCAGGTTGGGATTGTCACCACGCCAGGTGGCATTGAGATCTTTGAGAGCCAAGTGCATGGGAGTCATTGTTGAACTCCCCGTGGATGGCGTATGGAACGGCAGATCTGATCTCCAAGCCGGCGTGAAGATATACTATTGGGAGCACCCCCGAATTTGGGCTCATTTTGAGTGACCCCCTTTTAGGACCCCAATTTCACCCACCCGTGTGGTCAATTGGCGGCTCCATATCTCTCTGCCCACAGAGAGCCCGGACCCAATTTCACGTCGTACACTCAGATAAAAGTCCTAGGTCCCGCCTCCTACCCTGTGAGCCATTGGCCTTGCCCTGGCCGGGCGAGCCACGCGTGAGAATGATGCCAGTTTTGGTGATTTTGGCATCATGACCCCACTTGACGAACCCGTGGTGCCCTGATGCCCAGACCTCAGAGGGAACCAGGTTGGGTGAGGGCTCCAGAGAGTTCGTATGCGAAGCGCATAGGGTCAGTTGCCTCGTCCCTACCTCTGGCGGGTCCGGACGAGGGGTCAATTTTGGAGATTTTTGAGCTAATTTCAGTTTGGGCTGAAACAGCCCATTTTCAGCTACCAACTCCTAGGGGATAATGGCGGGGCCATATCTCTGGCTCAGAGAGGATTTCGGACCTGCTGTTAAGGGAGCATAGGGAGTCACTGTCGGTTGGACTTGGGGACCACTAGGTTCCCAGGTACTCGCCTGTGGCTGGGCGGGACGCCTCCCCTTGTGGCAGGGTTTCAGGGTCCGGACTGAGCAGGGCATGGGTTGTGTTTGAGGCCCCGCCCCCACCAGCCACTGAGAGGGTCGGACCTGGGATTGGGATACGAGTTGGGTCTGAGTGTCTATTGTCCTGTGATGCCCTTACCCCAGTCCAGTCTTAACCCCATGTGTACATATCCTGATGTGTTGCTGTACATACTTTTGTTCCCTTGTTTCAGAGTGGCAAGGATCCTGAAACGCTTTGCCTCATGACACGAGCGTAATTGATGCCCCTGTGAGCGCAGTGCTTTGCCTGCCTGCTTGCTTGTGCGTGTCACTGCAGCGTCCCGTGGCCAGGCCCCCCACGGGAACGCGTCAGTAGGTACCCTTGAAAAACAGTGTAATGTACGGTGAATGATGTGCCTACGAAGAAGCATTTCTCAAAGGTCGCCACCGTGCGGCGAAACATTTTGGCAAAATTTTGGGGGTACAGGGGATGGAATCCAAGAACTCCTACCTAGAGTATACATGGTTACCCACTAGGGTGTGGTCAAACGCTCTAATGCGGACGGCCATCACAGTAAGAAAAAGTCACTGCCATGTCTTTCTTGGAGGGCTGGATCCAGGCCAAGCCCCCCTTAAAACCCTTTTGTTGATGCTAAGACTAACTTAAGTATTTTTATCACTCTTTTGAAGCCTAAAGTACACTTTCTCAAGGTAAGTAGGGTTGTAACCCTAGCCCCCCATGAAGTTGACCCCTACCACTCAACTGAGCGGAAGTACCTTGCTTCATGGAGGATATACGGAAATAAAATAGGCATTTCATGCTTTAGGCCTTGGAGGTTAAGCCTAGTGGTCTCCCACCCCAAGACCCCTATACACAATTGTTTCTACCACTTATGTTGGTTCTACTTTTTAACTGTTTCTGAATTCAGTTGCTTGGCCAAGTCATTTTCTGTGTTGGCCTGACATCTATGCCCCACATTCCTAACCAGCATCATTTCACCCAAAAGAGTGCACATGAAGTGCTTGATGCTATCTTGGAGGCTACAGTCAGTCCAGTTTTCATATACAATCTTTTGTATTATCCAATTGTGATTGAATCTTTGTGTTTATACCTGCTTTGTCTATCTGCAGCCCTTCTGTGTTACACTGGATTTCAAAACTATTCATTGATTCGATCCACATCCTGTTCTTGCTCTACTTGCTGCTTTGGTTTGGGTTTTCAACTTCAAAACCTGCAGGATTTCATCAAAATATCTAGGGCATTAATCAAGGACATCTTTCCGGTAGCAGAGACAGTCCCTTGTGACCTTTTGAACCGATCCTGAGAAGAAGTGCAGCACACAAAGCTCAACAACAAGTTCATCATGTCCACGCCAAGCGTCAGGACCTGGCCCATAAGAACTGTCCAAGTACAAATGGGCAGCATGGCCCACTCTATGAGTGAACCACCTTACCGAGCTCCACATCTCAGTGTCGCATCTGAGTCTCAAGGAGATCCAGATCGCAGAAGGGCGGAAGAAAATAGCGGCCCACAGTGGAGACAGCCTGCATCATCTCCACAGGCACGTAGCAGCCTCAGTCTCCCGATCCGCCTGTCCGGCATCATCCTCAACAGCAATTGGAGGCCCTGAAGAATACGAGGAACTGAGGAAGAAAATGGATGAATACATCCTCCATGAGGAGTACTACAAATCCATTCGTGGAGAAGACGGGGAGGAGCCATTGGCAGTACACGGATCCAGACCACATAGACCTAGGGTCCTACACGCACTCTGGCCCGCCTTCCGACAGAGCCGAGACAGCATCCCTGCCAAGACGACCGAGACCCGAGTATCCAAGAGTATGTTGTCCAACCCCAAGGGCTCCAGAAGTAGGCCCGACTCGAGTTGAGGGACAACATCATCCAAGGCCAACCTACGGTGCCCTGGATCATACGGCCGAACTGCTGGCCAAACTTCTGTCTGGATCAGAAGATCCAGATGTGACTGCCCTATCGGAGGCCATTAAGGCGAAACTGGGTATTGCAGAACCCTTACCCAAGCCAGTGTTGTCCTCCCCCTCCACCGGACTGAGTACCCTGACTGATGATCTTAAGAGATCAAGGGTCTCAAGGCTGTTGCCTAAGGTCACCTGCCCCAGCCCCTTTCACCACCGTGCCAGGACAGTCCCTATCGCTGAACTACAGCACGTGCCTGTGACAGAGACTGAGAAAAGAGGGCTGTCAGCCCTGGCACCTCTTGCCGGCGTATCACCTTCTGGCCTAACTCCGGGGGGTGGGAAGACGGGCAGACCTATTGCCCAGGCGAACATCCAGCAGGAACTGCCGGAGTCTGACCCCAAAAATCTGCCCGAATGGGCAGAAGAATTTGCTGAGTTTCTTTTGCTGACTGACCAATCCCATGTGGATGTGGCCACCAAATGCTCAGTGCTGAAACGCTCATGCAAAAAGAAATTTTGGCAAAAACAGGTGAAACAGATTGTGAAAACCTGTTCCACCTGGGCAGAGCTACTCCAGAGGTTGGGGAAAATGTTCCCAGTCTATGACACTGACCTAAGTGTGCGCACACAGATAGAGGAGCTACCTATGCTCCCTAAGTTTCCTTCCGCTGCGCGAATCTTACAATACGTGTGCGACTTGGAGTATCTGTTTTCGCGGATGAACGTGGGCTCCTACGGAGCCACTGAGCCCCACCTGTGGCTCATTAGTAAGATCCCCCAACGTACATGGGATGATTGCCGCTCTACCTCTGAGAGGAAGAGTCGCACCCACTCGTACGATGAACTGGTGGACCTCCTGATTGAGCTAGCTCTTGAGAGGGAGAATGACTCCAGTGGTCTGTTTCTCACAGTGTCTGTTTCCCGATGTCCAGCTCCCTCTGCGCGCGCGCGGCGACCCTGGCGATGCGAGTCATCTCGCCCTTGCCCGTATCTACCTCGCGCTCGAGGGACTGGACCCTCCTGCGGAGGTAGACAATCAACCGCCGGGTGGCATCCGGGTCGCCGTCCCCTGGTGGGTCGTCGGGGTCCCCAGGGGGTCCTCCAGGAGGGCCTCCGCCGGGTTCGCCCGGTCCAGGGGGTCCTCCTCCGCCAGGGGGTCCGCCTCTGGGGGGTCCACCTGGTGGGCGTCCTCCAGGGGGTCCTGATGGTCCTCCGCCAGGGGGTCCCGGTGGGTCTCCACCAGGTCGCCTCGGTGGGTTCGAGGATGGGCGCTTCTTCGTGATGTCGAAGTCCATGTCGTCATCCTCGTCCATGTCGCCCCACCTGGGCGTCTCGGTCTCGGAAGACTCCGAGCTCCGGTAGGGAGGAGGGGGATGTTCATCCTCACCTTCTGGCTCCATGGGGACGTCTCCGCCTCCTCCGCCAGACACTCCTCGGCGATGTCGGCACCCTCGTTCATCCCCGTTGCTGGCGGTTAAGAAGGGCCACTGTCGTGGGGGTGTCCGCCCGCTGGCCTCCGTGGCCTCTCGGGGGTCTTCCCCTTGCCCTTCTGCTCCCACTGCTGCCCGTGTCGGCCTCGTCCAGCGTCATCTTGGAGGAGGCGTCCCCTTCGAAAAGCTTTCGAAGGGTCTCCACTCGTGATCCTCCCGGGGGGGTCTCGCGGCGGAGTTTGGCCTCTGCCTCCTCCATTGCGGCGGCGGTGGCTGCGGCAGCTCGCCCTTCGGCTTCCTCCCGAGCACGAGCCGCCTCGGCTTCCCGGGCCTGCTGCAGCCGAGCCTTCTCCGCTTCCAACGCCGCCAGCTCCGCCTCCGTCTTGGCCCTCTCCTCAGCGACCTTCCGTCGCGCGGCCTCGATGGCGTCCTTCTTGGCGGCGTCCGCCTGGGCCTTAGCCGTCGCTTCGGCGTGGGCCCTTTCCTCCGCCTCCTTCTTTGCCCTCTCTTGGGCAAGCGCCTCTTCCAGCGCCTTCACCTCGGCCTCCTTGCAGGCAATGGCCTCCTGCGTCAGGCGGGCTTCCTCGTCGGCTGCCGCCACCTCACCCTTGACCTGGGCAATCGCTGCCTGATGGGCGGCTGCGGCCGTGAGTCCGGCCGCAATGGCTGCCACGGTCAAGGCGTGGATGGCCATGCCATGCGCCCACTCCGCAGCTTCCTGCTGGGCGATGCCGACGGCGCCCTCCACGACAGCTTTCTGCTGCGTGGCCCGTTGCCGGGCAACCCGAAGGTTGCAGCGCACCCCACAGGCGCGCTCACAGGCGCGCGCCACGTCCCTTTGGTCGGGAGCGACGCTGCTGCTGGAGCTGGCCTGGTCGGCCGGCATCCTCCCGCGGTGGGCCGACTCCACGTTGCTGCTGGGGCCTGACTTCCTCAGGTGCAGCTGACGGGGCTTGGCCTTGGCAGGCTTGGCGACTTGGAGGAAGTCACCAAGGGTGGTGTGGCCGGGGTGGTGACCGCCACTGGCCCGTTGGGGACTGGGGGCTGGGGTTCCGCCCTTGGCGCCTTGGGCGGCTTCGGCGGCCAGGGACTCCTGGTACTCCCGCCACTTCCGGTCCCGCTTCCTGTCCCCGGCGGACCGCTTCTCCTTCCCCGGAGACGCGCTGCTGCTGCTGCCCTGCAGCCTGCGCTCGCTCCCCGGTTCCGGGAAGTTCTTCTCGATCATCTCCCACATGGAGACGTTGATCGTGGCGCCCGACGGGTACTCGTTGGGCTTCTCGTCCTCCTCAATCCCGTCGGGGCGCAACCCTTCGCCGGGCCTGTCTGGCCGGCTCCAGACCCTCAAGCGCCTCTGCTGGAAGCGGAAGGCAAACCCTTCCACCCGCAGCCAGTCTTCGACTGCCTGCAGGCGGTCGGAGCCCATGTCCTGGCGGAGCTCGAAGCTCCCGGGCATGCCGCCTTCGCACTGGGGGTGGCTGTGGCGGTAGTGCTGGTCCCAAACCAACCCACGCAGTAGGCGCACTGCATGGGGGTGGGGCCGCGGCCGAGTCTTGCCTGCTTCTTGCCAGTTTACCATGGCAGCGGGGGGCGTACTTGGTCTTGAAGTCCTTGGTGGGCACTCGTTCCGCTCAACGAACTGGTCCTGGTGGTGTTTGTTGAGGGGGGTGATGCAGCACTGGACTGGGAGTGCGGCCGGTGCTGGTCGGCCGGTGGTTGTGGAGGTGGGTGAGGCGACTGGGTGTGCGGCCTTGCTGGTCGGCCGATAGGACTCGCTGATGAGGGACTCCTGGTCTGTCCACCTCCTCCACGGTCGCGGCGCTTCCGTGGTCGCTCAGGGCGATGCTCTGGGCGACGCTGCGGGCCGCTGCGCTGCGCTGCGAGCTGCAAGCTGCGAGCTGCTGCGCCGCGCTGCTCGGGGTTGGTGGCCCCCAGTGGCACGCGAGGGATGGGTAACCCCGCGGCGGTGAAACGCTTTTGACGCGTTCCCGTGGGGGGCCTGGCCACGGGACGCTGCGGTGACACGCACAAGCAAGCAGGCAGGCAAAGCACTGCGCTCACAGGGGCATCAATTACGCTCGTGTCATGAGACAAAGCGTTTCAGGATCCTTGCCACTCTGAAACAAGGGAACAAAAGTATGTACAGCAACACATCAGGATATGTACACATGGGGTTAAGACTGGACTGGGATAAAGGCATCACAGGACAATAGACACTCAGACCCAGCTCGTATCCCAATCCCAGGTCCGACCCTCTCAGTGGCTGGTGGGGGCGGGGGCTCAAACACAACCCATGCCCTGCTCAGTCCAGACCCTGAAACCCTGCCAAAAGGGGAGGCGTCCCGCCCAGCCACAGGCGAGTTCCTGGGAGCCAAGGCGCTTTAAGGCCACCCGACAGTGACTCCCTATGCTCCCTTAACGGCGGGACCCAACTCCACTCTGAGCGAGAGATATGGCCCCGCCATTATCCCTTAGGAGTTGGTAGCTGAAAATGGGCTGTTTCAGCCCGAACTGAAATTAGCTCAAAAATCTCCAAAATTGACCCCTCGTTCGGACCAGCCAGAGGTAGGGACGAGGCAACTGACCCTATGCCCTTTGAGTACGAACTCCTTGGAGCCCTCACCCAACCTAGTTCCCTCTGAGGTTCCGGCATCAGGGCACCACGGGTTCATCAAGTGGGGTCATGATGCCAAAATCACCAAAATTGGCATCATTCTCACGCGTGGCTCGCCCGGCCAGGGCAAGGCCAATGGCACACAGGGTAGGGGGCAGGACATAGGTCTTCTATCTGAGTGTACAACTTGAAATTGGGTCCGGGCTCTCTGTGGACATAGAGATATGGGGCCGCCAATTGACCACACGGGGGGGTGAAATTGGGGTCCCAAAGAGGGGTCATTTTGGCTACTCAAAATGAGCACAAATTCGGGGGTGCTCCCAATAGTATATCTCCACGCCGGCTTGGAGATCGGATCTGCCGTTCCATACGCCATCCACGGGGAGTTCAACAATGACTCCCATGCCCTTGGCTCTCAAAGATCTCAATGCCACTCGGCGTGGTGACAATCCCAACCTGGTCCACAAATGCCAAAATGGCAAAACTGTCTACACTCATTTTGGGCTAGCACCTTAACGAAGGTTGCTCCGCTTCGCCAACGTGGTGTGTCAACCATGGGGACCAATGTCCATAACACCCATGTCATATATGGTCCATTGGTCCATGAGTCCGGCGTGCACGAGGTGGCTGAACATGGTGCACGGCGGGCAGAAAATATGGAAAATTGCTCAAAATGGCCGAAAATGCGCACACTCATGGTTGGGGCAAATGAGGCACATGCCCGACTTGGACCGGAGTGGGCCATAGGATTGGTATCAAGTCATATGTGTCCAACATATCTTTTGGGCGTCGCCCAACTCCTCCAGTTTTGGGAATGGCAGGGTCGCCAAGTGAGCCCATGATTTGGGATAGTCCCATATTGCCAACATGGCGGCCACGGTATGCCAAGCCCAAGAGGAGTTATTCGCCGGTTCCAAGATATGTTGGGCACCGAAGTATGTACCCCCATAACATACTTGGGTCATGATGTCAATTGAGCGCAACGTTGAGATACACGGTCACCACTTGACATCATGACGGGCAGGAAACAGCAATATCGGCGAAAAAGCACCCAAAAGTGCCTTGAAAGGCGCACAAATATATTATAATATCTTCGGCTTGGATTGAGTAATCGACCAATCCCGCTAAACACAATGACTTGACACCAATGACCTTCGATTCCACATATGTGCTCCACTTGGGGCGCTTTGAAAGGTCACGAGCGCTACTTCCCAAGTGGGCACATGAAAATATGGAAAATTGCAGAACACACACCTTGCTCCCAACGCATCGCTTTGGGATCGCCACACAAGCTTTCCTCCACGAAGGTTAGGCTTGCAATTGATCGTGGGGAGTATAAGGAAGGGCCTCGTGCAATATGAGGTCCATTGGTGGGTGTATCGCTCTTAGCCAAACCCGCCAAATGGGCACGCAATACAACACATGGCACATACCACATACTGCCCAAAAACATAGCTCCCCCCACGATATGTCATGCCCCTCCAAACGCATAACTTTGTGTCAATCGCTCATAGGAACTCAAGGAAGGTTCCTATGCAACACCAACACTTGCGCGCTACACTCGAAAGTTATCTTAACGCACGCAATATCATGGCCAAAGAGTTATAACGCAAACTCTACCCTCTTGACCATGATCCATTACGCTAGCGCGCACGTGTGGAGACGCAAGGCGTATAAAGCTTCCTAAATTACGTCGGGAGTATTGTGAATACATCCCATGCTTCCCTATTGTCATTCCTCGCAAGCAGCACGAGATATGACCCTCACAAGTGGCCTCACGAATCAACTTTGTTTTGCCCATATCTCTAAGACAAATGGAGGGCAAGACAAAAGGAAAGTTGATTCGTGCATAGGGAAGCACGTAGGTCCAATCGAAAGAGGTCAAATCAAGTGCGGGGATGTCGAAGTCGAAAATCCGATTTCGACATCCTGAAAAATTCGGATTAAGGTTGCGAGTGTACAATGTGAAAATTGCAGATGCATCAATGCAATTCCTGAAGACTTTAGAGTCTTCGTCACGGATTGCGCTAAAATGTCTGTAAATAACAGTTAAACTGGCGGTTACGCTAAAGTCGCGAGCCAACCGCCAGCAGTCAAAACATTGATTATCAGAACGGAAGCGTGAAAATTTACGGAAACAATATGAAAATAAAACCCTGTTGATTCCTGATATTCTGATGTGTAAATCTCAGCGGGCGACGCATCGGTTGCCGATGCGGTCGCTAATAGCTGAAATGCCCAGATCTCTCACACAAACACGTCTTACCTACATCTGTTGTTAGCGTTAGGTTGCCGAATCGACGGCCGAAGGCGGTGCGGGGCAGATTGGCGTGAAATAGTAAGATACCGGCAAATGGCAGTTTGCCGGTACATGGTAACATGCCCGAAGTGGCCGGAATGCCGTCACGGGGGCTTTACGGCAAAGGAACCCGCTCCTGCCGGGCTCTCATCGGGCTTCACCGGGCGTCTTCCCCTCCGTACATGGGGTTAGTGGGCACACGGAGACCGGTTGTATACCCCACCATGGTCATGGGGTTCTGGGTACCGCTTCACTACAGAGTGGTAAGCCTCTCTGAACTGATGAGAGTGTCACTTGCTGGTTTGAAGCATTTTCTGAGGTAATTTCAGGGTAATTTGAGCCTTTGTCCTTGGTCCTATGTTCTTCTTGGGTTACTTGATGCAGGCCAAGCGCTCCTTAATCCTGGGGAAAAAATGCAGACTAACACTTAGCCATTTTTGTGACTCTTTTCGAACGTCTAAGTACATTTTTCAAAATAACTGGGGTTATGACCCTAGCTGCCCATGAAGTTCACCCCTACCACTCAAGTCAGCGGAGGTATATTCCTTCATGGAGATAATACCGAAATAAAACAGGCATTTCATACCTTGGGCCTTGTTGGTTAAGCCCAATGGTCTCCCACTTCAGGACCCCTACACTCCATTGTTTTTCCTACTTGTTGGGGGCCTACCTTTTGACTGATTCTGAATTCAGTTGCTTAGCCATGCTGGCCAAGCAATATCCTGTGTCTGGCGCAACCTACTTGCTCCAGATTCCTAACAAACCCCATTGCATGTCAAAAGGTGCACATTAAGTGCTTCGGACTATCTTACTGGCCAGACTGATGTCACTTTTTTTTAACCAATCATTTGTTTTCTTCACATTTGACTGAAGCATTGCATTTAAGCCTGCATTGTCTTTGTGCAGCCGCTCTTGGTGACACAGGTTTCAATTGTGGAAGGACTAATCCTTATTTCATTGATCCGGTGACTGGACTTGCTCTACTTTATCTCTGTGTGGACCTTACTTTGTCTTTGGGAAAATAGGCAAGGTTTTCTTAAACAAATACAAGGAACAAGCACAAGTGACGGCAAACCAGAAACCTTTTCTCAAAGCTCCAGTGGTCATAGGTGAAACTTCCGGTGGTATTAAGGGTTCCAACCTTGCCCTGATTTCTGTAGTGAGGTCCCGAAGCACGACAGTTGTGAACCCACGGAGTGCTTACTGAATCTGTTAGCGGGTCAGCGACCGCTGAAGAGACCTTCCAAACTCCCTGCTCCTTCCTCCACAGGAGCCTGGGCCCGGCAAATCACCCAGAAAGGTAAAACCCAGCCCATGCTCTGGCGTTGTATGGGCCGGAATCGTAGGTAGGGGTGCTGCTGTAGGGACCCCTGGAAAGACGTCAGGATATTCACAGGGAGTAGGCTCATGGATACTAGTGTAACAAAAGCCAGATGAAACTGGTTCATTAACGGGATGTGCCATAGGTGGCACTGTCACGCGTGTGTCCACTCCATACTCAGGGTCAGACGGGCCAGTGAGGCCTGCTCCCCCAGCTATGGGTGCAGTGGTTGTCAGAGAGGATGTAGCTGGACGTGTAGCTGGGTGTTTGGTGGCTGTAGCAAACCATGTCCCTGGATGCGTAGGGAGCCCCGTTGCTCGTGGAGCGCTCTGCGAAGGGAGCTCGGTTGCTTCAGGTGTAGTGCTTGAAGAGGAGGGCATCTCAGCAAAGTGTGCATCATCAGTTCGTTCCTGTGCTCCTTCGGGGTCGGGTCTTGCTCCTCCTTTCTCTTGTTCCTTCACCCTGCCTTCAGTGGTTCCCGCTCGAAATTCCCTAAAGGCTACTATTTAAGCTCACTGGAGGTAAAGTCTCAAGGTTAGGCTCACCAGCAGTTATGGGCTCTGGTGCCGGCTTTCCCGGTACCAACGAAGGCTTTGTCGTTGCTGTCCAGCATATATTCCTCGCCCGTCAAGGAGTGGTAGTCTCAGAATTTGGGTATACTTCACGGGGTTGCAGGTACGCAAAGACTGTATGTCTCTGCTACCGGAAAAAATACTTTGCTTTCAATGGTTGATTTGTGTTGATATGTCTCTACTTGTATCCTGCTACTTGCGCGCTCCTCTAGTGTTTGTGCGTTTTGAAAACCAAGGAAAAGACCCAATCCACAGTCCAAGTAGGGCACAATTCAGGATCTCATACTCCGAACATGAAGCGCTGTACATAACAAAAGCATGAACAATCCGTTATATGCAGCAGTGCCCATTCAGATAGATAGTTAAAAACATTTAGGAAAAAGAAAAGAAAAGTGCCATCATGGGCACCCTCTTTTACGCAGGATCACTCTGAGATGTGAACCCTTTGTTTTTGGTCCCTTGGCTGCTGAGGTGGCATGGCTTGTGGCACTCAGGTCGCTGCCCTGTCACGACCAATCTTCCTACTGGGCTAGGTTGACTGGCATTTGAAGCCAGGACTTCTCAAAAGGAGGTACAACAGCCCCGTAGGATGCCGACCACTACGAGAAGTAGTCCTTGATGAAAAAATGGATAAAAATGTATAGGCTTTAAACTAGAGGAGTGCCTCAGTCAACTCCGGATCCTGTGGTACAATCAAAATAGTGCGGGTCTTAGCGATCCTCAGGACATCTATTGGTTGGTGCTTAGTTTTATAGGTCACAATGCATTATCCTCATTTCTGTGGGGGCCAATACTAAGACAAAAATGCGGCATGCCTCAGAGAATATTTGATACAACTAAAGCTAACCCAAAGGGCATTGAAATGCTGTTTTTCTTACTAAATACGGTGTCCGCCTAAGGTTTTCCCGATGTCACATTTTGCCTATCTTTCCGGTTTTCTGTGCCGTTTTGCCAGCTTGGGCCACCCAAGGAAACTTAAGCACCACCACATCCGGATGAAACTGCATGCAAGACAGTGGCACAACACTACACTACAGACTCTAATGGTAGCACCGGCCCTCCAAAGGTACATGTCTAGACTCCTACAATCACATGCTTTCGGACGTTGCGTTCCCAAAGCACTCCAAAGCCTTGAAACACTAAGGGCGGTGTATGGCCTATTTGTGGAAATCAAAAGAGTGCTCGGCTCGCTGAACGGCCTTTCTAATGCTGTCGAATAGGAACCTTGGCTCACGAGGGTCCCAACGCCCCCGCCGCATGCTACCTTGGTGAGGTTTGGAGGCAGGGAGAACATACCGCGCATCTTCTCATGCTTATCGTGCATAGTCACTCTTTGTGTCTGCACTTTTTGTGCATTCAAGTCGTAAATGGGCAATGGGGGCCCCAAAAAACTGGATACAGGGGTAATACTCCTGTGATTCGCGACTCCTATTTTGGCTGATGAATGTCTCCACCAGTGCAACTTAACCTCACACGTTAAAGTGAGCAGAGATGCACTTATACAAAAATGTTTGCTCCGCCACCTTTAAAGTAGTTTTCTACCCAGCTGGCAAGAACTTGGAAATTAGGTATTCAGCGGTAGCCACACACCTGCCTACAGCCAACCAAGGTTTCAAGCAACGCCCAAATTGCTTTGCCAGCTACCTCACTTGCAAAATACGGTTTTTGCAAGCTAGGCTATCAAATACTTGTATTTTTGCAATAGCCCAAGGCAATGGAACTTCAGAATTCTACCCTACAAGGTTCATATGGAAACCTTCTGAACATTGTAGAGACATTGGAGCCATGAGCCGCAAGAAAGTAAAGTGTGCATCTTAAGTTGAACAATAATTGCAAAAAGAAGCAATAGCAACATGACTGACTATAAGATCAAATTTGCGTGCACGCAAGCATTGTTCGGGTTTACCAAATAAAAATATGTCTCCTACCGATAACGTGTAAAATTCTACTAGGGCTTGGCTACCCTAAATGTACCTAACCTACTAACCTTGCAACATGCATACACCTTGGAACTTTCTTACACGGCTACAAAAAGAGGGTGGTAAGGAAGTGGCCAAGCACCCGAGCAGGGTGCAAGGACAAGGTATAGAACACACTACGCGGTAGCAAGCTCTCGTTAGTGACACTACACACATAGGGTATGCTTTGGAAAGGCGGTTAATATGTTTTATTTCCTCTTCGTTGCCCACATGCAAGAAGAGTGTGACGGATGAGTGCATGAGCAAGCAACACCGGACCTCTACAAGTGGACACAGCATGCTTGCTGCAACATATGCTCATTCATATAGGAGCGGGCAAATAGGCAGGTGCATGCGCACGAGCCATGTAGTTTAAAAATCACGCGCAGGCTGATTGCCCCTACTAGACGCATGCAACATGTGCCTAGCGCACGGAACACACTTTTTATTCTTCGCTTCAACCATGCTGAGCAACCTGCAACTGAGTTAAAGTACTTAGCGACCGAAAAAAACAAACGTATTGTCTACACGGAAAAAGAAGGACGAAATACAATCCATAGTGTGTACATGGACCACTGCATTGCCCTGTGTGCAAGCGGCACATGGTGACGCACCGTTCTCTTTTCTGGTAGTTCCATACCGTGCAGAAAACATTTTTTATCCTTTTTCAACCTCGTTAACAAGCCTTTACAATTTTTGTCTTGCTAGTTTTTGACGCCTTTTTCCCTGTTTACGGTTTTGTTTGCATTTTGGTTACGCTTACTTTGTCTATCAACCTTTCGTCACTCCCACCCGGTGTGGTGAGATTTTTGCCTTTAGTCGTATATAATTCGTTACTGCTGCGCTGATCTGGGCGATTTACACCCTACACATTTGGTTTTCTATCATTTTTCGGGGTTCGAAGTGTTATGAGTTTTTAAAGAGTATGGCTTTGTTCTCGTGGTTGGTCAGATTATTTTTCTTTCATGTTGGACATGCGGCGATAACCGACTTTCACTAAAGCATTCGGTGCTACCTTCGTGGACTGATCTGGTCGGGACAACGACCACTATGCCTAATAGACCCATCTGACGTTTTTTTACCTCTAAATTTGTCAATCTTCTACTTTTGTAGCACATTTTTACTAGAATTTTACGCTTGCTATTTTATAACCTATATGTGAATATGAATATGTGAGCAATCCACAACCCTGTCATTAACACCACCTCTGCAACTCATAGCTACAGAGGTATCATCAATCATACACTGAATAACGAAATAAACTGGCTAAAGTGAACGCATCTAGTGTCCAACCCAAGAACCTAGTTACTCTGCAATTCTTTATACTTCATGTCGTGATCTTTTGTAACTCTTTCTCAATTTAGTTGCTTGGCCAAGCTAGCCAACCCATCACATGTGTCAACTTGACCGTGGATGCCTTTGATTCTTAAACAGTGGCTTACCCATCCAAAGAATGCACATTGAATGCACATACCACAATAATGATGCTTTTCAATACGAAACCATTGATCTTTTTATAAACCTTTCTACTTACTTTGCTTTGCATATTTGTGCCCTTTTGTATAATGTGGAATCATTTCACAAATTGGATCACCCACTTGTTGTCTCGCCTGCTCTTGTGCCCAACTTGGGAAATTGGTGTCATCAACACAAAATCGCGTCAAACACCCGTGGGACTTAAGTGGGCTTTTCTCAACGTGTTGGCATCAAGCGGGGCAATGCCCTCCATAATCTGCACAGTTTCAAGCCAAATAAAAAGACTGTTTTATTGTTGAAAGCGGCACCGGAACTAGTTCAAACCGGCCAGACGAAAAAAAAACATATGCTACAGCCAAATTTCCCCATGTCAAAGAGCCGTTTGGGTAGTCTAACTCTATTATATGCCCAAGAAACACCCCCGAAATACCTAGTAAGCCCGGGAACCAATGCCTGAGTGTCCGTTGGAGCAATTTGAAGGTGTGGAAACCACGAGAACTGGGGGCTTGCAGGTGGATTGATCCATGTACCCCAGATACAGCCCATTCTTTGGATGGGGACGTCAGTGGCTAATGTGCACGAATTTTGGGGCATCTTGGCACTGCCACATGATGCAAGCGGAAACCCAAACACGTGGGCGCCAAAATGCTTCACAACCCATAGGGCACGGTTCAAACTGCTTGTCAAAGCTGTGGGCAAAAAGCCGAAAAAATTGTTCATTTTCTTACTTGAATGCTAAAACTCCTTTGTGGCACTGTTGGGCTTTTTCCTTCCTGAAAATGCCTCAAAGCCGTCCCCTATGGGTAAAAATGAATAATAACATAATAACATCATAACACAGCCAATTGCACTTGCAGGCTGTACCAAAAAAACCCTTTCTGTTGTGTTATCAAATTCATGCTCGTTGCATGGCCCCCAGTGACTTTATATACACTCCCATTGTCCCCAAGCGGACCTCACAACAGCGCAAAGGCGCCCAGGCGTTGTCGGAGGTCAGGCAGAGGTACGCCTTTTTAGCCAACGCATGCCAGCCAAATCCTCACTTGCAGGGCCTGATAGGAGACCTTGTCTTGGAAACTTGGGGAGAAACCCAACCAGCACAACAGAGTTCAAAATTGTCATTCATGCTTATTGATGCTGCTATTGAAAAGGGATAGTGCAAACTGAAAACTTGTTGGAGCTTGCATACTTGTTGGTGCACCCGTTGTAGGACGCGTTGGAGTGCACACTCTTTGTTTTGCCTCACTCTCCAGCCTGCCCACACTCAATATTGAATACTCAGCGCAAAACACTTTGCAGAGTGCATGGAATGTGCACCACACAATGCACAACACACGAACAATGCAATTTGAACATTGCACAAGCACTAAGCACACTATACATTTCACCGTGGCATTCATCTTATCCAAGTCAATTGGCTTTTAGAAACATTGTTTTGCAATTGGTAGGCAGCTTTCTGCAGTACAGGTGGACAGCGGAGACAGGAAACCCGCATGTCACCGCAGTCGGTGTCACCTGTGGCAGCAAAACTGTGCCACAAGCCTGCAAGTAAGCCAGGGAACCCCAGAATACCTAAGGCTTCGGCCCCGGCAGTGTCCCCTCTCTTACCTTCACATGCCTACATGAGTCACAGGTTGCAGGGGGGCACAGGCCAGCCGCCGTGTGCCAGGCTTAGCCACTCATGGTGAGCGCTCGCGGTGTCCCGCCAACCACACACAAACACACACCAGATGGTTAGGGCCCCAGGCGGACCAAGGGTCAAGAGGAGACAGCTCCATTGCTTACATACCTGACGTGAGATGTATTGTGGTTGAAAAGCTACAGGGGAAAATGTTGCATGTCCACAACAAGCACGCATTACATCCCCACGTAGGACTGGAGGCATGTGGCATCACAATACTGTTGTGGCACATGCACATGTCCACATATCTCAATGAAAAGAGATATATCGCAGTCGGGAACCAACTTCAATGCACATCAACAATCCCCCCCAACCTGCTCTTCCTGTCTTTTCTTTTTCAAGCGTCAGTTGGTGGCTGCCAAAAATCTGTCCGAATCCATACAATGTCATCTGTAGAGAACTCAGACATGTTGCATTGCATAAACGACACACACAAAGCAGACCTACCTGTGTTCTAATCCAAACGTTTGGCGCAACACCGAGCACAGAGCCCTGTTCCGAGGGAGGGACCCCATGGCTTCTTGCCTGCCACAACAGCGCATCACAAAATATGTGGTGAGAAAAGCAACACAAACAAATGATTGCTGCCACGGAGCAGAATGCGTGTGAAAATCGATGTTTTAAGTGCAATCCAAATAAAAGACCCAACAGACTACATCCTTTGTCCTTGCATTCATCCAGAAATTCACACCGGCGCTTGTCTACTGCTTTCAATGTCGAAAGCCAATCATGTCGGAAAACTGTCCTCAATGAATGCAAGCGGTCCAACACAACTTCGTGAAGACCTCTCACCGGATGGCATTGGCAGGTCACGTGACACATATTTACATCAGAAGCAAAGCTGGCAGCCATGCTGAGGGTCTGTACACCCCCCTTCACCTCAATGCCACAATTTTGGCCGGTAGCAGATCCTGGATGTCCCCGCCAAGACCCCTCCAGCCAACGTTCTGTGTGTCCAGACAAGCTCACACAACTGCTATGCTGCAACATTCTGTAGGCTATGTACAGCATCAATACTGATTCCCTCTACCTACGTCATGCAGGATATGGACCCTATCCTACCATTCATGTTCACTACACGACGTTGAAGGCAGACGCTCTAGCCAAAGCCCCTGCTCCTCACCTCCCTGTGGACTTCCCTCACCACCCACGGAGGACAACTCAATATATCCTGCAAATCCAAGAAAGTTGAGTGCGAAGGCTGGAATTATGAAGCAGGGCCAGGGCGTCCATCAGCTCTAGGGCATGCCACAAATTACACAACTCAACCCATGGAGTTGTCCTTCTTCCTCATGTGAACTGAACTGTGACGCCAAAGGGCACACCGGCGACCGGTTGCGCTCTACTTGTTGTTGCGTGTCCTTGTGCTGTGGGGTCGGGAAGCATTGCACTCTCCTACCCGCTGGTGCATCCTTCAGAGGCTACAGTGGGTTCATGACCCTGCCCTCAGCGTGTTGGCCTCTGTAGCATGACATAACACTTGTCCCAATCCGAAACCAACCTCCAGGCCCAAACAAAATGTGTTCCGAGGCACGCCGCTGCAACCCATCCCATTTGCAAAGCGGAAAGGAGGCTTTGTAATCAGCACCATCACTACAACTGCTGCCAGGCCTCATGAAGCACTAATCCTGAAACATAAAGAGACCGTACCGCGTCCTCGGTTCCTAAAACGAGTGTGTCTTCCTTAAGGTCGGATTCCACTTGTTTTTCATGGTGGGGCATTAAACCTAGGTGCATTTGAACCCCCCCTGAAGAAGATACCAATGCTCCCTTTCAGGAGCCGAGATGAGACGCCCCCCCTTGAAAAAATTTCAGGCCTCCATTTTGGAGTGCTTTCTGTCAAGCCCTAAAGTGAAATATTTTTGCTTCCGTAAACGTTTTTGTCGTCCACAGCCTCAAGCATCATGCCACATACCATATCCGTAACAACTTTTTGCAGATGCTGCAACCCAACATTCATTTCCTCGTCTTCTGCTGCTTTGACCACTCCCGTACATCTCCATGAGCCATTGTGCTTCGATGCAGCAGACAGTCTCAGCCATGAACATCCCACTCTAGTGCTGCGCTGATCCTGTTCCCACAATAGTGTCTACCAAACCCATTTCATTTCATTTCATTTCATTTCATTTCATTTCGCCCACTACATTTCACTGTCCTGGCGACTGGCTGACCGCTTTGTGCGCATTTTTTGTAGCATCAGACTCTCGGCCAACTGTGACTGCAGGATGCAACTCCATCTGGCTGATAAACTGCCTGTCACTTTGTACATCTTCTGATTGTGTACTTGCCTCTATACATCTGCAACTGCCTCTGAGCAGCTTGTCGGCCTGAAAGCAGTGGTTAGAAGCCCCAAAATGAGAGAGTGAGGTGGGCAATGGTGAGATGACGGCCGATGCATCCGGTGTGCCTGTCGTCGTGCAATACCAGTGAGAAGGGGTGCACAGCTGCAGAATACGATGGTGCGGTGTGTAGCTGCAAGAGGGCCACTACAGTGGGCAGTGATGGGTTTGACAAAACAGTGTGCACTGGGCTGTTTGATGAAAGGAACCTGGAAGCGCCGTGCATGCACTGGACATATTCTGTAGCTAAACAAAAGGGTTGCAGTGCCAGTGGCAGGCGTCCAAGAGGTTGTTTTAAGGTGGGCCCTGTTAAAACCATCGCAATAACCCATACAGCAAGCTGTGCGGAAAAACTCCCAGTGCAATCTACATTCCATTCCAAAGAGAAACTGAATGTATTGGACCCGCCGAATCCAGATTTGCAAGAGTCTTTGTGACATAAACATCGCTGCATTGGAATACCGGGGGCTGGACAAAGGATGTCTGAGATACAGGGGCATCATCAGGGCTGTGCTCGAATCAGGGTGGACGGGAGGTTCTAGGACCCAAAGGTTTGTGTACAAAAAAAGGCCCAAAATTTTGTGCCCTTTTGTAATTTTTTGTTGGACCCCCGCGCACTGGGGGAAGGGGGGTTGACCATCCTCCTTTTAATTATCCCCATCAAGCACAGCCCTGGTATCACAGATCGCTAGAAAAAGAAAACATCGACCCCATCCCCCTGCCACCACCGTCTGAAACACCATGCAATTTCGTCAGAGTGTGGGGCGAGTTTGTGGGGCTAAGTGCATCCTGTACAGTTGGACTGTTCTAATCCCTCCCTGACACCAGCGCATATGGAACCGGGTTCCCTGTGCTCTTCTTGGTCACACAGTGCCACAGCAATGTGTGTGCAAGCACACGCAAAACCCTGCGAAGATCCCAGGAAACCAAGTGCCACAAAGCGCCACACTCACATGAGGATACACTCAGTAGAAGAAGGTGCCGGTGTCTTCGTCAAAGTAGTTGCCTCGAAAATCGAGAATGCTCGGAGACCTGAAGGTGAAGCAGAACCGTCCCCTGTCCTTGGTCTACCACTGGTCGCGGCAGCAGGGCTCAGCTGCCTATCTCTTGCGCAGGGTACCGCACATCCATCACACTGGAGGGGAGGGGGGCTTCTCACAAGCCAGATACTGTGGGCGGCACGTGCCAGGTATGCGTTGGTACGCAGCCAGTACCCCTCTCACCTGACTAGAGCCATCATCGGTCCTCTATAACTCCACACAATCCTCTGCACTGTCCACTGTCCTAATGAATCCTCAACACGCACAATACACCGAACTTGCAGAACACGCAAACTTGGGAACGCACACTGCACATGGGAAATGGATGGATATGTTTGAGAAAAGGATGTGCCAGAGGGATGCGTGACAAAGACGGAGATGGGAGAGGTGTGGTGTGTGGCAGAGGGATGCAGAAGATTTGTAGGGGAGACGAATGTGGAAGAGATGTGTGGGAAATGCAGTGGGAAAGCGATGTGGGACGTGTGGCAGACAGACGAGGGAAATGAGTGACCTGGAAGATGGATGTGGGCACGAGGAGCTGGAGGAATGGAAAACGAACCAAGCCAAAAGTGAGGATACCTCATCCCATTTGTTGCAGAAGCTGAACCATCAAACGTCGTGCCATTCGTTGGAGATGGTGAATAACTGGACCACGTGCCATGGCGCAACGCAGTGGTGGATACTGTGACCACAGTAGAGCTTCAGCAGTGGAAAAACGCCATGGAAACGAGGAGAATGAAGAGAGACTTGAATGCGGTCTACTTGCCGTCATGCAGGAAAGCCATTTTGTCATGTAACCTCTGATACTTCCAGGCGAACGGCTACTAGTCAGCCGCAGCCGTCAGTGGATGGGCACCCCCGTTCATGCCAGCCTACGGCTCACCCTCCCTGTGCAGTCCTCCCTGCCTGAACGCACGGACAGCCATGTTGCGGAATCTCTTCTGGCGGTCAGACAATGTCCTGTTTCTTGAAACAGGCCTTGATGATACGTGGCAACAAAAGGGCAGCTTGTGGCATGGCACGGAATTGAGGGCATGGAGTGGAAGAGGGGAGCAAAGCACAGGGGGCAGGAGATGACTTTGGGGTGGGGTTGGGGGGTTGGGGGTGGGCAGAGGGGAGATTGAGCAGTGTGTGAATTGGTGGGGGATACAGTGGATGAGAAAGGGAAGGGGGGGGGGGACAACCCAATTAAGGTGAGCTGGACTTTGGTAGACATGCCCTGTTTAACACAGCCACCTACTGAGAACTACTGGATTGCATAAGAAGCGGGGTTGGGTTGGGTTGGGTCTTCGCCCCTTCCGGCAGCGTAGTTCACGGTCGCGGCTCCCATCCCTGCGTGACACGACTTCACTGAATTGACCTGAATATCCCGTCTCAAGGCCCACCGGACTGTTGAATGTCCCCAGACCTCACCTAGTGCAAGTGAGCGTGAGATACCGCCATGCCAATGTGTCCGTCTGCCTGTCCTAGGGGGGAGGGGGGGGGGGGGGTAGGGCTGTTGGCACTTGGCACATCTGCTCACTCCACAGTGGGTTAATGTTAGGGTTGTGTGTGCCCACTGCTCCGGGCCCTGTTGGTGGGGCAGGGGAGTCCAATAATGAGACCACCAGATGACAATGGGTTCGGTAGCCTATGGGCCCCAGCCACTGAGCGGGTGCCGTGCTGCCTCTCTGCTGCCCCCTTAAGGGCCTTGCCGGCGTCACCCCAACATTGACACCACACAGCCCCCACCCCCAACCCCTCCTTTAGCCCAATCACCACCACGCAGCACCCCCCTTCCCCCCACTCGACGTGGTCTGGGCCCAGGGGACGGATGGCGCCGTCAAGTGGGGCGCTGCAGCCAGGTGGTCCGATGGGCAGTTTGGCCCAAGGTAATACAAGGGGCGAAATGGGAGCAGGGGGGGGGGGGTCTTGAAACAATATTTTCCAGCGAGCGCCGGTGCACATGACCTCAGTGGCGAATGGCCACCTGGAGGGATGTTCGGGCAAGGCGCAGAGGGCTGTGCGGTTGTGCCTTACGTCCCCCAGGGCAGAGCAGGAGCTGAAGCATCACTCCGCAGGCAACGTGGTGCTGGCGCAGTCAGGGTGCAATCGGGGGGGGGGGGGGGGCTGCAGCCATCTGTTGAGGTGGAGTCTGTTGAGGGGCCTGCAGCCAGGGGCCCATGGAGGGCCGTGTACCACAGTAACTGCTGCCGGGCCCAAGGGCCGCCAATGGCCCCTGTGGGGTGTGACAGGGGGCGCCAGGCAGGAAGGACTCCAGCAGGTAGGGCAGAGACGGGCAGGGAGTGAGGGGGGTCCACCCACCTAGGGGCCCTCGAGGGCTTTGGGAGTGCATATCATATATGCAGGCCTCAGAAATACCCGGACGAGGTGGGTGGTAATATACCCTGCAACGTACCTGTAATGTACCCAGTACCAGGAAAAATGGGGGGGAACGGGGGGAAAATGGGGGGAAATGGGGGAAAATGGGGGGAAATGAGGGGGAAATGGGAGGAAATGGGGGGAAATGGGGTGTTATGGGGTGTTATGGGGGGAGGTGGGGGCAAATAACAAAAAGTGTGGGGCTGGGGTGGACTGGTTTGGTTTCCCCATTTTGCCCCATTTTTCCTTGGGAGCTTTCACCAATGCACCCCCACCATAGCCTTGCTGCCAATCAAAACCATGTCTTTTGGCCACAAAATTCCCCATTTTTCCATCGAGCATCCAAAATTTCCCACACTTTCCCCCATTTTCCCCCATTTTTCCTAAATCAGCCCATTTCAGATAAGTGCACGGTAACGTTCCGGAAACGGGTATTTCTGAGGCCTGTATATGGCATGGCCAGCAGATATGCAGTGTTGTCAGGGACCTCCAGGAAGCACGCCCCGGACGGCACGTGAGCCTTGAGATCAGCCTCCAAATCCAAATTAAAATCCAAATCCCAGCCGGCAACTACCGGCTTCGAACTACAGGCAACACACTGCACACCGCCCACTACCGGCCCCCCACTACTGCCCCCTCCCCCCTTGCTGGCCCTAAACTCCCGGCCACCAACCAACAGCCCCCAACCAACAGCCCCCAACCAACAGCCCCCCACAATGGGACCCCAACTACGGGCTCCCCACTACAGGACCCCAAGTACTGGCCCGCCACTAAGGGGCACACCCTGCCAACCGCCAAATACAGGCCCCCACCGACCAGCCCCCAACTGCTGGCACCCCACTACATGCCCCCAAATAGCGGCCCCGCACTACAGGATGCCCACTACCGGCCCACCTCTACCGCCCCCCACACTACAGCCCCCCACTACATGCCCTTAAATAGTGGCCCCCCACTACACGTTCCCCACTACCAGCCCCCCGCTAGTGTCTGCTGGGGTGGCATCAAGGAATGTGCTTGCCTGACGGCAACCCTATGTGTCCCGTTTCCAAGAAAGGCGGACATCCACGATTCTGCATGCAGACCCTTGAATGAGGGGGCTTGCAGGGGCGGATCAGTTTTGACCAGCTGGAGTTCCTGGAACTGGGGGTGCCAGCAAACACTGGCCCCCCAACGACCAGACACCCACTACTGTCCCCACTACTGGCCGACAGGCACGGCATACATGGCATCAGGGCATCCCCAGGGGCCTGCTCGCGGGGGGACATGCGGATCCGAACAGACGACATCGGTTTGCGGATCATGTTGTGTGGCGCTGGTGCGATCACTGGCTCCCCACACCAAAGAGGTCCGGAATATGTGCTGGAGAAGGGCAAAGCGGAATTGTTCAGTATGCGGTGTGCCGGCCCCTCAACC
This sequence comes from Eutreptiella sp. 'Long Island Sound 2002', assembly GCA_964036045.1. Classification (NCBI taxonomy): domain Eukaryota; phylum Euglenozoa; class Euglenophyceae; order Eutreptiales; family Eutreptiaceae; genus Eutreptiella; species Eutreptiella sp. 'Long Island Sound 2002'. Next base: position 120,964,726 of record OZ038378.1, on the reverse strand, counting down.
CGCAGTGGCACACTGTGTGCGCAACACGTCCTTGAGGCCCCATCCTGCGCCTCCAGAGGCGCATTCGTCTGAGAATCATGGATTGCCGAGCCCTTGAAGTCGCTTTCCCCTGACGCATCCGTCCCTTGCTGCCCTCCAACTGTCTGGAGACCCCCTCCCCCAACTCGGGGGAAATTTTCGAACAAATCAGGGCAAAAAATTGGGGAGACCACTCTCAGCAGGTTTTCACCACAGCTTCCAACTGACCTGTATCTCTGTCTCCATCCCCAAACACACCTTTCTTTTGGTTGTTACACAGTTAGAGTCACATGGAAACCGACATTCACTGATTTTCAAAAAAAAAAAAAACAAAGTTCACCCTCCGGTTTGTACATGGTCCTTGAACAGTGTAAGGGAAAGAAGCTCAGTGACCTAGTGGTTATAATGCTGGCCTTACAAATAAAACATGCTGGTTCAAATCCCACTGGGGGCATATTTGTCACCTGCCTTGCCTGCTGAAAAAGTTGTCATGCACAAACAAAGCCTGCCACAACAACAAACAAGACAAATACACACAGCAATCCCATTTGCGAAATTATTTTGCCCATTCAAGAATACGGTTGTTGACATCACCGTTGACCATTGCCAACAAACACCCAATGTGTGTGTTTGGATCCATATTGCGACGATTACATGTCGACAATCCTTTCATTGTACGAAAGGACCCCTCAGCAACACTAGTGGTCACCTGGAAAATGAGTGCATTCAAAGCTTCGTGAGCCAAGTTTGGAAGACCCATGAAAGCACCTACGCTTTCCAGCCATTTGCAGTAGATCAAACTCACGACTATCAACAACTTTTTGCTTCCAATATAATATTCGCCATTCACTGGATGTATCACAATGGTTTCTCTTGCTATAAATGTAGTGGCAATGTAACAAATGCGGTACCTTGTTGCTAGTGCTTGTTAGTGCAATTTGTTGTCTTATCAAATAACAGAGACATGACTGCTCCCTTTGATAGATCAGTACGTAGGAGGTCTAGCACAGCCTAGTGTTCCTGTCTGATGACTGTTGGTCTGATATATGTTTCCCGTACTGTATGTACGAAAAAGGGGGCGCATTTCGTCCATCAACTCTAGGCTACGCCCATGTACCAGCAGCGTGAAGACCATGTCGTCCGATAAGAAACGGGGGCCTTTCGGCTGCAGAACCATTTGCAATGTGAGATGTCTTGAGAGCTCATAGGGCAGCACCACACCCTGTCCAGTTTGCATCTTCTGTTGCTTGCCCCTCTGCAAATCTACCATGGCGGCATAGTGCTGCGTCTCACGCTCCATGTCCCACTTTTGAGCTTGGTATTCCCCTAGCATCTGCATTTTGGACCGCTCCGTTTTCTTCTCATTTTCGGTGTTCTTCGCGCTCCTCAAAGGCTGGAGCAAGAACGTATGGAGCCCCATAGGCAATATGCTTTGCAGATTTGTGGTCATGTAGGTCTGTCAAGATGTGGTGGGTATTGCTGTTCATGGTCAACCCGTTTTGCACATGGCTTGCGGCGCAACATGTCATGGTCATTGTAAAGACTGTATTTTCCGAACTTTTCTACGCGTTGATCAACAATAACATGTTTTGACACTTTTTTGTGTCCTCCTCTTTGCGGTGGTACATGTGGTATGGACTTCTTTACACCCCCGGAAGTGGTAATCGTTACACTAGTTGAGTACTTGCAGTGGTCGTTGCAATTGCACGCGTCGTAGCAGTTGCACCGGTGGCCGTAGCTGATACGGTGCAGGAACTTGTAGCCGCAGTCATGGAACTAGTGGAATTGGTGGCACACGCCACCATGCTAGTGTTCATCACAGTTGTAGCAACAGGTTTGGCCGCAAAAAATGGACAAGGTTGACAGGAACGCATATAGAATGAACAAAATTCAGCATCTGTTGGCAGTTGAGAATGGTTAGTGCTACTTGGGCTTGAACAAAGGGTGCAAGATCTGTCACTGCCTGCAAGGAGGAGTGCTTGCAACCACAAACATAATAGGCCATGGAGGTAAAAGCAGCCTGTCCACACAGAAGTAAGACGCGTGGCTACTAAGTACTGTCATTTATGAACAGGGCCAAGAATCCAACAAATCGGGGCACAAAATCGGAGCAAATCGGGAATATAGGCCCCCGATTGGGGGGGGGGGTCCTTGTTTGTACCCCCCCCCTTGTAGTAGCTACGCCAAAGTCCCAAATTAATACGGTTCCTACAGCTACTGTAGCTTGGACAAGACCGTAGATACCCACATTCAAAAAGAGAAGATTGCATCGTGAGTTGGCGCAACAAAGGGGAATATAATGCACAAATATCCCCAAAATGAGAGCTATGTGGGTTCAAGTGGGCAAACACTCACAACAAATGTGTCCACGACCCTATGTAATTGGCAAATTCGTCACCAAACCCATGTCTTATGGGGTATTTGGTAAAACTGAGTACCAGACGAGGTAAAACTGAGTAAAATGTGGTAAAACTGAGTAGATTTGAGGTAAAATTGAGTAAAAAAAAAATTTAAAAAAATTTTTTTAAAAAAAATTATTTTTTTTTACTCAGTAAAAAGACAATTTTTTTTGAAAAAAAATGCACAAAAAACTGCACACTTTGATGGTAGGTGGTACTTTTGTTTAAGGGCACAAGGCCCCGAGTCGATTCCCGGCCACTTGTGTTAGTGGCGCCCCACCCGGGCCAAACCATCATATATATATATATATATATATCACACAACCGCTTCACCAAGGAGGGTTGAGTACCGTCTGCATGCATGCACAGAGGAGGGAGGGATCACACAACCACTTCACCAAAGAGGGTTGAGTATCGTATGCATGCATGCACAGAGGAGGGAGGGAGGGTGGGGCCAACTACTTACAAGTAGTTACAAAAGACACGCTTGAAGATCAAGTCGGCCTTAGTATCTCTCTTGTGAGGCTTGCCTCTCGGGGTAGGATTCAGCTTGCATCTCTCAAAGAGATCTTCTTTCTTTTCCAGATGCAGCTGTCTGCAAAATGCTTGGTCATTTTCCAATTGACCATCAGCATTTTGGGGGTATTGAGGAGGCAACGCATACCACTTCCGACAGATCCACACACCGGGACGGGTGTCATCAGTGGCATTGGCATTGCCAGGAGTGGCATGCGTGGCATTGGCAGCAGTAACTGCAGCAAAAGCAACAACAGCAGCAGCAGCAGCAGCAACGGGGGCCGCCCGGAATTGGCGCAATCCTACACAAATCTCGGACTGACACAAGACAGTGGTATGGAAGGTACAATGAAGAACCTTACATTCCTGACACGCTATGGCGGGTGTGCCATCGCAAAAAAAGCATGTGTCAGGGGGGTCTGCAGATTTGGGCGTGGGGTACAACCGAGACACCTCCCAATGCATTGACCGGGTCCGGGGTGTGGGGGCCAACTTGGAACCACTGTAGTACAAAGTAGCTTGTGCCATCTCACGCAATAACCACAATCTATCCTGTGGCACTTGCAAATCGCCTTTGACAACACGTCTAGACAAGGCACAATGCAACATCAACAGACATGCCGGGGGCAACTAACAAAATCATCCTGCCTGATGAAGGTGGAATACAGGGGTGCAATTGCAAATGCAAGGGAACCGAAAGCATCCAAAAACGTTGCCCACTTCCTCCGCGGTTGTGGTCGGGGATCCCCACCGCTTTGGAGCGGGGGGGCAGAATTAGAAGTGGCCCACAAGTGGGCAAAGTGGCTACCTCACCCCTGCCGTATCGGGGATCCCCACCGCTTCAGAGCGGGGGGCAAAATCAGAAGTGGCCCACAAGTGGGCAAAGTGGCTACCTCACCCCTGCCGTATCGGGGATCCCCACCGCTTCAGAGCGGGGGGCAGAATCAGAAGTGGCCCACAAGTGGGCAAAGTGGCTACCTCACCCCTGCCGTATCGGGGATCCCCACCGCTTCAGAGCGGGGGGCAAAATCAGAAGTGGCCCACAAGTGGGCGAAATGGCTACCTCACCCCTGCCGTATCGGGGATCCCCACCGCTTCAGAGCGGGGGGCAGAATCAGAAGTGGCCCACAAGTGGGCAAAGTGGCTACCTCACCCCTGCCGTATCGGGGATCCCCACCGCTTCAGAGCGGGGGGCAGAATCAGAAGTGGCCCACAAGTGGGCAAAGTGGCTACCTCACCCCTGCCGTATCGGGGATCCCCACCGCTTCAGAGCGGGGGGCAAAATCAGAAGTGGCCCACAAGTGGGCGAGATGGCTACCTCACCCCTGCCGTATCGGGGATCCCCACCGCTTCAGAGCGGGGGGCAAAATCAGAAAAAAGGACTTTTTTCTACTAATTTTTTTACTGAGTAAAAAAAAATATTTTTTTTTCTACTCAGCTTTTTACTGAGTAAAAAAAAATATTTTTTTTGTACTCAGTTTTTTACTGAGTAAAAAAAAAAATTTTTTTTCTACTCAGTTTTTTACTGAGTAAAAAAAGAAATTTTTTTTTCTACTCAGTTTCGCAACTGAGTAGAAACCCCACTTACTGAGTAAAAAAAAAATTTTTTACTCAGTTTGAAACTGAGTAAAAAAAAAAATTTTTAAAAAAAAATTTTTTTTACTCAGTTTTACCACGGACCCTGTCTTATGTGGCTGCACTACATTTGTACCGAATCAAATTAGGTACCAAATTAATACGGTCCCGACACCCGTTGTAGCTTGGACAAGGGCGTAGCTTTTACCAGGGGGGGGGGGGGTACCAGTTTCTTGTGGTGGGGGTTTGTTTGCTTTGGAATGGCGTCCAACTGTTGTGCGCATGTTGTGCCTCATTCTTGATATCAAGACACACGATAATCTCCGAGAACTCTCACCACACGGTGCTCGGAGATGGTGACACAAAGCGTGGGTTTTGCAATGCTTGCACCATGGGCTGTCATGACACCCCTGCCAATGGTCGAGGCATCATATGAAATGAGCTCACATTGCTGGGAATAGGGATCCTACTCGGCTGCCACCCAAACCTCATCCAATGTCAGGGCTTCAGCCACCTTGTCCATTGAACACTACCCACAAAGAACCATCTGTGTCTTACAGAGGTCCTCTAAAGCAAAAGCGCGCATGGCAAGACTGGATTCAAACTGCGGCCAATCAGTGGGGTTGGGTACAAGCCTTTGCTTAGTGATACTTGGGGGGGTCGGGGGGGGATTAAATTGGCCTCCCCGGGATTTTGGCTGACCACCCACCCACGGGGGGAGGGGTTACAGAGCTTGGTCTACCGCCAACGCCAACGTTGCCCATAGACATATAGACACCTGCAAAGAATGAAGGCCCCCGAGCTGGAGTACAGAGGAGGAACGCCACGCCACCAGGGAAAAGTAACCCCCCCTCCTGTTGTCAGCACGAGTCAAAATAATATCATGCACACATGATATTGTTTTGTCCACCTAAAATAATATCACGCACCCCCAACATGAGCACTGGAGGAACATGCACTGCGCAGATTTGGGCTGAGTTGAAGACTTTGTTCAATTTTTGGAAAGGAATCATGCCATGGACAGTTAGCAAGCCACACGTTTGGGCTGGGCCTTTGGCTCTGCTTTTGGTGGCAGTGCATCACCAACTGGCACAGCAGGGGGTACATTAGTTCATGGTGGTCCATTGCTTCAGCCAAACAAGTTGGATTGCATTTGTAATGCACTGGATGCCATGAGAGTTTCCAAAATACTGTGCAACAGACACTTGTCAGAATAATATCATGCATACCAAAATAATATCACACACAAAATGATATCACGTGCGTGATATTAATACAGTAATAGTGGGATGGGGGGTTAGCTGTCCCCCATACCCCAAGTTCATCAAGGTGAGCATCCCACATTCACATTCTTTTGGCCAAGACAAAATTGTAAAGCAAAACAGGTCTGCGCAAGGTGGCAGCACCCCCGTGTGTCACAGTGTGCCTCAGCCCATGGACAACGCCCACCCACCGACCCAAAAGAGCTGACACACCCCGCTGGGGGGTGCCTGCACTTTTCCCAAAATCAGGAGAAAACCACACAAACCCTGCCATCCACCCACCCTCAGACCCTCCCCCCAGGGTATCGTATCAGCCAGCCACTAGGCAAAGGCCTGGTTGGGTACACGTAATCTGCGTAAGCCACAGAAAATGGGCCAACATGCAATTGGATGCTCGCCATCCCTGTTGGAGTGACGATCCCGAAGAAGAAGAGACGTCAAGTTTCTGCCATTGTGAAGACCACTGTACTCTCCCTATTGTTGTGTATTGTTGCTGAATCTAAGATGGTGACCCATGAGATGAATGTGAGTCGTTCAATTGTTGGAGCGTAGGAAATTATTTACCTGCATTTGCCTCTCTTTCAAAGCCTCTTTCAAAATAATCCAAGGCTGCAATGTTTGGCTCAAGGTAATGCAATGGTATTCATGTGGGGGGAGGATGGCTCCAAGCATGTTGGGGTGCATCAGGCTGGCTGAAAATGCCCGCATGAAGTGCGCATGATTGAGAAAAACTCTGATAGAGGCTGGCTGAGCCAAAACAACGCCGGATTAGAGCAGACCATTGCTTGCACCAAGGATGACATGAACACTGGCAGGCAGATGTACACGCTTACATTTGGAGACAAGATACGTGCTGCCACATGCACGTGCTGTCACATACACAACACACCTTTTCTGAGGCTGAGGAGGGTAGTTTGCTGAAGAAAGAAAAACAAGCGAAGAAGGCGGACAGAGTGCAGGAGTAGTACTTGGCAAACAAAACAACATCACGCTCATCTGAAAGTTGACAAAAAGCGATTCACCTTCATGGGACATTTGGAATCAATTCTGGATGTCAGGATGCTGCTGCAGCATGATGGTGTTAGTGTGTTATGGCTCAATGAGATATCTTCCAGTTGCAAGTAAAATGTCATTGACATTCAGAACTGCTGTGTTGTTGATTGCCTTCGGCGTGTCACTTTCGATGCACAAATAAATCCGCGTTCCAAAACAGGCAAAATTAAGAAACAAATGTATCTGCACTGAACAGGGCACCGACACACATCACCCATTCTTATTAGCATGTCCTTACAATGGAACTGCCGCAAAAACCTGCACCGCCCAACAGCACTGCTGATTGCTATGCAACGTTGGGCTGCTTTGTTTCAAGCCATCACAACATATGCATTCGAGCCACATGTTATGCAGCACGGGGATACAACTTCGCCACATGGACACTGCTTTTCTATACGTCAGGTTCTACCATGTTACCATTGCCCTGCTTACTCTCCTGATCCAGAATCACTATTGTTCCCTCAATAAACTGTTGGTCACCAACAAACGGCTTTGAATTCGGCAGAGTGTGCCGCCTGAATGATTTTGCAGCAGTTGGAGAGATATGCACTCCTTGGCATACTTGTGCTGTATCCTGGAGTGTCAAGCTCTCTGCAGAGCAGTGCCAAATCTCCTGTACCTGGGCTTGCAGATCGCCTACAGAATTGCATGTGCACATAGAATGCCCATATCAATAGAAAGCATGGTCAGAAAGGGACTGCCAGCCACAAGATGACTGAACAAAACAGCAGCATCCATGACATCAAGCACCACCTGGCGCTAATGCACAGACAAACCATACACGTGCGCAAATAGAGAACAAATAGAGAAAAGGAGCAAATAAAAGCAGCATGGCAGAAAAAAGCGCAGAAAGATGCTCAGACAATTAAAGATGAAAGACGAAAGAAGATAAGAGCAGCAGGCAACAGACATGAATGAGATGCCAAGGGAGGCAGGCAGAATGAAACAGGATGAAGACAGACGAATGGAGATGGAGGTCTGGCTCACACACACACACACACACACACACACACACACACACACACACACATGGACACAGAGAAAGAGAGAGAGGGAGGGAGGGAGGGAGGGAGGGAGGGAGGGAGGGAGGGAGGGAGGGAGGGAGGGAGGGAGGGAGGGAGGGAGGGAGGGAGGGAGGGAGGGAGGGGGAAGGAGCGAGAGTGTGAAAAAGACCAATGCAACATGCATGCAGTGCAACAGAGCAAGGCAGCAAATTGCGGTGTGTCTGGCTTCCCATCAGGTGGAAATCAATTTAGCAGAACAGACTCCTGAGATGGCAACAATGTTGCATCAGGTTCCGCAGCCAGTAGCCAGTAGCCAGTAGCCAGCAGATGAGAGGTGAGAAGACCACCATTCCCACCATCCCCGCCAACCAAAGTTGTGATGCTCAAACATGAAGGAACATGCCTGCACCCAGGCCTCATTCAACTCTTCATGACTGCTAGTGCCGAATCTGGAATCCAAGGGATAGCCCCATGGACACACACTGAAGCCCCTGCCTAGGCCCTTGGAATCTAATGGTCACATTTCTTATGCACAATTATGTATGGTGCTCTGTGCCATTGCATGCATCAATGTCATTCACACGCGCATGGTGATGCGGCAACATGCGTGCATGAGGCCCTGACATCAAATTATGCTGTTTTTCTTTCCTCTGTGGTGGGATTGTGAGCAGGATGCCACGGATGCCGAAAGAGCAACAGGCACGATGACGGACAACTCCTAAGAGTGCCAGGATCGCATCAAAAGGGCCCAACAAGGAAGCGAGAGTGGATGCACATTAAACCCACACCATAGCCCCACCCCAAGCGATCCTTCTTGAAACACAAAAAAGTGTGTTACAATGAGGTGTGAGGGCTGGATATTTGGCAGCAATTTAGCAGCAGCATCAGAAGCACGCAGCACGCAGCACGCAGTTTTGCCCACTCCGTGGCTCAAAACCGGCATCCAAGTAGCTCAAAACAACCGCAGGGTAAATGAGAATCACCTGCTGTAAGTTTTCTGCCGTTTGGAACCGTCTAGCTCGTTCTATGCCCCGTTTAGTGTCCAAAGAAGGCGCTTTTGGGGCTGTTGTCGGGACGATCATCCTAAAAGTTCAGGACGATCGCCGGTAAGGCAAGTAGGCGTCTCCAATCAAGGCCGTTCTTCTTGCATAGCAATTGGGCTGGCCAAGGAATGCAAATGGGGGTTCAATAAGACAACAAGCTATCCAAAAGTCCTTGCAACGGCCCCGTGGGTCAAAACCGGCATCCAAGTAGCTCAAAACGACCAAGGAGCAAACACGCACCATCACAAACAGGTTTCGTGCCGTTTCGAGCCGTCTAGCCCGTTCTATGGCTGATTTAGTGTTCAAAAATGGCCATTTTGGGGCTGTTTTAGCGAGGACGATCGTCCTAAAAACTCCGGACGATGGTTGGTTTGTCTAGTAGGCGATTCCAGTCAACGCCGTTGTTCTTCCATAATGATGAGACAATCAAACGATTGCAAATGGATGCGCAAGAAACCGTCTTCCACACCGTGGTGTCTTCACATGGTCCATTTGGGGTGAAAAATGGGCGGTTTGAGTTAGTTTTCAAGAGCACACACAGTAGTATCAAGCAGCACGCAACAACTGGCGATCCATATGGGCCTTTGTTGCCATGTAGGCTTTCTCATGGCATTCAAGCGGCTTGTTATGTACATACCTTGGTCGCCGTGTAGGCTTTCTCACGGCAATCAAACTAGTTGACTTTGTCCGATGAGGGAAGACCAGTGTTTGTTTGACCATGCTCTTGTTGGTTGTCAATTTATCCCCCCTTTTAGGTTTTTTTGTTGCCATTGCATGAGTGTTTGGACGTTGCAAGTGTGCTTTGTCGCAGGCATGTTACGTTGTGGAAGTTTGTGTTCAAGAAGGTTTTTTTGGTTATCATTTGTGCCCGTTTGTCACAATGGTCCATTTGTTGAGTTCACTTGCTCCATATGTGCCTTTGTTGCCATGTAGGCTTTCTCATGGCATCAAACGGTGCTTGTTCTCTGGGTATGTTGGTCGCTCTGTAGGCCTTCTCACGGCAATCAAACTAGTTGACTTTTCCAATGACGACCGCGCGTGATGTTTGACCATGCTCTTGTTGTTTCTCAATTTGTGCCCCTTTTTAGACGCTTAGTTGCTTTTTTTGGCACCATCCTTTTGGTGTTGATCTTATTCTTTTTTCTATTTGGAGACATGCCTACGCCTTCATTGACCGCGAAAGATTGTCATGATGTGGCTCGCCTATGGGGATGGAAGTGGGTACACCAAGCGAACTAAGACATGAAAGCAAAGGCGGTCATGCGTTGGACTTGTGCATCTTGTGGAGAATCCAAGGATGTGCGGTTCGATAACAGGAAGAAGTTTGGTCCACGAAAGCACAAGTGTTCAAAACAATCTCAACCACAAGAGAAAGAGGCAAATGCGAAAGCAAAAGATGGCCGCCCATCCGTCACCGCGTTGCATTGCCATCAACTTGCGGCAGAATATGGATGTGATTGGTTGGGGATGGCTGTCAACAATGCCGTTCATGTAGATGACTCCCTCATTTCTTCAATTTGTGTGATGCGATGGTAATGTTGGGGTTGTACCACCAACTTTGATCATACATACAACAAGATGAAGAGTCGCGGCTTTGTTTGCTCCACTTGCAACACATCACAATCTAAGGAGGACAAAAAGCGCGCAGGGCAAGCGGGTGGTGTGGTGGCATCTAAGGAGGACAAAAAGCGCGCAGGGCAAGCGGGTGGTGGGCTGGCATCTTGAGAGGACAAGCGGCGGGCAGGGCAAGCGGGGTCCAAGGTGAACAAGCAGCGCACAGGGCAAGCGGGCTCCAAAGAGAAGAAGCAGCGCGCAGAGCAAGCGGGTTCCAAGGAGGACAAGCAGCGGGCACAGCAAGCGGGCTCCAAGGAGGAGAAGCAGCAAGCAGGGCAAGCGGGTGGTGTTGCAGCATCCCGAGAGGACAAGCAGCGGGCGGGACAGGCTAGCCCTAAGGAGGACAAGTAGCGGGCGGGCCAAGCAGGTGCTAAGGAGGATAAGCAACGGGCAGGGCAAGCTAGGGCCGTTAGACGTGCTTTGAATTATGCACGTGAAACCTTGGCAAGCCAGTCAACGCAAGCCATTAAGCACATGTGGGAGAGAGCCAATGAGATAGAACCCTCCGGTTCCTTTGTGGATGAAGAAGAGGAAGTCATGCTGCAATCGGTTGCAGGCCCATCACCCGATGAGTTTACGGGATCAAAGGTTGGCACATCCCTTGCTTCGACCGTGAGAGGGTTTTGGGAGCGAAACGGGATGGATAGATTTCCAGTTCGAACTGCAGCCAATTTAGAGAGTTGTGAGTCTTTGGAGGCCTTGGTGCGAGCTATTTTGGATGAGAAGGCGGACAGCGCGGATATGGTGGCATTGGCCAAAGAGTGGCACAAAAAAGTGGGAGTATGCGAGGACATTCATTCTTGCGGATGCTGTGGAGTGAGGGACTTCCAACAAGTGAAGGAAGTGGAGGTATCCAAGAACTTTTAAAGTTGGACGCAGCACAAACTTCATGGTACCGTGGGATTCCCATGGAGTATCGCAAGTATGTTGCGGTCTTTGAACAGGTGACAGATGTACCTGCGGCTCACTTGGAAATGCGAAGTTGGGGCTCAGTTGGGGCTAAAACGGCTCATTTGGGGCTAAGTGGCGTTTTTCAAGGGGTTTAATGTGGAAAGTTGTGGCTTTCGGGGGTGGGTTGGGGTTTTGAAATGTCCCCAAAGGGACACCAATCCCTAGGCCGAGAGGATTTGACCAGGGGGGTTTCTTTTTTTCGACGGCTCAGTTGACTGAGCACCCGACTAAGCCGTCACTGAGCCGTCACTGAGCCGTCACTGAGCCGGCTCACTGAGCGCTCACTGAGCGCGCCAAATGGCTCAGTGAGCGCTCAGTGAGCGCTCACTGAGAGCTAATTGGGGGCTCACTCAGGGCTCACTCAGGAGTTTCTCCCCCTTTCCGCCCTCTCGTCCCACCCTTGCTGGCCCACACTTCACCCTTTTCACACCAACATTGGTCCGCAGTTCTCACCACGTCTTTTCTCCAAGAACTTGAGCGTGCATGCACACATACATACTTGCATACGTGGCGACAAACACACAAACATCCAAACACACACACTTCGTCAGGGACACAAATAGCCAAACACATGCACACACATACACCATACACACGTCCACACACACATGCACATGCACAAATTGACAACCACATTCATTCTTGTGTGCAATTATCTTGCGTGTACATAAACACATGGCCACATTGAACCATGTGAAGTGAGGGGCTAGGGAGAGATGGTTACGGGGTTGGGGTTCGGGGATATGAACCTAACCATTTGCGAGGGTGTTCCTTGTTGCCTCATGAAAATGGCACCCACCCACCCCATACACACACACACACACACACACCATGAAGCACAAATAGGGCACAAAGGACATTGCTCCCTTTTGTGAGGTTGATCATACAACCATCTTGACCTACACCATGACACATTGATCCCCCTCCCTCCTTATCCCCTCCCCTCCCCTTTCGCTATGGTGCGTTCCCCCGCTTCCCTCGTGCGTAGCCCTTCTGTTCTCTTGCCTGTCCCGTCCCCTTTGTCCTACCTTTCCTATTTTTTGGCCATGGCATCACATGCATGATGGTGGCGGCAAGGACGATGACCTTTGCAGGTATGTTGTGGTATTATGTGTGTGGGTGTGGGTGTGCGTGCTTGCGTGCGTGTGTAGTTGTGCCCATGCGCATGTGCGCAGCTGTAGATGGTTTGTTCGTTCTTGGTTTCTCTCATTTAGTGTGTTTGTATGTCTGCTTCTGTGTGTGTGGGGGGGGGGGGGTTGCATGGATCGATACGTGAGTGAAGGTGTCTTTGTGCGTGAGTGGTTGTGAGTGTGTGACTGCGTTCTTTGGTTTCTGGTTGCCTAGGTTCGTGCGTGTATGTGGATTCGTGAATGTGTGTACGCGCAGGTGTGTGTGTGTGTGTGTGTTGCAGCTCTTGCTTTGGATGTTGTTGTTGGTTTTGGTGTTGTGTGGCATAGGCTTTGATTGTGTGCGCATAACATTGTGTTTGTGGCTGCAGACGCAGGTATGCTTGTGTTTGTGGTTGTGGCTGTGGTTCTGGGCTTGCGTACGGTTGTTGCCATGGCCGTTGTGGTAGCTGTCGTTCTTGGTGTGGTTATGGTAGTGGCTGTGGTTGCGGCTTTGGTTGTGGGTGTGGGTGTGGGCGTGGGTGTGGGTGTGGGTGTGGGTGTGGGTGTGTTTCTGCAAGCTGTGTTGTGTGTGGATTTGGTTGTGGTTGTGTCAGTGTGTGTGGCCCTAGCTGTGGCGAAGGCTGCAGTTGCAGCTTTCACTGTGGCTGCAGCTGTTCTTTGGGTTCAGGCTGTAGTTGTGGGGGGGGGGGGGGGGTAAAGGACTACAAAGAGGGGGGCTGAAATCACCATCCACCCCCTCCCCAAAAAGACCGCACCAAGTTTACAGTGACAGTGTACGGTGACAGTGTACAATGACAGTGTACAGTGAGAGCATACAGTGGGTGTAGAGTGACAGTGTAGAGTGCTAGTATAGAGACTTGGGCGTTGTGGCCGACGTACTGTGTGTGGGGATACATTCTATGAGACCTTGGGGAGTACAGTGTACAGAGTACAGTGTACAGTGTACAGTGTGCAGTGTACAGTGACAATGTACAGTGACAGTGTATAGTGACAGTGTGCACTGGCAGTGTGCAGTGTGCAGTGACAGCGTACAGTGCCAGAATACAGTGTACCATGTGCAGTGACAGTAGACAGTGACACCATTGACAGTGTACATGGACAGTGTACAGTGACAATGTACAGTGACAGTGTACAGTGACAGTGAACCATGAGTGAGCCCTCACTGAGCGCTCACTGAGCCATTTGGCACGCTCAGTGAGCACTCACTCAGCCATTTGGCGCGCTATATTAGTTGCACCATGATGTTGTATCTAATGGTGTAGTGCAATTGTGTAATTCATGCCATCGGAGTCTGTTCCATCCGAAGAAAGGCCAAGTGCCACCAAATGCCATTGCTAGTGGCAAGCATTTTGGTAAGCAATGCAACTTACCAGAGTTAACGGATTTGGAGGAGCGTATGTTGGGATGACTGCGGACGACGGTAAACACAGTGACGCTTGTTAGTGCCAAGAATGGTGCAACATCGCAGTGGGGTGTTCGAGGGCATGCCATTTCTGTACCGCATGATGGACGTGAAGTGTTGGCAGCACGTCTACCACATGTAGAGGCTCTTGTGGGTACAAAGGTCATCTTTGTGGGACCGCGCCGTGATGTGGAGGCAATGCGTCGCGATCAACATTGCAAAGAACGAGTAGAGCGAATATTCACACCGCGATGGGATCGATTGGTTCAATGGCTGCAAGTTTCAAAAGTGATCAACCCGAATATGCCAACATCGAAATCTTGGAGGTTGCACCACCTGAAGTTGTTGATTTTCCAAACGCCATGTTTGACAATATGTCCATTGGGGATCATCGGGACGTGATTGCGGCCGAAAAGCAATCCGGTGCGGACATTGTAGGGGCAAGAAAAGGTGACTTGGAAGATGGTGAGGTACTATTGGATGATGTCATGTTGTCGGATGCATCATTATTGAATCGAGATGGGAACGATATGCCCCAAGTTCTTCAATCTATCAACGAGATGCTAGCCGACCGTGGGAACAATATAGTTCCACGAGCAGAAGTTGGCATGAACGAGTTTCAGGCCAATGACCGCCTTTTGACGCTGTCCTTTCCCTCGTTGTTTATGTTTGGAAGTGGTATCAAGCGGCCATGTGGAGTTTCGGAAGCGGATACAAGGCACATGTTGTTGCAATATGATAATCGCTTTGTTGAAGCTCGCGACTTTTGTTTGTTGCTCTTTAATCAAAAGTTCCGCCACACAGCATTGCGAAGTGTTAGGGATTCCATTTATTCCAATCCCAATCAAATGAAGGCATTTGAGACGGCGATCAACACGCCTAATCTTGAGGAGGATTTGACGAAGGCAGAAGCAAACCCCCACGGAAAAGAAGCCCAACACCTTGTGCACACGTTCATGTCTTTGTTGCGGACTTGCCATGCAGCAGTGCCCTTCAGTACTTCAGAGCGTTATGCAGTGATGCGGAAGATGAATAGTATGATGTTGTTCTTTGGGCCTCCAAGTCTCTTCTACACGGTTGCACCCAATGAGAAAGACAATGAGTTGTCTTTACGTTTGTCGTTGGGTGATCGCCAAGCCCACATTCCATTGCCGGAGGTTTCGCGGCGATTTGAAGCATTATCCAAGAACCCTGTGGCCGCCGCACGCATTTTGAGGGACAAGTGCGGGCTTTCTTGGAGGTTTTGCTAGGTCTTCCGAGCTTCAAGAAAACCAAGAAAGACCGTGCGGTGTGCAACCGAAAGAAGGGGCTATCGAGTGCCAAGGCCGAGGCTCTCTCCATTTCCATGGTCTCTTTTGGGGTAGCATTCCCCCATGGTTGTTGGACATGGTTGTGGGGAATAGCGTGCTTCTGCAAGCCGTTGCTGCTATGTTGGATCAACAAATATGTGCCGCGTTGGATGCCCACATTCACCAAGATTATGAGCAAAGATCAAAGCACAAGGTTGAAGCCCCCGGCATGCTAGAGGAGAAGCAACTTTTGCCTCCATTGCCGGATGACCCCAAAGAAGCGGCACAGGAGATTGAAAGGTTTTCCTCAAAGGTCATTGGCAACATTCAAATCCACAGGTGTCTCATTGCTAGTTGCGGTAAACCACCAGGAGGAAACAGCGGGTGCCATTTTGGGTTGCCTCGTGCAGCAGGAGAAGGGTACAGTGAAACACAGCCACATTTCTTTGTGGCGTATCATACCGCTTCGGGAAGGCACAACATCAAGATGTATGATTCCGAGGTGGAATTTGATGCCAAGGATGAGAAGGTGACCTGTGTTCTCATCATATGGGAGTTGCGGCGGCCAGATCCTTGTGATGGACATGTGCTTGAAACCAACAAACTCTTGGCCTACTTGTATGCTAGCAACACAAATGTGCAATTCCTCGGGGGTGAGGACGTGCTAGTTGCTGTGGACAGAGACGCTGCTGGTTACTGTAGCAAAAATCCGCTAAGGGTTGCCAACGTGTTGAGCACAATTCGTCAAGTGACCCGTGAGGTGGACAACATGGACACCACAAAGTTTGCACGACCCGGAGAGAAGGAGGCCATCTTGCTCAAGCGCATCATCAATTCGTTGGACAAGAAGGTGGAATTTAGTGCGCAAATGGCAGCCGTCTCCTTGTTGCGGTATCCCTCATGGCATTGCTCTCACAAATTTGGAGTTGTGCATCCTTGGAGCACTGTAACCGCCCTTCCTGCTTTATATACTGGAATGTTGGAAGATGGAGGTGGGGAGAGTGAAAGTGATGATGAACATGAAGCACACATGCAGAATATTTGTGTTGATGTGCAATCCACTCCTCTTCTTCGTCAGATGTGGTGGATGATGACCTCTTGGCAACATCACATGTAGATATGCAGGCATCATAAATGTCAAAACATGAGCCTCCAAATGACAATAGCACAGTTTCTTCAGAGGATGACAAAGATGACAGCAATACTTTTATGGAACGCCTGAACTCCTTGACGATGGATGTGGCACAATCCGATGCGGATGCAACATGCCGAGCGCACCTTTACACGGTGGGTGGGGGACTGGAAGCCAAGCAAATTGCTATCACGCCCGCCATCCGTTATGCTTGTCATGGGAAGCAGCTTAGGGCCCTTTGCGCTCGTGAGTACTATTGTCTCATCAAAATAGAGCAACGGCGTGCAACGAACCCTATTGAAGTTACCGACAGAGTCAGTGATGGACGCCCCGAAAAAGGCATGTTTGATTTCCATCCCCGGCATGTGCTTGATGATAGCAATTATGTGCAATACCTAGTGTCACAATCTAGGTGCCCTATCTTGGCAGGGAAGCGCATGCCTATTTGGCCCGGTGTGGATGGTAGTGCTCGCACAAGGAAGGCATGGGCCAAGTTTGTAATGTGCAATTTCGTTCCTTCCGATATCGAACAGCCGCCCCAAATGACTTGCAACGATTACTTGCAATGGGAGGAACATTGCAAGACCGCACATGCAAGCTACTTGGAGCGCAATCAGCATTCCATGGTTGTCCGGTTAAAGAGTATTGGGCACTATGATCGCTTGCGAAAGTCATTGGCGGATGACATTCGAAGGCGTTGTAGAAAGATTTGGGGTGTGAGGCACCCGTTGGATGTGAATTTCAACGCGGGTAAGGAGAGGGAGGAGCTGAAGGAAACAAGAGCGGAGGTGATAGATAGCACAATCGCCGAAGCAGTGCAAGATATGCAAGGAGCGATCCAAAGAGCCCAAGACGCAAATAAAAGAGGACGCGCGGCTTCAGGTGAGGAGTTTGATATCCTCAAAGAAGCCTTGAATTTGCAATTGGGCTTGGCACCTCCAATGAGTCATGGCTTAAGGGAAAAGAAAACAAAGTTTCTTCATGCATTGGGCGATGATGATCATTACCCACATGGAGATGATATTTACTCCCATGCCCAAAGAGTGTTCGATGATATCAAGGCTGAGGAGGAGTCACCGGAAACGAATGTTTATTCGACATCTGATGGTCACATTAGTTCAAAAGGGAGTCCGGATCAAGAAGAGATCATCGATAGGATCACAAATTACGTGAGATTGGAGTCCACTTGCGACTCATCCGCAAAGTCACTTGCACCTTTAGTCTTCCTACATGCCTGCGGAGGAACGGGAAAGAGTTGGGTGGCACGGGAAATCCATGCAAGATTACGACAAAGCTTTGGTTGGAATGTTGTGCGATTTGTTGCACCATCAGGAATCACCGCAAGTAATCTGGGTAAAGGGATCTACCATCCATCATGCATTGGGCCTTGCTGTTTTTGATGGAGACAGTGAAACGCTGCAATGTGAGAGCAACAAGGCAAAGATGTACCGCTTGCGTAAACTTTTTGAAGGTTGCAAAGTGTTGATAGTGGATGAAGTCTCAATGGTTGGTTGTCGCATGCTACGGTATATGCATGGCCGCCTATGTGAGATCATGCAATGCCAAGATGAACCATTTGGCGCTATGTGCGTGGTATTAATGGGTGATTTTGTGCAATTAACGCCTGTTGGTCAAACGGAATTGTTTGGATCCGTATAACTCCAAGTTGGGAGGCAAGACTTGAATGATGTATTTGGCCGGGAATTGTTCCAAAAGTTTGATGAGGTGAGTCTCGTGAAACAGCATCGAGCCACGGATCCACAATATGCTACATCGGTATCCGCCTTCCGTGAATGGACCGCTAGTGCGCTGCAAACACGCATGAAATTCATGGATACCATCGTGGAAATCACTCCAGAGGAAATTAAGGACCCTACTTGGCAAGAAACCAGAATTATTAGCACTGATCAAAAGACCGTTCACGATGTGAATGAAGTCATGGTTGAACGATTTGCTATTGCTCGAGGATTGCCCATTGTAGCTTGGAGTTTGCCAATGGTTGACAAGTATGGAAAGAGGTTTCGACACAATTAAAATTTTATATATGACACTGTGAAAGACATGAGCGCATACTTTGTCCCACAAGAACCTTGTTGCCTCACAAGCAATTTAAGACCAGAGAAAGGGTTGTCCAACGGCACCCAACGACGGGTGCATAGCATTGTCCTACATGCCGATGAAGTGCAAAGTAGAGCGCCAGAGATCCGTGATGCAAGGGCTGGTATGTAGTGATGCTTGAGTTCCCACCATTTGTGTCACCATTGCCATTGATACTTCGGCCTTAAGTACAAGTGGAATGCAACATGAGGATGCATCAAAGGTCATTGTTCCTCTCATGCAAGTGCAACCCAAGATCAACATTCATCGGTACATTGTTGTGCGCACCAAAGGCGGTGGGTCTTTGTACACTCACTTGCATCCCTTCCGGTTGATATTTGGATCAGCATATCATGGGGTGCAATGTAGGTCAATGGATAAAATCATCTTGGTCGTTGATGACAAGACCCTTCCTGCGTTGACGTACAACGCCTTCTACGTGGGCATTAGCCGCATTGGCACAGGTGCAGGTCTTCGTGTCATTCGCTTGCGGAACCGTGAAGAGGCACTAGAAGATTGGGGGAGTCGATTGAAGTCACTTGTTCCCAAAGTCATGGTTGTTCGATATATGTTGAAAACGAGCAATGAGAATGCTCACAACTTGTTGAAGGCCATGTACCGTGAATGGGATATTGACTACAATATGAGAGGCCACGACAAGAGAATGCATCGCAAGGCATCCAAGAAGTCCTCTAAAAAGGGAAAATTTCCTTGCAACAGGCAATGTGGTCGGGTGTTCACCACTACGCATCATCGTCGGCGTCATGAAGCAAGTTGCAAACATAACCCCAGCAATGCCGGCCAAGAGGAGAATGTACAAGATGCTTCCCTTGTCGAGCCCCACTGAAGTGGCAAAAGACCAATGAATACACCGTCTCCGGTAGCCCACAAGAAGCAATGTACGGGTACACATACAGAAACCCGTGAAAGGCAGGAAAAGGAAGGGGATACCATTGACACGGTGCTGCAACCCGCCTTGGATGAAGACATTGTCATCAACGTCGCTACCGAAGCACGAACATTGCTAGATGAACACGGACAACAAACACTAGAACGGAAAGGAAAGCAACGTGTACGTAACAATGATGTCTCCCCCCGCACTTTCAAAGCGGAGACACCATTCGTCCTCATCAACACCATCAACAACATGCCATGTACCTTCACCTCCTAAAGCCTCCTCATTGTCGCCACACTCCTGTGCGGCCGAATTCGCTTCACGTGCAACGCCCATCCCATCATCGTCGTCGTCTTCGTCTTCCTCCCCATCAATGAAGGGTCCGCCTACACCTTGGGTGCCATGCCACATTTCGGCCGTGCCGGACTCCAGATTGGTTGATGTTGGATCACTATTGCCGAAGTCCAAGGACAAGGTCACCATGACTCTCTACGGGGTTCCACTAATGCTCAAGATGTTCGCAAACATTACTTGAAGCTCAGTGGGCAATTGCATCCTGATAAGTCTAAAGACTTTTGGGCCACGGATCGCTTTCAATTGCTTTTGAAGGCACATAATGTCTTGAAGGACAAGTGCAAGTTGCATTCAAAAGCTGCAGATGTGCTTCGCCTCAGATGACCGGACACAAGTAATAGCAATAGCTTCAGCTTCGCAGCCGGTGGCGCCGGCAGCAATAAAGTCATTTGTGGTTGCTTGCCAAGGGCCGAAGGGTGATTCACAATTTGGACTTTGTGGGGTCAAGAAGCATGGATCTAGGTATTGTACAAGATGGACTTTGTAGACAAAGGAATGTTCACGGTGCCCAAGTGGGCTTTACCTTGCTGCTAAACAAGGCATTCAAGTGGGGTCAAGAAGCATGGATCCGGGCATTGTACAAGGTGCACTTTGTGGAAGAAGAACACTTTCAAAGTGGGCAAGTGGGCTTTGTCTTGCTACTCAACAAAGCACTCAAGTGCGGTCAAGCAGAATAGATTTGGGGTTTGTACAAGGTGCACTTGTGCGAGAAGGGCATGTTCAAAGTGGGCAAGTAGGCTTTCTCTTGCTGCTGAACAAAGCATTGAAGTGGGGTCAAGAAGCATGGATGTGGTATCACAAGTTGGACTCTTTCTGAGAAAGGCATGTTCAGAGTGGGCAAGTGGGCTTTCCCTTGCTGCTCAACAAAGCATTGGATGGGGTCAACAGGCATGGATCACACGTTTGTACAAGGTGGACGTTGTGGGGGCATGTACGAAGTGGGCAAGTAGGCTTTCCCTTGCTGCGGAACACAGCATTGAAGTGGGGTCAGAAAGTGGGCCGATTTAGTGTCCAAAAAAGGCCGTTTTCAGACTGTTTTCAGGACGATATTTGGTCTTACGCGTAGGTGTTTTACGATGAGGGTTGTCGTTCTTCCATAGCCATTGGGCCATCAAAGGAATGCCAATAGGTGTGGAATAAGGTGTGTGCCATGCCGTGGTGCCACGGGGTGGCCATTCGAGGTGCAAACAAGTTGTTTTTGAGCCATGTTTGGGGACGATCGTCCTGACCCTGGAGGAACATCTTCAAAGCAAGCGGGCTTTGCTCCAAGGTGATTTCCAATGCGTTAACCAAAACTAGGACACGTCTCGGTCCTAGTCGTGAGTCTTGATTACCGAGCTGGGTTTACCCTGTCGAGGTTTTACACCCCTTTTTAGGGTCAAGGGTGCGCAACACCTTTCAGCAGCAACAGCAAGCAGCAGCAACAAGCAAGCAAGCAGAAGCAAGCAAGTGGTCTAAAAGTCTTTGTGACATAGCTGTGGCTCGAAACCGGCGTCCAAGTAGCTCAAAACGACCAGAGAGCAGATGCGCATCACCACAAACAGGTTTCGTTGCATTTTGAGCCGTCTAGCCCGTTTTACGGCTGATTTAGTGTCCAAAAATGCCCATTTTTTGGCTATGTTCAGGACGATCATCTTGGAAACTTAGGACGATCGTTGGTTTGTCCAGCAAGCTATTCCAGTCAATGCTGCTGTCCTTGCACAACGATTACACAATGAAACGATTGCAAATGGGTGATGAAGGAGGCAGTTTGCATACCGAGGTCCATTTGGAGTGAAAATTTGGGGTTTTTTGAGTTCGTGTTCAAGAGCACGCAGCAAGAAACAACAGGCGGTCCAAAATTCCTTGCGACCACACCAAGGCTCAAAACCGGCGTCCAAGTAGCTCAAAACAAGAGGGGAGCAGACACGCATCACCACAAACAAGTTCCGTGCCGTTTTGAGGCGTCTAGCCCATTCTATGGCCTATTTAGTGCCCAAAAATGACCGTTTTCAGGCTGTTTTCAGGACGATCTTCCTGCCGCGTACATGTTTCTAATGAGGACGGTTGTTCTTCCCGAGCGATTGGGCCATCGAAGGAATGCAATTGGGTGTGGAATAACGGGTGTGCCATGACGTGGCCTATTTGCCACGGGGTGGACTATTTTGAGGTGCAAAGAAGCCCTTTTTGAGCCATATTTTAGGACGATTGCCCTGACCGTGGAGGAAGATCTGCAAACCAAGCGGGGTTTGCTCCTAGGTGATTTCCAATGTGTTAACCAAGACTAGGACCCAGCTCCGTCCTAGTCGTGAGTCTTGATTACCGAGCTGGGTTTACCTTGTCGAGCTTTTACACCCCTTTTTAGGCTCAAGGGTGCGCCAAATGTTTTGGCAGCAGCACCAAGCACCAGCAGCAAGCAAGCAAGCAGCAGCAAGCAGGCGGTCTAAAAGTCTTTGTGACGAAACTGTGGCTCGAAACCGGCGTCCAAGTGGCTCAAGTGGCCGTTTTTGGGCTATGTTCAGGTGGATCATCTTGGAAACTGGGTGCGATCTTCTGTTTGTCCAGTAGGCTATTGCAGTCAATGCTGTTATTCTTGCACAACGATTACACAAGCAAATGATTGCAAATGGATGATGAAGGAGGCGGTTTCCACACCGTGGTCCATTTGAAGTGAAAATTTGGGGGTTTTTGAGTTCGTGTTCAAGAGCACGAAGCAAGAGGCAACAGGCGGTCCAAAAGTCCTTGTGACCACACCGTGGCTCAAAAACGGCATCCAAGTAGCTCAAAACGACCGGGGAGCAAACGCGCATCACCACAAGGAAGTTCCGTGCCGTTTTGAGCCGTCTAGCCCATTCTATGGCCGATTTAGTGTCCAAAAATGACCGTTTTCAGACTGTTTGCAGGACGATCGTCCTGCCGCGTATGTGTTTCCAATGAGGGCGGTTATTCTTCTAGGGCGATTGGGTCATCAAAGGAATGCAAATGGGTGTGCAATAAGGTGTGTGCCATGCCGTGGTGCCACGGGGTGGGCTATTTCGAGGTGCAAACAAGCCGTTTTTGAGCCATGTTTCAAGACGATCCTCCTGACGGTGGAGGAACATGTGCAAAGCAAGCGGGCTTTCCTCCAAAGTGATTTCCAATGCGTTAACCAAGACTAGGACCCGACTCCGTCCGAGTCGTGAGTCTTATTTACCGAGCTGGGTTTACCCTGTCGAGGTTTTACACCCCTTTTTAGGGTCAAGGGTGCGCAACACGTTTTAGCAGCAGCAACAAGTAGCAGCAGCAAGCAAGCAAGCAGAAGCGAGAGCGGTCTAAAAGTCTTTGTGACGAAGCTGTGGCTCAAAACCGGCTTCCAAGTAGCTCAAAACGACCAGGGAGCAAATGCGCATCACCACAAACAGGTTTCGTTGCATATTGAGCCGTCTAGCCCGTTTTACGGCTGATTTAGTTCCCAAAAATGGGTGTTTTTGGGCTATGTTCAGGACGATCATCTTGGAAACTCAGGACGATGGTTGGTTTGTCCAGTAGGCTATTCCAGTCAATGCAGCTGTCCTTGCACAACGAGTACACAATGAAATGATTGCAAATGGGTGATGAAGGAGGCGGTTTCCACACCGTGGTCCATTTGGAGTAAAAATTTGGGGGTTTTTGAGTTCGTGTTCGAGAGCACGCAGCAAGAAGCAACAATCGGTCCAAAATTCCTTGCGACCACACCAAGGCTCAAAACCGGCGTCCAAGTCGCTCAAAACGACCGGGGAGCAAACGCGCATCACCACAAGCAAGTTCGTGCCGTTTTGAGCCGTCTAGCTCATTCTATGGCCGATTTAGTGTCCAAAAATGACCATTTTCATGCTGTTTTTAGAACCATCGTCCTGCCGCGTTTGTGTTTCCCATGAGGACGGTTGTTCTTCCAGAGCGATTGGGCCATCGAAGGAATGCAATTGGGTGTGGAATAAGGTGTGTGCCATGCCGTGGTGCCACGGGGTGGCCTATTTTGAGGTGCAAACAAGCCGTTTTGGAGCCCTGTTTCAGGACGATTGTCCTAACCGTGGAGGAAGATCCGCAAAGCAAGCGGGCTTTGCTCCAAGGTGATTTCCAATGTGTTAACCAAGACTAGGAACCGGCTCCGTCCTAGTCGTGAGTCTTGATTACCGAGTTGGGTTTACCCTGTTGATGTTTTACACCGCTTTTTAGGTTCAAGGGTGCGCAACACGTTTTAGCAGCAGCAGCAAGCAGCAGCGGCGAGCAAGCAAGCAGCGGCAAGTAGGCGGTCTAAAAGTATTTGTGACGAAACTGTGGCTGAAAAACCGGCGTCCAAGTAGCTCAAAACGACCGGGGAGCAAATGCAAATCAGCACAAACAGCTTTCGTTGCATTCTGAGCCGTCTAGCCCGTTTTACGGCTCATTTAGGGTCAAAAAATGCCCGTTTTTGGGCTATGTTCACGAGGATCGTCTTAGAAACTCGGAACGATCGTTGGTTTGTCCACTAGGCTATTCCATTCAATGCTGTTGTTCTTGCACAACGATTACACAATCAAATGATTGCAAATGGGTGATGCAGGAGGCGGTTTCCACAGCGTGGATCATTTGGAGTGAAAATTTGGGGGTTTTTGAGTTCGTGTTCAAGAGCACACAGCGAGAAACAACAGGCGGTCCAAAAGTCCTTGCAACCACACCAAGGCTCAAAACCGACTTCCAAGTAGCTCAAAACGACCGGGGAGCAGACACGCATCACGACAAGCAAGTTCCGTGCCGTTTTGAGCCGTCTAGCCCATTCTATGGCTGATCCAGGGTCCAAAAATGACCACTTTCAAGCTGTTTTCAGAACGATCGTCGTGGTGTGTATGCGTTTCGAATGAGGGCGGTTGTTCTTCTAGAGCGATTGGGCCATCAAAGGAATGCAATTGGGTGTGGAATAAGGTGTGTGCCATGCCGTGGTGCCACGGGATGGCCTATTTTGAGGTGCAAACAAGCCGTTTTTGAGCCCTGTTTCAGGACGATTGTCCTAACGGTGGAGGAACATCTGCAAAGCAAGCGGGCTTTGCTCCAAGGTGATTTCCAATGCGTTAACCAAGACTAGGACCCGCCTCCGTCCTATTCGTGGGTCTTGTTTACCGAGCTGGATTTACCCTGTCGAGGTTTTACACCCCTTTTTAGGGTCAAGGGTGCGCAACACGTTTTAGCAGCAGCAAGAAGTAGCAGCAGCAAGCAAGCAAGCAGAAGCAAGAGCGGTCTAAAAGTCTTTGTGACGAAACTGTGGCTCAAAACCGGCTTCCAAGTAGCTCAAAACGACCAGGGAGCAAATGCGCATCACCACAAAGAGGTTGCATTACACGTTGCATATTGAGCCGTCTAGCCCATTTTACGGCTAATTTAGTGTCCAAAAATGGCCGTTTTTGGGCTATGTTCAGGACGATCATCTTGGAAACTCCGGACGATCATTGGTTTGTCCAATAGGCTATTCCAGTCAATGCAGCTGTCCTTGCACAACGATTACACAATCAAATGATTGCAAATGGGTGACGAAGGAGGCGGCTTCCACACCGTGGTCCAGTTGGAGTAAAAATTTGAGGGGTTTTGAGTTCGTGTTCAAGAGCACGCAGCAAGAAGCCACAAGCGGTCCAAAAGTCCTCGCGACCACACCGTGGCTCAAAACCGGCGTCCCAGTCGCTCCAAACGACCGAGGAGCAAACGCGCATCACCACAAGCAAGTTCGTGCCGTTTTGAGCCGTCTAGCCCATTCTATGGCCGATTTAGTGTCCAAAAATGACCGTTTTCAGACTGTTTGCAGGACGATCCGCCTGCCGCGTTTGTGTTTCCAATGAGGACAGTTGTTCTTCCAGAGCGATTGGGCCATCAAAGGAATGCAAATGGGTGTGGAATAAGGTGTGTGCCATGCCGTGGTGCCACGGGGTGGGCTATTCGAGGTGCAAACAAGCCGTTTTTGAGCCATGTTTCAGGACGATTGTCCTGACCGTGGAGGAATATCTGCAAAGCAAGCGGGCTTCACTCCTAGGTGATTTCCAATGTGTTAACCAAGACTAGGACCCGGCTCCGTCCTAGTCGTGAGTCTTGATTACCGAGCTGGGTTTACCTTGTCGAGGTTTTGCACCCCTTTTTAGGCTCAAGGGTGCGCAACACGTTTTAGCAGCACCAGCAAGCAGCAGCAGCAAGCAAGCAAGCAGCAGCAAGTAGGCGGTCTAAAAGTCTTTGTGACGAAACTGTAACTGAAAAACCGGCGTCCAAGTAGCTCAAAACGACCAGGGAGCAAATGCGCATCACCAGAAACAGCGTTCGTTGCATTTTGAGCCGTCTAGCCCGTTTTACGGCTGATTTAGTGTCCAAAAGTGGCCGTTTTTGGCCTATGTTCAGGACGATCATCTTGGAAACTTAGGACGATGGTTGGTTTGTCCAGTAGGCTATTCTAGTCAATGCTGCTGTCCTTGCACAACGATTACACAATGAAATGATTGCAAATGGGTGATGAAGGAGGCGGTTTGCATACCGAGGTCCATTTGGAGTGAAAATTTGGGGTTTTTTGAGTTCGTGTTCAAGAGCACGCAGCAAGAAACAACAGGCGGTCCAAAATTCCTTGCGACCACACCAAGGCTCAAAACCGGCGTCCAAGTAGCTCAAAACAACCGGGGAGCAGACGCGCATCACCACAAACAAGTTCCGTGCCGTTTTGAGGCGTCTAGCCCATTCTATGGCCTATTTAGTGCCCAAAAATGACCGTTTTCAGGCTGTTTTCAAGACGATCGTCCTGCCGCGTACATGTTTCTAATGAGGACGGTTGTTCTTCCCGAGCGATTGGGCCATCGAAGGAATGCAATTGGGTGTGGAATAACGGGTGTGCCATGCCGTGGCCTATTTGCCACGGGGTGAACTATTTTGAGGTGCAAAGAAGCCCTTTTTGAGCCATATTTTAGGACGATTGCCCTGACCGTGGAGGAAGATCTGCAAACCAAGCGGGGTTTGCTCCTAGGTGATTTCCAATGTGTTAACCAAGACTAGGACCCAGCTCCGTCCTAGTCGTGAGTCTTGATTAATGAGCTGGGTTTACCCTGTCGAGGTTTTACACCCCTTTTTAGGCTCAAGGGTGCGCCAAATGTTTTGGCAGCAGCACCAAGCACCAGCAGCAAGCAAGCAAGCAGCAGCAAGCAGGCGGTCTAAAAGTCTTTGTGACGAAACTTTGGCTCGAAACCGGCGTCCAAGTGGCTCAAAGCGACCAAGGAGCAAATGCGCATCACCACAAACAGCTTTCCTTGCATATTGAGCCGTCTAGCCCGTTCCACGGCTGATTTAGTGTCCAAAAATGGCCGTTTTTGGGCTATGTTCAGGTGGTTCATCTTGGAAACTCGGTGCGATCTTCCGTTTGTCCAGTAGGCTATTGCAGTCAATGCTGTTGTTCTTGCACAACGATTACACAAGCAAATGATTGCAAATGGATGATGAAGGAGGCGGTTTCCACACCGTGGTCCATTTGGAGTGAAAATTTGGGGGTTTTTGAGTTCGTGTTCAAGAGCACGAAGCAAGAGGCAACAGGCGGTCCAAAAGTCCTTGTGACCACACCGTGGCTCAAAACTGGCATCCAAGTAGCTCAAAACAACCGGGGAGCAAACGCGCATCACCACAAGGAAGTTCCGTGCCGTTTTGAGCCGTCTAGCCCATTCTATGGCGGATTTAGTGTCCAAAAATGACCGTTTTCAGACTGTTTGCAGGACGATCGTCTTGCCGCGTATGTGTTTCCAATGAGGGCGGTTATTCTTCCAGGGCGATTGGGTCATCAAAGGAATGCAAATGGATGTGCAATAAGGTGTGTGCCATGCCGTGGTGCCACGGGGTGGGCTATTTCGAGGTGCAAGCAAGCCGTTTTCGAGCCATGTTTCAAGACGATCGTCCTGACGGTGGAGGAACATGTGCAAAGCAAGCGGGCTTTCCTCCAAAGTGATTTCCAATGCGTTAACCAAGACTAGGACCCGACTCCGTCCGAGTCGTGAGTCTTATTTACCGAGCTGGGTTTACCCTGTGGAGGTTTTACACCCCTTTTTAGGGTCAAGGGTGCGCAACACGTTTTAGCAGCAGCAACAAGTAGCAGCAGCAAGCAAGCAAGCAGAAGCGAGAGCGGTCTAAAAGTCTTTGTGACGAAGCTGTGGCTCAAAACCGGCTTCCAAGTAGCTCAAAACGACCAGGGAGCAAATGCGCATCACCACAAACAGGTTTCGTTGCATATTGAGCCGTCTAGCCCGTTTTACGGCTGATTTAGTGTCCAAAAATGGCTCTTTTTGGGCTATGTTCAGGACGATCATCTTGGAAACTCAGGACGATGGTTGGTTTGTCCAGTAGGCTATTCCAGTCAATGCAGCTGTCCTTGCACAACGATTACACAATGAAATGATTGCAAATGGGTGATGAAGGAGGCGATTTCCACACCGTGGTCCATTTGGAGTGAAAATTTGGGGGTTTTTGAGTTCGTGTTCGAGAGCACGCAGCAAGAAGCAACAGTCGGTCCAAAATTCCTTGCGACCACACCTTGGCTCAAAACCGGCGTCCAAGTAGCTCAAAACGACCGGGGAGCAAACGCGCATCACCACAAACAAGTTCGTGCCGTTTCGAGCCGTCTAGCCCATTCTATGGCCGATTTAGTGTCCAAAAATGACCATTTTCATGCTGTTTTTAGAACGATCGTCCTGCCGCGTTTATGTTTCCAATGAGGACGGTTGTTCTTCCAGAGCGATTGGGCCATCGAAGGAATGCAATTGGGTGTGGAATAAGGTGTGTGCCATGCCGTGGTGCCACGGGGTGGCCTATTTTGAGGTGCAAACAAGCCATTTTGGAGCCTTGTTTCAGGACGATTGTCCTAACCGTGGAGGAAGATCTGCAAAGCAAGCGGGCTTTGCTCCAAGGTGATTTCCAATGTGTTAACCAAGACTAGGACCCGGCTCCGTCCTAGTCGTGAGTCTTGATTACCGAGTTGGGTTTACCCTGTTGATGTTTTACACCCCTTTTTAGGTTCAAGGGTGCGCAACACGTTTTAGCAGCACCAGCAAGCAGCAGCGGCGAGCAAGCAAGCAGCAGCAAGTAGGCGGTCTAAAAGTCTTTGTGACGAAACTGTGGCTGAAAAACCGGCGTCCAAGTAGCTCAAAACGACCGGGGAGCAAATGCAAATCAGCACAAACAGCTTTCGTTGCATTTTGAGCCGTCTAGCCCGTTTTACGGCTGATTTAGGGTCAAAAAATGCCCGTTTTTGGGCTATGTTCAGAAGGATCGTCTTAGAAACTCGGAACGATCGTTGGTTTGTCCACTAGGCTATTCCATTCAATGCTCTTGTTCTTGCACAACGATTACACAATCAAATGATTGCAAATGGGTGATGCAGGAGGCGGTTTCCACAACGTGGATCATTTGGAGTGAAAATTTGGGGGTTTTTGAGTTCGTGTTCAAGAGCACGCAGCGAGAAACAACAGGCGGTCCAAAAGTCCTTGCAACCACACCAAGGCTCAAAACCGACTTCCAAGTAGCTCAAAACGACCGGGGAGCAGACACGCATCACCACAAGCAAGTTCCGTGCCGTTTTGAGCCGTCTAGCCCATTCTATGGCTGATCCAGGGTCCAAAAATGACCACTTTTAGGCTGTTTTCAGAACGATCGTCGTGGTGTGTATGTGTTTCGAATGAGGGCGGTTGTTCTTCTAGAGCGATCGGGCCATCAAAGGAATGCAAATGGGTGTGGAATAAGGTGTGTGCCATGCCGTGGTGCCACGGGATGGCCTATTTTGAGGTGCAAACAAGCCGTTTTTGAGCCCTGTTTCAGGACGATTGTCCTAACGGTGGAGGAACATCTGCAAAGCAAGCGGGCTTTGCTCCACGGTGATTTCCAATGCGTTAACCAAAACTAGGACCCGCCTCCGTCCTATTCGTGAGTCTTGTTTACCGAGCTGGATTTACCCTGTCGAGGTTTTACACCCCTTTTTAGGGTCAAGGGTGCGCAACACGTTTTAGCAGCAGCAACAAGTAGCAGCAGCAAGCAAGCAAGCAGAAGCAAGAGCGGTCTAAAAGTCTTTGTGACGAAACTGTGGCTCAAAACCGGCTTCCAAGTAGCTCAAAACGACCAGGGAGCAAATGCGAATCACCACAAACAGGTTGCATTACACGTTGCATATTGAGCCGTCTAGCCCATTTTACGGCTGATTTAGTGTCCAAAAATGGCCGTTTTTGGGCTATGTTCAGGACGATCATCTTGGAAACTCCGGACGATCATTGGTTTGTCCAATAGGCTATTCCAGTCAATGCAGCTGTCCTTGCACAACGATTACACAATCAAATGATTGCAAATGGGTGACGAAGGAGGCGTCTTCCACACCGTGGTCCATTTGGAGTGAAAATTTGGGGGGTTTTGAGTTCGTGTTCAAGAGCACGCAGCAAGAAGCCACAAGCGGTCCAAAAGTCCTCGCGACCACACCGTGGCTCAAAACCGGCGTCCAAGTCGCTCCAAACGACCGAGGAGCAAACGCGCATCACCACAAGCAAGTTCGTGCCGTTTTGAGCCGTCTAGCCCATTCTATGGCCGATTTGGTGTCCAAAAATGACCGTTTTCAGACTGTTTGCAGGACGATCCGCCTGCCGCGTTTGTGTTTCCAATGAGGACGGTTGTTCTTCCAGAGCGATTGGGCCATCAAAGGAATGCAAATGGGTGTGGAATAAGGTGTGTGCCATGCCGTGGTGCCACGGGGTGGGCTATTCGAGGTGCAAACAAGCCGTTTTTGAGCCATGTTTCAGGACGATTGTCCTGACCTTGGAGGAAGATCTGCAAAGCAAGCGGGCTTTACTCCTAGGTGATTTCCAATGTGTTAACCAAGACTAGGACCCGGCTCCGTCCTAGTCGTGAGTCTTGATTACCGAGCTGGGTTTACCTTGTCGAGGTTTTGCACCCCTTTTTAGGCTCAAGGGTGCGCAACACGTTTTAGCAGCACCAGCAAGCAGCAGCAGCAAGCAAGCAAGCAGCAGCAAGTAGGCGGTCTAAAAGTCTTTGTGACGAAACTGTAACTGAAAAACCGGCGTCCAAGTAGCTCAAAACGACCAGGGAGCAAATGCGCATCACCAGAAACAGCGTTCGTTGCATTTTGAGCTGTCTAGCCCGTTTTACGGCTGATTTAGTGTCTAAAAGTGGCCGTTTTTGGGCTATGTTCAGGACGATCGTCTTAAAAAATTAGGACGACCGTTGGTTTGTCCAGTAGGCTATTCCAGTCAATGCTGTTGTTCTTGCACAACGATTACACAATCAAATGATTGCAAATGGGTGATGAAGGAGGCGGTTTCCACACCCTAGTCCATTTGGAGTGAAAATTTAGGGGGTTTTGAGTTCGTGTTCAAGAGCACGCAGCAAGAAGCAACAGGCGATCCGAGATTCCTTGCGACCACACTTTGACTCCAAAAGGGCATCCAAGTAGCTCAAAATGACCGGGGAGCAAACGCGCATCACCACAAACAAGTTCCGTGCCGTTTTGACCCGCCAAGCCCATTCTATGGCCGATTTGGTGTCCAAAAATGCCCTTTTTTGGGCTGTTTTTAGGATGATTGTCCTGCCGCGTATGTGTTTCCAATGAGGGCCATTGTTCTGCCATGGCGATTGGGCCATCAAAGGAATTCAAATGGGTGGGGAAGAAGGGGTGTGCCATGCCGTGGTGCTACGCGGTGGCCAATTTCGAGGTAACAACAAGCCGTTTTTTTAGCCATGTGTCAGGACGCTTGTCCTTACCGTTGAGGAACATTTGCAAAGCAAGCGGGCTTTGATGCAGGGTAAGTTCCAATGCGTTCAGCAAGACTAGGACGTAGCTCGCTCCTAGTCGTGAGTCTTGATTACCGAGCTGGGTTTACCTTGTCGAGGTTATACACCACCTTTTAGGGTCCAGGGACGAGCTACACATTTTATCAAGCAGCAAGCAGCAGCAAGCGGAAGCAGCAACAAGCAGCAAAAGGCGGTCAAAAAGTCCGTGCGATGACATGGTGGTTCAAAACCGGCATTGAAGTGCTGGAAACGACCGGTGAGCAACCGTGCATCAGCGGAAACAAGTTTCGTTGCGTTTCGAGCCGTCTAGCCCGTTTTATGGCCGATTTAGTGTCCAAAAATGGCCATTTTGGGGCTGATTGCAAAAAGGTTCTTCCCGAAAACTCAGGACGATCGTCGGTCTGCCGCATAGGTGTTTCCAATGGGGGCCGTTGGTCTTCCATGGCGGTGGGCCATCAAAGTAATGCAAAAGGGTGGGGAAGAAGGTGTGTGCCATGCCGTGGTGCCATGGGGTGGGCGATTTCGAGGTGAAAACAATCCGTTTTTGAGCCATGTTTCAGGATGAATGTCGTGACCGTTGAGGAACATCTTCAAAGCGAGTGGGCTTTGCTCCACAGTGATTTCCAACGCGTTAACCAAGACTAGGACCCAGCTTGGTGCTAGTCCGGAATATTGATTACCGAGCTGGGTTTACCTTATCGAGGTTTTACACCACCGTTTAGGGTTCAAGGGTGAGCAACACGTTTCAGCAGCAAGCAAGCAGCAAAAGCCAGCAGGCGGCTAAAAAGTCCTTCCAACAAAACAATGGCTCAAAACTGGCATCCAAGTAGCTCAAAACGATCGGGGAGCAAAGGCGCATCCCCGCCAACAAGTTTTGTTGCGTTTTGAGCCGTCTTGCGCCTTCTATGACTGATTTAGTGTCCAAAAGTGGCCGTTTTGGGGCTGTTTTTAGGACGATCGTCCTGAAAACTCAGGACGATCGTTGGTCTGCCGCCTACGTGTTTCCACTGAAGGACGTTGTTCTTCCTCAGGGATTGGGCCATCAAAGGAATGCAAATGGGTGTGGAATAAGGTGTGTGCCATGCCGTGGTGCCACATGGTGGGCAATTTTGAGGTGAAAACAAGCCGTTGTTGAGCCATGTTTTAGCACGATCGTCCTAACTGTGGAGGAGGGTTTGTAAAAGCACGCGAACTTTGCTCCACGGTGATTTCCAATGCGTTAACCAAGACTAGCACCCCGCTTGGTCCTAGTCGTGAGTCTTGAGTACCCAGCTGGGTTTACCCTATCGAGGTTTTACACCAGCTTTTAGGGTCCAAGGGTGAGCAACAAATTTTAGCAGCAACAACAAGCAGCGAGCAGCAGCAGCAACAGGCGGTGTCCAAAAGTCCTTGCAACCACACCGTGGCTCAAAACCGGCATTCAAGTAGCTCAAAAGGACTGGGGAGGCGAGGCGCACCACCACAAATAGGTTTCGTTGCTTTTCGAGCCGTCTATCCCGTTCTACGGCCGATTTAGTGTCCAAAAATGGCCGTTTTGCGGCTGCTTTTAGGACAATCGTCGTGAAAACCAACGATGATCGTTGGTCTGCCGCGTAGGTGTTTCCAGTCAGGGCTGTGGGTCTTCCATAGCGATAAGGCCATCATAGGAATGCCAATGGGTGGGGAATAAGGAATGTGCCATGCCGTGGTGCCACATGGTGGGCGATTTCGAGGTGAAAACAAGCCGTTTTTGAGCCATGTTTCAGGACGATTGTCCTCAACGTGGACGATTGTTTGAAAAACAAGTTGGCTTTGATCCGCGGTGATTTCCAATGCGTTAACCAAGACTAGGACCTAGCTTGGTCCTAGTCCGGAGTCTTGAGTACCGAGCTGGGTTTACCATGTCAAGGTTTTACACCCGGTCTTACAGTCCAAGGGTGAGCAACACATTGTAGCAACCAGCAACCACCAGCAAGCAGCAACAGGCGGTCCGGAAGTCCTTGCGACCACACTGTGGTTGAAAACCGGCATCGAAGGAAATCAAAACGACCGGGGAGCAAAGGCAAACCGCCACAAACAAGTTTTGTGGCTTTCGAGCCGTCTACCCCGTTATATGGCCGATTTAGTGTCCAAAAAGGGCCGTTTTTTGGGCTGTTTTTACGGCGATCGTCCCGAAAACTCAAGACAATCGGTGGTTTGTCCAGAAGGCGATTCCAGTGAGCGCCGTTGTTCTTCAACAACGATTACAAAATCAAATGACTGCAAAGGGGTGATGAAGAAGTGGTTTTGCACACCGCACTGTCTTCACGTGGCCCATTTGGGCCTAAAAAAGGCCGGTTTTGAGGGAGGTTCAAGAGCACACAGCAAGCAGCGGCATCACGCGTTTAAAAAGTCCTTGCGACGACACCGTGGCTAAAGACCGGCATAAAAGTAGCTCAGAACGACCGGGGAGCCAACGCGCATCACCACAAACAGGTTTCGTTGCATTACGAGACGTCTAGCCCGTTCTATGGCCGATTTAGTGTCCAAAATTGCCCTCTTTTGAGCCGTTGAGCAGCAGCAGGAGCAAGCAGCAACAGCACGCGGTGAAAAAGTCCTTGCGACGACACCGTGGCTGAAAAAAACCGGCATCCAAATAGGCTCAAAACGACCGGGGAGCCAACGTGCATCACCACAAACAGGTTTCGTTGGATTACAAGCCCTCTAGCCCGTTCTATGGCCGATTTAGTGTCCAAAGACGGCCTCTTTTGAGCCGTTTAGCAGGAGCAGCAGCAACAACAGGCGGTTAAAAAGTCCTTGCGACCCCACCGTGGCTCAAAACCAGCATCCAAGTAACCGAAAACGACCGGGGAGGCACCGCGCATCACCACAAACAGATTTTGTTGCATCACGAGTAGTATAGCCCGTTCTACGAGCGATTCGGTGTCCAAAAACAGCCGTTTTTGAGCCGTTTTCAGGACAATCATCCTGAAAGCTCAGGACAATCGTTGCTTTGCCCAGAAGGCGGTTCGAGTAACTAAACAAGTAAGTAAGGAGGTAAGTGAGTGAGTTTGTACCGTAGGGGACTCCAATCAACGGCGTTGTTCTTCTTCAACAATTAGACAATCAAATGAATGCAAATGGGTGATGAAGAAGGCCTCTTCCACACCGCGGTGTCTTCACGTGATCCATATGTGGTGAAAAATGGCCAATTTTAAGTTAGTTTTCAAGACCACACAAACACACTACAACAGGAGATCCATACGTGCCTTTGTTGCCTTGTACGCTTTCCCATGGCATCCAAGCAGCTTGCTACCAAGCTGGGTTTACTCTGTCAAGATTTTACAGGGCGTCTTAGGGTCTGAGGGTGAGCAACACATTTTAGCAGTAGCAAACAAGGAGCAGCAAGCACGCGATTAAAAAGTCCTTGCGACAACACCGTGGCTCCAGCATCCAATTAGCTCAAAACGACCGGGGACCAAACACGCATCAGCGCGAACAAGTTTCGTGGCGTTTGGAGCCGTGTAGCCTGTTCTACGGCCGATTTAGTGTCCAAAAATGGCAGTTTTGGGGCGGTTTTCAGGACGAGCGTCGTGAAAACTCACGACGATCGTTGGTCTGCCGCACAGGTGTTTGCAATGAGGGCTGTTTCTCTTCCACGGCGGTGGGGCCATCAAAGCAATGCAAATGGGTGGAGAATATGGCATGTGCCATGCCGTGGTGCCACGGGGTGGGCGATTTCGAGGTGAAAACAATCCGGTTTTGAGGCATGTTTCAAGACGATCGTCGTGACCGTTGAGGAACATTTGCATAGCGAGTAGGCTTTGGTCCACGGTGATTTCCAATGCGTTAACCAAGATTAGGACCAAGCTCGGTCCTAGTCCTGAGTCTTGATTACCGAGCCGAGTGTACCCTGTCGAGGTTGGGCACCACCTTTTAGGGTCCAAGGATGAACAACACTTTTTAGCAGCAAGCAAGCAGCAGCACCAAGCAGCAACATAAGCAACAGGCGATCCAAAAGTCCTTGCGCGGTCACCGTGGCTCAAAAACCGGTTAGGGTTAGGGTCACCGAGCTGGTGGAACCAGTCTTGGTTTTATAACCCTTTTTAGTGTCTAGGGTGGACCTACCAGGTTTAGCAGCAGCAGCAGCAAGCAAGCAGCAACAAGCAAGCAAGCAGCACGCGCGAAATGGGTAAAAATCAGAACTCCGTCGTGGTGCTTTGGATTTGGTTGAAATTTTGGTGCATGATACCTATGGGTGTGAAGTACAATCACACAAAGGTTGACCAAGAAACTCAACGGTGGCGGCCTGGAACGGGATTCGCAAGTGGCAGACCTCAGTTTCAAAAACTGCAGTTTAGGGCCAAAAACAGCCATTTTTGGGCCAAAAAAGCCCTGGAACCTACTTAAAAACGGCCAAACGAAGGGAAACGGTGGGTACAGTGCATGTGCTTCTTGACTTCCCCGTATCCACGAGCTCTTTGCGGCCCTCTAACTCCATGATATGTCCCGGAAACGGCCCAAAAAGGCCCCCAGAAGCTCCAAATGCCAACAGCCACAAACCAAGAATAGGCCAGATCTTTGGCTACATGGCTCAAAATGCGATTCCGAGGGCACCTACTCCACCCGCAACCCCCCACTTTTTGTGGTTTCCACCCCACAGAATTGCCCCAACGGACGCCTAGACCCCAATACCTAGGCCCAGTAGGCTGCAGCAAGCTGCAAGCTCAAGCCCAAACAGGTGGGTGCCCAAATGGGTCAACAGGGTCCAGTAGGGGCAAAAAGATGACTTTTCTGAAAAATGATCCTAGACCATGTGCGACGCTAAAACAAGTGTTTTTGGACCGTTTTGAGCTTGTGGTGGCCCATTTTGGTCCTCCGAGAATCCCAAAATGCCTTGAAAATGGGCTGTTTTGGGACCAAAAATCGGTCAAAAATGGGTCAAAAACGCGTTTTTCCAAACCTCATCCTAGACCATTTGGGGTGCACAAACGGGTGAAATGAGCCCGTTTTGAGCCCATTTTGGGGCATTTTGGCCCCTCAGAAGTCCAAAAAGCCTTGAAAGTGGGCCTCGTGGTGATGGGGTTCACTTGCAAGACTTTGTCAAGAGCCATCAATGTGTGAATCATTCTTGATGTCCCTCACCAGTCATAGTTGATGTTCCCTCCCCCACCAGCTCGGTCCCAATATTCAGTCTTAATTAGGGTTAGGGTCACCGAGCTGGTGGAACCAGTCTTGGTTTTATAACCCTTTTTAGGGTCGAGGGTGGACCTACCAGGTTTAGCAAGCAAGCAGCAAGCAAGCAGCAAGCAGCAAGCAGCAAGCAAGCAGCAGCACGCGCGAA
Organism: Eutreptiella sp. 'Long Island Sound 2002'; assembly: GCA_964036045.1. NCBI lineage: Eukaryota > Euglenozoa > Euglenophyceae > Eutreptiales > Eutreptiaceae > Eutreptiella > Eutreptiella sp. 'Long Island Sound 2002'. Next base: position 120,927,924 of record OZ038378.1, on the reverse strand, counting down.
ATGGGTAAAAATCAGAACTCCGTCATGGTGCTTCAGATTCGGGTGAAATTTTGGTGGATGATACCTATGGGTGTGAAGTACAATCACACAAAGTTTGAGCAAGAAACTCAACAGTGGCGGCCGGGAACGGGATTCGCAAGTGGCGGACCTCAGTTTCAAAAACTGCAGTTTGGGGCCAAAACAGCCATTTTTGGGCCAAAACAGCCCCGGAACACATTCAAAACGGCCAAACGAAGGGAAACGGTGGGTACACTCTATGTGCGGCTTGACTTCTCCGTGTCAACGAGCTCTTTGCGGCCCTCTAACTCCATGATACATCCCGGAAACGGCCCAAAAAGGCCCCCAGAAGCTCCAAATGCCGACAGCCACAAACCAAGAACACGCCATATCTTTGGCTACATGGCTCAAAATGCGATTCCGAGGGCACCTACTCCACCCGCAACCCCCCACTTTTTGTGGTTTCCACCCCTCAAAATTGGCTAAACGGACGCCTAGACCCCCATACCTAGGCCCACTAGGCTGCGGCAAGCTGCAAGCTCAAGCCCAAACAGGTGGGTGCCCAAATGGGTCAACAGGGTCCAGTAGGGGCAAAAAGATGACTTTTCTCAAAAATGATCCTATACCATGTGCGAAGGTAAAACGAGTGTTTTTGGACCGTTTTGAGCTTGTGGTGGGCCATTTTGGTCCTCCGAAAATCCCAAAATGCCTTGAAAATGGGCTGTTTTGGGACCTAAAATGGGTCAAAAATGGGTCAAAAACGCATTTTTCCAAAAATCATCCTAGACCATTTGGGGTGCACAAACGGGTGAAATGAGCCCATTTTGAGCCCATTTTGGGGGTATTTTGGCCCCCAGAAGTCCAAAAAGTCTTGAAAGTGGGCCTTGTGGTGAAGGGGTTCACTTGCAAGCTGATTTCACTTTGTCAAGAGCCATCAATGTGTGAATCATTGTTGATGTCCCTCACCAATCATAGGTGATGTTTCCTGCCCCACCAGCTCGGTCCCAATATTGAGTCTTGATTAGGGTTAGGGTTGTTGTGTTGGGGAGACCTCCGGTGTCCCATCCCCGTGGGGACTTCTCTAGGTCCGGTTCACCGCAGCACCATCATGCTGCGAATCACCTGGGCCTTGACTTCCCATCGTTCTTGCAAATTTTTCAAGTCCTCCGTGGCCTTCCTTAGCGACTCGGCAACGTCATCAATTTGGCGAATCCGCCGATCGCCACCATGGCTTGATCCCACATGTCGACCTCCATCAGCTTGTCTCTTTTTCCATTCATCAATCCGCTTCTCCTTGGGGACTTTTTCGGGGTGGGCTTGGAAGTATGCCCGCTTGTCCTCCTCGTACACCTTGCACGTTTTGTGGTCGTGCTTATGGGATCGCCCTTTCCCATAACAGACCCAGCACCCACCATGTTCCCGCCAGTACTCGGTAAAGCTCAACGGGGGATTTCCAATTCTCCGCGGCTCCTTTCCTTTGCGGGGTGGTGCTTTCCTCCACTTGCCCTTGTCATGACCATACGCTTTCGTGTTGTGGGCCACGAACGCGAAGAAGTGTGCATCTTCATGATCTTCCCGAGTCATGTACTCCCCGCCGGACGACGTCTTTCCATCCTCGGACCCTGGATCTTGACTTCGGTCTCCGCCGACGGTTGGATCTTCTTGGATGGTGCGATAATTGCGATCGTCGCGGCGCTCGCGATTCCCATTGCCGTGACGGTCCTTAATGTGAGCCTGGTTTTTGGAATTAAGCTTCAATTCCAAGCTCACGTATTGGACTATTGAGTCCAGGCTGATGCGGGCTGGGATCATCTGCATCCTCAGCTTCTCCCCACGTCTCCACTCGACGTTGTTGAGCCTCAGCAAACGTCCTCTGGCCGTGTCCCCGAACACCTCCACGTAGACCGAATTCTTCATGGAGATCATCCGGTCGGGCTCTCCCAGGTTCCTCCGGAAATATTCCATGATACGAGGATGCTGATCTTCCGGCGACATAATACGTACAGCCAAGCGCTTCTTTGCCCGTTTCTTTTCTTCGTCTTCCACACGCTTCTTCCAGTACGATGGCAGTACATCTCGCAAGAGATGGCGAAACTCGCTTGATTCGGACCAATCTTCCACTTGCTTCAGACGCCGGCGGTACTTTCGGAGATACCTCCTCCAATCCCTCAATCGCAATTCTCCACACTGCAAGTTGAGGTGTATTGACCAAAGATCGTCCAACTTTTGGTTTGGAGCATCAACTCTTTCTTCTTGCTCCAACCAATCGAGACATTGCTCCTCCGTGCTGATCCTCTTCTCCCGATTTTGATCACGTAAATCCGCCTTTAGCTCCGAGGCCAAACGATGTGGGAAAGTGCGACATGCCCACTTGTCACGGGCATCCTGCCGCATCTCATCCACGACTTCCTCGGCAAAATCTTCCCAGTCGAGGATGAAGTCGTCACGGTGGGCAAGATTGGCGTCGTAGTAGGGAATTTTCACACCCCGAAGGTCTTCGAGCTTTACGGCATCCCCAACATCCGAAGCGATGACGCCCCCGAGGCGGATTCCTCCCGAACTCCCATTGCTTGGGGGGTGGGAATATACACCCCTCATTTCCATGTCTTCACGCGGCCAGGGCACAGCTTCTCCCACGCTAGGACCTCCCATAGTCCATATTCCCGACCGCGGGTCCATCACCCATGGATCTTCCGCTCCTCCACTTGAACCATCTCGCTGAGCCGCTGACCTCGAGGCTTCTTCGTCCACACGTGCCGCATAGGCAGCTCTGGCGTCGAACGGCGCCGCGGCTGGAGGACTACTCATGTCGATCTCAACGGTCTCCTCACGGCCTCCCGCTTTGGCGTACCAATCCCCGAGCTTTTTTCCGGCGTCTTCTCCCCCAGCATGACACTTGCTAAAAATAGTGGGATGTGCCTCAATAGCAAGGGGTCAACCCGTGGCGGCCCATAAGGCGCCGACTCCATGGGACCCTGCATGGGCGCCACTCCTTCTGCCGCTGTCCTCAAGGTCGTCACCTGTCTCCGCAACGACTCTGGGGCAGGATCCCGTGGCAGGTCGGGGGCTAGTCCCGGGACGGGTGTTGGGATTCCTCCACGGTTCTCCAACTCCCTTATCCTGTCCTTGATTGTCTCCAAGTACTTGATCATGTTGTCCACCACCCGTTGCTGCTGTACCAACATGCTCTCCAACTTGGCCTCGTAGTCCTCTCGATGTAATCGAATTGTCTTCAGATCGTTGTCAAAAATGGCCTGGTCCTCAAGGATTCTAGAGGTGGTGTCATCCAACTTGTCGTTCTTCTGAATAAGGGCATCTTTGCCCACCCGGGGATAACTTCCGATGAGGAAGTCCACATGATGGCAATGGCAGTGATCTCCACTCCCCGCTTGCCCGCACGCTGCCTTTTTGATGTCCTCGTGAGGATGGCGGTCATCTCCTTCACGATCCCGTGGCAGTCTCCCCGGAGCTCCACGCTCTTCGCCTCCACCAATGACGGTGTCGCTTGTCCCGTCACCGTCCATCCTCACTTCTTTACCATCGCCCGTGTATCTCGCGACAATGGTGGTGGCTGCCCTTCGCGTCAATGATTCCCGTTTTGCATCATGAGCAAGTTCAAGATTTGGGGCGGTACGCGACCGGCCCGCCGAGAAATCTGGCTCTGCGCCGGCATCATCCGAAGGGTAACAAGTATGATATCCCTCGGAGTCCAACGGAGTACTGAGCATCCGGCGGACGGGGCTCGGCGTCATTTCCATCGCCGTTTCCGCATCCCCCTTGGACGGTTTTGGCGAACCGCGTTTGCGGTAGCGCCTAGTCTTTGAGCTGCTGCTGCAACTCATGACCTCGTCCCATTCTTCCGCGGGTACTTGGAAATAACAACGTTTTCCACATGATCCTTCACAAAAGGTGACGATGTCCTCCATGTCGGCACCCACTCTTCTCTCCGAGTGTCTTCTTTCTTCTCGGGCTTCAACAATGGTGACCCGGGGTCCACTTGGGCAGGGCTCATGAGGGCCCAAGCTCCCCGGGTGGCGGTAGGCGGCAGGTACTCCTCTGCTACCATAAAGAAGGTCTGTAGGACCAGCCCCTGCCATAGTGCGAGCTCTACCGCCTATACCCGATTTCTCCACCCTCTTTCCCGTGACTCCCATCGTCCTTGACCTCACCAGTGATTCCATGCTTTATAAAACCCAAAATCAAAAATTCCTGCAAGTACCCTTGGTAACCCCTGACCACAGAATCCAAACAAATCCCGTAGGTACACCCGTTGGCAACCCTTGCAATAAAATCCGAACACTTGATCAATGAATTCGAATGAGCTTGACCAATAGAGTCCCAATGATTGATTGCCAAATTGGGTTGAATGTATCCACATCAATACATGGACATGATCATGGAGAGGGGAACAAATGAGACAATGTCGGGCAAAGTGAGAGGAAGAAACAGAAGTATAAGTGAAGCCCTGGAATAGAGTATGTGATTATCGAAGACGATGTTGCATCCTTACTCCAAGAATCGATTTTATGTACCATGCACATTCGAACTACGGACATATGACGCCATGCTAACAACCTTGATTCACCACATTGAGGAAAATGACATTGAGGTCATGCGCGACAAAATGGCATCAATCAGGTCCATATGGCACATGGCGGAACACAAAGAAATGATACACAACACAATGGCATCATCGGATTCAACATAAGCGTGGCCCACATGGCCCATCCTCACCCTTGCCTACAAGACGGCAAAACTGGAATTGAGAAACATGAGCTCCAAATATGAGGAATGTCCCACCGTGGATCAAGTGTGACACCATGGCCTCCAAGAACACAAAGTACGGCATGGCCACATACATGACTTGTCCACACTAATGAATCACCAATGATCACAAGTAAAGAGCTTGCAATGAGGATCACCAAATATGAGCCAGGAGAGTGACCTCATGGCAATACCTGACACCTGGCATGTGTGACACAGTCCATATATCATCATGCTGGCAATGCCTCGGTACTTCACACCGGACGCCGGGTGCCTATCACTTAGCAATAACATACACAATGGCCAGCAAGTGAATAAACTTGGCGGGTTTACTTGCTGCTCGCGAACAAGACATCAAGAAGGGCCAACCGACCAAACCTCACCTGTTTAGTGTATGCTGCATACCAATTGCTGGGCTCCTGCGGTTAGAGTATCGCGAACCAAAGGCACGAACAAAATGTAAAGCCAACACACGACATACACCTCATGCCCTCACATGCTTGGACATGCCACTCAGTCCCATCACCTGGTGCCTAATTGCTTGGGAACCGAAGGCATTGGCAAACACAACTTGTCATGTGCATAGAAACCATCCACTCATGGACATGTGAAACCAATATTGCCTAATTGCATGTTCGTGTGACACCGAACCAATTCAATGCAAGCTACTTGGAGAGAGATTGGGCAAGAGTGCTTGGGTAAGAAGATGCCCCGGGTCTCATGAAGAGACCTAGACCCGGCCCGCAGAGAGAGTGCACATGGAGAGATATCCCGGGTCCAATGAGAGCACATCTGACACATGGTGAGATTGTCCTATCCCAAGGAGAGATAGTCCCGCCTCAAAGAGAGATGGTTCCGCCCCAGTCCAGGCCTTGAGAGAGAGATGGTCCCGCCCCAGTCCATGCCCTGAGAGAGAGACCCTCACCCATCCATGCCCAGGAGAGAGAACCTAACCAATCCATGGCCGAAGAGAGATAACCTAACCAATCCATGGCCCAAGAGGGAGAACCTGACCTCACCAAAACCCAATCCCGAACGCATATCCTAGCCATGACCCATGGGAGCATGCATATGGAGAGAGACTTTCGCCTAGCCATGACCCATGAAGGCCTGCATGCACTGGAAGTGAAAATCTCCGACATTGATTGAAGATTATCCCTGCACCCAATTGCCAAATCAAATGAGCTATCCTCATGCCATGACATACTTCATGTGGACAAAGGAGGGATAGTGGATCACCAACCGTGTTCGACCAATGACATGAATTCACCGAAGGTCACCGGAGTAAGACAGCAAATGAGAGGTTAACACCCAGGGCATAAGTGCAATTCTCCACCTTTAGCATGTTCACCCATTGCACGTGCACACCACATGTTCAACACACACAATCACCAAAGATTGACCCTCTTTGATTCCATGGGAGATCAAGTTGTCATGACACATGAAAAGCAAACAAATGATAAGTCAAAGAATGAGGAATTGCTTTGCCTTGCGGAGCAACGACCGAGTTGCTTTCTTCCCTTCCGGTGCGCCTACTTTAGCCACATCCACTTCCACTTCACTTCCACTAGGGCTCCTCCAGCTTCAAGGGACTCGTGGTCCCCCATGCATGTAGGCGTGGCACTGCCGAAGCAGATGCGCCCATTAACGTACAGCGGTCTCCTCCCAAGTGCAGTGATGCACCCAAGGTTGACAGCCGGTGTGGTGCCTCCGCCCACACCGGCTGTCAACCTTGGGTGCATCACTGCACTTGGGAGGAGACCGCTGTACGTTAATGGGCGCATCGACTTCGGCAGTGCCACGCCTACGTGCATGGGGGACCACGAGTCCCTTGAAGCTGGAGGAGCCCTAGTGGAAGTGAAGTGGAAGTGGATGTGGCTAAAGTAGGCGCACCGGAAGGGAAGAAAGCAACTCGGTCGTTGCTCCGCAAGGCAAAGCAATTCCTCATTCTTTGACTTATCATTTGTTTGCTTTGCATGTGTCATGACAACTTGATCACCCATGGAATCAAAGAGGGTCAATCTTTGGTGATTGTGTGTGTTGAACATGTGGTGTGCACGTGCAATGGGTGAACATGCTAAAGGTGGAGAATTGCACTTATGCCCTGGTTGTTAACCTCTCATTTGCTGTCTTACTCCGGTGACCTTCGGTGAATTCATGTCATTGGTCGAACACGGTTGGTGATCCACTATCCCTCCTTTGTCCACATGAAGTATGTCATGGCATGAGGATAGCTCATTTGATTTGGCAATTGGGTGCAGGGATAATCTTCAATCAATGTCGGAGATTTTCACTTCCAGTGCATGCAGGCCTTCATGGGTCATGGCTAGGCGAAAGTCTCTCTCCATATGCATGCTCCCATGGGTCATGGCTAGGCTATGCGTTCGGGATTGGGTTTTGGTGAGGTCAGGTTCTCCCTCCTGGGCCATGGATTGGTTAGGTTATCTCTCTTCGGCCATGGATTGGTTAGGTTCTCTCTCCTGGGCATGGATGGGTGAGGGTCTCTCTCTCAGGGCATGGACTGGGGCGGGACCATCTCTCTCTCAAGGCCTGGACTGGGGCGGGACCATCTCTCTTTGAGGCGGGACTATCTCTCCTTGGGATAGGACAATCTCACCATGTGTCAGATGTGCTCTCATTGGACCCGGGATATCTCTCCATGTGCACTCTCTCTGCGGGCCGGGTCTAGGTCTCTTCATGAGACCCGGGGCATCTTCTTACCCAAGCACTCTTGCCCAATCTCTCTCCAAGTAGCTTGCATTGAATTGGTTCGGTGTCACACGAACATGCAATTAGGCAATATTGGTTTCACATGTCCATGAGTGGATGGTTTCTATGCACATGACAAGTTGTGTTTGCCAATGCCTTCGGTTCCCAAGCAATTAGGCACCAAGTGATGGGACTGAGTGGCATGTCCAAGCATGTGAGGGCATGAGGTGTATGTCGTGTGTTGGCTTTACATTTTGTTCGTGCCTTTGGTTCGCGATACTCTAACCGCAGGAGCCCAGCAATTGGTATGCAGCATACACTAAACAGGTGAGGTTTGGTCGGCTGGCCCTTCTTGATGTCTTGTTCGCGAGCAGCAAGTAAACCCGCCAAGTTTATTCACTTGCTGGCCATTGTGTATGTTATTGCTAAGTGATAGGCACCCGGCGTCCGGTGTGAAGTACCGAGGCATTGCCAACATGATGATATATGGACTGTGTCACACATGCCAGGTGTCAGGTATTGCCATGAGGTCACTCTCCTGGCTCATATTTGGTGCTCCTCATTGCAAGCTCTTTACTTGTGATCATTGGTGATTCATTAGTGTGGACAAGTCATGTATGTGGCCATGCCGTACTTTGTGTTCTTGGAGGCCATGGTGTCACACTTGATCCACGGTGGGACATTCCTCATATTTGGAGCTCATGTTTCTCAATTCCAGTTTTGCCGTCTTGTAGGCAAGGGTGAGGATGGGCCATGTGGGCCACGCTTATGTTGAATCCGATGATGCCATTGTGTTGTGTATCATTTCTTTGTGTTCCGCCATGTGCCATATGGACCTGATTGATGCCATTTTGTCGCGCATGACCTCAATGTCATTTTCCTCAATGTGGTGAATCGAGGTTGTTAGCATGGCGTCATATGTCCGTAGTTCGAAAGTGCATGGTACATAAAATCGATTCTTGGAGTAAGGATGCAACATCGTCTTCGATAATCGCATACTCTATTCCAGGGCTTCACTTATACTTCTGTTTCTTCCTCTCACTTTGCCCGACATTGTCTCATTTGTTCCCCTCTCCATGATCATGTCCATGTATTGATGTGGATACATTCAACCCAATTTGGCAATCAATCATTGGGACTCTATTGGTCAAGCTCATTCGAATTCATTGATCAAGTGTTCGGATTTTATTGCAAGGGTTGCCAACGGGTGTACCTACGGGATTTGTTTGGATTCTGTGGTCAGGGGTTACCAAGGGTACTTGCAGGAATTTTTGATTTTGGGTTTTATAAAGCATGGAATCACTGGTGAGGTCAAGGACGATGGGAGTCACGGGAAAGAGGGTGGAGAAATCGGGTATAGGCGGTAGAGCTCGCACTATGGCAGGGGCTGGTCCTACAGAACTTCTTTATGGTAGCAGAGGAGTACCTGCCGCCTACCGCCACCCGGGGAGCTTGGGCCCTCATGAGCCCTGCCTAAGTGGACCCCGGGTCACCATTGTTGAAGCCCGAGAAGAAAGAAGACACTCGGAGAGCAGAGTGGGTGCCGACATGGAGGACATCGTCACCTTTTGTGAAGGATCATGTGGAAAACGTTGTTATTTCCGAGTACCCGCGGAAGAATCGGACGAGGTCATGAGTTGTAGCAGCAGCTCAAAGACTAGGCGCTACCGCAAACGCGGTTCGCCAAAACCGTCCAAGGGGGATGCGGAAACGGCGATGGAAATGACGCCGAGCCCCGTCCGCCGGATGTTGAGTACTCCGTTGGACTCCGAGGGATATCATACTGGTTACCCTTCGGATGATGCCGGCGCAGAGCCAGATTTCTCGGCGGGCCGGTCGCGTACCGCCCCAAATCTTGAACTTGCTCATGATGCAAAACGGGAATCATTGACGCGAAGGGCAGCCACCACCATTGTCGCGAGACACACGGGCGATGGTAAAGAAGTGAGGATGGACGGTGACGGGACAAGCGACACCGTCATTGGTGGAGGCGAAGAGCGTGGAGCTCCGGGGAGACTGCCACGGGATCGTGAAGGAGATGACCGCCATCCTCACGAGGACATCAAAAAGGCAGCGTGCGGGCAAGCGGGGAGTGGAGATCACTGCCATTGCCATCATGTGGACTTCCTCATCGGAAGTTATCCCCGGGTGGGCAAAGATGCCCTTATTCAGAAGAACGACAAGTTGGATGACACCACCTCTAGAATCCTTGAGGACCAGGCCATTTTTGACAACGATCTGAAGACAATTCGATTACATCGAGAGGACTACGAGGCCAAGTTGGAGAGCATGTTGGTACAGCAGCAACGGGTGGTGGACAACATGATCAAGTACTTGGAGACAATCAAGGACAGGATAAGGGAGTTGGAGAACCGTGGAGGAATCCCAACACCCGTTCCAGGACTAGCCCCCGACCTGCCACGGGATCCTGCCCCAGAGTCGTTGCGGAGACAGGTGACGACCTTGAGGACAGCGGCAGAAGGAGTGGCGCCCATGCAGGGTCCCATGGAGTCGGCGCCTTATGGGCCGCCACGGGTTGACCCCTTGCTATTGAGGCACATCCCACTATTTTTAGCAAGTGTCATGCTGGGGGAGAAGACGCCGGAAAAAAGCTCGGGGATTGGTACGCCAAAGCGGGATGCCCGTGAGGAGACCGTTGAGATCGACATGAGTAGTCCTCCAGCCGCGGCGCCGTTCGACGCCAGAGCTGCCTATGCGGCACGTGTGGACGAAGAAGCCTCGAGGTCAGCGGCTCACCGAGATGGTTCAAGTGGAGGAGCGGAAGATCCATGGGTGATGGACCCGCGGTCGGGAATATGGACTATGGGAGGTCCTAGCGTGGGAGAAGCTGTGCCCTGGCCGCGTGAAGACATGGAAATGAGGGGTGTATATTCCCACCCCCCAAGCAATGGGAGTTCGGGAGGAATCCGCCTCGGGGGCGTCATCGCTTCGGATGTTGGGGATGCCGTAAAGCTCGAAGACCTTCGGGGTGTGAAAATTCCCTACTACGACGCCAATCCTGCCCACCGTGACGACTTCATCCTCGACTGGGAAGATTTTGCCGAGGAAGTCGTGGATGAGATGCGGCAGGATGCCCGTGACAAGTGGGCATGTCGCACTTTCCCACATCGTTTGGCCTCGGAGCTAAAGGCGGATTTACGTGATCAAAATCGGGAGAAGAGGATCAGCACGGAGGAGCAATGTCTCGATTGGTTGGAGCAAGAAGAAAGAGTTGATGCTCCAAACCAAAAGTTGGACGATCTTTGGTCAATACACCTCAACTTGCGGTGTGGAGAATTGCGATTGAGGGATTGGAGGAGGTATCTCCGAAAGTACCGCCGGCGTCTGAAGCAAGTAGAAGATTGGTCCGAATCAAGCGAGTTTCGCCATCTCTTGCGAGATGTACTACCATCGTACTGGAAGAAGCGTGTGGAAGACGAAGAAAAGAAACGGGCAAAGAAGCGCTTGGCTGTACGTATTATGTCGCCGGAAGATCAGCATCCTCGTATCATGGAATATTTCCGGAGGAACCTGGGAGAGCCCGACGGATGATCTCCATGAAGAATTCGGTCTACGTGGAGGTGTTCGGGGACACGGCCAGAGGACGTTTGCTGAGGCTCAACAACGTCGAGTGGAGACGTGGGGAGAAGCTGAGGATGCAGATGATCCCAGCCCGCATCAGCCTGGACTCAATAGTCCAATACGTGAGCTTGGAATTGAAGCTTAATTCCAAAAACCAGGCTCACATTAAGGACCGTCACGGCAATGGGAATCGCGAGCGCCGCGACGATCGTAATTATCGCACCATCCAAGAAGATCCAACCGTCGGCGGAGACCGAAGTCAAGATCCAGGGTCCGAGGATGGAAAGACGTCGTCCGGCGGGGAGTACATGACTCGGGAAGATCATGAAGATGCACACTTCTTCGCGTTCGTGGCCCACAACACGAAAGCGTATGGTCATGACAAGGGCAAGTGGAGGAAAGCACCACCCCGCAAAGGAAAGGAGCCGCGGAGAATTGGAAATCCCCCGTTGAGCTTTACCGAGTACTGGCGGGAACATGGTGGGTGCTGGGTCTGTTATCGGAAAGGGCGATCCCATAAGCACGACCACAAAACGTGCAAGGTGTACGAGGAGGACAAGCGGGCATACTTCCAAGCCCACCCCGAAAAAGTCCCCAAGGAGAAGCGGATTGATGAATGGAAAAAGAGACAAGCTGATGGAGGTCGACATGTGGGATCAAGCCATGGTGGCGATCGGCGGATTCGCCAAATTGATGACGTTGCCGAGTCGCTAAGGAAGGCCACGGAGGACTTGAAAAATTTGCAAGAACGATGGGAAGTCAAGGCCCAGGTGATTCGCAGCATGATGGTGCTGCGGTGAACCGGACCTAGAGAAGTCCCCACGGGGATGGGACACCGGAGGTCTCCCCGCCACAAATCCGCAAAATCGAAAGAAAGAAGGTACCCATGGTACCAAAGAGGGCTCCGGAAGAGCCAAGAAAGCTGAACTTTGCACGTCCCAGCCCATGGAACACCCTTCCAAGGGAAGTACATATGGATTTGGGCCGCACACAAATAAATAATGGTGAGACCGGGGAGAGCCCCGTGGATGGGCATGACCAACCCTAGATCTCCACCATCCAGGATCACACGCTCCAAGTATTGATGCATCCAAGCGTACTAGAGTTGCATGCCGTGAGAGATGTTCATACTCCACATGGCGACGAACGGCAATTGCACTTGAAAGTGCGAGTACGGTGTGGAAAGAAAGCGGTGGTTGCGGATGTATTGGTGGATACGGGTGCCCAAGTGAGCTTGGTTCGGAAGGGATTTTTTTCAGAAGAATTTCTGAAAGCCCAGCCGAAGACGGGTGCGCTTGAAGGTCGCCAATGGCGAAATTATGGGTGGGGGTACCCATGAAGCCACTATCGGCATGGAATTTTGGGAACATGATCGCTTGAACCGACCTGATTTGTCGAAGCGGATCGTACTTTCCGGGAATTTTTATGCCGCGGATATTTCCGATTGGGATATTATTATGGGGTATGATTTTATGGTGAGCAACGCCATTGGAGCTCTTCCTCACCGTGCAACGTTGGTTCGAGAGGACAAAAAGCATCTTACTTGGCTATCCACGGACCATGCCCCAGGATTATCCCAGTGGACCGGAGATGACGAGGAAAGAATCGTGCGGGCGGTCAAGACCGTGAGTACCAAGTTCAATGGGGACCGCGGAGGTCATCTCATGGAAAATGGCATGGCGCCACAAGTGTACAATCGCATGGTTCAACAACTTGGAGGCGAAAAACCCGAGACGGATGTATTTGCTTCCCGGGGTGCCCCGTTGCTAAGGAAGTGTACGAGGCATGGGCACAAGGGGGACTCTACGTGGTCAAAGCATTGAGGATTGAAGGAGTGGGGGCCCATGTACTGTCAAGAAGACACCACACGTACGGTGAACAAGATTATTGCGGATAGAGCGATGGGTATCCTGGTTTTGACCGGCATAGGATCCAGCCCATGTCCGTTGGAGGATCGTAAACCGACTTTGGACTCCATCACCCTCAACGAGATGCCATTTGGACCTGAGGAGCAGTTGTTCACCGACGCCAAGAGTATACCAATGGCCGCCCTGGGACAAGCATGGAGTACGAAGGCTTTCTTAGTTGATGGTTCACAATGCCAACCCATTGGTGATGAAGCGTTTATCAAGAAGGTAGAGGCCGTGCCGATGAGGGTCATGTTTGAAGAAAAGAGTGACCCTACGGAGAGTGTTGACGTACTCTCTCACTCGGAGATCGACCGGGTTGTCGCCTACATGCAGATGGGTATGCATGACCGAGTGGCTGCTCGAAAGGAGCGAGCCCGGGCCAAAACACCCCATTGGTGGGACGACCGGGAGTTGGTGACCAGGAAGTTTGAGAAGGATGAGTTCGTGGCAAGAGTTATGGGCCATTTGGCCGACCAATACGATGGTCCCATAGGGTCCGACCCTCCGACATGGGATTTTCCAAGAGTGGGTGACAAATTCGACGAATTCCAGCCGGTGGCCCGAAATTTTCGAAGATTATCGGTGGGAACGGCCGCCCACGTCGATGAACAGGGCATATCGGACGAGGAGATGTCGGACGTGGATCCACAAGAGGCATACACCGCCGTGAAGTCGGTAGTTTCAAAACCACGGCAAGCGGCGGAAGAAGCCAAGGAGAATCCAAAGGTAGCCGAGCTCAAGCATAGACTTATTGAAGCCTATCCGCGGCTATTTGGTGGAGTTGCCAACAAGAATTCTCCGGATCGCGGGGAATATGGTACGGCCAAGATCAAGCCGAAACCAAACCCAAAAATTTATGGTCACCGGGAATAACAACTCCAAGGGGAACGGGCGGAAGCAATGAAGAAGCTGTTGATGGAATTTATTGAGCGTGGTTGGATTGAACCCTCCGATAGTGAGTGGACAAGCCCGGCCTTCATCGTCCCAAAGAAGGAGAAGGGTGAATGGAGATTGGTTGTCGATTACAGGGGATTGAACGAACAAACCGAGCATGACTCGTACTTGTTACCGCTGATTGACTCCATCCTACACAAGCAGCAGAAGCAGCGCATCTTCACGGTATTGGACCTGAAGCGCGGGTACCACCAAATGCCGCTGCATGAGGACTCTAGGCCATGCACAGCGATATCCACTCCGCTGGGGCCCATGCAATGGAAGGTAGTTCCCATGGGAGCCAAGAATGGGAATGCTGCCTTTCAACGCATGATGGAGGATCTCCTTCAACCCGTTCGAAATTGTGCCGACCCGTTTGTTGATGACATCATTATTGGGTCGGGCACCGAGGACATGACCGACGACGAGCTCATCGAGGCACATGAGAAGGACTTGCGCCGAGTATTGGGGGTCTTGGACAAGCATAGCATGGTGTGCAAGCCCACAAAGGCCTCACTCTTTGTGAGAGAAGTGGAGTTCGCTGGACATGTGGTTGGGCACGGGCAACGCCGACCCATGCCCGGGAAATTGGCAGCACTACGCCACGGGGAAAAACCCCAAACCATTAGTGAACTCCAGTCCTTCATGGGATTTTGCAATTATTATTCGGGATATGTACGATTGTATGCGGATCTCTCGGGGCCTCTCCACAAGATGCTACTGGTGGGCAAGTTCGATGGTCGGAAGGGAAGCAAGAAAAAATTGGCATGGACAACGGAAGCCGAAGAAGCGTTCGACAAGTTGAAGGAACGACTATTGGGTCAATTGGGTCTTTTCTTGGTGGACCCGGACAAGAGATTTGTGCTGCGCACGGACGCCTCGGGCTACGCCGTGGGGGCAGTCCTCGAGCAAGTCCGGTGCGATGGAACGCATGTCCCGGTGGCCTTTTGGAGTCGAGTCCTGGCGGAAGGCCAACGTCGGACGTGGACCGCGAGGGAGAAGGAGACTTATGCCATTGTATGCGCGCTCCGGAAATGGTCGGGCCACATCGGACTTCAACCCGTGCTGGTATGTACCGATCATCAATCACTTCAGAGTTGGCACAAGGAGCATGTGGATACTCCCTCGGGTCCAGCGGCAAGGCGAGCCCGATGGCACGAGACTTTCGCGAAGTTCGACTTGAGCGTCGTCTATGTCCCCGGGAAGGACAACACTGTAGCTGATTGCCTCAGTCGTTGGGCCTATCCCGCGGGCAAGGCTTGGATGAGCAAATCTAGCCATGGAGACGCCGAGGAAACGGAGGAGGCCAAACGCATCATTGGGCTCGAGAAGGCCATGGAAGAGGGCGACACCAAGTGATTTGTGGTCATGGCATCCAAGGCGGAGTTGAGTCAACGACGAGATGCCCCAGTTCGAGTTCTGATGGAAGAGACTTTGGAGGAATGTCTCATGGCGCCCATTGAGTACGTCGAGTCGGTGCTCATGGAGGATTGGTCGGAGGATTATGCCGCTTCGGAGCATTGGAACAAGTATTGGAACGCTGTGAGTGCCCCCTTGGACGATGAGTGGCCCGAAGGCTTGACGGAGGACGGGGACAAGCTCTTCCTCAACGACAAGCTATTGGTGCCGGAAAACCGGGTCGAGGCGCTCATTGACCATTGGCACAACGCCCAACTTATGTATCCGGGCCGCGACAAGATGCAACGAGATCTCGAATGGAGGTTTGAGGTCCCTCCGGGATACCACGCAATCTTAAATCGTTATTGCAACGATTGTGCTGTGTGTAGGGCCTCCAAAAGCCCGAACCACTCCACTGCGGGGAACCCGGTTTATACGGCGATCCCCGAGGCACCGATGCGTTCCATTGCCATGGACGTTTTTGCCGTGCCCGAGGTCAGGGTTGAGGGGGGAAAATATGATTGTATTATTTCCGCCGTGGACCGACATAGCGGATATATCGTGGCCGTTCCGGGTAAGAAGTCCAAGAAGAGGGACAAGAAAGACAAGCATGGAGTGGGTGTCCAAGCCAAGACCGTCGCCCAAGCCATGATTCGGCATTGGCTCACCATCTTCGACGTCCCCGATGTCATATGCAGCGACAGGGGCATTCAATTTGTGGGCTCTGGGTTCAAGAGCATGTGCAAGCACAGGGGTACTTGACATGCCAATACCGTGGCGTATCATAGCCGGTAAAACGGCCGCGCGGAGGTCGCCGGGAGGCAAATGTTCGAAAAGTTCCGCCAATTGCACATCCAGGAGCCGGGGAGGAATTGGTTTCACTCTCTTTGGAGGGTTTTACAAGCCTTCCATGACTTACCGGGGCCTACGGGATTGTCTCCGCACCGCATTTTATTCCTACGGGATCGAGTGCCTCGGACTCTCCCGTGGATGAACCATGGCAAGGTTGCTCGGGATGCGGACGCCATGATGAGTGAAGCGGAGGCCACAGCGGTCAAGGTGTGCAAGTCCTTGCATGATGAGCATGAGCAGAGGGCCAAGTACTTCAAGGAAGGCAAGATCCACAAGTACTCCCTCAAGGACACCGTTTGTTTTGGAGCGCCATCACAAGGACGTGCTAACCCGCCATCGCCAACAATCGTGGTATATCCCAGGGGTCATCGTGCGCAAGATCGGGCAAGACGTGTATGCCGTCCAGGTGGAAGACAACAAAATCTTGGATCGGGACCATGCACAACTCCGACCACGGGCACCGGATCCCAGCGGGCGAGCGGTGACGTTTGAGTTCACGGCGGACAGGCCTGGACTCCGACAATGACAATGAGGAGGATGACTATACCGCGGAGCGAATCCTAACGGACAGGCCGGACCCCGCCACGCCGGGGGGGAGGCTATACAAGGTTCGTTGGAAAGGATTTGCCGCTTCGCGAGACTCGTGGGAACCACCGAGCAGTTTTGTGCCGAGGTATACTACGGTGTGGCTGGACTATCTCAAGAAAAAGGGGATTAGTCTAGATGTAAATGATGTCTTGGTGCATTTGATCATGCATGAACGTGATTGAGTGACTCTCCCTTCACCCTTGGCACGATGGCTTGTTTTTGCTTAATTTGCCGCAGGGATGCACATACCATGGCTCAATACCTCCTAAGTACCCCCCATCCCAATTTCCTTGACATGAGACGGGCCTATGGAACCAAGAGCAGTCTTGGATTGTGTTCATATTTTTTTTGTGTGCACAATCGGTCGCCGCTTGCTCAGGAGATTCCTACGGATCAAGAATTATCAAGATCCACTCATCTTCGCTATTTTTTTTGGTGGAGCCTTTGGTAAGTGCATCGGCGGGAGCGACACCCCCGCTATATATGGGATCGTTCGTGGACTTCTGGGTTGGAATTCCAGAGTTTGCGGGGGATATGAAGTTGATATTTATTTGCTTTGCTCTCCTTACCCACGTTGTGTTGTTGCTTTGTTTTTGCTACTCTTTGGTGCAATTTGACCTATTGGGAGGTTGCCGGACGCAATGGGGACCACCGGAAGTGCTAAACCCCTCCCCAAGTGCCATTTCTATTTTTAGCAATCCACCTGCTATTTTTAGAACATTTGTTCTATTTTCAGTAACAAAATTTCCATTTTTAGAACTTGGTCCTACCGGCTCCGTTTCGCTTTCCGTCTGAATCCGCAGCCACCCGATGGATGTCGGCGTCGCATTGGTGAGGTCGGTTTCCCTCCAAGGTCCCTCAGTTTGGAGATCTCAATTTTTGGCTTGCGCTATTTTTAGTAACAAATGTTACTATTTTTAGTAGAAAATTATTTTCTCATTCCTCTGCATTTTGGGCACCTTGGGACCATCCGACCAGATCCACGACCATTTTTTCGCAAGCCGGACGCGATGGCGACGTCCGTTCGAGGTCATCTTGCACCTGGAGTCCAATGACTCGAAAAATTGGTGAAAATTTTTTTTTTCGGAAAAGTTTTTTCCGAAAAAAAAATTTAATTGTTTTTTTCTCTACGTTGTTTGAGTCTAGGCTTGTCATGATGCATGATGACCCCCCAAACGGCAATGTCTCCCGGAGGAGGTCCATTACTCTCATGTGTCTTGGTCGGAGTGCAGGTCATGTGAGGGGTCCATGCTGTGCATGTCAAGCTTCATATATCTGTTTGTGGTCTTTTTATGTAGACCGGTCGACGGCGTTGCTTTTGTCTATCTTTGATTTGCCGGGCCTATGCTTTTAGGTTTAGTGGTGACAGGAGGGAGTTCATTCTTTTGAATTCTTCCCCCCCCGATTACTTGGGCGGGTGGCCACGGTGTATGTGGTACCCTCCCACAATGAGGGGGGCACCAAGGGAACAACCGGGATCCTCCCGTCCTCTTTTTGTCTTTTCGAGCAGGTGACAATGCTCTGGGAAGGGGGGTGAAGCCGGTTCAGATCCCAATTGGCTGCAGTGTTCTATTTTTGAGCGATTTCCGCGATTTTAGCGATTTCGGATATAATTTCAGGAGAATTCGGAGGTTATATTATTTATAAACCACAGGATGGAGGATTTAACATTTCTCGTTCGGACCAGGCCTGCTGTGTGTGCGCGCACCTTTCTCGTGTCCCCGTTGGCCTGCGTGTCCTCTGTGTTGCTCAATGCGGGCCGATCGTCTGAAAATTCTTCCCAATGGGTGCTAATAGTGTTAGTTCTATCCTGTTATGGAAACGGAAGCGAATCGGAAGCTAGGGCAACTCCAGTGGATTATAGAAGGCCCGGAGTTAAGGATCTGGCTAAACCCTGGTGTGGTGCCTCCGCCCACACCGGCTGTCGACCTTGGGTGCATCACTGCACTTGGGAGGAGACCGGTGCACGTTAATGGGCGCATCTGCTTCGGCAGTGCCACGCCTACGTGCATGGGGGACCACAAGTCCCTTTAAGCTGGAGGAGCCCTAGTGAAGTGAAGTGGAAGTGTATGTGGCTAAAGTAGGCGCACCGGAAGGGAAGAAAGTAACTCGGTCGTTGCTCCGCAACGCAAAGCAATTCCTCACTCTTTGACTTATTATTTGTTTGCTTTGCATGTGTCATGACAACTTGATCTCCCATGGAATCAAAGAGGGTCAATCTTTGGTGATTGTGTGTGTTGAACATGTGGTGTGCAGGTGCAACGGGTGAACATGCTAAAGGTGGAGAATTGCACTTATGCCCTGGTTGTTAACCTCTCATTTGCTGTCTTACTCCGGTGACCTTCGGTGAATTCATGTCGTTGGTCGAACACGGTTGGTGATCCACTATCCCTCCTTTGTCCACATGAAGTATGTCATGGCATGAGGATAGCTCATTTGATTTGGCAATTGGGTGTAGGGATAATCTTCAATCAATGTCGGAGATTTTCACTTCAAGTGCATGCACGCCTTCATGGGCCATGGCTAGGCGAAAGTCTCTCTCCGTATGCATGCTCCCATGGGTCATGGCTAGGCTATGCGTTCGGGATTGGGTTTTGGTGAGGTTAGGTACTCCCTCCTGGGCCATGGATTGGTTAGGTTATCTCTCTTCGGCCATGGATTGGTTAGGTTCTCTCTCCTGGGCATGGATGGGTGAGGGTCTCTCTCTCAGGGCATGGACTGGGGCGGGACCATCTCTCTCTCAAGGCCTGGATTGGGGCGAGACCATCTCTCTTTGAGGCGGGACTATCTCTCCTTGGGATAGGACAATCTCACCATGTGTCAGATGTGCTCTCATTGGAACCGAGATATCTCTCCATGTGCACTCTCTCTGCGGGCCGGGTCTAGGTCTCTTCATGAGACCCGGGGCATCTTCTTACCCAAGCACTCTTGCCCCATCTCTCTCCAAGTAGCTTGCATTGAATTGGTTCGGTGTCACACGAACATGCAATTAGGCAATATTGGTTTCACATGTCCATGAGTGGATGGTTTCTATGCACATGACAAGTTGTGTTTGCCAATGCCTTCGGTTCCCAAGCAATTAGGCACCAAGTGATGGGACTGAGTGGCATGTCCAAGCATGTGAGGGCATGAGGTGTATGTCGTGTGTTGGCTTTACATTTTGTTCGTGCCTTTGGTTCGCGATACTCTAACCGCAGGAGCCCAGCAATTGGTATGCAGCATACACTAAACAGGTGAAGTTTGGTGGGCTGGCCCTTCTTGATGTCTTGTTCGCGAGCAGCAAGTAGACCCGCCAAGTTTATTCACTTGCTGGCCATCGTGTATGTTATTGCTAAGTGATAGGCACCCGGCGTCCGGTGTGAAGTACCCAGGCATTGCCAGCATGATGATATATGGACTGTGTCACACGTGCCAGGTGTCAGGTATTGCCATGAGGTCACTCTCCTGGCTCATATTTGGTGATCCTCATTGCAAGCTCTTTACTTGTGATCATTGGTGATTCATGAGTGTGGACAAGTCATGTATGTGGCCATGCCGTACTTTGTGTTCTTGGAGGCCATGGTGTCACACTTGATCCACGGTGGGACATTCCTCATATTTGGAGCTCATGTTTCTCAATTCCAGTTTTGCCGTCTTGTAGGCAAGGGTGAGGATGGCCCATGTGGGCCACGCTTATGTTGAATCCGATGATGCCATTGTGTTGTGTATCATTTCTTTTTGTTCCGCCATGTGCCATATGGACCTGATTGATGCCATTTTGTCGCGCATGACCTCAATGTCATTTTCCTCAATGTGGTGAATCGAGGTTGTTAGCATGGCGTCATATGTCCGTAGTTCGAACGTGCATGGTATATAAAATCGATTCTTGGAGTAAGGATGCAACATCGTCTTCGATAATCGCATACTCTATTCCAGGGCTCCACTTATACTTCTGTTTCTTCCTCTCACTTTGCCCGACATTGTCTCATTTGTTCCCCTCTCCATGATCATGTCCATGTATTGATGTGGATACATTCAACCCAATTTGGCAATCAATTATTGGGACTCTATTGGTCAAGCTCATTCGAATTCATTGATCAAATGTTCGGACTTTATTGCAAAAGTTGCCAACGGGTGTACCTACGAGATTTGTTTGGATTCTGTGGTCAGGGGTTACCAAGGGTACTTGCAGGAATTTTTGATTTTGGGTTTTATAAAGCATGGAATCACTGGTGAGGTCAAGGACGATGGGAGTCACGGGAAAGAGGGTGGAGAAATTCGGGTATAGGCGGTAGAGCTCGCACTATGGCAGAGGTATTCATGGATACTATCGTGAAAATCACCCCTGAGGAATTTAAGAACCCTACTTGGCAAGAAACCACAATTGTTAGCACTGATCAAAAGACCGTTCACGCTGTGAATGAAGTCATGCTTCAAAAAGTTGCCATTGTTCGGGGATTGCCCATTGTAGCTTGGAGGTTGCCAATGGTTGACAAGTATGAAAAGAAATTTGGACACAGTTCAAATTTGATGTATCATACGGTGAAAGACATGAGCGCATACTTTGTCCCATAAGCACCTTGTTGCCTCACAAGCAATTTAAGACCAGAGAAAGGGTTGTCCAACGGCACCCAAGGACGGTTGCATAGCAATTTCCTACATGCCGATGAAGTGCAAAGTAAAGCGCAAATGATGCACGTGCTGGTACTGTAGTGATGCTTGAGTTCCCACCATTTTGTGTCACCATTGCCATTGATGCTTCGGCCTTAAGTACAAGTGGAATGCAACATGAGGATGCATCAAGAGTCGTTGTTCCTCTCATGCAGGTGCGGCGCAAGATCAACATTCATCGGCACATTGCCGTGCGCACCAAAGGCGGTGGGTCTTTGTACACTCACGCCCAGCCCTTCCGATTGACCTTTGGATCAACATATCATGGGGTGCAATGAAGGTCAATGGATAAAATCATCTTGGTCGTGGATGACAAGAGCCTACCTGCGTTGACGTACAACGCCTTCTACGTGGGCATTAGCCGGGTTCGCACAGGTGCTGCCCTTCGTGTCATTTGCTTGCGGCACCATGAAGAGGCACCAGAAGATTGGAGGGTCGATTGAAGTCACTTGTTCCCAAAGTCATAGTTGTTTGGTATATGTTGAAACCGAGCTAGTAGAATGCTCACAACTTGTTGAAGGCCATGTACCGTGAATGGGATATTGACTACAATATGAGAGGCTACGACAAGAGAATGCATCGCAAGGCATCCAAGAAGTCCCGTAAAAAGGGAAAATTTCCTTGCAACAGGCAATGTGGTCGGGTGTTCACCACTCCGCATCATTGGCGAATGCATGAAGCAAATTGCAAACATGACCCCGGCAATGCCAGCCAAGAGGAGAATGCACAAGATGCTTCCATCGTCGAGCCCCACTCGAATGGCAAAAGACCAATCAATACACCGTCTCCAGTAGCCCGCAAAAGGCAATGTAGGGGTACAAGTACACACACCCACGAAAGACAGGAAATGGAATGGGATATCATTGACACGGTGCTGCAACCTGCCTTGGATGAAGACACTTTCATTAACGCCGCCTCCGAAGCACGAACATTGCTAGATGAACACGGACAACAAACACTAGAACGGAAAGGAAAGCAACGTGTACGTGACAATGATATCTCACCCAACGCACGTTCAAAGCGGAGACACCGTTCATCCTCATCAACACCGTCAACAACATGCCATGCAACTTCACCTCCTAAAGCCTCTTCATTGTCGCCACAATCCTCTGCACCCTCTGCACGTGCAACGCCCATCCCATCATCGTCGTCGTCTTCTTCTTCCTCCCCATCAATGCATGGTCCGCCTACACCTTGGGTTCCATGGCACGTTTCGGCCGTGGCGGGATCCAGATTGGTTGAAGTTGGATCACTATGGCCGAAGTCCAAGGACAAGGTCACCATGGCTCAAACTCTACTAGGTGCCACTAATGCTCAAGATGTTCGCAAACATTGCTTGAAGCTCAGTGTGCAACTACATCCTGATAAGTCTAAAGACTCTTGGGCCACGGATCGCTTTCAAATGCTTTTGAAGGCATATAATCTCTTGAAGCACAGGTATAAGTTGCAATGAAAAACTCGAGATGTGCTTCGCCTCAGATGACCGGACTCAAGTAATAGCAATGGCTTGAGCTTCGCAGCCGGTGGCGCCGGTAGCAATATAGTCATTTGCAGTTGCTTGCCAAAGGTTGAAGAGTGTTTCACATTTTGGACTTTGCGGGGTCAAGAAATCTGTGTATTGTACAAGTTGGACTCGTTCGGAGACGGGCATGTTCAGAGTGGGCAAGTGGGCTTTCCCTTGCTGTTGAACAAAGCATTGGCTGCGAGCATGGATTTCACGTTGTACAAGGTGGACATCGTAAAGGAGGGGATGTTCTAACTAGGCAAGTGGGCTTTCCCTTGCTGCTGGACAAAGCATTAAAGTGGGCTCAAGAAGCATGTATAGGCGGTTTTGACAAGTTGCACTCTTTTGAAGAAGGGCATGTTCAGAGTGGGCAAGTGGGCTTTTCCTTGCCGATGAACAAACCATTGGCTAGGGTCAAGAAGCATGGATTGGACGGTTGTACAAGGTAGACTTTGTGGAAGGGGGGCGTTCAAAGTGGGTGAGTGGGCTTTCCCTCAATGCTAAACAAACTATTCAAGTTGTGTCAAGCAGCATGGATTTTATGTTTCTACAATTTCTACAATTTCTAAAAGAGGGGCATGTTCGGAGTTGGCAAGTGGGCTTTCTTTTGCTGCTGAACAAGGCATTGAAGTGGAGTCAAGAAGCATGCATATGGGGTATTACAAGTTGCACTCTTTTGAAGAAGGCATGTTCAGAGTGGGCAAGTGGGCTTTCCCTTGCTGCTGAACAAAGGATTGGCCGGGTTCAAGAAGCATGGATTGGACATTTGTACAAGGTGGAATCTCTGGGGCCATGTTCACACACTGTGAGTGGGCTTTCCCTTGCTGCTGAACAAAGCAGTATCTGGGGTCAAGAACCATGGATTTGACGTTTGTACAAAGTGGGCTTTTCCTTGCTGCTAAACAAAGCATTGAAGTGGAGTCAAGAAGCATTGATATGGGCTTTTTACAAGTTGCACTCTTTTTCCAAGAAGGGATGTTCGTAGTGGGCGAGTGGGCTTTCCCTTGCTGCTGAACAAAGCACCATCTGGGGTCAAGAACCTTGGATTTGACGTTTGTACAAGGTGGACTTTGTAAAGGAACGGAATTTTCAGACACTCGGCGAGTGGGCTTTCCCTTGCTGCTAAACAAAGCATTGAAGTGGACTCAAGAAGCATGGATATGGGCTTTTTACAAGTTGCACTCTTTTGAAGAAGGAATGCTCAGAGTGGGCTAGTGGGCTATCACTTGCTGCTGAAACAAAGCATTGGGTGAGGGCAAGAGGAATGGATTAGACGTTTGTACAAGGTGGAGTTTGTGGGGGCATGTTCAGAGTGGGTGAGTGGGCTTTCCCTTGCTGCTGAACAAACCATTGGCCGGGGTCAAGAAGCATGCATTGGACGTTTGTACAAGGTGCAGTTTGTGGGGGCATGTTCAGAGTGGAAGAGTGGGCTTTCCCTTGCTGCTGAACAAAGCATTGAAGTATGGTCAAGAAGTATGGACATGGGGTTCTTACGAGTTGCACTCTTTTGAAGAATGGCATGTTGAGAGTGGGCAAGTGGGCTTTCCCTTGCTGCTGAACAAACCATTGGCTGGGGTCAAGAAGCATGGATTGGACGCTCATACAAGGTGGACTTTGCGGGGGCATGTTCAGAGTGGGTGAGTGGGCTTTCCCTTGCTGCCGAACAAAGCATTCGCTAGGGTCAAGAAGCATGGATTGGACGTTTCTACAAGGGCCGACTTTGTGGGGGCATGTTCAGAGTGAGCGAGTGGGCTTTCCCTTGCTGCTGAACAAAGCACTGCTTGGGGTCAAAAACGATACAATTGACGTTTCTGTAAGGTGGACTTTGTAGAAGAAGGACACGTTCAGAGTGGGCAAGTGCCCCCTGTACGGGTAGCCACCGGAGGGTCGCCCCGGGCTGTGGGTACCAGGTGCACCTCATCCGGCCCACATACTATATGTATATATATATGTATATGTGTATATATATATATATATATATATATGTATATATATATATATATACATATGTACGTATATATATATATATGTATATGTATAGTCATAGTCATAGTCATAACCACTTATCATGCCGTCTACTGGAGTTACCGGGCATCTCGCGCCGACAGGTGGTTCCTGCCTCGCTCGATCCCGTGGGTCCAAGGGCTGCCTGAGGTGGCCCACAGCATGACGGAGGACCCAGAGGACCGGGGATACCGGTCAACCAGGCTTTGGGGGCAGTGGCGACCGCAAAGCTTTAGCATTAGCAACGGCGACGGACGCTAGCCCGTTTGTTCGCCGGGGGTATGGGGGCAAGGCACAGCAACGCAGCAGCATCGCAACAAGCAGAAAGCAAGGGCTTCTCTGTCCGGCGCAAAGCGGCAACCAAGGTACAAAGCAGCACGCATGCGGCGAAGCAAGAGCGGACTCTCCGTTGTTCGCGTACCCCCGCCACCGTGGAGACGTCCATCACCCGTGACCCCACGTAATCCACTGCCAGCTGCGTACTCGTAAATGCCCACCACCCTTGACTCCACGCATCCCACTGCCAGCACGCAATAACCCGTATATGCACAGCCAGGATTTCTGGGAGGCTCCAGCCTAGCCCGGGCCTCAGCTTTCATCGCCTCCATGTCCCCACAATGTACGCCGCCGACCCACCGCACCAGTCCCCTAGTATAGTACAGAAACAAGGTATCAACTCCACGTTCCCGTGGCCCTAAGCTGCACCCACACCCCAGATATATACCGTGCCGGCACTCCATGTCAGGGGCCAGTACCCAATCAGCTTCGAGGCATCCACTTGCCCACGTATAATATATCATGACGGTCTACAGGGGGGACGCCGGCCGCTACGTGACGGGAGTGGCACAACCCGTGAATGTCGCTGGCTGGGATTCGGGTTGGTGGGTGCCGTAGCTTGGTTATCGACCCCCTGTAGGGGTACCCACCAGAGGCTCGCCCCGGGCTGTGGTAACCCGGTGCACCTCATCTGGCCCACATACATTGCCCTGGCGCCTACCCTTGACCCTTACCTGCACTAATTGGCCAGCTCCCGTGGTTGCGCCTCTTCCGCCACAGCAGCGGCCAGGCCGCAGGTTCGGCCCCCACCGACGACGTCGCGAGCCTACTTAAAGCATTGGCCCGCGCGTCACCCCCCGGACCACTCAGCATGCTGCTCCTCCTCTCTCCCCGCCTCTAGCCGACCGGATTGGCGCCCCCCAGGGGTAAGTCGTTACTAATGGTGAGGCGACTGCATACTCATCGCTACGACGCCGCGCAGTATCGCTGTCGCCACGCCGATGCCACCTGCGAGCCGCCACCACACGCACCACCGCAACCGCAAGGCCATGGTTAGAGGTTAGACTATGTACATGCCCGCAGGCACGGTCCCTCTAGTTTGTTAACGGGGCCAAGGGATGCCCGTGCGCGCCCCCTGAGTTGTTAGAGGGGTCAGGGGGACACCCCAGTACCGCCATGCAACCCCGTAGCGCCCCCGGCGTACGTTTCCCCAGTACTGCCGCGTGCCCTCACCATACGGACCCCAGCACCGCCGCGCATACCCCCATGACGCCAGTACACCGTCACCTTGAACTCCGCGTACCCCTCGTGAGTGCTCCTCCCAAACCGCCACGCCGTTTCAAGTACGCCCGCCATACGGTCCACCTGACAACCACGCCGTCGCATCCCTCTATGCACACATCACTGCTTCGTCGCCGCTCCCGGGGCTTGCAGGCTGTCCCCGCAACCCCGTGTAACACTCCCAGGGGGCGCCGCAACGCATGCAGCGTAGCGCCGGCAACAATGTCGCCCGCCCCCACACGAACCCGTGCACCCCCGGTGTATCCCGTGCAACCACCCCCAGTACTGCCGTAGCCAGGCCGCCAGTAGAGACCCCGGTGCCATGGGAACACCCTACAGGGATTTGGGCCTTATTACCCTGGTCGGGACGACCCATGACACCTCACTGTTGTATGCGGCGACCCGGGGCAGGCGGGTGAAGCATCCCTGTCCGACCCTCATGCACGGGGGTAGTACGGCTCACCATCAGGCCGGCACGACCTGTCACATCGCGTTGGCCGTCATACGCCGCCCGCCATTACCGCACCATCAGGCCATGAGGGCACTGCTTCTCAGGCGCCACCCCCTCCGCTGCGTCCAGCGTAGCGATGGTGGCAGGTGCACCCACATTTCCTACACCCTATCAATCTGCATTACCCCCGGCCCCCACCACGCCGTCACCATTTCCTCCGTGATGCCTCAACCAGAGTACCCGCGAGTCGCCCTCCAGAGCCGCCCACCGTAGCAGCAGGGGCAGGGCTGCCTATGGCGCATCGAGGCACCGTACCCGTTCCACTCGGACGCTCTTCAGGTCACCCTGGATTGTCTTCCAGGCACTTGAGGACATCTGTCCAGAGTGCCGCAGTGCCCACCTCGCCTTAGGCCACCCCCTATCGGCACGCTCCCTACATGTCCCGCATAGTGGGACGGAGGCACATTGATGAACCCGAACCGACGCTGTTTCCCCGCACCCGTGGCATCGCCCCGGAAGCACAGACCGCGACGGAACGCCGCTACCGTCACAACACTGCGACCACAGGTCCTGCCATACATCGCAGCACGCTTCCTGGAGTCCAAGCAAAGCACCTGCCAGCGCGCGTGGAGTGGCACAACTGAGCAGGCTGCGTCTCGCTTCCTCCCACGTGGACACCGGGCGGGGTATCGGTCGCCCGTCTGGCATCATTGGCAGGCTCTCAAGCAGCCGGGGCCACCGCCCAACCATAGTCCCGTAAGACCTCCCCGATGACATCAACCCCGTCTTGCCCCGGGCCCCTGGCGGATGCGAAAACCAAGCGTTGTCCTCCCGCCCGAGCCTCAACGACTGCCACGAGGCTTAGGGTGTCAAGGGTGTGACGGGCGTCGGCAGCCACGTGGTCGTCAACCCGGGAACCGATCCACTGGCTGAAGGCCTGCGCCACCGCCGCCATCCAGTGAGGGAACAAGGACATGGCCTCCTCGTGCGCGATGTACGACCTTGGCACCAGCAGTGCGTGCGGCGGTGCCCTCTGAAAGGTCGCCTCCAGGACGCTTGGGAGGCCGGCAAACGGGTTCCACGGCGGACGCCGTTGGATCCTCCCTGCCGGCGGGCAGAAGGGTGTCTCACCTCGCAAGAACGCGTATACCGCCCTCCTTCTATCTTGCATCGGCAGCTGCATGATCTGGGTGAGCCGATGGTTCCTGCGGGCATACACATCTTCCCCAATCTGGACCATGTCCTCCCCAAAGAGCTTGGCCTTGGGAGGGCCCCGGGACGACGCCGCTCGCACCGCAGCGAAATGCCGCTTCGGGTCCCCGGGGACGACACCTGCCATCAGGGATTCAGTCCACCTGCAGCCGTGCTCCCTCCACGCCGCGAACTCCACCGCCCTATCCGTCAGGGGTAGCTCCGCCGTGAACTCCTCCACACGCCTGCACAGGAGCCCTGCCACCTCCTCGTCCCGCGCACACAGCAAGCGCGTGTGGCCGATGCCCTCGTCCGGCCCCCCACAGAAGATACAGGGGTGGGCCAGTATTGCCACACGCGTGAGCTTGTGCCTCCACCGTCGCATGACCTGCATGGTGGACAAGCGACCGTCACGTGCCCGCAGCATATTTCTGTGCGTTGGGCCGTGGTGCACAGCTCCCAGGGGCACCGCCTCACAGGCGCCAGCCAGTGGCGTGTGCGCCCTGGTGCGTGCCGCTAGCGAACGCCACTCCATCTCCCGGACTTGCTGAAGGGCTTGCATGGATGGCACACGCGGCTCGAGCTCTCCATCATCCCCCGGCACCAAGAGGATGGCGTGCTCCTTTGGCAGGACGAGATGAACAGGCGGGGCCATTGCACGGGCCGCGGCAGAGTCCGGCGCCTCGAGCGGGACCGCCGCCAAGTGCGAGCTTTGCCTCACCACCCAGTGGTGTGGCCCCCCAACTCGGCGTGGCAGCCGCCGTAGCCCCTCCACTATCCAGCTCAGTGCGTGCTGGTTGACCGGATGTGAGGTCGGCCCCTTGATGCCACGGTACAGGGACTCCTGCGCCCTGCGGAGATGCGCTCCAATGATGGATGCATCCACCACGTGCACCGTGCACGCTGACGGGGGCGTGTGCAACAGGTATGCCACCGCGCCGATGATCTCCGCCTCCGGGACCGTGCCGTAGATGGCACCCGTCCACGTGGGGCTCCCGTGGCTGCCCACCGCCACGTTGGTGGCTTCGTCTCCCTGGGGCGACGCGTCAGACGATGTGACTTTAGTCGCTGCCGGCACCCAGCAGTATCGGTGGGGTTCCAGCCATGCCACGTCGGAGCTGGGGCTCTGCACGACTCTTCCAAGGGACGCCGCGCTGGAGGCCGTGAGGTCCGGGGACAAGACTACCTTCAGCCGATACACCGCATGCGGTCTCCAGGCCAGGTCGCATCCGCAGACTGACTTGATGGCGTCAAGGGCCGTGGTATACTCTGGAGGGCTGACACACCACCACAGAGCCCTGTTCCACCGCCCCGCCATCACGCATCGACGTGACGGCGACCTGCGGATCGTGTGGCTCGTTGGACATCCGAACCACCTCCGGGACCGAGCACTCATCAGCATCCGGGGCAGGGGCTGCTGGCAGCAGAAGGACAATTGCCCACTCGCTGCACCCGTGCACCGCCGCGCATGCCCTGGAAAACGCGGGTCGCCCGTGCACAACCCACAGTGGTGACGGGTTTATGCCGCCCCCGGCGTGTGGGGTGAGTAGGGGGACAGGCGCTGGATCGTCTTGCTGTCGGTAGCCTTCAAAGACGTCCCCCAGCAGGAACAGGAGGGCGGCTAGCGGGACGAACGGCATGGACAGCCCCGGGTTCGCCGGGTCCCATCCTTCCTCCCTGTACCAGCCCACCACATACACGTCCCCCGCAGCGGACTGTCTATTGCGTTTGCTGGCCTTCTTGCGGCGCACCGGGTGAATGAGACGGTGAGTCAATGGACTAGGCAGCTGCAGCCGGAAGACGTCGCGGAGCCCCGTGAACCACACGTGGTCCAGCTGATGGGGCCCTACTCCTGCGTGTGGAAGGTGCAGGTGGTCCTCATGACACTCCCGGAGCTGGACAGCCCAGTGCCCAGGCGCAGGACAGGGGAGCCGCGCATGCAGGAGGTCATTTGCGGGATCAGTCAGGGACTGTACCGCCACATCCGTGCGGGGCCCCGAGAGAACGCAGATGTCCCTACCCTTGAAGGTGTAGGATTGGGACACCCACTTCCGCCCCTCCCACTGCACCTGCGGCAGATGGGCGTGTACACACGAGTACACCAACGATGGTATGAGGAGTCCTACGCGGAACGTCCCCATCGCCCGGAGTACCCTCTCCACCCCGTATTGCCAGCGTGCGTGGCGAATGACGCAGAGGGCACCATGAACTGCTCGCACACTCCGTACTGCATGTGTATGTCTCGAAGCATGGCTCGCAGCTCATCCCGGACTGTCGTCGACCTGTGGTGTGTGAGTTGAGCCAGGGTCGCTACGACGGAGTCGCGGCAGATAACCTAGACATATGCCAATCGTAACCCATGACCCGACCGCACCGCCACGTTGGACAGGTCCGTAGGCAGCTTCTCGAATGGCAGGGCCGCAGCCTTGATGGCAGTATTCAGCTTGACCACCGCCTCCGTAGTGTCGGACAGGTAGGGCGCCGCGTACCGCACGATGCCTCCAACCACAGCCGCCATAACCTCATGAGGCACCGACGCCGGCTCCAACGTGTTCTTGCACAAGCCCAGCAGAGCTTCACACCGGAGTACATGTTTCTCCTTCATCGTTGCTACCCCCCCTTGGGATCGAGGCGCAGGCCCAAGTATGGCACCGTACCCGTGGCGCGTAAGCACACCCATGGGGCCGTCGTGTTCCCTGGGCTCAGGCACACCATGATCGAATGGATGCGAGCAGTGTTGGCATAGGCGCATTTGCCGACGTTGAGGGACATGCCCATGTCCGTGAGGTACCGCGCAATCGCCGCTGCGTACTCCAGGAATTGCGGCAGGGAGTGCGCTATCAACAGGAGGTCATCAGAGTACACTTGCACCAGGGGCGGCACCGCATGGCGAGTATCTCACCGTGCCTTGCAGGCAAGGCTCCTCAGGAGAGGTTCTAAGAGGAGGAGGTAGATCACAGCGCTCTCCGCACTGCCCTGCCGCAGGCCCCTGTGAAGCCGAATGCTCGGCGTTGGGCCGTGCGCTGTGACGATGGGCACCACACACCCGCAGCTGAGGGTGTGGAAAGGCATTGAAGTATGGTCAAGAAGTACGGACATGGGGTTCTTACGAGTTGCACTCTTTTGAAGAATGGCATGTTGAGAGTGGGCAAGTGGGCTTTCCCTTGCTGCTGAACAAACCATTGGCTGGGGTCAAGAAGCATGGATTGGACGCTCATACAAGGTGGACTTTGCGGGGGCATGTTCAGAGTGGGTGAGTGGGCTTTCCCTTGCTGCCGAACAAAGCATTCGCTAGGGTCAAGAAGCATGGATTGGACGTTTGTACAAGGGCCGACTTTGTGGGGGCATGTTCAGAGTGAGCGAGTGGGCTTTCCCTTGCTGCTGAACAAAGCACTGCCTGGGGTCAAGAACGATACAATTGACGTTTCTGCAAGGTGGACTTTGTAAAAGAAGGACATGTTCAGAGTGGGCAAGTGCCCCCTGTACAGGTAGCCACTAGAGGGTCGCCCCGGGCTGTGGGTACCAGGTGCACCTCATCCGGCCCACATACTATATGTACATATATGTATATGTGTATATATATATATATATATATATATATATGTATATATATATATATATAGGTACGTATATATATATATATACATATGTGTATATATATATATATATATATATATATATATGTATATATATATATATATATGTACGTATATATATATATATATACATATGTATATATATATATATATATATATGTATATATACACACACACACATATATATATACCCATATATACATAGACATGTATATATATATATATATATATATATATATATATATATATATCTATATCTATGTATATATATATATATATACATATATATGTACGTATATATATATACATATGTGTATATATACATATATATATATATATATATATATATATGTACGTATATATATATACATATGTATATACATATATATATGTATATATATGTATACATATGTATACACACACACACACACACACATATATATATACCCATATATACATAGACATATTACTACACCCCTCTCCCCTTAAATTTAGCTAACAAGCAACAAGCAACAACAACAACCATATCCTCCAATCTACACCCCTCTCCCAACTCTAGGTGGCTCCACCACACGGCTCTAAGGTACGTGCGAAGGGCACAAAGTGGTGCATACACGTGGTGGAAGGGGCGAAACTCGGTCAAAACGGGCCCAAAATGGGCTAAAAACATTTGTTTGAGCATCCCAAATGGTCCAGGATCATTTTTGGAAAAACACGTTTTTGACCCATTTTTGACCCATTGTTGGTCCCAAAACGGCCCATTTTCAAGGCATTTTGGGATTTTCCATGGCCCAAAACGCGCCACCACGGGCTCAAAACGGCCTAAAAACACTTGTTTGAGCATCCCAAGTGGTCTAGAAACACCTTTGGAAAAAATGTTTTTTTCGCCCTTGGGACCCTGGTGGACCCACCATTGGCCCCCACTGTGCGTGGGCTGGCCGGGCCTTGGCTGCACCAAGTGACCACTAGTACGGGGGTCTACGTGTCTCGTTGGGCGATTCTGAGGCTTGGAAACCACAAAAAGTGGGGGGTTGCGGGTGGACTAGGTGCCCTCGGAATTCGTATTTGAGCCACTTAGCCCAAGATACGGCCCGTTCTTGGTTTCGGGATGTTGGTGCACATTGCGCAGTTTTTGGGGCTTTTTGGCGCCTTTTTGGGCCGTTTCTCGGACACATCGTAGAGTTAGAGGGCACCAAAGGTCCCTTGGTCACGAGAAAGTCAAGCAGCACGTGGAGTGTAGCACCCGTTTCCCTTCGTTTGGCTGTTTTGAACCCGTACTAGGGCTCTTTTGGGCGAAAAATGGCTGTTTTTGGCCCAAAACTGCGCAGATTTGGGAGGGCACCTCCCGACTTGGCGCCACCGCCCCGGGCCGCCACCGGTGAGTTTCTGGCTCAAAACTTGGATTGGGCAAGGCCACCACCTAGGCTCCAAGATGGCTACATGGGCAAAAGATCCGAAGCGTTGGGACCGAGCAATGGCCAAGACGGCACGGAGAAGTATACATATATATATATATATATATATATATATATATATATATATATATATATATATATATATATATATATATATATATATATATATATATATATATATGTATATATATATATATATATATATATATATACATATATATATATATATATATATGTATATGTGTGTGTACGTATATATGTATACATATGTAGATATATATATATATATATATATATGTATATATATGTATACATATGTATATACACACACACACACATATATATATACCCATATATACATAGACGTATATATATATATATATATATATATATATATATATATATATATATATATATATATATATATATATACATATATATATATATATACATTCATGCATGTGTCATGTCACGTCAACCAAGCCTGGCGCCGGAGGCAGGAGGTGGCACGGGGGGGCGGGCACCTGCGGCGCCATCCGTAGGGCCTCCTGTGCGGTGACCCAACTTGTGGCGCAGATGGGACACGCGCCAGTGGCGCCATCCACTGGACCCCCTGCGCCTCTTGCAGTTATTGTGGCGCAGAGGGGACGGGCACCAGCGGCGCCATCCGGTGGGCCCCCTGCGGCAGCTATTATGCGGATTAACTAGATGGCCAGGGGATGCCACAAATGAATCCCCCGCGCGTCTCCCCGCGTCTCCGCCATAGGACCTCAGGGGCCTCCATCGCGCTCGGGGGTGGCAGAGACCCGGGGGACGAGAGCGCGAGGCCGCTTTGTAGCCGCCACTTCCAGCGGACTGATACCACGGCACCGGTGTGCCGCTCGGAAGTGGATAACAAGGCACCAGGGAGAGGATGGGCACTCGCCCCCCCCCGGGCTGTTGGGTGCCGAAACAGGGGCCCTCCCGTCGACCAGGGCGGCGGATGGTGCAAGAAGCCTTCGAGGCGTACGGTAAGTCCTCCCCGCTGCCCGCACTTCCTCTTCACCCGTTTCCACCCGGGTACGTACCTCCTCCAGTAAGTATGGGCACAGGAGGGAGCAGGCACGGGACACTGAGCACCTTGCGTAGACGTGGCGACTACCGCCAAGGGGCAACAGCGGCTGGAGATCCTGGGGTGCGGAGCCTCTACCATGGAGAAGGGCAGGAAGGCCCAAAGGAGAAAACCCCCACCCCCCCCCGCTACTGCCAAGTGCCTCACCTCGTGCTTGCGTCGTGCTTGCGTCGTGCCTGCGACATGCGTGCTACGAAGGGAAGACGACAAGGGCGCCCCCCCCCCCCCCACACACCTCCGCCCCCCCAAGGGTGAGGGATGAAGGAGGGGGGGGGCGGAAAGCGCCCCCCCCCCCCCCCCAGAGGACACAGCGGCAGGGTGGGGAGGCAGCGGAGAGAGGGTGCGGGACGGACCACACGACCGTGCCCGTAGGGAGCACACGCCATGCAAGCCCCAACGGGGGGACCACCAGGGGTGCGAACGCAGGGTAGGAAGGGCGACGACGGGAGCCACACGGCAAGGGCCCGCCCCCCTGCAGAGGGACAAGTGCCGCGCCTCGTGCCTGCGCCGTGCTTGCATCGTGCTTGCGATATGCGTGCTACGAAGGGAAGACGACAAGGGCGCCCCCCCCCCCCCCCCCACACACCTCCGCCCGCCTAAGGGTGGGGGATGAAGGTAGGGGGGGGGGCGGAAAGCGCCCCCCCCCCCCCCCCCGAGGACAAAGCGGCAGGGTGGGGAGGCAGCGGCGAGAGGGTGCGGGACGGACCACGCGACCGTGCCCGTAGGGAGCACGCGCCGTGCAAGCCCCAACGGGGGGACCACCGGGGGTGCGAACGCACGGTAGGAAGGGCGACGACGGGTGACACACGGCAAGCCCCCCCCCCCCCCCTGCACGGGGACAAGTGCCGCGCCTCGTGCCTGCGCCGTGCTTGCGTCGTGCCTGCGACATGCGTGCTACGAAGGGAAGACGGCAAGCCCCCCCCCCCCCCCCAACACACCACCGCCCCCCCTAGGGTGGGGGATGAAGGTAGGGGGGGGCGGAAAGCGCCCCCCGCCCCCGAGGACAGCGGCAAGGTGGGGAGGCAGCGGAGAGAGGGTGCGGGACAGACCACACGACCGTGCCTGTAAGAAGCACGCGCCGTGCAAGCCCCAACGGGGGGTACGGGGGGTGCGAACGCAGGGTAGGAAGGGCGACGACGGGAGCCACACGGCAAGCCCCCCTCCCCCTGCAGAGGGACAAGTGCCGCGCCTCGTGCCTGCGCCGTGCTTGCGACGTGCTTACGCCAGAGGACAGACAGCGAGGACCCCCCCCCCCCACCCCCTTCTCCCGCACCCACCCAGGAAAGGGGCGAGGACGGCGAGGAGACGGCGAGGGGACATGGGGGGGGGGGGGGGCAGAGGACAGACCGACACGCCGGGGGGAGAGACGGACGACGAGCGGTGGAGACGCCAGGCAGCCAAACAAAAAAAAATAGCAAACCAACGCGCCTGGGGAAGAAAGCGGGGAGGCAAGGGCCGCGGCGTACGGGGGGGGGCCGGGGTGACAAGAGCCCGCAAGAGACGCTGGTGAGGTACCCCGACCTCAGGGGTTTGGGGGCCCCCCCGGTGTCCGTATCGGCCCCACCTGAGCGCAGGCAATAAGGTGGGTTACGCCCGGGACCGTTGGCCAGCGGCCCGAGGTGGCACCGGCCTGGGGGGGTGGCCAATGGGCCTGACCAAGAGCACTCCCCACGGCACGTACTGCGGTTCGTGTCCTGTGAGGGGCTGCGGGTAGGGCACACCGTCCATCGGGGTAGGCAAGAGACGCGCCTATCCCGCAAGGACTCCCCTGAGACCCACAGTGTACCCGACCCCGGTGTGGGGAAGGGCCGACGTACCTTGTTACGACGCAGGTCCATTTGTACGGAACGGGTACAAATGGACGGCCCGTACAACAAAGTTACACCCTGACGGGGAGTGCATGCATCGGCCCCCCCGTGGGGAAACTCCTGGGGAGAGGGACCCGAGCCAGCGTCAGGCGCCCCCCCTCCCCCCCCCCCAACCCTGCCTGGCAACACACCCACCAACAACCGGGTAGAACCAAGGAGCACACCTAGGGGGCGACACCGGGGGCAAAGGAGCACGAAAGGGAAGGGGGGGGGGGCGCGCAAGAGGGGAGGGTAACTGTGTCATGCGATGCAGCGAGTGGGACGGGCCACAGAGTGCACCCGCACTGCCATGTCCATAGCTCACACAGCCTTCGTTAGCTAAATGTCGCTATCTGTCCCCATCAATCCCGCGGAGTTGCCGGCCTTCCGGCGACGTGCCCGGCGCCTGGTAGACACGGTGTCTGATCTCGTCAGACACGGGCCGCACACGTATGCGGCGTTCCAGGCGCGCGTGGACGCGGACCGTCCGGCCAGGGACAACCGATGGGACCACTTCGTCGACGTCTGCTTGCGGCAGATGTTGGCCCGCGATCCCCACCCGTACAATACGCCTGACGTTCAGGCGCGGTTCGCAGCGGGCACGGTGCCATTCGGGGTGCACCTGCTCAACCGACTACTCCGATGTCTACAAGATCTCGGGCAGCTCGAGGACGCGCAGCGCGGGCGGCCCCCAGTGGGACCGGCGGGGTGGCCGGGGTATGCGGCGCCAGGTGCGTTTCCGATGCCGCCGCCCCCGGGCCTCGGGCCCCTGCCCTTCTCGCCGTTTGGGGCTCACCACCACCACCAACTCCATCTCCATCACCTACTTCATCACCCCGTCGGGTTCCCCATGATGCAGCATCACTTCCCACACCAACACGTACACCCGGCGGCTGTGCCACAGCTCCCCGTCCACCTTCACCATCACCATCACCCGGCGGCTGTGCCACAGCACCCCGTCCACCTTCACCATCACCATCACCATCACCGTCCGCACCAGCAGGTGCTGTACCCGCATCCCCTGCCCCAGGAGCACCCTCGGCCGCCTCAGCACGCGGTACCGGTGCCGGTACCGGTACTGATGCTTGCGCCGGGGCGGGCCGCCCAGCAGCTGGGGGTGTCGCAAGGGGAGGCACGTGGCGTGCCCCCAGGCGAGGCGGGGAGAACGGAGGCGCCGGCGGCTGCGCCACCCCTGGCGGTGCCCCAGCCGGGGCATACCGCGGCGGGGTCTCCGCCGCGGACAGTCCCGGAGCCGAGGCCCTGGACGCGTACCGGCGGACAGCCGCGGGGGGCGATGGGGCCGCGCCGGAGGCGCCGGGGGAGGGGGCTGACGCCGGCAAGCTGATCGCGCAGGCGCTCGCGGCTGTCGCCCCGAGGGCGGAAGGGGCCAAGGAGAAGCCGTCGGAGGTGGTTGCTTCGGGGGGACAGGACGCGGGGCGAGGTGTGCCGGAGGCGCAGGCACCGGCGGAGGGCGGCGGGGTCGTGGAGCCCAGTGGGAGGCGTGCCAAGGGGGAAGGAGTGGAGGACTGGATGTGGGAGTGGCGGGAGTGGCGCCAGGTGGCGCCCGGTGAGCCGTGTCCGGCGGGGCTGGCGTACAGCATGGACCTCCATGCGGGCACATGCTGGGCCCGGCTGCCCGACAACCTGCAGGCACGGCTGGACGCGGCGGAGGCGGCAGGGGGCGGAGGCGCTGACGAGCGGCCTCTGACGCCCTTCCCGCCGCGACCGGACACGCCGCCGGTGATGGTTGCGGCTGGGGAAGGGGCGGGGGAAGAGCAGGAGGCGGAGGAAGTGGAGGACGAAGAGGCGTACAGGCCCGCTGAGTCGGCGCTGGCCCTCATGTATGAGGACGACGCCGGGCCCAACGTCTACGCCGGCATGGGCGTGGACCCGGCCAACGCGCCGCTGCGGCCCATGCCCACTGCGGTGCCGCCCCCTCCCTTGGGGAGCTGTGAGCAGCGGCACTGCAGGTACCATGCGGCCGAGGGTGCCCACTGGCACCGCCTCATGGGTACGGGGCAGCGTGAGGCAGGGATGCTGGCGAACGCCCCGGAGCGCTACGAGCTCCAGCGCCCAGGGCAGGTCGCCCGGGAGGTGGCCCTAGTGGCCGCGTCCCGGGACGACGGCCAAGTCCGCTGTGTCCAGTTGGGGGACGCGGCGGTCCTGGGTCACCACCCCGGTGATGTCCGGGCGGCCGAGCCCCAGGAAGGCCTCCCCCTGTCGGTGCGCCTGTCCGTGGGACGCCTGCTGGACGAGGCAGGGCTGGAGGACGTGCGGCGGGACGAAGGCCTGTACGTGGCCTTGTGGCGAGGTGGGGCTCACGCTTGGCGTCGCGAGCAGGCCGTGCGGCCCCTCACGCCCCAGGCGCTGGAATCCCATGCGCTCCTGGTGGCGGTGCACCCGGACCGCCTGCTGCTGACCAGGGATGCAGTGGTCCTCGTCCCCACCTCCAGCAGCTACCGCCTTGAGAGCCGCGGCGGTGACCTCAAGCTGCTGGTGGTGGTGGGCACGCGCCTCGACGAGAGCACCGCCCCCCAGGGGTCCGAACCAGCTATGTGTATAAAGTCTGATGTCTGATGTCTGATAAGGGATGTTGTGTGTGCGGTCTGTCCAAGAAGATGTCTGATATTCTTATCTACTGGAGGTGGGTCTAGGGGTCTAATGCCCAGAGGAAATTGGGAGAAACTATGCCTAAATCCAAATCAACCCCCCCCCACAAATGAAAAAAACAAAAAGGGAGGACACAATTGAAAAATCATTGGGGAACCACCTTGGACAATCAGAAACATGGCAGTACAAAAGTAAAAAAGACTTTGAACACCAAAATGGGAAAATGGGGAAAATGTGTGAGCAAGGAAAGTGGCAAACAAAAAGGTGCCCATAGGCCCCCATAGGCCCCCATGGGCCCCCAAAGGTGCCCATAGGTCCCCAAAGGTGCCAATAGGTCCCCATAGGCCCCCATAGGCCCCCAAAGGTGCCCATGGGTCCCCAGAGGTGCCCATAGGTCCCCATAGGCCCCCCTAGATGCCAATGAGTCCCCATCAGCCCCCATAGGTCCCCATAGGTCCCCAAAAGTGCCCATAGGTCCCTGTAGGTCCCCACAGGCCCCCATAGGCCTCCACAAGCCCCCATAGGTCCCCATAGGTCCCCATAGGCCCCAATAGGCCTCCATAGACCCCCAAAGGTGCCCATAGGCCCCCATAGGCCCCAATAGGTCCCCATAGACCCCCAAAGGTCCCCATAGGCCCCCATACGCCCCCATAGGCCCCCATATGCCCCCATAGGCCCCCATGGGTCCCCCTAGATGCCGATGAGTCGCCCATCGGCCCCCATCCCCATACGTGCCCATAGGACCCCATCCCCATAGGTGCCCATAGGTCCCCAAAGGTGCCCAAAGGTCCCCATAGGTCCCCAAAGGTCCCCGTAGACCCCCATAGGCCCCCATAGGTCCCCATAGGTCCCCATAGACACCCATACGCCCCCGTAGGTCCCCATAGTACCCCATAGGTCCCCAAAGATGCCCAAAGGTCCCCATAGGTCCCCAAAGGTCCCCATAGACCCCCAAAGGTGCCCAAAGATGCCCATAGGTCCCCAAAGGTGCCAATAGGCCCCCGTAGGCCCCCATAGGCCCTCATAGGCCCCCATAGGCGCCCATAGGCCCCCAAAGGTCCCCATAGGCCCCCAAAGGTCCCCAATGGTGCCAATAGGCCCCCATCGGTCCCCATAGACCCCCATAGGCCCCAATAGGCCCCCATAGGCCCCCAAAGGTGCCCATAGGCCCACATAGGCCCCAATAGGTCCCCATAGACCCCCAAAGGTCCCCATAGGCCCCCATAGGCCCCATAGGCCCCCATAGGCCCCCATAGGCCCCCCTAGATGCCGATGAGTCGCCCATCGGCCCCCATCCCCATACGTGCCCATAGATCCCCATCCCCATAGGTGCCCATAGGTCCCCAAAGGTGCCCAAAGATCCCCATAGGTCCCCAAAGGTCCCTGTAGACCCCAATAGGCCCCCATAGGTCCCCATAGATCCCCATAGACCCCCATAGGGCCCCGTAGGTCCCCATAGACCCCCATAGGTCCCCAAAGGTGCCCAAAGGTCCCCAAAGGTCCCCATAGACCCCCAAAGGTGCCCAAAGATGCCCATAGGTCCCCAAAGGTGCCAATAGGCCCCCGTAGGCGCCCATAGGACCCCAAAGGTCCCCATAGACCCCCATAGGCCCCCATAGGTCCCCATAGTTCCCCATAGGCCCCCATAGAGCCCCATAGGTCCCCAAAGGTGCCAATAGGCCCCCATGGGCCTCCATTGGCCCCCATAGGTCCCCATAGGTCCCCAAAGGTGCCAATAGGCCCCCATAGGTCCCAATAGACCCCCATAGGCCCCCATAGGTCCCCATAGAGCCCCATAGGCCCCATAGGCCCCCATAGGTCCCCACGTGCCCCCATAGGCCCCCGTAGGCCCCCTAAGGTCCCCATAGGCCCCCATAGGTCCCCATAGAGCCCCGTAGGCCCCCATAGGCCCCCATAGGCCCCCATAGAGCCCCATAGGTCCCCAAAGGTGCCAATAGGCCCCCGTAGGCCCCCATTGGCCCCCATAGGTCCCCATAGGTCCCCAAAGGTGCCAATAGGCCCCCATAGGTCCCCATAGACCCCCATAGGCCCCCATAGGCCCCCATAGGTCCCCATAGGCCCCCATAGGCCCCCATAGGCCACAATAGGTGCCCATAGGTCCCCATAGACCCCCATAGGTCCCCATAGGCCCCCATAGGCCCCCATAGGCCCCCATAGGCCCCCTTAGGCCCCCACAGGCCCCCATAGGCCCCCATAGACCCCAACACGTCCCCAAAGGTGCCAATAGGCCCCCATAGGCCCCCATAGGCCCCCATAGGCCCCCATAGGCCCCCAAAGGTCCCCATAGGCCCCTATAGGCCCCTATAGGTCCCCATAGGTCCCCATAGGCCCCCATAGGCCCCCATAGGTCCCCATAAGTCCCCATAGGCCCCCATAGGTCCCCATAGAGCCCCATAGGCCACCATGGGTCCCCATAGACCCCCATAGACCCCCATAGGTCGCCATAGGTCCCCATAGGTCCCCATAGGCCCTCATAGGCCCCCATAGACCCCCATAGGTCCCCATAGAGCCCCATAGGCCCCCATAAGTCCCCATGGGTCACCACAGGCCCCCATAGGCCCCCACAATATTTGGGGGGTCTACACCCCCAAAATATTTGACGGATGTGTGGCCGTCAAATATTTGGGGGGTCTACAGCCCCCAAATATTTCACGGAACCCCATCCGTCAAATATTTGGGGGGTCTACAGCCCCGA
Source organism: Eutreptiella sp. 'Long Island Sound 2002' (assembly GCA_964036045.1). Taxonomy (NCBI): domain Eukaryota; phylum Euglenozoa; class Euglenophyceae; order Eutreptiales; family Eutreptiaceae; genus Eutreptiella; species Eutreptiella sp. 'Long Island Sound 2002'. Next base: position 120,886,539 of record OZ038378.1, on the reverse strand, counting down.
AATATTTCACGGAACCACATCCGTGAAATATTTTGGGGGTGTAGACCCCCAAAATATTTGACGGATGGCGTTCCGTCAAATATTTGGGGGGTCTACACCCCCAAAATATTTCACGGAACCCCATCCGTCAAATATTTTGGGGGTCTACATCCCCCAAATATTGCACGGAACCACATCCGTGAAATATTTTGGGGGTGTAGACCCCCACAATATTTCACGGATGGGATTCCATCATATATTTGGGGGCTGTACACCCCGAAAATATTTGACGGATGGGGTTCCGTCAAATATTTGGGGGGTCTACAGCCCCAAAATATTTCACGGATGGGGTTCCGTCAAATATTTTGGGGGTGTAGACCCCCAAAATATTTCGCGGATGGGGTTCCGTCAAATATTTGGGGGGTCTACACCCCCAAAATATTTGACGGATGGGGTTCCGTGAAATATTTGGGGGGTCTACAGCCCCCAAACTATTTCACGGATGGGGTTCCGTCAAATACTTGGGGGCTGTACACCCCCAAAATATTTGACGGATGGGGTTCCGTCAAATATTTGGGGGGTTTACACCCCCGAAATATTTCACGGATGGGGTTCCGTCAAATATTTGGGGGCTGTACACCCCCAAAATATTTGACGGACGGGGTTCCGTCAAATATTTTGGGGGTGTACAGCCCCCAAATATTTCACGGATGGGGTTCCGCCAAATATTTGGGGGGTCTACAGCCCCCGAATATTTCACGGAACCCCATCTGTCAAATATTTTGGGGGTGTACACCCCCAAAATATTTCACGGATGGGGTTCCGTGAAATATTTGGGGGGTCTACACCCCCAAAATATTTCACGGATGGGGTTCCGTCAAATATTTGGGGGCTGTACACCCCCAAAATATTTGACGGATGGAGTTCCGTCAAATATTTGGGGGGTCTACAGCCCCCAAATATTTCACGGATGGGGTTCCGTCAAATATTTGGGGGGTCTACACCCCCAAAATATTTCACGGATGGGGTTCCGTGAAATATTTGGGGCTTCTACACCCCCAAAATATTTCACGGATGGGGTTCCGTCAAATATTTGGGGGCTGTGCACCCCCAAAATATTTGACGGATGGGGTTCCGTCAAATATTTGGGGGGTCTACAGCCCCCAAATATTTCACGGATGGGGTTCCGTCAAATATTTGGGGGGTCTACACCCCCAAAATATTTCACGGATGGGGTTCCGTCAAATATTTGGGGGCTGTACACCCCCAAAATATTTGACGGATGGGGTTCCGTCAAATATTTGGGGGGTCTACAGCCCCCAAATATTTCACGGATGGGGTTCCGTCAAATATTTGGGGGGTCTACACCCAGAAAATATTTCACGGATGGGGTTCCGTCAAATATTTGGGGGCTGTACACCCCCAAAATATTTGTCGGATGGGGTTCCGTCAAATATTTGGGGGGTCTACAGCCCCCAAATATTTCACGGATGGGGTTCCGTCAAATATTTGTGGGGTCTACAGCCCCCGAATATTTCACGGAACCCCATCCGTCAAATATTTTGGGGGTGTAGACCCCCAAAATATTTCACGGATGGGGTTCCGTCAAATATTTGGGGGCTGTAGACCCCCAAAATATTTGACGGATGGGGTTCCGTGAAATATTTGGGGGATGTACACCCCCAAAATATTTGACGGATGGGGTTCCATCAAATATTTGAAGGGTCTACACCCCCAAAATTTTTAACGGATGGGGTTCCGCCAAATGTTTGGGGGCTGTACACCCCCAAAACATTTGACGGATGGGGTTCCGTGAAATATTTGGGGGGTCTACAGCCCCCAAATATTTCACGGATGGGGTTCCGTCAAATATTTGAGGGGTCTACAGCCCCCAAATATTTCACGGAACCCCATCCGTCAAAGATTTTGGGGGGCTACAGCCCCCAGATATTTCACGGAACCACATCCGTCCAATATTTGGGGGGTCTACAGCCCCCAAATACTTCACGCAACCCCATCCGTCAAATATTTGGGGGGTCTACAGCCCCCAAATATTTCACGGAACCCCATCCGTCAAATATTTGGGGGGTCTACATCCCTAAAATATTTGACGGATGGGGTTCCGTCAAATATTTGGGGGGTCTACAGCCCCCAAATATTTCACGGATGGGGTTCCGTCAAATATTTGGGGGGTCTACAGCCCCCAAATATTTCACGGAACCCCATCCGTCAAATATTTTGGGGGTCTAGAGCCCCCAAATATTTCACGGAAACACATCCGTGAAATATTTTGGGGGTGTACACCCCCAAAATATTTCACGGATGGGGTTCCGTCATATATTTGGGGGCAGTACACCCCCAAAATATTTGACGGATGGGGTTCTGTCAAATATTTGGGGGGTCTACAACCCCAAAATATTTCACGCATGGGGTTCCGTCAAATATTTGGGGGCTCTACACCCCCAAAATATTTGACGGATGGGGTTCCGTCAAATATTTGGGGGGCCTACAGCCCCCATATATTTCACGGATGGGGTTCCGTCAAATATTTGGGGGGTCTAAAGCCCCCAAAATATTTTACGGATGGGGTTCCGTCAAATATTTGGGGGGTTGTACACCCCCAAAATATTTGACGGATGGGGTTCCGTCAAATATTTGGGGGGTCCACACCCCCAAAATATTTGACGGATGGGGTTCCGTCAAATATTTGGGGGGTCTATACGTCCAAAATATTTGACGGATGCATGTCCGTCAAATATTTGACGCATACCCATGCGTCAGTTATCTGGGGGGTGTAGACCCCCGAAATATTTGACGGATGTATCCTTCAGCGCTGCAAGCGCCTGTGCCTCGCTCTCTCCCACAGAATTTCCACAAAGATTGAGGGACAGGGTATGCAGTGAGGCGGCATCCTTCAGCGCTGCAAGCGCCTATGCCCCATTGTCTCCCAGGGAATTTCCACGAAGATTGAGGGACGGGGTGTGCAGTGAGGCGGCATCCTTAAGCGCTGCAAGCGCCTGTGCCCCACTGTCTCCCACGGAATTTCCACAAAGATTGAGGGACAGGGTATGCAGTGAGGCGGCATCCTTCAGCGCTGCAAGCGCCTGTGCCCCACTGTCTCCCACGGAATTTCCACGAAGATCGAGGGACAGGGTATGCAGTGAGGCGGCATCCTTCAGTGCTGCAAGTGCCTGTGCCCCACACTCTCCCACAGAATTTCGAGAAAGATTGAAGGACTGTGTGTTAGTCAAATATTTGGGGGGTCTACAACCCCAAAATATTTCACGCATGGGGTTCCGTCAAATATTTGGGGGCTCTACACCCCCAAAATATGTGACGGATGGGGTTCTGTCAAATATTTGGGGGGCCTACAGCCCCCATATATTTCACGGATGGGGTTCCGTCAAATATTTGGGGGGTCTAAAGCCCCCAAATATTTCACGGAACCCCATCCGTCAAATGTTTGGGGGGTCTACACCCCCAAAATATTTCACGGATGGGGTTCCGTCAAATATTTGGGGGCTGTACACCCCCAAAATATTTGACGGATGGGGTTCCGTCAAATATTTGGGGGGTCCACACCCCCGAAATATTTGACGGATGCATGTCCGTCAAATATTTGACGCATACCCATGCGTCAGTTATCTGGGGGGTGTAGACCCCCGAAATATTTGACGGATGTATCCTTCAGCGCTGCAAGCGGCTGTGCCTCACTCTCTCCCACAGAATTTCCACAAAGATTGAGGGACAGGGTATGCAGTGAGGCGGCATCCTTCAGCGCTGCAAGCGCCTATGCCCCACTGTCTCCCAGGGAATTTCCACGAAGATTGAGGGACAGGGTGTGCAGTGAGGCGGCATCCTTAAGCGCTTCAAGCGCCTGTTCCCCACTGTCTCCCACGGAATTTCCACAAAGATTGAGGGACAGGGTAAGCAGTGAGGCGGCATCCTTCAGCGCTGCAAGCGCCTGTGCCCCACTGTCTCCCACGGAATGTCCACGAAGATCGAGGGACAGGGTATGCAGTGAGGCGGCATCCTTCAGTGCTGCAAGCGCCTGTGCCCCACACTCTCCCACAGAATTTCCAGAAAGATTGAAGGACTGTGTGTCCGTCAAATATTTGGGAGGTCTATATCCCCAAAACATTTGACGGATGTATGTCCGTCAAATATTTGACGCATGCCCATGCGTCAGTTATCTGGGGGCTGTACACCCCCAAAATATTTGACGGATGGGGTTCCGTCAAATATTTGGGGGGTCTACAGCCCCCAAATATTTCACGGATGAGGTTCCGTCAAATATTTGGGGGGTCTACAGCCCCCAAATATTTCACGGAACCCCATCCGTCAAATATTTTGGGGGTCTATAGCCCCCAAATATTTCACGGAAACACATCCGTGAAATATTTTGGGGGTGTACACCCCCAAAATATTTCACGGATGGGGTTCCGCCAAATATTTGGGGGCAGTACACCCCCAAAATATTTGACGGATGGGGTTCTGTCAAATATTTGGGGGGTCTACAACCCCAAAATATTTCACGCATGGGGTTCCGTCAAATATTTGGGGGCTCTACACCCCCAAAAAATTGGACGGATGGGGTTCCGTCAAATATTTGGGGGGCCTACAGCCCCCATATATTTCACGGATGGGGTTCCGTCAAATATTTGGGGGGTCTAAAGCCCCCAAATATTTCACGGAACCCCATCCGTCAAATGTTTGGGGGGTCTACACCCCCAAAATATTTCACGGATGGGGTTCCGTCAAATATTTGGGGGGTTGTACACCCCCAAAATATTTGACGGATGGGGTTCCGTCAAATATTTGGGGGGTCCACACCCCCAAAATATTTGACGGATGGGGTTCCGTCAAATATTTGGGGGGTCTATACGTCCAAAATATTTGACGGATGCATGTCCGTCAAATATTTGACGCATACCCATGCGTCAGTTATCTGGGGGGTGTAGACCCCCGAAATATTTGACGGATGTATCCTTCAGCGCTGCAAGCGCCTGTGCCTCACTCTCTCCCACAGAATTTCCACAAAGATTGAGGGACAGGGTATGCACTGAGGCGGCATCCTTCAGCGCTGCAAGCGCCTATGCCCCACTGTCTCCCAGGGAATTTCCACGAAGATTGAGGGACGGGGTGTGCAGTGAGGCGGCATCCTTAAGCGCTGCAAGCGCCTGTGCCCCACTGTCTCCCACGGAATTTCCACAAAGATTGAGGGACAGGGTATGCAGTGAGGCGGCATCCTTCAGCGCTGCAAGCGCCTGTGCCCCACTGTCTCCCACGGAATTTCCACGAAGATCGAGGGACAGGGTATGCAGTGAGGCGGCATCCTTCAGTGCTGCAAGTGCCTGTGCCCCACACTCTCCCACAGAATTTCGAGAAAGATTGAAGGACTGTGTGTTAGTCAAATATTTGGGGGGTCTACAACCCCAAAATATTTCACGCATGGGGTTCCGTCAAATATTTGGGGGCTCTACACCCCCAAAATATGTGACGGATGGGGTTCTGTCAAATATTTGGGGGGCCTACAGCCCCCATATATTTCACGGATGGGGTTCCGTCAAATATTTGGGGGGTCTAAAGCCCCCAAATATTTCACGGAACCCCATCCGTCAAATGTTTGGGGGGTCTACACCCCCAAAATATTTCACGGATGGGGTTCCGTCAAATATTTGGGGGCTGTACACCCCCAAAATATTTGACGGATGGGGTTCCGTCAAATATTTGGGGGGTCCACACCCCCAAAATATTTGACGGATGCATGTCCGTCAAATATTTGACGCATACCCATGCGTCAGTTATCTGGGGGGTGTAGACCCCCGAAATATTTGACGGATGTATCCTTCAGCGCTGCAAGCGCCTGTGCCTCACTCTCTCCCACAGAATTTCCACAAAGATTGAGGGACAGGGTATGCAGTGAGGCGGCATCCTTCAGCGCTGCAAGCGCCTATGCCCCACTGTCTCCCAGGGAATTTCCACGAAGATTGAGGGACAGGGTGTGCAGTGAGGCGGCATCCTTAAGCGCTGCAAGCGCCTGTTCCCCACTGTCTCCCACGGAATTTCCACAAAGATTGAGGGACAGGGTAAGCAGTGAGGCGGCATCCTTCAGCGCTGCAAGCGCCTGTGCCCCACTGTCTCCCACGGAATTTCCACGAAGATCGAGGGACAGGGTATGCAGTGAGGCGGCATCCTTCAGTGCTGCAAGCGCCTGTGCCCCACACTCTCCCACAGAATTTCCAGAAAGATTGAAGGACTGTGTGTCCGTCAAATATTTGGGAGGTCTATATCCCCAAAACATTTGACGGATGTATGTCCGTCAAATATTTGACGCATGCCCATGCGTCAGTTATCTGGGGGCTGTACACCCCCAAAATATTTGACGGATGGGGTTCCGTCAAATATTTGGGGGGTCTACACCCCCAAAATATTTGATGGATGTATGTCCGTCAAATATTTGACGCATGCCCATGCGTCAGTTATCTGGGGGGTGTAGACACCCAAAATATTTGACGGATGTATGTCCGTCAAATATTTGGGGGCTGTAGACCCCCAAAGCACTCGATAGTGGCTTTAGCAACACCGCACCACACCCCTCTTCGCGCAAATACCCATCCGGATCATCCGAGAATGTCGCACATCGGACTTTCCTGGATAGCATCCCGGTTGCACGAAAGCTGATGAACACCTCGAAATTGAAGAGCAGGTTTACTCCCACCGCCACGGCCACCTCACAGTCATGCGCATACATGGCCTTGCATGCAGCATCCGTTGCCACCAACGAGGATGAACATGCAGTGTCAGTCGTCATAGAGGGTCCCACCCACCCAAACACATACGCCAACCAACCAGAAAAAAAAAACCTGAAAAAGAAAAACAGGGATACCCTCCCTAACCTCAACCATACAAGCAGGGAAATGACAGGGTGGGAGGAAGGTAGGGAGGGGAGGGAGGGAGGGAGGGAGGGAGGGAGGCTCTCTTGGGCGGCCGTAGGGGCTTTGTTGTGCTGTGTTGTGCTGTAATATGTTGTGCTATGCTGTATGTTGTGCTGTGCTGTGGTGTGATGTGATGTGCTGTGACGTGCTGTGCTGTGCCGTGCTGTGCCGTGCCATGCTCGAAACCCACTACCCCCCCTCTCCACAGTTCCGGCCCAACCCGATGAACCCCCGTCAAATATTTGGGGGCTGTACACCCCCAAAATATTTGACGGATGGGGTTCCGTCAAATATTTGGGGGGTCTACAGCCCCCAAATATTTCACGGATGGGGTTCCGTCAAATATTTGGGGGGTCTACGACCCCAAAATATTTCACAGATGGGGTTCCGTCAAATATTTGGGGGCTGTACACCCCCAAAATATTTGTTGGATGGGGTTCCGTCAAATAATTGGGGGGTCTACAGCCCCCAAATATTTCACGGATGGGGTTCTGTCAAATGTTTGGGGGTTCTACACCCCCAAAATATTTCACGGATGGGGTTCCGTCAAATATTTGGGGGCTGTACACCCCCAAAATATTTGACGGATGGGGTTCCGTCAAATATTTGGGGGGTCTACAGCCCCCAAATATTTCACGGATGGGGTTCCGTAAAATTTTTGGGGGGTCTACAGCCCCCGAATATTTCACGGAACCCCATCCATCAAATATTTTGGGGGTGTAGACCCCCAAAATATTTCATGGATGGGGTTCCGTCAAATATTTGGGTGCTGTAGACCCCCAAAATATTTGACGGTTCGGGTTCCGTGAAATATTTGGGGGCTGTACACCCCCAAAATATTTGACGGATGGGGTTCCGTCAAATATTTGAAGGGTCTACACCCCCAAAATTTTTAACGGATGGGGTTCCGTCAAATATTTGGGAGCTGTACACCCCCAAAATATTTGACGGATGGGGTTCCGTGAAATATTTGGGGGGTCTACAGCCCCCAAATATTTCACGGATGGGGTTCCGTCAAATATTTGGGGGGTCTACAGCCCCCAAATATTTCACGGAACCCCATCCGTCAAATATTTTGGGGGTCTACAGCCCCCAAATATTTCACGGAACCACATCCGTCAAATATTTGGGGGGTCTACACCACCAAAATATTTGACGGATGGGGTTCCGTCAAATATTTGGGGGGTCTACAGCCCCCAAATATTTCACGGATGGGCTTCCGTTAAATATTTTGGGCGTCTACAGCCCCCAAATATTTCACGGAACCCCATCCGTCAAATATTTTGGGGGTCTAGAGCCCCCAAATATTTCACGGAAACACATCCGTGAAATATTTTGGGGGTGTACATCCCCAAAATATTTCACGGATGGGGTTCCGTCATATATTTGGGGACTGTACACCCCCTAAATATTTGACGGATGGGGTTCCGTCAAATATTTGGGGGGTCTACACCCCCAAAATATTTCACGCATGGGGTTCCGTCAAATATTTGGGGGCTCTACACCCCCAAAAATATTTGACAGATGGGGTTCCGTCAAATATTTGGGGGGCCTGCAGCCCCCAAATATTTCACGGAACCCCATCCGTCAAATATTTTGGGGGTGTAGACCCCCAAAATATTTCACGGATGGGGTTCCGTCAAATATTTGGGGGCTGTACACCCCCAAAATATTTGACGGATGGGGTTCCGTCAAATATTTGGGGGGTCTACAGCCCCCAAATATTTCGCGGATGGGGTTCCGTCAAATATTTGGGGGGTCTACACCCCCAAAATATTTCACGGATGGGGTTCCGTCAAATATTTGGGGGCTGTACACCCCCAAAATATTTGACGGATGGGGTTCCGTCAAATATTTGGGGGGTCTACAGCCCCCAAATATTTCACGGATGGGGTTCCGTCAAATATTTTGGGGGTGTAGACCCCCAAAATATTTCACGGATGGGCCTCCGTCAAATATTTGGGGGCTCTACACCCCCATAAATATTTGACAGATGGGCTTCCGTCAAATATTTGGGGGGCCTGCAGCCCCCAAATATTTCACGGAACCCCATCCGTCAAATATTTTGGGGGTGTAGACCCCCAAAATATTTCACGGATGGGGTTCCGTCAAATATTTGGGGGCTGTACACCCCCAAAATATTTGACGGATGGGGTTCCGTCAAATATTTGGGGGGTCTACAGCCCCCAAATATTTCACGGATGGGGTTCTGTCGAATATTTGGGGGTCTACACCCCCAAAATATTTCACGGATGGGGTTCCGTCAAATATTTGGGGGCTGTACACCCCCAAAATATTTGACGGATGGGGTTCCGTCAAATATTTGGGGGGTCTATACGTCCAAAATATTTGACGGATGCATGTCCGTCAAATATTTGACGCATACCCATGCGTCAGTTATCTGGGGGGTGTAGACCCCCGAAATATTTGACGGATGTATCCTTCAGCGCTGCAAGCGCCTGTGCCTCACTCTCTCCCACAGAATTTCCACAAAGATTGAGGGACAGGGTATGCAGTGAGGCGGCATCCTTCAGCGCTGCAAGCGCCTATGCCCCACTGCCTCCCACGGAATTTCCACGAAGATTGAGGGACAGGGTATGCAGTGAGGCGGCATCCTTCAGCACTGCAAGCGCCTATGCCCCACTGTCTCCCACGGAATTTCCACGAAGATTGAGGGACAGGGTATGCAGTGAGGCGGCATCCTTTAGTGTTTCAAGCGCCTGTGCCCCACACTCTCCCACAGAATTTCCAGAAAGATTGAAGGACAGATATTTGGGGGGTCTACATCCCCAAAACATTTGACGGATGTATGTCCGTCAAATATTTGACGCATGCCCATGCGTCAGTTATCTGGGGGCTGTACACCCCCAAAATATTTGACGGATGGGGTTCCGTCAAATATTTGGGGGGTCTACACCCCCAATATATTTGACGGATGTATGTCCGTCAAATATTTGACACATGCCCATGCGTCAGTTATCTCAGGGGTGTAGACCCCCAAAATATTTGACGGATGTATGTCTGTGAAATATTTGGGGGCTGTAGACCCCCAAAGCACTCGATAGTGGCTTTAGCAACACCGCACCACACCCCTCTTCACGCAAATACCCATCCGCATCATCCGAGAATGTCGCACATTGGCCTTTCCTGGATAGCATCCCGGCTGCACGAAAGCTGATGAACACCTCGAAATTGAAGAGCAGGTTTATTCCCACCGCCACGGCCACCTCACAGTCATGCGCATACATGGCCTTGCATGTAGCATCCGTTGCCACCAACGAGGATGAACATGCAGTGTCAGTCGTCATAGAGGGTCCCACCCACCCAAACACATACGCCAACCAACCAGAAAAAAAAAACCTGAAAAAGAAAAACAGGGATACCCTCCCTAACCTCAACCATACAAGCAGGGAAATGACAGGGTGGGAGGGAGGTAGGGAGGGGAGGGAGGGAGGGAGGGAGGGAGGGAGGCTCTCTTGGGCGGCCGTAGGGGCTGTGTTGTGCTGTGTTGTGCTGTAATATGCTGTGCGATGCTGTATGTTGTGTTGTGCTGTGGTGTGCTGTGATGTGTTGTGATGTGCTGTGCTGTGCCGTGCTGTGCTGTGCCGTGCTCGAAACCCACCACCCCCCCTCTCCACAGTTCCGGCCCAACCCGATGAACCCCCATCCACCCACCCCACCAGCAAAACTGACCCGATTAGCTCAGGTGAGGTTGCTTGGGCCACACATCGGGATTCTGTTCCCACTTGTCTTCAGTCACATATGAGCCCCCCCATCGGTTGGAGTCATAGAGATGGGGTGGGGTGGGGTGGGGGGGGGGGGGGCACGTACCATCATTGAAGGGGTTGCAAGCACTGGTTGGGTTTCAGACGCTAGGGTCGAGACCACAACCCACTTCTACACCTCAAGGGTGTGGTGACAATGGGACAAGTCTGGTATTGGGGGGGACGCGGGGGGGGGGGGGGGGCGAAGTCTGACACGGGGGGGGGGGGGGTAGAAAGGGTGTTGGGGTGGGCGGGGGGGGTTGGGGGTGATGGTCCATAAAATTCTGATGTCTGATGTCTGATAGCCGACTAGGTCGCTATACACATAACTGGTCCGAACACGCAGTCCCGGTGGGGGGAAATGAGGAGGCAGGCCGCGACGGAGACGAGGTGGGGCAGGAACACCCCACGGGGGAGGAAGAGCAGCAGGGTCAGCCGGAGGTGGCCAGGGAGGAGGTGGACGTGCAAGCCATTGTGGCGGCGGCCCTGGCGAGGTTCACGGCTGCAGCGAGCCCGCCGCCGACGATGAAGGCACTGGAGGAGGAGGACCAACGCAGGAGGAGTGAAGAGGCGCAAGTCGCCATGGAGCGGGACGACGAGCCGGAGTTCGTGGGGGCGAAGGAAGCGCCGCGCGAGGTGGGCCCACGGGGGCTGGGAGTGGGAGACAAGGCTGGGCCGAAGACGGGGGAGGTGGAAACCTGCAGGCACTGGGCCAAGGGGTGGTGCATGCGGGCAGATGCCTGCCGGTTCGCCCACCCCCAGCCGCCGGTGCTGCGGCGAGTACCCCAGGAATTGCTCCTGATCCTCCAGGCCATAGCTCGTGTGGGGGCCCTCAGCCTGGACCGCAGCTAGGGCCACGGCCGGGGCCACGGAACGTTGCTGCGGGAAGTGGTGGTAAAGGCGCAAGGAGGGGGACTCCCAGCGGTGGGATATGCGGTGGAGAGTGGGGGCCTGACCGAGTGGGCGGTGGCGTTGCCATGTGGCATGGCAGCCCTGCTCACTCCGTTCCCGGTGGTCCCGTGGAGGGACATGGTCACCGTCCAGGAGGCCAACCTGGGGTGGGTGTGCACATGGCACACACATCCTGCCGGCATGGACCCTCGCGAGTGGCAGGCCAAGGCGGTCATGACGTACCTGTCCTGGTCGTTGCCGGCGGCGCCGGGTGCATGGGCGCAGTGGTGGGACAGAGCGCTCCGCTGGGCAAGGGATGGCAGTGCTGTGGTGGCCTGCCCTGACCTCCCGCGCGGGCCCGTCTCCGTCCAGACATGGACTGTCTCCCTGCATCTCCCCACGGTGGCGGCTCGCCTTGCGGCCACGGACCCGGAGGCCTTGCTGCTGGGGGACCGAGAGGGGCCAGGGCTTCGCCTGGGCGGGGGGCTGGAGGTTCGCACTGCCAGCCTCCCCAGCCCTGTGGACAGGGACATCCTAGAGGGACTCCAGTTCACGCGGGCTGACAGGGCTGATGTGTGGAACACCGTCCATCGCCGGCTCCCGGACGCATGGCCCGAGGCGTTCCGCCCCCCTGGTCACAGGCGTCTGGTGGGAGTGGAATGGCGCGTGTGGGCTGCCAACAGCCCATGCCCGCCAGTGGTGGTCCTGCCCAGGAGAACCAGCCACCCTAGCTGGGAGACCGTGGCGGTCTTGTGGGGATGGGTGGCGGTCCGTGGGACCGGTGGCCAGGGCTTCACTGCCCCACGGGGCACGGTGATCGAGACCGACGGGGGGACGGCGTTGCAGCTCACGGCGGAGCCCCTGACCACGCATGTCGTGGTGGCCGTCCTCCAGTGGGGGGCCGACAAGCCACAGCCCTGGCGCGATCCGGTCGCTAGGGCTGTCTGGCGCGACCTGCCGGTCCTTAGGGCAGCCGTCTGGCCAGGAGGAGCAGGGCGGCATCTCCCGGGCGCACTCCCCTGGCTGCGGGACTGCGGAAACGCCTCTCCCCCACCAACTGAGTTGCGGGGCGCCCTGGAGCACCTGTACTCCAGGCCCAGGCACCACTTCCTGGTGGCCGCGGACCATGGGGTGGAGCTCAGCGACGATGTGGTCACCACTGGCAGCCGACGTGGTGCAGTGCCTGGCCCCCCACGCCATGTTGCTCCCGAGGGAGGAGTGGGAGGGCCAGCGGCACGACCAAACCCCGGCTGCCCTCCTCATCGCGAGGTACGTCGAGCTGGGCGGCTCAGAGGCGGTGTACCTCGACAGGTCGGAGACGCCGAGCATGCGGCACTGGATGGCTCACCACCTCCTGGCCCCTGCCACGCAGTTCACAGTGGACCCGCTAGGCCAGCCTGCAGTGTCAGGGGCCCCGCCCCAGTGGCCACACACTTGGGACATGGCGGTCCGGACGATGCGCATGGCACCCAGGGGCAAGAGGGTGGGGTGGCCGGGTGCGGAGCATCTGCTAGCGACGGCCCGGGCGGCACAGGTGCAGCAGCCTGCCGGCAACAACAAGGACTGCGGCGTGTGCGCCCTCATGTCCACTGTCGGTACCCTTCTCCGGGTGCCAAGGCCGGGCAACATGCTGTCCGCGCTGGACAGGCGGTGGGTGGCGGCAGTGGTCCTCAACAGGGACATGGGGCCCATTGCGCGTCTGCCATCCCTGGGGGAACTGCCCGCAGCGGTGCTGGATGCCCTGCCGGCGCAACGCACACCCTTGGACGTGGCGGACGTCCCGCACAGTGTGGAGTTGCCCGGGGCGCGCATGCAACATGCCCTGCTGTGTATGGCGGCGGCAGCGGACGGGCGGATGTCCATGCTGATGACAGTGTCCCTGCAGCATGTGCAGCACGCGATGCAGCAGCAGCGGATGCATGCCCCCCAGCCGTGGGAAGAGAGCGCCAAGCGGTGGCTGCGGGTGGAGAGCGTGCCTCCCACCCATACGGTGGGCGTGGCGGATATGGGGCGGCTGGTGGCGTTGGAAGAGGAGGAATATTGGGCCTGTGTTCGGGTGGAGGCGGGGGGGCTGGAGTGGCTCGTCGTCACCGCGTGCCGGCTCAGGAGGCAGCAGTCCAGGGGCCCAGCCTGCTACAGGGTGTTCCGGGAGTGTCTCAGGGAGCTGGGGCCGGTGCGCAGGGCACACAGATGCACGGCCGAGGACATCCCGCCGGCGCCGGCGGTCTTCGTGGAGGTCACGCGACCGCCGGCGATCCAGGGGCAGGACGTCTGGCCCATAGCCCCGAGCAACATGTGGCAGGCTGAGCATGCAGCTGTCATGTGCAGGGCGCTGCAGGGTCACAAAGCGGCCCTCCCCAGGGCCCCGGCAGCGCAGTCCTCGGGCAACAGGCTGGCAGCCTCGCAGGCACTGCTGCATAGCGTGTCGCAGGCGTGGTGCTGGGTTGTGGCGGCATTGGAGCCCCACTCCTCGGCACTGCGTCTGTACGATCGCGGAGAGGGCACGGTGCTCACGGTCCGCCCCGCCGACCTGGAGGCCCTGCACCTTGGTGCTCTGAGTGGTGACAGGGGTGCGGTGCTGTACCTCCAAGGGACCGTGACGGGTGCGGCCGCGACGCGCTTCCGCCGGCAGAGCGGAGGGGATGCCCTCCGCATGGTCATGGCGGAGAACATGGGGCCGTGGCTCCGGGCGTTCTCCACGTCCAGGTGGAAGGTCGAGGGCGACCGGCAGAAGTTCGCCAACGCTTGGCGCCGCTGGGTGGAGGGGCAGTTCCCCTGTGGGGGGGATGCTACACCTGCCGCAGCCACCAAGCGTGCCGCCGGTTCGGCCTGCGGCATCCCCGGCCGCGGCGGCAAAGCCGGCCCCGCAGGCAGCGCCCAAGCCGCCACCCAAGAGGAGCCCCCCACCTCAGTATGGCGCCTATCCCAACATTCGGTACGTGCTGCAGCACTTCGGCGGCGACTTGGCCACGGAGCAGCGTGGGTCGAAGACGATCAACGTCTGCCCCTGGTCTGGGCTGGATGGGGCTGGTCACTGCACGTGGAGAGCCGGCAAGCACTCCCGGCCCGCCCACCTCCACCCCAAGGACCTGCTGGACCACATCCAGCGGGTCCATGCGACTGATCCGGCGCAGCGGGACCAGGCGCTGGCCATGTTGGCTGGCGCTATGCCGGGGGGCCAAACGGGGCCGTTTGCGTGGGCCCAGGCGAGGTCCAGAGCGCTCATGCTGCCCTCGGGTGCCCGCCCTGCGGAGGGGCGCGGAGCGTCGCAGTCGGCGGCGCAACTTGGAGCAATTGGGCCTGCAGCACGGCGCGGGGCGGTGACTTCTGCGGGGGGTACGGCGGCAAGTGCGTCCGGCGGACAAGCAGAGGGGGTGCCCGCCGCATCTGCCGGGTCCCAGCCGGCAAAGGCCGCCTCGGGCGGGGGCCCACGGGGACAGGGGCCACCTCGCCAGCCACCCGCACCGGGCGCGGGTGGTCCACCTGGACCTGCTGGTGGCCCCCCTTCGTCCAGTGATCCAGATCCGGCGGGGGGCCCTGGTCCGCACGTGCAACCGTGAAGGAGCCCCGCCTCCGACACCCGAGCGGCGGTGTCCTGGAACGTCCAAGGCTCGATACGAGGGAACGGCGTACCAGTGGCCCCAGGTATGCTCGACGGTGAGGCGGTGGCGGCGGGCGTCATGAAGGCCGAAGCTGCCATCCTGGGCCTCTTCCAGGAGACCGGCCTGCAGGACCCTCAAGGTGTGGTACACTCGGAGAATCAGTGGCGTCACCACGGGTATCATGCCTACCCAGGGGTGGATGCCTAGGCGGCGTCGGCGGCGGCGGTGCGCGGCGGGCTCTTGATTGCCTTTCGGGCGGACATATTCGCCGCGGAGGAAGTTCAAGACATCGTGCCGGGCAAGGCCATGGCCCTCGATGTGGTGACCGTAGGTGGCACCCTCACGGTCATCAACGTCCACGGCCCGGGCAGCGGCGGCAACTCCTGGGCGTCTAAGGCGTCCTTCTGGGCTGACGTGGCCATGTACGCGGGGGCCAAAAGCACGGGAGGCACCAGGGCCGTGCTCCTCGGGGGGGACTTCAACGTGTGGTTGGACTCCCCGTGGCACCCCACCACGAGGAGGTTCCAAGCCCTGTGGGAACAGTGTGGTTTCCGCAGGGCAGGTCCGGAACGGGAGGAGGACAGGAGGCCCACGAGGGCAGGGCACCGACTGCACTCCTTCCTGCTGAACTCGCCTCTGGTCCCTTGGGCGGCGCGTGAACGCCCACACTTGGCGCCGGGGCGGTCTCCAGCGTCGCTGGGGTCAGCTCGTAGCCTTGTGGTCCTGGACATCCCGCTGGCGGTGGCCGGCAAAGAGAGGGTCACCAGGATGGCCTACTCGCACGCCCAAGGCAGGCTGCATGCCATACGCCCGGACTCACCGGGGGTTCGTGAGGTGGCGGCGGCAGTACTGCAGAAGGCCTGCGGGGATCGGCGGCTGCAGGCGTGGCTCTCGTCGGACAAGGACACTGCAACCATGGGCACGTCGGAGGTGCAGGCAGTCTTTGACCTGCTCTACGCCTTCCGGGATGACGTGTCCAGGGTCACGGGAGTGCGCATGCCGTCGGGCATGGACCAGCAGTACCCGTACGGGCAGGCGGAGACGGAGGCGTCACTGGCCCAGGTCCTCTCGGATCAGCAGGCCCTGGCCTGGCGCGCCCATGAGCTGTGGCAACGGGACGCGGCGGCGGCCGGACTCCACTCCCAGGAAGCGACTGCCTTGCTACAGCACCTCCGGCGGGTAGACCCCGACCTGTCCCCCGCTTCGGTAGAGGATCTACGTGCCGCGTTGGACCGGCAGCTCCACCAGCTAGAGACGCGCGTGGAGGAGCTGCCGGTGTCCTCAGAAGCAACAGGCGCCGGTCCATCAAGGACTATTGGCGGGGCAGGGTGCCGGATCTGCAACTCCGATGGACGGCGATACGGGGGGCCATCAACGTGGTGAACTATGCCCCGTCGGGCCTGTGGTCCGTGCGCGTCCGCGAGTCGGAGAAGGTGCTCTTGGAGCCCTCGGACGTCGTTGGCGAGGTCCAGAGGGACTGGGAGGCGCTGTACGCCAAGCGGCCTGTGAACCTGCCGGCCTTCGAGCGGCTGGTCCGGGCCCACATCCCCCGAGGGGTGCCTGAGGAATGGAGGTCGGTGCAGGACTACACCCTGCAGGAGCCTAAAGACGCCGTGAGGCAGGCCGTGGCGGACGACAAGGCTCCAGGGTCCAACCGGGTCACGGCTGCCCTCATAGCAGAGCTGCCTGAACCGGTGCAGGGGCTCCTGGTGCACGCGTACAGGGCTATCCTGTGGGGTGCGGACGTCCCGGAATCCTGGCACGAGGCCATTATCTGGCTGATGCCCTAAGGCACAGCCACGGGCAACCTGGACGAGTACAAGCCGATAGCGCTGGGGCAGCAAGACATGCGCATGCTCATGACTCCCCTCATGCGAAGGTTCACAGCCGTCCTGGCACGCAAGAGACTGGCTGCGGAGTGGCATTTCGGAGCCATGCCGGGCTCCACGGCAGCTGCCCCGGTGTTCCTAGCCCAGCGCAGGCTGCGTCGTGGGCACGAGGAAAACCACGTCCTCGCCTTCGATGTATCAAAGGCTTTTGACACAGCGCCGCATGGGGCGCTGGCGCTCCTCCTGCGCCACATGGGGGTCCCGGAAGAGCTCATCAGGCTCTTCCACACCCTCAGCTGCGGATCTCTGGTGCGCATTGTCACAGCGCACGGCCCAACGCCGAGCATTCGGCTCCACAGGGGCCTGCGGCAGGGCAGTGCGGAGAGCGCTGTGCTCTACCTCCTCCTCTTAGAACCTCTCCTGCGGAGCCTTGCCCGCAAGGCACGGGGAGATGCTCGCCACGCGGTGCCGCCCGTGGTGCAGGCGTACTGTGATGACCTCCTGTTGATAGCGCACTCCCTGCCGCAATTCCTGGAGTATGCAGCGGCGATAGCGCAGTACCTCACGGACTTGGGCATGTCCCTCAACGTGGGCAAGTGCGCCTATGCCAATACTGCTCGCATCCATTCCATCATGTTGTGCCTAAGCCAAGAGAACGCGGCGGCCCCATGGGTATGCTTACGCGCCAAGGGCACGGTGCCATACTTGGGCCTGCGCCTCGATCCCAGGGGAGTGGCAACCATGAAGGAGAAACATGTACTACGGTGTGAAGCTTTGCTGGGCTGGTGCAAGAACACGTTGGAGCCGGCGTCGGTGCCTCATGAAGTGATGGCGGCTGTGGTTGGAGGCGTCGTGCGGTACGCGGCGCCCTACCTGTCCCACACGGCGGAGGCGGTGGTCAAGCTGAATACTACCATCAAGGCTACGGCCCTGCAATTCGAGAAGCTGCCCAAGGACCTGTCCAACGTAGCGGTGCGGTCGGGTCATGGGTTACGATTGGCGGATGTCCAGGTTATCTACCGCGACTCCGTCGTAGCGACCATGGCTCAACTCACACACCACAGGTCGACGACAGTCCGGGATGAGCTGCGGGCCATGCTCCGGGACGTACACATGCAATACGGGGTGTGCGGGCAGTTCATGGTGCCCTCTGCGTCATTCGCCACGCACACTGGCAATACATGGGTGGACAGGGTACTCCGGGCGATGGGGACGTTGCGCGTAGGACTTCTCATGCCATCGTCAGTGTACTCGTGTGTACACGCCCATCTGCCGCAGGTGCAGTGGGCAGGGCGGAAGTGGGTGTCCCAATCCTACACCTTCAAGGGTAGGGACATTTGCGTTCTCTCGGGGCCCCGCACAGGTGCGGTAGTACAGTCCCTGACTGATCCCGCAAATGACCCCTGCATGCGCGGCTCCCCTGTCCTGCGCCTGGGCACTGGGCTGTCCAGCTCCAGGAGTGTCATGAGGACCACGTGCACCTTCCGCACAAAGGAGTAGGGCCCCATCAGCTGGACCACGTGTGGTTCACAGGGCTCTGCGACGTCTTCCGGCTGCAGCTGCCTAGTCCGTTGACTCACCGTCTAATTCACCCGGTGCGCCGCAAGAAGGCCAGCAAACGCAATAGACAGTCCACTGCGGGGGACGTGTATGTGGTGGGCGGATAGAGGGAGGAAGGATGGGACCCGGCGAACCCGGGGCTGTCCATGCCGTTCGTCCCGCTAGCCGCCCTCCTGTTTCTGCTGGGGGAGGTCTTTGAGGGTTACCAGCAGCAAGACGATCCGGCGTCCGTCCCCCTACTGACTCCACACGCCGGGGGCGGCATAAACCCGTCGCCACTGTGGGTTGTGCACGGGCGACCAGCGTTTTCCAGGGCATGCGCGGCGGTGCACGGGTGCAACGAGTGGGCAATTGTCCTCCTGCTGCCAGCAGGCCCTGTCCCGGATCCGGATGAGTGCTCGGTCCCGGAGGTGGTTCGGATGACCAACGTCCCGCACGATCCACACGTCACCGTCACGTCGTTGCGTGATGGCGGCGCGGTGGAACAGGGATCTGTGGTGGTGTACCAGCCCTCCTGCTCCGCAACGGTTTGGGGGGCGGAGTATACCACGGCCCTTGACGCCATCAAGTCAGTCTGCGGATGTGACCTGCCCTGGAGACCACATGCGGTATATCGGCCGAAGGTAGTCCTGTCCCGGAGCTCACATCCTCCAGCGAGGCGTCCCTTGGAAGAGTCGTGCAGAGCCCCCACTCCGACGTGGCATGGCTGGAACCCCACCGGTACTGCTGGGTGCCGGTGGCGACCAAAGTCACGTCGTCTGACGCGTCGCCCCAGGCTGACAACGCCACCAACGTGGCGGTGGCCAGCCATGGGAGCCCCACGTGGACGGGTGCCATCTACGGCACGGTCCCGGAGGCGGAGATCATCAGCGCGGCGGCGTACCTGTTGCACACGCCCCCGTCAGCGTGCATGGTACACGTGGTGGACGCGTCCATCATAGGAGCGCATCTCCGCAGGGCACAGGAGGCCCTGTACCGTGGCATCAAGGGGCCGACATCACATCTGGTCAACGAGAACGCGCTGAACTGGATAGTAGAGGGGCTGCGGCGACTGCCACGCCGAGTTGGGGGGCCACACCGCTGGGTGGTGAGGCAGAGCTCGCACTTGGCGGCAGGCCCGCTTGAAGCGCCGGACTCTGCCGCAGCCCGTGCATAGCCCCGCCTGTTCATCTCGTTCTGCCGAAGGAGCACGCCATCCTTTTGGTGCCGGGGGATGATGGAGAGCCCGAGCCGCGTGTGCCGTCCATGCAAGCCCTTTAGCACGTCCGGGAGATGGAGTGGCGCTCGCTTGCGGCGCGCACCAGGGCCCACACGCCACTGGCTGGCGCCTGTGAGGCGGTACCCCTGGGAGCTGTCCACCACGGCCCCACGCACAGGAATATGCTGCGTGCACGTGACGGTCCCTTGTCCACCATGCAGGTCATGCGACGATGGAGGCAGAAGCTCACGCGTGTGGCAATACCGGCCCACCCCTGTATCTTCTGTGGGGGACCGGAAGAGGACATTGGCCACATGCGCTTGCTGTGCGCGGGACGAGGAGGTGGCAGGGCTCCTGTGCAGGCGTGTGGAGGAGTTCACAGCGGAGCTACCCCTGACGGACAGGGCGCTGGAGTTCGTGGCGTGGAGGGAGCACGGCTGCAGATGGACGGAATCCCTGATGGCGGGTGTCGTCCCCGGGGACCTGAAGCGGGTGTTCGCGGCAGTGCGAGCGGCGTCGTCCCGGGGCCCAGCGAAGGCCAAGCTCGTTATGGAGGACATGGTCCAGGTTGGGGAAGATGTGTATGCCCGCAGGAACCATCGGCTCGCCCAGATCATGCAGCTGCCGATGCAAGATCAGAGGAGGGCGGTATACGCTTTCCTGCGAGGTGACACGCCCTTCTGCCCGCCGGCAGGGAGAATCCAACGGCGTCCGCCGTGGAACCCGTTTGCCGGCCTCCCCGGCGACCTACAGGCCACCTTTCAGAGGGCACCGCTACACGCGCTGCTGGTGCCACGGTCGTACATCGCGCACGAGGAAGCCATGTCCTTGTTCCCTCACTGGATGGCGGCGATGCGGCAGGCCTTCAGCCAGTGGATCGGTTCTTGGGTGGCTCGGGACATCCCGGCATTTAGGGAGTGGTCCCGCGTGGTGTCCGCGCTATCGTGGGCCACAGTGCGTGGTACCATGGTGAGAGACCCTGACGGCCGGAATGCTCCCTGGCTCGGGGTGTACTCCAACCATCCGGCTGTAGGGAACGTCATGGGGTGGCCTCGCGAGGTGCTGCCAGTCTTTCAGCAACCTCTGTGCGGTCTCCCAGTCCTGGCGGTAGCAGTCGTGCTTGACGTGGGGACGTTGTGGCTGTATGACCGGCAGCTGCGGCGAGCCATACCGGCGGTCACGGGGCGGCGGTCCATGGCAGTGTGAGTGGGCTCCAAGCAGCTGGCACGGGTACAGGGCGACGACGCGCAGGGCCACGTCACGGAAGCCATGTTCTCTCTTCCAGAAGGGGACGAACACGTGGCTGCCGATGCCCGACACACCCTTGACACCCTAGGCCTCGAGGCGGTCGTTGAGGCACGGGCGGGAGGACAACGCTTACTTCTCGCGTGCGCCGGGGGCCCGGGACGAGACGGGGTCGATGTCATCGGGGAGGTCTTGCGGGACTATGGTTGGGAGTTCCTGACGCATGGCACACGCAGCCCCAAAAGTGCGCGGTGGCCCCGGCTGCTTGAGAGCTTGCCGATGCTGCCCGACGGGCGACCGATACCCCGCCCGGTGTCTACGTGGGAGGATGCGAGGCGCAGCCTGCTCAGTTGTGCCACAGCACGCGCGCTGGCAGGTGCTTTGCTCGGTCTCCAAGAAGCGTGCTGCGATGTTTGGCATGACGTGTGGTCGCAGTGTTGTGATGGTAGCTGCGTTCCATCGCGGTCTGTGCTTCCGTAGCGATGCCACGGGTGCGGGGAAACGTTGTCAGTTTGGGTTCATCAGTGGGCCTCCGCCCCTCTGTGCGGGACATGTGGAGAGCGTGCCGATAGGGGGTGGCCTAAGGCGAGGTGGGCACTGCGGCACTCAGGGCAAATGTCCTCGAGTGCCTGGAGGACAATCCAGAGTGACCTGAAGAGTGTCCGAGTGGAAGGGGTACGGTGCCCCGATGCGCCGTCGGCAGCCGTGCCCCTGCTGCTATGGTGGGCGGCTCTGGAGGGCGGCTCGCGGGTACTCTGGTTGTGGCATCACGGAGGAAATGGTGATGACGTGGTGGGGGCCGGGGGTAACGCAGATTGACAGGGTATGGGAAATGTGGGTGCACCTGATACGGTCCCCACGCTGGACGCAGCGGAGGGGGTGGCGCCTGAGAAGCAGTGCCCTCATGGCCTGATTGGGCGGTTCTGGCAGGCGGAGTATGACGGCCAACGCGATGTGACAGGTCGTGCCGGCCTGATGGTGAGCCGTTCTGCCCCCGTGCATGAGGGTCGGACAGGGGTGCTTCACCCGCCTGCACCGGGTCGCCGCATACAACAGTGCGGTGTCATGGGTCGTTCCGACCAGGGTAATAAGGCCCAAACCAGTGTAGGGTATTCCCGTGGCACCGGGGTCTCTGCTGGCGGCCTGGCTACGGCAGTGCTGGGGCTGGTTGCTCGGGATACACCGGGGCTGCACGGATTTGTGTGGGGGCGGGCGACATTGTTGCCGGCGCTACGGTGCATGCGTTGCGGCGCCCCCAGAGAGTGTAACACGGGGTCGCGGGGACAGCCCGCAGACCCCGGGAGCAGCGCCGCAGCGATGATGTGTGCGTAGAGGAATGTGACGGCGTGGTCGTCAGGTGGATCGTATGGCGGGCGTACTTGAGACGGCATGGCGGTCTAGGAGGAGCACTCACGAGGGGTGCGCGGAGTTCAAGATGACGGTGTACTGGCACCGTGGGGGTATGCGCGGCGGTACTGGGGACCGTATGGTGGGAGTACGCGGCGGTGCTGGGGACCGTATGGTGGGAGTGCGCGGCGGTATTGGAGAACCGTACTGTGCGGGCGCTACGGGGTTGCATGGCGGTACTGGGGTGTCCCCCTGACCCCTCTAACAAATCAGGGGGCGCGTGGGGGCATCCCCTGGCCCCGTTAACAAACTAGAGGGACCGTGCCTGCGGGCATGTACATAGTCTAACCTCTGACCATGGCCTTGCGGTCGCGGTGGTGCGTGTGGTGGCGGCTCGCAGGTGGCATCGGCGTGGCAACAGCGGTACTGCGCGGCGTCGTAGCGATAAGTATGCGGTGGCCTCACCATTGTAGCGACTTACTCCTGGGGGGCGCCGGTCCGGTCGGCCAGAGGCGGGGAGAGAGGAGGAGCGGCATGCTGAGTGGTCCGGGGGTCGACGAGCGGGCCAATGCTTTAAGTAGGCTCGCGACGTTGTCGGTGGAGGCCCAACTTGCGGCCTGGCCGCTGCTGTGGCGGAAGTGGCGCAAACACGGGAGCTGGCCAATCAGTGCAGGTAAGGGTCAAGGGTAGGCGCCAGGGCAATGTATGTGGACCAGATGAGGTGCACCTGGTTACCACAGCCCGGGGCGAGCCTCTGGTGGGTACCCCTGCAGGGGGTCGATAACCAAGCTACGGCACCCACCGGCCCGAGTCCCAGCCAGCGATATTCACGGGTTGCGCCACTCCCGTCGCGCAGCGGCCGGCGTCCCCCCTGTAGACCCTCAAGTTATATTATACATGGGCAAGTGGATGCCTCGAAGCCGATTGGGTACTGGCCCCTGACATGGAATGCCGGCACGATATATATCTGGGGTGTGGGTGCAGCTCAGGGCCTCGGGGACGTGGAGTTGATGTCGTGTTTCTGTACTTTACTAGGGAACTGATGCGGTGGGTCGGCAGCGTACATTGTGGGGACATGGAGGCGATGAAAGCTGAGGGCCAGGCTAGGCTGGAGCCTCCCAGGAATCCTGGCTAAGCATGTACAAATTATTGCGTGCTGGCAGTGGGTTACGTGGAGTCAGGGGTGGTGGGCATTTACGTGTACGCTGTGGGCAAAGGACTACGTGGGGTCACGGGTAGTGGACGTCAGCACGGTGGCGGGGGTACGCGAACAACGGAGAGTCCGCTCTTGCTTCGCCGCATGCGTGCTGCTTTGTTCCTTGGTTGCCGCTTTGCGCTGGACGGAGAAGCCCGTGCTTTCTGCTTGTTGCGTTGCTGCTGCGTTGCTGTGCCTTGCCCCCATACCCCCGGCGAACAAACGGGCCAGCGTCCGTCGCCGTTGCTAATGCTAAAGCTTTGCAGATGCCACTGCCCCCAAAGCCTGGTCGACCGGTATCCCCGGTCCTCTGGGTCCTCCGTCATGCTGTGGGCCACCTCAGGCAGCCCTGGGACCCACGGGATCGAGCGAGGCAAGAACCACCTGTCGGCGCGAAATGCCCGGTAACTCTATACATATATATATATATATATATATATGTATATATATATATATTCACAGGGGGGTGCCTGAGGAATGAAGGTCGGTGCAGGACTACACCATGCAGGACCTTAAAGACGCCGTGAGGCAGGCCGTGGCGGACGACAAAGCTCCGGGGTCCAACCGGGTCACGGCTGCCCTCATAGCAGAGCTGCCTGAACCGGTGCAGGGGCTCCTGGTGCATGCGTACAGGGCAATCCTGCGGGCTGCGGACGTCCCGGAGTCCTGGCACGAGGCCATTATCTGGCTGATGCCCAAGGGCACAGCCACGGGCAACCTGGACGAGTACATGCCGATAGCGCTGGGGCAGCAAGACATGCGAATGCTCATGACTCCCCTCATGCGAAGGTTCACAGCTGTTCTGGCACGCAAGGGACTGGCCGCGGACTGGCAGTTCGGAGCCATGCCGGGCTCCGCGGCGGCCGCCCCGGTCTTCCTGGCCCAGCGCAGGCTGCAGCGTGGGCTGGAGGAAAACCACGTCCTGGCCTTCGATGTGTCAAAAGCTTTTGACACAGCGCCGCACGGAGCGCTAGCGCTCCTCCTGCGCCACATGGGTGTCCCGGAAGAGCTCATCAGGCTCTTCCACACCCTCAGCTGCGCGTCTCTGGTGCGCATCATCACCGCGCACGGCCCGACGCCGAGCATACGACTCCACAGGGGCCTGCGGCAAGGCAGTGCGGAGAGCGCTGTGCTCTACCTCCTCCTTTTGGAGCCTCTCCTGCGGAGCCTCGCCTGCAAGGCGCGGGGAGATGCTCGCCATGCGGTGCCATCCCTGGTGCAGGCGTACTGTGATGACCTCCTGTTGATAGCGCACTCCCTACCGCAATTCCTGGAGTATGCGGCGGCGATAGCGCGATATCTCACGGACATGGGCATGTCCCTCAACGTGGGCAAATGCGCCTATGCCAATACTGCTCGCGTCCATTCGATTATGGTATACCTGAACCCGGGGGACGCGGCGGCCCCATGGGTATGCTTACGTGCCAAGGGCACGGTACCATACTTGGGCCTGCGCCTCGATCCCAGGGGGATGGCGACCATGAAGGAGAAACATGTACTCCGGTGTGAAGCCCTGCTGGGCTGGTGCAAGAACACGTTGGGGCCGGCGTCGGTGCCTCATGAGGTGATGGCGGCTGTGGTTGGAGGCATCGTGCGGTACGCGGCGCCCTACCTGTCCGACACGGCGGAGGCGGTGATCAAGCTGAATACTGCCATCAAGGCTGCGGCCCTGCAGTTCGAGAAGCTGCCCAAGGACCTGTCCAACGTGGCAGTGCGGTCAGGTCATGGGCTACGGTTGGCGGATGTCCAGGTAATATGCCGCGACTCCGTCGTGGCGACCATGGCTCAGCTCACCCACCACAGGTCGACGACAGTCCGGGATGAGCTGCGGGCCATGCTCCGAGACATGCACGTGCAGTACGGAGTGTGCGGGCAGTTCATGGTGCCCTCTGCGTTATTCGCCACACACGCTGGCAATACGTGGGTGGACAGGGTACTCAGGGCGATGGGGACGTTGCGCGTAGGGCTTCTCATGCCATCGTCGGTGTACTCGTGTGTACACGCCCATCTGCCGCAAGTGCAGTGGGCGGGGCCGAAGTGGGTGTCCCGATCCTATACCTTCAAGGGTAGGGACATCTGCATACTATCGGGGCCCCGCACAGATGCGACAGTACAGTCCCTGACTGATCCCGCAAATGACCTCCTGCATGCGCGGCTCCCCTGCCCTGCGCCTGGGCAATGGGCGGTCCAGCTTCAGGAGTGCCATGAGGACCACCTGCACCTTCCGCACGCGGGAGTAGGGCCCCACCAGCTGGACCACGTGTGGCTCACGGGGCTTCGCGACGTCTTCCGGCCGCAGCTGCCTGGTCCTTTGACTCACCGGCTAATACACCCGGTGCGCCGAAAGAAGGCCAGCAAACGCAATAGACAGTCCGCAGCGGGGGACGTGTATGTGGTGGGCGGATACAGGGAGGAAGGATGGGACCCGGCCAACCCGGGGCTGTCCATGCCGTTCGTCCCGCTAGCCGCCCTCCTGTTTCTGTTGGGGGACGTCTTTGAGGGCTACCAACAGCAAGACGATCCGGCGTCCGTCCCCCTGCTCACTCCACACGCCGGGGGCGGCATAAGCCCGCCACCACTGTGGGTTGTGCACGGGCGGCCAGCGTTTTCCAGGGCGTGCGCGGCGGTGCACAAGTGCAGCGAATGGGCAATTGTTCTTCTGCTGCCGGCAGGCCCAATCCCGGATCCGGACGAGTACTCGGTCCCGGAAGTGGTCCGGATGTCCAACGTGCCGCACGATCCGCACGTCGCCGTCACGTCGTTGCGTGATGGCGGCGCAGAGGAGCAGGGGTCTGTGGTGGTATACCAGCCTTCGTGCTCCGCAACAGTTTGGGGAGCGGAGTATACCACCGCCCTGGACGCCATAAAGTTAGTCTGCGGATGTGACCTGGCCTGGAGACCACATGCAGTGTATCGACCGAGGGTGGTCCTGTCCCCGGAGCTCACGGCCTCCAGTGCAGCGTCCCTGGGAAAGGTGGTGCAGAGCCCCCACTCCGACGGGGCGTGGCTGGAGCCCCACCGGTACTGCTGGGTGCCGGTGGCGACTAAAGTCACATCGTCTGACGCGTCGCCCCAAGGAGACGACGCCACAAACGTGGCGGTGGCCAGCCACGGAATCCCCACGTGGACGGGTGCCATCTACGGCACGGTCCCGGAGGCAGAGATCATTGGCGCGGCGGCGTACTTGTTGCACACGCCCCCGTCAGCGTGCACGGTACACGTGGTGGATGCGTCCGTCATAGGAGCGCATCTCCGCAGGGCGCAGGAGGCCCTGTACCGTGGCATCAAGGGACCGACTTCACATCTGTTCAATCAGCACGCACTCAGCTGGAGAGTGGAGGGGCTGCGGCGGCTGCCGCGCCGAGTTGGGGGGCCGCACCACTGGGTGGTGAGGCAGAGCTCGCACTTGGCGGCGGCCCCGCTCGAGGCACCGGACTCTGCCGCGGCCCGTGCAATGGCCCCGCCTGTCCATCTTGTCATGCCAAAGGAGCACGCCATCCTCTTGGTGCCGGGGGATAATGGTGAGCTCGAGCCGCGTGTGCCATCCATGCAAGCACTTCAGCAAGTCCGGGAGATGGAGTGGCGTTCGCTGGCGGCTCGCACCAGGGCGCACACGCCACTGGCTGGCGCCTGCGAGGCGATGCCCCTGGGAGCTGTGCACCACGGCCCAACACACAGGAATATGCTGCGGGCACGTGACGGTCGCTTGTCCACCATGCAGGTCATGCGACGGTGGAGACAGAAGCTCACGTGTATGGCAATACCAGCCCACCCCTGTATCTTCTGTGGGGGGCCGGAGGAGGACATTGGCCACATGCGCCTACTGTGTGCGCGGGACGAGGAGGTGGCTGGGCTCCTGTGCAGGCGTGTGGAAGAGTTCACGGCGGAGCTACCCCTGACAGACAGGGCGGTGGAGTTCGCGGCGTGGAGGGAGCACGGCTGCAGGTGGACTGAATCCCTGATGGCAGGTGTCGTCCCCGGGGACCTGAAGCGGCTGTTCGCTGCGGTGCGAGCGGCGTCGTCCCGGGGCCCTGCCAAGGCCAGGCTCTTTGTGGAGGACATGGTCCAGATTGGGGAAGATGTGTATGCCCGCAGGAACCATCGGCTCACCCAGATCATGCAGCTGCCGATGCAAGATCGAAGGAGAGCGGTGTACGCGTTCCTGCGCGGTGACACACCCTTCTGCCCGCCGGCAGGGAGGTTCCTGCAGCGTCCGCCGTGGAACCCGTTTGCCGGCCTCCCCGGCGACCTGAGGGCAACCTTTCAGAGGGCACCGCTGCACGCACTGTTGGTGTCGCGGTCGTGCATCGAGCATGACGAGGCCCTGTCGTTGTTCCCTCACTGGATGGCGGCGGTGGCGCAGGCCTTCGACCAGTGGATCGGTTCCTGGGTGGCGCAGGACATCACGACATTCAGGGAGTGGTCCCGCGTGGTGTCGGCGCAGTCGTGGGCCCAGGTGCGTGGTACCAAGGTGAGGGGCCCTGACGGCCAGAGTGATCCCTGGCTTCAGATATACGCCAACCATCCAGCTGTGGGGAACGTCATGGGCTGGCCTCGCGAGGTGCTGCCGGTCCTTCAGCAACCTCTGTGCAGTCTCCCAATCCTGGCGGTGGCTGTTGTACTTGACGTGGGTACGTTGTGGCTGTATGACCGACAGCTGCGACGAGCCATACAAGCGGTCACGGAGCAGCGGGCCATGGCGGTGTTAGTGGGCTCCAAGCAGCTGGCACGGGTACAGCGCGACGACGCGCAAGGCCACGTCACGGAGGCCATGTTCTCTCTGCCATAGGGGGACGACCACGTGGCTGCCGATGCCCGACACACCCTTGACACCCTGGGCCTCGAGGCGGTCATTGAGGCTCGGGCGGGAGGACAACGCTTGGTTCTGGCTTCCGCCAAGGGCCCGGAGCAGGACGGGGTCGATGTCATCGGGGAGGTCTTGCGGGACTACGGTTGGGAGCTCGTGGCGCATGGCACGCGCAGCCCCAAAGTGGCGCGGTGGCCCCGGCTGCTTGAGAGCCTGCCGAAGATGCCCGACGGGCGACCGATACTCCGCCCGGTGTCCACGTGGGAGGAAGCGAGGCGCAGCCTCCTCAGTAGTGCCACAGCACGCACGCTGGCGAGGGCTTTGCTCGGACTCCAAGACGCGTGCTGCGATGTATGGAAGGACCTGTGGTCGCAGTGTTGTGATGGTAGCTGCGTTCCATCGCGGTGTGTGCTTCCGCAGCGATGTCACGGGTGCGGGGAAACGGTGTCAGTTTGGGTTCATCAGTGTGCCTCCGCCCCGCTGTGCGGGACATGTAAGGAGCGTGCCGATAGGGGGTGGCCTAAGGCGAGGTGGGCACTGCGGCACTCTGGACGGATGTCCTCAAGTGCCTGGAAGACTATCCAGGATGGCCTGAAGAGCGTCCGAGTGGAAGGGGTACGGTGCCCTGGAGCGCCGTCTGCGGCCCTGCCCCTGATGCTGTAATTGGCGGCTCTGGAGGGCGACTCACGGATATTCTGGTTGTGGCATCGCGGAGGAAATGGTGACGGCGTGGTGGAGGCCGGGGGTGCAGATTGATGGGGTTGGGAATTGTGGGTGCACCAGCTACCATCCCTACGCTGGACGCAGCGGAGGGGGTAGCGCCTGAGAAGCAGTGCCTTCGCGGCCTGATTGTGCGGTACTGGCAGGCGGCGTATGACGGCCAACGCGATGTGACAGGTCGTGCCGGCCTTATGGTGACCCGTACTGCCCCCGTGCATGAGGGTCCGACAGGGATGCTTCACCCGCCTGCCCCGGGTCGCCGCATACAACAGTGAGGTGTCATGGGTCGTCCCGACCAGGGTAATAAGGCCCAAGCCCCTGTAGGGTATTCCCATGGCACCGGGGTCTCTACTGGCGGCCCGGCCACGGCAGTATTGGGAGTGGTTGCTCGGGATACACCGGGGGTGCACGGAGTTGTCTGGGGGTTACAGCGTTGCGGCGCCCCCTGGGAGTGTTACACGGGGTTGCGGGGTCAGCCTGCAGGCCCCGGGAGCGGCGACGAGGCGAAGATGTGTGCGTGGAAGGATATGACAGTGGGGTCGTCAGGGGGACAGTATGGCGGGCGTCGTGGAGACGGCGTGGCAGCATGGGAGGAGCACTCACGGGGGGCACGTGGAGTTCCAGGTGACGGCGTACTGGAGTCTTGGGGGTAAACGCGGCGGTACTGGGATCCGTACGGTGGGGGTACGCGGCGGTACTGGGGAACCGTACAGTAGGGGAGCAGCGGGGAAGTTCCAGATGACGGTGTATTGGCGTCGTGGGGGTATACGCGGCGGTACTGGGGACCGTACGGTGAGGGTACGCGGCGGTACTGGAGGGCCGTACAGTGGGGGCGCTACGGGGTTGCATGGCGGTACTGGGGTGTCCCCCTGACCCCTCTAACAACTCAGGGGGAGCACGGGGGCATCCCCTGGCCCCGTTAACAAACTAGAGGGACCGTGCCTGCGGGCATGTACATAGTCTAACCTCTGACCATGGCCTTGTGGTTGCGGTGGGGCGTGTCGTGGCGGCTCGCAGGTGGCGTCGGCGTGGCAACAGCGGTACTGCGTGGCGTCGTAGCGAAGAGTATGCAGTCGCCTCACCACTGTAACGGCTTACCCCTGGGGGGGCGCCAGACCGGTCGGCTAGAGGCGAGGAGGGCAGAGGAGCGGCATGCTGAGTGGTCCGGGGGGTGACGCGCGGGCCAATGCTATAAGTAGGCTCGCCACGTCGTCGGTGGGGGCCGAACCTGCGGCCTGGCCGCTGCTGTGGCGGAAGAGGCGCAACCACGGAAGCTGGCCAATCAGTGCAAGTAAGGGTCAAGGGCAGGCGCCAGGGCAATGTATGTGGGCCAGATGAGGTGCACCTGGTTACCACGCCCCGGGGCGAGCCTCTGGTGGGTACCCCTACAGGGGGTCGATAACCAAGCTACGGCACCCACTAGCCCGAATCCCAGCCAGCGATATTCACGGGTTGCGCCACTCCCGTCGCGTAGCGGCCGGCGTCCCCCCCTGTAGACCCTCAAGATATAATATATGTGGGCAAGTGGATGCCTCGAAGCAGATTGGGCGCTGGCCCCTGACATGGGGTGCCGGCATGGTATATATCTGGGGTGTGGGAGCAGCTCAAGGCCACGGGGACGTGGAATTGGTAACGTGTTTCTGTACTATACTAGGGGACTGGTGCGGTGGGACGGTGGCGTACATTGTGGAGACATGGGGGCGATGAAAGCTGAGGGCCAGGCTAGGCGGGAGCCTCCCAGAAATCCTGGCTATGCACATACGGGCTATTGCGTGCTGGCAAAGGGATACGTGGAGTCAGGGGTGGTGGGCAGCTTCGAGGATGCGGACGGCAATGGATTCCATGGGGTCATGAGTGATGGATGTCTCCACGGTGGCAGGGGTACGCGAACGACGGAGGGTCAGCTCTCGCTTCGCCGCATGCGTGCTGCTTTGTTCCTTGGTTGCCGCTTTGCGACGGACAGAGATGCCCTTGCTTTCTGCTTGTTGCGATGCTGCTGCGCTGCTTTGCCTTGCCACCTTACCCCCGGCGAACAAACGGGCCAGCGTCCGCCACCGTTGCTAATGCTAACGCTTTGCAGTTGCCACTGCCCCCAAAGCCTGGTTGACCGGTATCCCCGGTCCTCTGGGTCCTCCGTCATGCTGTGGGCCACCTCAGGCAGCCCTGGGACCCACGGGATCGAGCGAGGCAGGAACCACCTGTCGGCGCGAGATGCCCGGTAACTCCAGTAGACGGCATGATAAGTGGTTATGACTATGACTATGACTATATATATATATATATATATATATATATATACATATATATATATATATATATATATATATATATATATATATATATATATATATATATATATATATATATATATATATATATATATATATATATATATATATATATATATATATATATATATATATACCACCCCGGGGGCGCGCACGCAGGGTAGGAGGGGCGACGACGGGTGACACACGGCAAGCCCCCCCCCCCCTGCAGAGGGACAAGTGCCGCGCCTCGTGCCTGCGCCATGCTTGCGTCGTGCCTGCGACGTGCGTGCTGCGGAGGGAAGACGACAAGGGCGCCCCCCCCCCCCACACACACACCACCGCCCCCCCAAGGATGGGGGATGCAGGTAGGGGGGGGCGAAAAGCGCCCCCCCCCCCGAGGACAAAGCGGCAGGGTAGGGAGGCAGCGGCGAGAGGGTGCGGGACGGACCACACGACCGTGCCCGTAGAGAGCACACGCCGTGCACGCCCCAACGGGGGGACCGCCGGGGGTGCGAACGCAGGGTAGGAAGGGCGACGACGGGAGCCACAAGGCATGCCCCCCCCCCTGCAGAGGGACAGGTGCCGCGCCTCGTGCCGGCGCCGTGCTTGCGTCGTGCCTGCGACATGCGTGCAACGAAGGGATGACGATAAGGCTTCCCCCCCCCCACACACAGCTCCGCCCCCCCAAAGGTGGGGGATGAAGGTAGGGAGGGGCGGACAGCCCCCCCCCCCCCCGAGGACAAAGCGGCAAGGTGGGGAGGCGGTCAGAGGGTGCGGGACGGACCACACGACCGTGCCCGTAGGAAGCACGCGCCGTGCAAGCCCCAGCGGGGGGGGCACCGGGGGTGCCAACGCAGGGTAGGAAGGGCGACCACGGGAGCCACACGGCAAGCCCCCCCCCCCCCCTACAGAGGGACAAGTGCCGCGCCTCGTGCCTGCGCCGTGCTTGCCACGTGCTTACGCCAGAGGACGGACTGCGAGGACACCCCCCCCCCCCAGCCCGTTCTCCTCCACCCACCCAAGAAAGGGGCGAGGACAGCGAGGAGGCAGCGAGGGGACATGGGGGGGGGCAGAGGACAGACCGAAACGCCGGGGGGAGAGACGAGTGGCGAGCGGTAGAGGTGCAAAAAAAAGGAGAAAAAAAAAACAAAGGACACCAACGCGCCACAACACGGACAGACAGCAGGGGCAGACGGGACAAGGCAGGAGCCAGGAAGCACGGCAAGGGGCGCGGGAAAGGGGGACACCCCTGGGGAAGAAAGTTGGGAGGCAGGGACCAACACCGCAGCGAAGGGGGGGGGGGCGGGGTGACAAGAGCCCGCAAAAGACGCTGGTGAGGTACCCGACCTCAGGGGTTTGGGGGCCCCCCCGGTGTCCGTATCGGCCCCACCTGAGCGCAGGCAATAAGGTGGGTTACGCCCGGGACCGTTGGCCAGCGGCCCGAGGTGGCACCGGTCTGGGGGAGTGGCCAATGGGCCTGACCAAGAGCACTCCCCACGGCACGTACTGCGGTTCGTGTTCTGTGAGGGGCTGCGGGTAGGGCGCACCGTCCATCGGGGTAGGCAAGAGACGCGCCTATCCCGCAAGGACTCCCCAGAGACCCACAGTGTACCCGACCCCGGTGTGGGGAAGGGCCGACGTACCTGGTTACGACGCAGGTCCATTTGTACGGAGCGGGTACAAATGGACGGCCCGTACAACAGAGTTACACCCTGACGGGGAGTGCATGCATCGGCCCCCCCGTGGGGAAACTGCCGGAGGGAGGGACCAGAGCCAGCGTCGGGCGCCTCCCCCCCCCAACCCTGCCCCGCAACACACCCACCAACAACCGGGTAGAACCAAGGAGCACACCTAGGGGGCGACACCGGGGGCAAAGGAGCACGAAAGGGAAGGGGGGGGGGGCGCGCAAGACTCAAGAGGGGAGAATAACTGTGTCGTGCAATGTGTCGTGCAACATAAGGCCAGCAGCGAGTGGGACGGGCCACAGAGTCCACCCGCACTGCCATGTCCATAGCTCACACAGCCTTCGTTAGCTAAATGTCGCTATCTGTCCCCACCAATCCCGCGGAGTTGCCGGCCTTCCGGCGACGTGCCCGGCGCCTGGTAGACACGGTGTCTGATCTCGTCAGACACGGGCCGCACACGTATGCGGCGTTCCAGGCGCGCGTGGACGCGGACCGTCCGGCCAGGGACAACGGATGGGACCACTTCGTCGACGTCTGCTTGCGGCAGATGTTGGCCCGCGATCCCCACCCGTACAACGCGCCTGACGTTCAGGCGCGGTTCGCAGCGGGCACGGTGCCGTTCGGGGTGCACCTGCTCAACCGACTACTCCGATGTCTACAAGATCTCGGGCAGCTCAAGGACGCGCAGCGCGGGCGGCCCCCAGTGGGACCGGCGGGGCGGCCGGGGTATGCGGCGCCAGGTGCGTTTCCGATGCCGCCGCCCTCGGGCCTCGGGCCCCTGCCCTTCTCGCCGTTTGGGGCTCACCACCACCACCAACTCCATCTCCATCACCTACTTCATCACCCCGTCGGGTTCCCCATGATGCAGCATCACTTCCCACACCAACACGTACACCCGGCGGCTGTGCCACAGCTCCCCGTCCACCTTCACCATCACCATCACCCGGCGGCTGTGCCACAGCACCCCGTCCAGCTTCACCATCACCATCACCATCACCGTCCGCCCCAGCATGTGGTGTACCCGCATCCCTTGCCCCAGCAGCACCCACGGCCGCCTCAGCACACGGTACCGGTGCCGGTACCGGTACCGGCGCCTGCGCCGGGGCGGGGCGCCCAGCTGCTGGGGGTGTCGCAAGGGGAGGCACGTGGCGTGCCCCCGGGCGAGGCGGGGAGAACGGGGGCGCCTGCGGCTGCGCCACCCCTGGCGGTGCCCCAGCCGGGGCATACCGCGGCGGGGTCTCCACCGCGGACGGTCCCGGTGCCGGGTCCAGCCGTGCCGCGCGGGGCCCCGCCCGTGGTCCCGACAGGGACTGAGCCGGTGGTGCCGGGTGGTGGTCCACCCATGGGGAGGCCTACGGCGGGGGAACGGGCGGGGGATGCGGCGCAAGAGGCGGCAGCGGCCGGCCCGCGAGACATCAGCGAGCTGCTCGCGCAGGCCCCGGAGGCGTATCGGCGGACAGCCGCGGGGGGCGATGGAGCCGCGCCGGAAGCGCCGGGGAGGGGGGCTGACGCCGGCAAGCTGATCGCGCAGGCGCTCGCGGCTGTCGCCCCGAGGGCGGAAGGGGCCAAGGAGAAGCCGTTGGAGGTGGTTGCTTCGGGGGGACAGGACGCGGGGCGAGGTGTGCCGGAGGTGCAGGCACCGGCGGAGGGCGGCGGGGTCGTGGAGCCCAACGGGAGGCGTGCCAAGGGGGAAGGAGTGGAGGACTGGATGTGGGAGTGGCGGAAGTGGCGCCAGGTGGCGCCCGGTGAGCCGTGTCTGGCGGGGCTGGCGTACAGCATGGACCTCCATGCGGGCACCAGCTGGGACCGGCTGCCCGACAACCTGCGGGCACGGCTGGACGCGGCAGAGGCGGCAATGGGCGGAGGCGCTGACGAGCGGCCTCTGGCGCCCTTCCCGCCGCGGCCGGACACGCCGCCGGCGATGGTTGCGGCTAGGGAAGGGGCGCAGGAAGAGCAGGAGGCGGAGGAAGTGGAGGACGAAGAGGCGTACGGGCCCCGTGAGTCGGCGCTGGCTCTCATGTATGAGGACGACGCCGGGCCCGACGTCTACGCCGGCATGGACGTGGACCCGGCCCACGCGCCGCTGCGGCCCATGCCCACTGCGGTGCCGCCCCCTCCCTTGGGGAGCTGTGAGCAGCGGCACTGCAGGTACCATGTGGCCGAGGGTGCCCACAGACACCGCCTCATGGGTACGGGGCGGCGGGAGGTAGGGATGCTGGCGAGCGCCCTGGAGCGCTACGAGCTCCAGCGCCCAGGGCAGGTCGCCCGGGAGGTGGCCCTAGTGGCCGCGTCCCCGGACGACGGCCAGGTCCGCTTTGTCCAGCTGGGGGACGCGGCGGTCCTGGGTTACCACCCCGGTGATGTCCGGGCGGCTGAGCCCCAGGAAGGCCTCCCGCTGTCGGTGCGCTTGTCCGTGGGGCGCCTGCTGGACCATGCAAGGCTGGAGGACGTGCGGCGGGACGAAGGCCTGTACGTGGCCTTGTGGCGAGGTGGGGCTGACGCTTGGCGTCGCGAGCAGGCCGTGCGGCCCCTCACGCCACAGACGCTGGGATCCCATGCGCTCCTGGTGGCGGTGCACCCGGAGGGTGCAGAGGTCGTGTTCGGCGCGGACCGCCTGCTGCTGACCGGGGATGGGGTGGTCCTCGTCCCCACCTCCAGCAGCTACCACCTTGAGAGCCGCGGCGGTGACCTCAAGCTGCTGGTGGTGGTGGGCACGCGCCTCGACGAGAGCGCCGCCCCCCAGGGGTCCGAACACGCGGTCCCGGTGGGGAGTGATGAGGAGGCAGGCCGCGACGGTGACGAGGTGGGGCAGGAGCAGCCCACGGGGGAGGAGCAGCAGCAGGGTCAGCCGAGGTGGCCGGGGAGGAGGTGGATGTGCAAGCCATTGTGGCGGCGGCCCTGACGAGGTTCACGGTTGCAGCGAGTCCGCCGCCGACGACGGAGGCACTGGAGGAGGAGGACCAACTCAGGAGGTATGAAGAGGCGCAAGTCGCCATGGAGCGGGACGAGGAGCCGGAGTTCATGGGGACGCGGGAAGCGCAGCGTGAGGTGGGCCCACGGGGGCTGGGAGTGGCGGACAAGGCTGGGCCGAAGACGGGGGAGGTGGAAACCTGCAGGCACTGGGCCAAGGGGTGGTGCATGCGGGCAGATGCCTGCCGGTTCGCCCACCCCCGGCCGCCGGTGCTGCGGCGAGTACCCCAGGAATTGCTCCTGATCCTCCAGGCCATGGCCCGTGTGGGGGCCCTCAGCCTGGACCGCACCCAGGGCCACTGCCGGGGCCACGGAACGTTGCTGCGGGACGTGGTGGTAAAGGCACAAGGAGGAGGACTCCCAGCGGTGGGGTATGCGGTGGAGAGGGGGGGCCTGAGCGAGTGGGCGGTGGCGTTGCCATGTGGCATGGCAGCCCTGCTTACTCCGTTCCCGGTGGTCCCGTGGAGGGACGTGGTCACCGTCCAGGAGGCCGACCTGGGCTGGGTGTGCACGTGGCACACACATCCTGCCGGCATGGACCCTCGCGAGTGGCAGGCTAAGGCGGTCATGACGTACCTGTCCTGGTCGTTGCCGGCAGCGCCGAGTGCGTGGGCGCAGTGGTGGGACAGAGCGCTCAGCTGGGCGAGGGATGGCAGTGCTGTGGCGGCCTGCCCTGACCTCCCGCGCGACCCCGTCTCATTCCAGCCGTGGATTGTCTCCCTGCATCTCCCCACGGTGGCGGCTCGCCTTGCGGCCACGGACCCGGAGGTCTTGCTGCTGGGAGACCGAGAGGGGCCAGGGTTTCGCCTGGGCCGGGGGCTGGAGGTTCGCACCGCCCGCCTCCCCAGCCCTGTGGACAGGGACATACTAGAAGGACTCCAGTTCACGCGGGCTGACGGGCCAGATGTGTGCACCGCCGTCCATCGCCGGCTCCCTGACGCATCACCCCGGGTGTTTCGGCCCCCTGGTCACGAGCGTCTAGTGGGAGTGGAATGGCGCGTGTGGGCCACCAACAGCCCGTGCCAGCCGGTAGTGGTCGTGCCCAAGAGAACCAGCCACCCCAGCTGGGAGACAGTGGCGGTCTTGTGGGGTTGGGTGGCGGTCCGTGGGACCCGTGGCCACGTCTTCACTGCCCCACGGAGCACGGTGATCGAGACCGATGGGGGGACGGCGTTGCAGCTCGCGGCAGAGCCCCTGACCACGCATGTGGTGGTGGCTGTCCTCCAATGGGGAGCCGACAGGCCACAGCCCTGGCGCGATCCGGTCGCTGGGGGTGTCTGGCGCGACCTGCCCGTCCTTAGGGCCGCCGTCTGGCCAGGAGGAGCAGGGCGGCATCTCCCGGGCGCACTCCCCTGGCTGCGGGACTGCGGTAACGCCTCTCCCCCGCCAGCTGAGTTGCGGGGCGCCCTGGAGCACCTGTACTCCAAGCCCAGGCACCACTTCCTGGTGGCCGCGGACCATGGGGTGGAGCTCAGCGACGACGTGGTCGCGCTGGCAGCCGACGTGGTGCAGTGCCTGGCGCCCCACGCCATGATGCTCCCGAGGGAGGGGTGGGAGGGCCAGCGGCACGACCAAACCCCGGCTGCCCTCCTCATTGCGAGGTACGTCGAGCTGGGCGGCTCAGAGGCGGTGTACCTCGACCGGTTGGAGACGCCGAGCATGCGGCACTGGACGTCTCACCACCTCCTGGCCCCTGCCACGCAGTTGACGGTGGACCCGCTAGGCCAGCCTGCGGTGTCTGGAGCCCAGCCCGAGTGGCCACACACATGGGACATGGCAGTCCGGACGATGCGCATGGCGCCCAGGGGTCAAAGGGCGGGGTGGCCGGGCGCGGAGCATTTGTTGGCGACGGCCAGGGCGGCACAGGTGCAGCAGCCAGCCGGCAACAACAAGGACTGTGGCGTGTGCGCCCTCATGTCCACCGTCGGCACCCTTCTTCGGGTGCCAAGACCGGGCAACCTCCTGTCCGCGCTCGACAGGCGGTGGGTGGCGGCAGTGGTCCTCAACAGGGACATGGGGCCCATCGCGCGTCTGCCGTCCCTGGGGGAGCTGCCTGCAGCGGTACTGGATGCCCTGCCGGCGCCCCACACACCCTTGGACGTGGCGGACGTCCAGCACAGCGCGGGGTCGCCCGGGGCGCGCATGCAACATGCCCTGCTGTGTATGGCGGCGGCAGCAGACGGGGGGATGTCCATGCTGATGACGGTGTCCCTGCAGCACGTGCAGCACGCGATGCACCAGCAGCGGATGCATGCCCCCCAGCCGTGGGAAGAAAGCGCCAAGCGGTGGCTGCGGGTGGAGAGCGTGCCTCCCACCCATACGGTGGGCGTGGCGGATATGGGGCGGTTGGGGGTGTTGGAAGGGGCGGAGTATTGGGCCTGTGTTCGGGTGGAAACAGGGGGACTGGAGTGGGTTGTCGTCACCGCGTGCCGGCTCAAGAGGCAGCAGTCCAGGGGCCCAACCTGCTACAGGGTGTTCCGGGAGTGCCTCAGGGAGCTGGGGCCGGTGCGTAGGGCACACAGGTGCACGGCCGAGGACATCCCGCCGGCGCCGGCGGTCTTCGTGGAGGTCACGCGACCGCCGGCGATCCAGGGGCAGGACGTCTGGCCCATAGCCCCGAGCAACATGTGGCAGGCTGAGCATGCAGCTGTCATGTGCAGGGCGCTGCAGGGTCACAAAGCGGCCCTCCCCAGGGCCCCGGCAGCGCAGTCCTCGGGCAACAGGCCGGCAGCCTCGCAGGCACTGCTGCATAGCGTGTCGCGGGCGTGGTGCTGGGTTGTGGCGGCATTGGAGCCCCACTCCTCGGCACTGCGTCTGTACGATCGCGGAGAGGGCACGGCGCTCACGGTCTGCCCCGCCGACCTGGAGGCCCTGCACCTTAGTGCACTGAGTGGCGACGGGGGCGAGGCGTTGTACCTCCAAGGGACCGTGGCAGGCGCGGCCGCGACAAGCTTCCGCCGGCAGAGCGAAGGAGATGCCCTCCGCCTGGTCATGGCGGAGAACATGGGGCCGTGGCTCCGGACGTTCTCCACGTCCAGGTGGAAGGTCGAGGGCGACCGGGAGAAGTTTGCCGACGCGTGGCGCCGCTGGGTGGAGGAGCAGTTTCCCGTGGGGGGAATGCTGCACCTGCCGCAGCCACCAAGCGTGCCACCGGTACGGCCTGCGGCATCCCCGGCCGCGGCGGCGAGGCCGGCCCCGAAAGCAGCGCCCAAGCCGCCGCCCAAGAAGAGCCCCCCGCCTCAGTATGGCGCCTATGCCAACATTCGGTACGTGCTGCAGCACTTCGGCGGTGACTTGGCCACGGAGTAGCGTGGATCGAAGACGATCAACGTCTCCCCCTGGTCTCGGCTGGATGGGGCTGGTCACTGCACATGGAGAGTTGGCAAGCCATGCCGGCCCACCCACCTCTACCCCAAGGACCTGCTGGACCACATCCAGCGGGACCATGCGGCTGATCCGGCGCAACGGGACCAGGCGCTGGCCATGCTGGCTGGCGTTATGCCGGGGGGCCATGCGAGGTCCAGAGCGCTCATGCTGCCCACGGGTGCCCGCCCCGCGGCGGAGCGCGGGGCGTCGCCGTCGGCGGCGCGATTTGGAGCGATTGGGTCTGCAGCACGGCGTGGGGCGGTGACTTCTACGGGGAGTACGGCGGCAAGTACATCCGGCGGACAGGCAGAGGGGGAGCCCGCTGCATATGCCGGGTCGCAGCAGACAACGGCCGCCTCGGGCGGAGGCCCACGGGGACAGGGGCCACCTCGCCAGCCACCAGCGCCGGGTGCGGGTGGTCCCCCTGGACCTGCTGGTGGCCCCCCTCCGTCCAGTGATCCGGATCCGGCGGGGGGCCCCGGTCCGCACGTGCAGCCATGAAGGGGCTCCGCCTCCGACACCCAAGCGGCGGTGTCCTGGAACTTCCAGGGCTCGATGCGGGGAGACGGCGTACCAGTGGCCCCAGGTATGTTCGACGGTGAGGCGGTGGCGGCGGGCGTCATGAAGGCCGAAGCTGCCATCCTGGGCCTCTTCCAGGAGACCGGCCTGCAAGACCCTCAGGGTGTGGTGCACTCGGAGAATTAGTGGCGTCACCACGGGTATCATGCGTACCAAGGGGTGGATGCCCAGGCGGCGTCGGCGGCAGCGGTGCGCGGCGGGCTCTTGATTGTCCTTCGGGCGGACATGTTCGCCGTGGGGGAAGTTTGAGACGTCGTGGACATTGTGCCGGGCAAGGCCATGGCCCTCGATGTGGTGACCGTAGGTGGCACCCTCACGGTCATCAACGTCCACAGCCCGGGCAGCGGCGGCGACTCTTGGGCGTTTAAGGCGTCCTTCTGGGCTGACGTGGCCATGTACGCGGCGGCCAAAAGCGCGGGTGGCACCAGGGCCGTGCTCTTCGGAGGGGACTTCACCGTGTGGCTGGAGTCCCCGTGGCACCCCACCACGAGGAGGTTCCAAGCCCTGTGGGAACAGTGTGGTTTCCGCAATGCAATCCCGGAACGGGAGGAGGACAGGAGGCCCACGAGGGCAGGGCACCGACTGGACTCCTTCCTTCTGAACTCGCCTCTGGTCCCTTGGGCGGCGCGTGAGCGCCCACACTTGGCGCCGGGGCGGTCTCCAGCGTCGCTGGGGTTGGATCATGGCCCTGTGGTCCTGGACCTCCCGCTGGCGGTGGCCGGCAAAGAGAGGGTCAGCAGGATGGCCTACTCGCACGCCCAAGGCAGGCTGCATGCCATACGCCCGGACTCGCCGGGGGTTCGTGAGGCGGCGGCGGCAGTACTGCAGAAGGCCTGCGGGGATCGGCGGCTGCAGGCGTGGCTCTCGTCGGACCAGGACACTGCCACCATGGGCACGTCGGAGGTGCAGGCGGTCTTTGACCGGCTCTACGCCTTCCGTGATGACGTGTCCAGGGTCGCGGGAGTGTGCATGCCGTTGGGCGTGGACCCGCATTACCCGTACGGGCAGGCGGAGATGGAGGCGTCACTGGCCCAGGCCCTCTCAGATCTGCAGGCCCTGGCCTGGCGCGCCCATGGGCTGTGGCAACGGGACGCGGCGGCGGCCGGACTCCACTCCCAGGAAGCGACTGCCTTGCTACAGCACCTCCGGCGGGTGGACCCCGACCTATCCCCCGCTTCGGTGGAGGACCTACGTGCCGCGTTGGACCAACAGCTCCACCAGCTAGAGACGCGCGTGGAGGAGCTGCGGGGTGTCCTCAGGAGCAACAGGCGCCGGTCCATCAAGGACTGTTGGCGGGGCAGGGTGCCGGATCCGCCGCTCCGATGGACGGCGATACGGGGGGCCATCAACGTGGTGAACTATGCCCCGTCGGGCCTGTGTTCCGTACGCGTCCGCGAGTCGGAGAAGGTGCTCTTGGAGGCCTCGGACGTCATTGGCGAGGTCTAGAGGTACTGGGAGGCGCTGTACACCAGCGGCCAGTGAACCTGGGGGCCTTCGGGCGGCTGGTCCGGGCCCACATTCCCAGGGGGGTGCCTGAGGAATGGAGGTCGGTGCAGGACTACACCATGCAGGACCTTAAAGACGCCGTGAGGCAGGCCGTGGCGGACGACAAAGCTCCGGGGTCCAACCGGGTCACGGCTGCCCTCATAGCAGAGCTGCCTGAACCGGTGCAGGGGCTCCTGGTGCACGCGTACATGGCTATCTTGCGGGATGCGGACGTCCCGGAGTCCTGGCACGAGGCCATTATCTGGCTGATGCCCAAGGGCACAGCCACGGGCAACCTGGACGAGTACAGGCCGATAGCGCTGGGGCAGCAAGACATGCGAATGCTCATGACTCCCCTTATGCGGCGGTTCACAGCTGTCCTGGCACGCAAGGGACTGGCTGCGGACTGGCAGTTCGGAGCCATGCCGGGCTCCGCGGCGGCCGCCCCGGTGTTCCTGGCACGGCGCAGGCTGCAGCGTGGGCTGGAGGAAAACCACGTCCTGGCCTTCGATGTGTCCAAAGCTTTTGATAAAGCGCCGCACGGGGTGCTGGCGCTCCTCCTGCGCCACATGGGAGGCCCGGAAGAGCTCATCAGGCTCTTCCACACCCTGAGCTGCGGGTCTCTGGTGCGCATCGTCACTGCGCACGGCCCGACGCCGAGCATTCGGCTCCACAGGGGCGTGCGGCAGGGCAGTGCGGAGAGCGCTGTGCTCTACCTCCTCCTCTTAGAACCTCTCCTGCGGAGCCTTGCCTGCAAGGCGCTGGGACATGCTCGCCATGTGGTGCCACCCCTGGTGCAGGCGTACTGTGATGACCTCCTGTTGATAGCGCACTCCCTGCCGCAATTCCTGGAGTATGCAGCGGCGATAGCGCGATATCTCACGGACATGGGCATGTCCCTGAACGTCGGCAAATGCGCCTATGCCAATACTGCTCGCAACCATTCGATCATGGTGTGCCTGAGCCCAAGGAACACGGCGGCCCCATGGGTATGCTTGGGTGCCAAGGGCACGGTACCATACTTGGGCCTGCGCCTCGATCCCAGGGGGGTGGCAACCATGAAGGAGAAACATGTACTCCGGTGTGAAGCTCTGCTGGGCTGGTGCAAGAACACGTTGGGGCCGGCGTCGGTGCCTCATGAGGTGATGGCGGCTGTGGTTGGAGGCATCGTGCGGTACGCGGCGCCCTACCTGTCCGACACTGCGGAGGCGGTGATCAAGCTGAATACTGCCATCAAGGCTGCGGCCCTGCAATTCGAGAAGCTGCCCGAGAACCTGTCCAACGTAGCGGTGCGGTCGGGTCATGGGTTACGGTTGGCGGATGTCCAGGTTATCTGCCGCGACTCCGTCGTGGCGACCATGGCTCAACTCACCCACCACAGGTCGACGACAGTCCGGGATGAGCTGCAGGCCATGCTTCGGGACATGCACGTGCAGTACGGAGTGTGCAGGCAGTTCATGGTGCCCTCTGCGTCATTCGCCACGCACGCTGGCAATACGTGGGTGGACATGGTACTCCGGGCGATGGGGACGTTGCGCGTAGGACTTCTCATGCCATCGTCAATGTACTCGTGTGTACAAGCCCATCTGCCGCAAGTGCAGTGGGCGGGACGGAAGTGGGTGTCCCAATCCTATTCCTTCAAGGGTAGAGACATCTGCGTTCTCTCGGGGCCCCGCACAGGTGCGGCGGTACAGTGCCCGACTGATCCCGCAAATGACCTCCTGCATGCGCGGCTCCCCTGTCCTGCGCCCGGGCACTGGGCTGTCGAGCTCCAGGAGTGTCATGAGGACCACCTGCACCTTCCGCACAAAGGAGTAGGGCCCCATCAGCTGGACCACGTGTGGTTCACGGGGCTCCGCGACGTCTTCCGGCCACAGCTGCCTAGTCCGTTGACTCACCGGCTACTTCACCCGGTGCGCCGAAAGAAGGCCAGCAAACGCAATAGACAGTCCACTGCGGGGGACGTGTATGTGATGGGCGGGTACAGGGAGGAAGGATGGGACCCGGCCAACCCGGGGCTATCCATGCCGTTCGTCCCGCTAGCCGACCTCCTGTTTCTGTTGGGGGACGTCTTTGAGGGTTACCAAGGTAAGACGATCCGGCGTCCGTCCCCCTACTCACTCCACACCCCGGAGGCGGCATAAACCCGTCACCACTGTGGGTTGTGCACGGGCGGTCAGCGTTTTCCAGGGCATGCGCGGCGGTGCACGGGTGCAGCGAGTGGGCAATTGTCCTTCTGCTACCAGCAAGCCCTGTCCCGGATCCGGATGAGTACTCGGTCCCGGAAGTGATTCGGATGTCCAACGTGCCGCACGATCCGCACGTCGCCGTCACGTCGTTGCGTGATGGCGGCGCGGTGGAACATGGATCTGTGGTGGTGTACCAGCCCTCCTGCTCCGCAACGGTTTGGGGGGCGGAGTATACCACCGCCTTGGAC
This sequence comes from Eutreptiella sp. 'Long Island Sound 2002', assembly GCA_964036045.1. Lineage (NCBI taxonomy): Eukaryota > Euglenozoa > Euglenophyceae > Eutreptiales > Eutreptiaceae > Eutreptiella > Eutreptiella sp. 'Long Island Sound 2002'. The sequence goes on along the minus strand of OZ038378.1, from coordinate 120,842,672 downwards.
GCCATCAAGTCAGTCTGTGGCTGTGACCTGGCCTGGAGACCACATGCGGTGAATCGGCCGAAGGTAGTCCTGTCCCCGGAGCTCACGGCCTCCAGTGCGGCGTCCCTTGGAAGAGTGGTGCAAAGCCCCCACTCCGACGTGGCGTGGCTGGAACCCCACCGGTACTGCTGGGTGCCGGTGGCGACTAAAGTCACATCGTCTGACGCGTCGCCCCAGGGAGACGATGCCACAAACGTGGCGGTGGCCAGCCACGGGAGCCCCACGTGGACGGGTGCCATCTACGGCACGGTCCCGGAGGCAGAGATCATCGGCGCGGCGGCATACCTGTTGCACACGCCCCCGTCAGCGTGCACGGTGCTCGTGGTGGATGCGTCCATCATAGGAGTGCATCTCCGCAGGGCGCAGGAGGCCCTGTACCGTGGCATCAAGGGGCCGACATCACATCTGGTCAACCAGCACGCACTGAGCTGGATAGTGGAGGGGCTGCGGCGGCTGCCACGCCCAGTTGGGGGGCCGCACCACTGGGTGGTGAGGCAGGGCTCGCACTTGGCGGCGGTCCCGCTCGAGGCGCCGGACTCTGCCGCGGCCCGTGCAATGGCCCCGCCTGTCCATCTCGTCCTACCAAAGGAGCACGCCGTCCTCTTGGTGCCGGGGGATGATGGAGAGCTCGAGCCGCGTGTGCCATCCATGCAAGCCCTTCAGCAAGTCCGGGAGATGGAGTGGCGTTCGCTAGCGGCACGCACCAGGGCGCACACGCCACTGGCTGCCGCCTGCGAGGTGGTGCCCCTGGGAGCTGTACACCATGGCCCAACGCACAGAAATATGCTGCGGGCACGTGACGGTCGCTTGTCCACAATGCAGGTCATGCGACGGTGGAGACAGAAGCTCACGCGTATGGCAATACCGGCCCACCCCTGTATTTTCTGTGGGGGGCCGGAGGAGGACATTGGCCACATGCGCCTGCTGTGTGCGCGGGACGAGGAGGTGGCAGGGCTCCTGTGTGGGCGTGTGGAGGAGTTCACGGCGGAGCTACCCCTCCCTGACAGGGCGGTGGAGTTCGTGGCGTGGAGGGAGCACGGCTGCAGGTGGACTGAATCCCTGATGGCAGGTGTCGTCCCCGGGGACATGAAGTGGCCGTTCGCTGCGGTGCGAGCGGTGTCGTCCCGGGGCCCTGCCAAGGCCAGGCTATTTGTGGAGAACATTGTCCAGATTGGGGAAGATGTGTATGCCCGCACGAACCATCGGCTCACCCGGATCATGCAGCTGCCGATGCAAGATCGAAGGAGGGCGGTATACGCGTTCCTGCGAGGTGACACACCCTTCTGCCCGCCGGCAGGGAGGATCCAACGGCGTCCGCCGTGGAACCCGTTTGCCGGCCTCCCCGGCGACCTGAGGGCAACCTTTCAGAGGGCACCGCTGCCCGCACTGCTGGTGCCACGGTCGTGCATCGCGCACGAAGAGGCCATGTCCTTGTTCCCTCACTCGATGGCGGCGGTGGCCCAGGCCTTCAGCCAGTGGATCGACTCTTGGGTGGCACGGGACATCCCGGCATTTAGGGAGTGGTCCCGCGTGGTGTCCGCGCAATCGTCCTTCAGCAACCTGTGTGCAGTCTCCCAATCCTGGCGGTGGCTGTCGTACTTGACGTGGGTACGTTGTGGCTGTATGAACGGCAGCTGCGACGAGCCATACCAGCGGTCACGGAGCGGCGGTCCATGGCAGTGTTAGTGGGCTCCAAGCAGCTCGCACGGGTACAGGGCGACGACGCGCAAGGCCACGTCACGGAGGCCATGTTCTCTCTGCCAGAGGGGGACGACCACGTGGCTGCCGATGCCCGTCACACCCTTGACACTCTGGGCCTCGCAGCGGTCATTGAGGCTCGGGCGGGAGGACAACGCTTGGTTCTAGCATCCGCCAGTGGCCCGGGGCAAGATGGGGTTGATGTCATCAGGGAGGTCTTACGGGACTACGGTTGGAAGCTCCTGGCGCATGGCACACACAGCCACAAAGTTGCGCGGTGGCCCCGGCTGATTGCGGGCCTGCCGGTGATGCCCGACGGGCAACCGATACTCCGCCTGGTGTCCACGTGGGAGGAAGCGACATTCCCCATTTTCCCCTTCCCCCCCCCCTTCTTCATCATACCCCTCCACTACCACTCTACAGTACTCGGAGTATGTATGGCAAGGGACCTGTGGTCGCAGTGTTGTGATAGTAGCTGCGTTCCGTCGCGGTCTGTGCTTCCGCAGAGATGCCACGGGTGCGGAGAGACATCGTCAGTTTGGGTTCATCAATGTGCCTCCGTCCCACTATGCGGGACATGTCAGGAGCGTGCCGATAGGTGGTGGCCTAAGGCGAGTAGGGCACTGCGGCACTCTGGACGGATGTCCTCAAGTGCCTGGAAGACAATCCAGGGTGACCTGAAGAGCGTCCGAGTGGAAGGGGTACGGTGCCCCGATGCGCCATCGGCAGCCCTGCCCCTGCTGCTATGGTGGGCGGCTCTGGAGGGCGACTCGCGGATACTCTGGTTGTGGCATCACACAGGAAATGGTGACGGCGTGGTGGGGGCCGGAGGTGATGCAGATTGATGGGGTTAGGACTTGTGGGTGCACCTGCTACCGTCCCTACGCTGGACGCAGCGGAGGGGGTAGCGCCTGAGAAGCAGTGCCCTCATGGCCTGATTGTGCGGTTCTGGCAGGCGGCGTATGACGGCCAACACGATGTGAGAGGACGTGCCGGCCTTATGGTGACCCGTACTGCCCCCGTGCATGAGGGTCGGACAGGGATGCTTCACCCGCCTGCCCCGGGTCGCCGCATACAACAGTGAGGTGTCATGGGTCGTCCCGACCAGGGTAATAAGGCCCAAACCCCTGTAGGGTATTCCCATGGCACCGGGGTCTCTACTGGCGGCCTGGCTACGGCAGTATTGGGAGTGGTTGCTCGGGATACACCGGGGGTGCACAGAGTTGTCTAGGGGCGGGCGACATCGTTGCCGGCGCTACGGTGCACGCGTTGCGGCGCCCCCTGGGAGTGTTACACGGGGTTGCGGGGACAGCCTGCAGGCCCCGGGAACGGCGACGAAGTGGTGATGTGTGCATAGAGGGATGTGGCGGCGAGGTCGTCAGGTGGACTGTATGGCGGGCGTACTTGAGACGGCGTGGCAGCCTGGGAGGAGCACTCACGAGGGGCACGCGGAGTTCAAGGTGACGGTGTACTGGCGTCTTGGGGGTATACGCGGCGGAACTGGGGTCCGTACGGTGGGGGTACGCGGCGGTACTGGGGAACCGTACAGTGGGGGAGCGGCGGCGATGCATGGCGGTACTGGGGTGGCCCCCATGACCCCTCTAACAACTCGGGGGGCGCGTAGGGGCATCCCCTGGCCCCGTTAACAAAATAGAGGGACCGTGCCCGCGGGCATGTACATAATCTAACCTCTGACCATGGCCTTGCGGTTGCGGTGGTGCGTGTGGTGGCGGCTCGCAAGTGGCATCGGCGTGGCTACAGCGGTACTGCGCGGCGTCGTAGCGAAGAGTATGCGGTCGCCTCACCATTAGTAACGACTTACCCTTGGGGGGCGCCAGTCCGGTCGGCTAGAGGCGGGGAGGAGCAGCATGCTGAGTGGTCCGGGGGGTGACGCGCGGGCCAATGCTATAAGTAGGCTCGCCACGTCGTCGGTGGGGGCCGAACCTGCGGCCTGGCCGCTGCTGTGGCGGAAGAGGCGCAACCACGGGAGTTGGCCAATCAGTGCAGGTAAGGGTCAAGGGTAGGCGCCAGGGCAATGTATGTGGGCCAGATGAGGTGCACCTGGTTACCACAGCCCGGGGCGAGCCTCTGGTGGGTACCCCTGCAGGGGGTCGATAATCAAGCTACGGCACCCAGCAGCCCGAATCCCGGCCAGCGATATTCACGGGTTGTGCCACTCCCGTCGCGTAGCGGCCAGCGTCCCCCCCCGTAGACCAAGGTTATATTATACGTGGGCAAGAGGATGCTTTGAAGCTGATTGGGTTCTGGCCCCTGACAAGGAGTGCCGGCACAGTATATGTATCTGGGGTGTAGGTGCTGCTCAGGGCCACGGGGACGTGGAGTTGATACCGTGTTTCTGTACTATACTAGGGGACTAATGCGGTGGGTTGGCGGCGTACATTGTGGGGACACGGGGGCGATGAAGGCTGAGGGCCAGGCTAGGCTGGAGCCTCCCAGAAATCCTGGCTGTGCATAAAAGGGTTATTGCGTGCTGGCAGTGGGATATGAGGAGTCAGGGGTGGTGGGTATTTACGAGTACGCAACTGACAGTGAATTACGTGGGGTCACGGGTACTGGACGTCTCCACGGTGGCGGGGGTACGCGAATAACGGAGAGTCCGCTCTTGCTTCGCCGCATGCGTGCTGCTTTGTGCCTTGGTTGCCGCTTTGCGCCGGACGGAGAAGGCTTTGCTTTCTACTTGTTGCGATGCTGCTGCATTGCTGTGCCTTGCCCCCTTACCCCCGGCGAACAAACGGGCTAGCGTCCGTCGCCGTTGCTAATGCTAACGCTTTGCGGTCGCCACTGCCCCCAAAGCCTGGTCGACCGGTATCCCCGGTCCTCTGGGTCCTCCGTCATGCTGTGGGCCACCTCACGCAGCCCTGGGACCCACGGGATCGAGCGAGGCAGGAACCACCTGTCGGCGCGAGATGCCCGGTAACTCCAGTAGACGGCATGATAAGTGGTTATGACTATGACTATGACTATGTTTATATATATATATATATATATATATATATATATATATATATATATACATATATATACATATATATATGTATATATATACATATATACATATATATATATATATATATATATACATATATATATATATATATATATATACATATATATATATATACATATATATATATATATATATGTATATACATATATATATATATATGTATATACATATATATATGTATATATATATATATGTATGTATGTATATATATATATATATATATATATATATATATATGTATATATATATATATATATAGATATATATATATATATATATATATATATATATATATATATATATATATGTATATATATATATATATATATATATATATATGTATATATATATATATATATATATATATATATACCTCCAATCTACACCCCTCTCCCAACTCTAGGTGGCTCCACCACACGGCTCTAAGGTACGTGCGAAGGGCACAAAGTGGTGCATACATGTGGTGGAAGGGGCTAAACTCGGTCAAAACGGGCTCAAAACGGGCTAAAAACACATGTTTGAGCATCCCAAATGGTCCGAGATCACTTTTGAGAAAACGCCTTTTTGATCCATTTTTGACCCACTTTTGGTCCCAAAATGGCCCTTTTTCAAGGCATTTTGGGAGTTTCCATGAGCCAAAACCCGTCGCCACGGGCTCAAAATGGGCTAAAACCACTTGTTTGAGCATCATAAATGGTCCAGGATCTTTTTTGGAAAAACGCGTTTTTGACCCATTTTTGCCCCATTGTTGGTCCCAAAACGGCCCATTTTCAAGGCATTTTGGGATTTTCCATGGCCCAAAACGCGCCACCAAGGGCTCCAAACATGCTAAAAACACTTGTTTGAGCATCCCAAGTCGTCTGGGAACAACTTTGGAAAAAACCATTTTTTTCGCCCCGGGGACCCTGGTGGACCCACCGTTGGCCCCCACTGTGCGTGGGCTGGCCGGCCCTCCAGCTGCACCAAGTGAGCACTAGTACCGGGGTCTACGTGTCTCGTTGGGCGATGCTGAGGCTTCGAAACCATAAAAAGTGGGGGGTTGCGGGTGGACTAGGTGCCCTCGGAATTCGGATTTGAGCCACGTAGCCCAAGATACGGCCCGTTCTTGGTTTCGGGGTGCTGGTGCACATTGCGCAGTTTTTTGGGGCTTTTTGGCGCCTTTTTGGGCCGTTTCTCGGACATATCGTGGAGTTAGAGGGCACCAAAGGTCCCTTGGTCACGAGAAAGTCAAGCCGCACGTGGAATGTAGCAGCCGTTTGCCTTCGTTTGGCTGTTTTGTACCCTTACTAGGGCTGTTTTGGGCGAAAAATGGCTGTTTTTGGCCCAAAATAACGCAGATTTGGGAGGGCACGTCCCGACTTGGCGCCACCGCCCCGGGCCGCCAGCGGTGAGTTTTTGGCTCAAAACCTGGATTTGGCAAGGGCACCACCTAGGCTCCAAGATGGCTACATGGGGGCCAGATCCGAAGCGTTGGGACGGAGCAATGGCCAAAACGTCACGGAGACGTGTTGTTGCTTGTTGCTTGTTGTTGCTTGTTAGCTAAATTTAAGGGGAGAGGGGTGTAGTAATATATATATGTATATATATATATATATATATATATATATATATGTATATATATATATATATATATATATATATATATATATATATATATATATATATATACATATATATATATATATATATATATATATATATATTACTACACCCCTCTCCCCTTAAATTTAGCTAACAAGCAACAACAAGCAACAAGCAACAACAAGCAACAACACGTCTCCTTGCCCCTTTGGCCATTGCTCCGTCCCAACGCTTCGGATCATTTGCCCATGTAGCCATCTTGGAGCCTAGGTGGTGGCCTTGCCAAATCCAAGTTTTGAGCCGAAAACTCAGCGGTGGCGGCCCGGGGCGGTGGCGCCAAGTCGGGAGGTGCCCTCCCAAATCTGCGCAGTTTTGGGCCAAAAACAGCCATTTTTCGCCCAAAACAGCCCTAGTAAGGGTTCAAAACAGCCAAACGAAGGCAAACGGCTGCTACACTCCACGTGCGGCTTGACTTTCTCGCGACCAAGGGACCTTTGGTGCCCTCTCACTCCACGATATGTCCGAGAAACGGCCCCAAAAGGCGCCAAAAAGCCCCAAAAACGGCGCAATGTGCACCAGCACCCCGAAACCAAGAACGGGCCGTATCTTTGGCTACGTGGCTCAAAATCCGATTCCGAGGGCACCTAGTCCACCCGCAACCCCCCACTTTTTATGGTTTCCAAGCCTCAGACTCGCCCAACGAGACACGTAGACCCCAGTACCAGGGGTCACTTGGTGCAGCCGGAGGGCCGGCCAGACCACGCACAGTGGGGGCCAACGGTGGGTCCACCAGGGTCCCCGGGGCGAAAAAAATCATTTTTTCCAAAGTTGTTCCTAGACCACTTGGGATGCTCAAACAGGTGTTTTTGGGCCATTTTGAGCCCGTGGTGGCGCGTTTTGGGCCATGGAAAATCCCAAAATGCCTTGAAAATGGGCCGTTTTGGGACCAACAATGGGTCAAAAATGGGTCAAAAACGCGTTTTTCCAAAAACCCCCCTGGACCATTTATGATGCTCAAACAAGTGGTTTTAGCCCATTTTGAGCCCGTGGCGACGGGTTTGGGCTCCTGCAAACTCCCAAAATGCCTTGAAAATGGGCCATTTTGGGACCAAAAATGGGTCAAAAATGGGTCAAAAACGCGTTTTTCCAGAAGTGATCCTAGACCATTTTGGATGCTCAAACACGTGTTTTTGGCCCGTTTTGAGCCCGTGGTGGCGTGTTTTGGGCCACAGAAAACCTGAAAATGCCTTGAAAATGGGCCGTTTCAAGACCAAAAATGGGTCAAAAATGGGTCAAAAACGCGTTTTTCCAAAAGTGATCCTAGACCATTTTGGATGCTCAAACACCATTTGAGCCCGTGGTGATGCATTTTGGCCCATGGAAAATGGCAACCATCAAAAAGTCCGGGGTGATCCAACCGTCCATGCTATGAGCGCCAGATTCCGCAAGACGAGGCGCTATACAAAAGACGAGGCGCTATACAAAAGTCGTTTGTTGCGTGCTGAATTTTGTGCACTAGGTTCGTTCATCGAAAAGTTCAGGGTGATCAAATCCTCCATGCTATGAGCGCCAGATTCCGCAAGACGAGGCGCTATACAAAAGTCGTTTGTTGCGTGCTGAACTTGTGCACTAGGTTCTTTCATCGAAAAGTTCAGGGTGATCAAATCCTCCATGTTATGAGCGCCAGATTGTGGTCCAAAGCCACCGCCCCGAGTTGCTATGGCCACCGTCCGCACTAGCCCATTTGCCTACAACCATTTTTATTGGCAACTGCTTACAAAGTGTCCCAAGGAACCAGACCATCTTTTGTTTGAGGGAGAAGAAGGGTTGTGCAAGTGCTGTGTAAGCAGGGAGGGGTGATGTACCTTCATGGCGGTGTGGTCCGAAGCCACCGCCCCGAGTTGCTATGGCCACACTTCCACACTGGCCCATTTGCCTGCAACCATTTTTTTTGGCAACTGCTTAGAAAGTGTCCCAAGGGGCCAAATCATCTTTTGTTTGAGGGGGAAGAAGGGTTGTGCAAATGGGGTGTAGGCGGTACCTTGATGGCGGTGGGGTCCAAAGCCACCGACCCGAGTTTCAATGGCCACACGTCCACACTAACCTTTCAACCCCTCTCCTATATATGTGTGTCTGTTGTAAATCTAACCCCTTGCCCGCCTCAGGAGCCCACCCCCCTGAGGTTCGCAGTGCGGCTGCGAATACCCAAGCCGATGCTACCCTCCCCCGCATTGGGGTGAGGGGCGGTGCGAACCGCCGGATCACACCTGGGCCGCATAGCCAACCGTTCGGAGGTGCCCGGCAAAGGTGGCAGATTGGGTCCGCCTCTCCGCTTATCCACAACACACCCCTACTTTCCTTGTGAGGCATCTAGACAAATAGCAACGTCGGCATGGGAGAGGGGTGTAGATTAGAGGATATATATATATATATATATATATATATATATATATATATTACTACACCCCTCTCCCCTTAAATTTAGCTAACAAGCAACAACAACAACACGTCTCCGTGCCGTTTTGGCCATTGCTCCGTCCCAACGCTTCGGATCTTTTGCCCATGTAGCCATCTTGGAGCCTAGGTGGTGCCCTTGCCAAATCAAAGTTTTGAGCCAGAAACTGACCGGTGGCGGCCCGGGGCACTGGCGCCAAGTCGGGAGGTGCCCTCCCAAATCTGCGCAGTTTTGGGCCAAAAACAGCCATTTTTCGCCCAAAACGGCCCTAGTACGGGTTCAAAACAGCCAAACGAAGGCAAACGGCTGCTACACTGCACGTGCAGCTTGACTTTCTCGTGACCAAGGGACCTTTGTTACCCTCTAACTCCACGATATGTCCGAGAAACGGCCCAAAAAGGCGCCAAAAAGCCCCAAAATCTGCGCAATGTGCACTAGCACCCCGAAACCAAGAACGGGCCGTATCTTGGGCTACGTGGCTCAAAAACGAATTCCGAGGGCACCTAGTCCACCCGCAACCCCCCACTTTTTATGGTTTCCAAGCCTCAGAATCGCCCAACGAGACACGTAGACCCCCGTACCAGTGGTCACTTGGTGCAGCCGGAGGGCCGGCCAGCCCACGCACAGTGGGGGCCAACGGTGGGTCCACCAGGGTCCCCGGGGCGAAAAAAATCATTTTTTCCAAAGTTGTTCCTACACCACTTGGG